>CM060401.1:191824089-193024089 GCA_030545235.1 Helianthus tuberosus | reverse complement strand
CTTAAAACTAACCGGTCTAAGTCTTTGACTTAAATAAGACCCGTTAGTATCCTAATAGGTTAATAAAACATTCCTTACAGATTAAGTAGCCTCAGTAGAAGATACATGCATAAAGCCTTAGGAATATATGGGTGAGTAGCAATCCTTGCATAATTAACTCAGGTAATACTTTTAACTTATTTTCCCTTATACGAGCTTGGGATACGGTAAATTATTACCGTTTGGTCGGGTATGAGATCATTTAATCGGATTGTGATTTAATAAATCTGCATAACCCGTTTTAATCTGTTTTGTTTGATAGCATAAACTTTGGGGGTTAACGACCGTGTCCTAGATATCCTCGGCTCATTTAAGTTATTAATGGCCACGACCTACGCACGGGGTGTAGGCATACACCTGACAGATGCAAATGCTAAATATTAAATTACCCACAGGTTGGGGATAACTCTTTTGTGGGTTTTATAAGTGGTGAGTCGGTTAATCATGACCGGCTTCCAAACCGGCCCCAAATGTATGACAAACATGTAAATCTATATACAAGATTTTAAATAAAAATTGTCCCAAGTTATAAAAGATTTTGTGCCTTGTGCGCCTAAACCAATTTTCATAAACTCTTTTCAAATGAGTCAGTTAATTGTATTTACCAGTAAAAACTGTCGTATTTTCCAAAGACTAAGTGATAGGTATCTCTCGAAACTAGGCTGGAGCTACTTGGCATAAATTAAGTGGATCTTGCAAATCCCTGGATGCCTGAAGTCTGTTAAACTCTGTTTTATGTATATTTGTTTATGGTCCGCCTGTGGATCTCTATTACAACCGTCTGTATATTCTTTCGTTTGAACTTTGAACATTTCGGGTTGTAATAGTTATAACTTCCAAACCTTCCGCTGTGCTATAATTGTGTTTAATTGTCTATGATGATATCAACTACGTCACGATACTTCCCACCGGGCCCACCGGAAATATGTGGAAATATCGGGGTGTGACAAGAACTGCTATCAACTTTAATGCACATGCAAGTTCCACTATCTTTTTTGAACGTCAATAACTTTTTATACGTAACGCTTTTTTTCAAAAAAAAATACACCATAATAACGAGTTTTTTTTATCTTTAATATGAGTACCATATTGCTATATTTATATAGAGAAAAAAAATATGTATAACATGATATGAAACCTACTAGAAATCTAGAATGCAGGTTTAAAACACCATACGAAGAACATATACTGGAATGCATCTGTAAAACACCATGAATGCAGGTGTAAAACACCATACAAAGAACACATACTAAAATGCAGGTTTAAAACACCATACGAAGAAGATCTACTGGAATTGCAGGTGTAAAACACCACACATAATGTGCAATGCAATCATTCCAGATATTAAAACACCATGACTGTATTACGATTCAAGCCGTGGTGTTTTTAGAATCTGAATGGTGTTTTATACTTTCAAAATAATCAAAATCATTCCAGATATTAAAACACTATGATTGTATTGGATTCAAGCTATGGTGTTTTTTTAGAATTCGTACGGTGTTTTATAGATGTGAATTAAAAAATACGAACTGATGATTCAAAAAAGTAGGAACTATAATTTCCTTCGATCTCTATAAATCAGACGATAATGATTTATAAAATATCTGAGTTCGTATATAAAACTGAATTCGTAAATCTCTAAAAATATATCACTAACCTAAAATAACTCACTGGAGGTTACAAAGATTATTTTATCAATTAATTGAACTTTGAGGTAAATTACATTATTGCCCTTTTTAATTAATTAAATTGAAGGACACATGTCAACACTATATTATTTCCTACACTTCTCACACTATTAACCATTTTTAACAACATAAATGTACTGTTATGAAGTACCATCACCTCTCTCTTAACTTGTTTAGGTGAGGTTATATTATAACGACCTTACAACATCTATACTATATAATAAAAGAAACCAACTTTGGGACACGTGTCACTCTTGAAGACGTCTACATTTTAATATCCTGGATTTTCCTACTTATCTTATATCAATTAATTAAATAATAAATAATCAATTAAAAGTAAATCTTATCTTACTTTGAATGTCGGATATAATCATTCTATTTAATCTAATAATATATTATCTTCAAACTTAAATTATAAATTAAAGATTTTTTAAATAATAGCACAAAACAATAATCTTAAACTTAAGAAAACAATAATACGCTCATATAAAAAATTTAAAGTACAAACAAAATATACAAAATAACTTATTAGACATTAGATCAAACTTTAAAAAACACTAATTAGGAAGAGAAGCTTATAATATAATTCTGTTTTTTTATTTTTCAAATTGGGATTCTAATCAATTCGAATTAAACTTAACCAAGTTTATGACTTGATTTGAATTAAATCGAACCAAATTTATGTTTTTTTAAACGAATCCAATAGCATATTATTTACTATACAAAATTATATTTATTTAACCTGTGTAATACATGGTTTTTTAAAGATATAATTTTTTTATTATTTAGTATATATTCGCCCCGATTGCGGTATGCACATATAATGTATATATGTATGGACGCTCGGAGGGCAAAAGTGAAATTGCACTAATTTTAACATTATTTTACTAAGTTCGTGAAAATAACGTTAAAAGCGGAGGATGGTTAATCATGCATCATCATCATGTGGTGGCGTTGATAGTAGAAAGACAAAAGGGACCATGCACTAATCGGTCTTTGTCCCGATTGTTGAGTGTTATGTGCCTTATATCCAAGGCTTGATGCAAAACTACTATCGAGTCGGGGCTCTCACTGAAAGCAGCCTCTCTATTCCTACGGGGTAGAGGTAAGGTTGTCTACATCTTACCATCATCAGACCCTATCTTAGCTTTGCTATTGGTGGGATTTACTGAGTATGATGATGATGATAATGATTTAGTATATATAATTAGATTTATTGAACCTGTATAATACACGGGGTTTATAAAGATATAACTTTTTTATTATTTAGTTTATAAAATTACATTTATCCAACCTGTGTAATATAAAAGATTACAAAATTACATTTATTTAACACGTGTAATACAGTGTTTTTAAAAATATAACTTTTTTTTTATTATGTAGTATATATAATTCGATTTATTCAACCCGTACAATACACGGGTTTTTATTATTTGGTATATAAAATTACATTTATTCAATACAATACATGGGGTTCTTAGATATACAATTTTTTTATTATTTAATGAGTTAGTTGCTCGGATGGTCCCTGTGGTTTCAACTTTTTTCACGTTTAGTCCCCGCATTTTGAAAATAGCAGGTATGCTCCCTATGGTTTGTCATTTTGTTACTCGGATAGTCCCTGAGTAGATGTCAGTTAGTTTGAAAATAGCAGGTATGCTCCCTATGGTTTGTCATTTTGTTACTCGGATAGTCCCCAGAGTAAATATTAGGGGACTATCCGAGTAACAAAATGACAAACCATAGGGAGCATACATGATATTTTCAAAATGTGGGGACTAAACGTGAAAAAACGTGAAACCACAAGAACCATCCGAGCAATTAACTCTTATTTAATATATAAAATTACATTTGTTCAACCCGTGTAATAAACGAGATTTTTAAAGAATAAGTGTTTTAATTTAGTATATAAAATTACATTTATTCAACTCGTGTAATACACGGGGTTCTAACCTAGTAAATATATATTACAAAGACCAGACATGGTAAAGTAGCAATTAATGTTGCAACATAAATATATCTTACAAAAACCACTTTTGGTAAAGTAGAATTAATGTAATAAAGAAGGCAGGTGTGACCGCAAATATAGGAAAATAATCAAATATTAATGATGTAAACTACAAACAAATTTGCTAAATATGAACAAGGCCAAAGTAATAACTTAATGGGTCAAGTTATTCTACAAAGGCTTCTAATTGTAAGAAGTGTAAGAAGGATTTATAGAGTGACAAGTGTCCAATAACCTAAAACTAAACCCACTACATCACCACCAAAAACCTAAACACCCACCCCCACCCCACCCCCCACCCAAAAACCTAAACCCCCCCACCTCGGCACAAAAAAAAAAAAACTATAACTCACCAAAAAACCTAACCCCCCACCCCCACCCCCAAAAACCTAAAAAAAACCTAACCCCCCCCCCCCCCCCCCCCCCCCAAAAAAAAAAAAAAAACCTAACCCCCCACCCCCCAAAAACCTAAAAAAAATCTAAAAAAAACTAAACACCCACCATCACCAAAAAACCTAAATCCCCACCCCCTCGGCAAAAAAAAAAAATTTTTTTTTTGGGGGGTGGGTGAGGGGGGGGGGGGTTAGGTTTTTGGTGGTGCTGGATGTTTAAGTTTTTTTTTTTTTTTTTTTTTTTTTTTTTGTGTAGTGGGGTTTTTTGTGTAGTGGGTTTTTTTAGGTTATTGGACACTTGTCACTCTATAAATCCTTCTTACAATTAGGATCCTTTGTATTTGATCCTAATCCATAACTTAATATCTGGCCATGACATTATAGCCTGGTGATATTTTGTGGTGAATTAAGGTTTAGGAACCATGAGATCTTGGGTTTGATTCCCACAAAGGGGGGCTTTTCCCAGAATTATTAGGTTTCCTTCTGAATTGGTGTATAGACATTATAGCCTAGTGGAGATGGATATACTCCAATGATCCGTCAGTGATCCAAGTTGCCGTTAAAAAAAAGTAACTTAATATCTGGCCAACGTGGGAATAAGTGAATAACCCACTTGATAGAGGCATATGTCTCTTTTAGATTAGACCCCAAGTTCAAATTTGAACAATGAAGTAGTGTAGAGTTATTAGTATAAAGTAGAGTAGAGTACAATTTGTCGTTAATGTAACTTAATATTTGGCTTGTTGCTAATATCACATGCGACAACGTCAAATGTGTTGTTACCTTGTGTTGAAACTTGTTAAGAATATTCATTGTTATTAAGTATAAATACTTTCATTAACGGGTATTAAACAAGAATATAGATAATTGGTTACCATTGTCTTAATTTCGCTTGAATCATAGAAATCAATTATTTCCCAACACAAAATCCGTGTATGATAAGTTGTCCGTTTGGGTAGAAGGCGTGTTAATGAAGTTCTCTTTAATATATATATATATATATATATATATATATATATATATATATATATATATATATATATATAAGGATCACGCTAAAATGAGAACCACATCGAGTTGTAAGAACCGTGAGAACTACACTGTACGGGGCGAGGTGGACCAATTTTTTTTTCACAAACGTAGATGCGTGTATTATAAACACATTTGTAAAAAAAAAATTCAAAAAAAAAAGTTTTTGAGCACCACAAGTGTGTGTTTACGGGTACCGTAAATTTTCAGGTAGGATTTACGGTACCCGTAAACACAAACTTGTGGTGCTCAAAACTACACACGACATTTTTTTTTACAAATGTGTTTATAAATTATAATACACGCATCTACGTTTATGAAAAAAAAATTTGGTCCACCTCGCCCCGTACGGTGTAGTTCTCACGGTTCTTACAACTCGAGGTGGTTCTCATTTTAGTGTTCCCCTATATATATATAGGGGATCGCTAGAATGAGAACCACCACGAGTTATGAGAGTTATGAGAACCACGAAAACCGCGCCCCGCGGGTGGCCGTCGGCGACGAAATTTTTTTTACACCTAGATCCGTATATTTTAGTGGGGGGTTTAAATTTTCGGTTCAAACGGCGCGCCCGAGGGGGTAGTTTTTTACGCCCAAAGTTTGGGTTTTTTTAATTTTTCTTTTTTTTTTACCAAACTTTGGGCGTAAAAAACTACCCCCTCGGGCGCGCCGTTTGAACCGAAAATTTAAACCCCCCACTAAAATATACGGATCTAGGTGTAAAAAAAATTTCGTCGCCGACGGCCACCCGCGGGGCGCGGTTCTCGTGGTTCTCATAACTCGTGGTGGTTCTCATTCTAGCGGCTCCCTATATATATATATATATATATATATATATAATTTACCCCAAAAATTAAAATAGTCTACTAACACCAACATTTTTATAACCATGTGCACACTGGTCAGCAAATGTTAAACCCCTACTATTTTTTTCAAGATAACAGTGCAGTTATTTGGATAGTATCCACTTGTCCATGTGTTTACTCTAAACACCTTTCAATTATACCTGAAATCAAATTTAATGCATCTTATTAAAGTACAACTAGATTTAAGCTCCCCCGCGTTGCGGCGGGGGCGTAGAACTATGCCAAATAGCACTAATGTCACACCAACGTCAGTGACTACCAACACTGAGTCGATCCAGGACCCTCGCGTTGCGACGAACTTGTCAAACGAAAAAAAAATAAATGTAAAACATTGAACCACACATGCATGTTGCGCCGTGTTAACTTGCATAATTTTGAACGAAACAAAAAAACGTTAAACGACACACGCACGTCGTGCCGTCTTAACTCGCAAAATTTAGAACGAAAATTCGCGAAAGATGAAAAGTATAGAGACCAAAGTTGAAGGTAAAATAATATTGTGAGGTTAAATTGAAAATAATAAAACTTTTGAGTTAAAAGTGAAAAAAAGACAATTTATATGGGTTAAAATTGCAAAACATAAAAAGCTTTTGGATTAAAGTTAAAAAATCATTTTTTTTTTTGAAAACCACCCAAAACATAAATTACAACTCCTTATGCACAAAATTGTTTCTAATTTATGGAATGTAAATGTAAATGTAAATATGGTCCTCAAGTAAATGCATCTTGTTAAAGTACAATATGGTTCTCAAGAATCTCATTAGGTTAAGGGGGTGTGGAATGTTGTTCCTCTTTCCCCCAAATTTATCTTAGCGTCACAACATCCTCCCTTCCACCTTACCATCCTTCCCAAAACATAGGGTGTGATTCCCCTTTCTCTCTATTTCATTATTTTATTTCTTTCTTTAAATACCTAAATTCTATAAAATATAAAAAGTTTTCATTAATTAAAAAAATTACATAGCCTAGAAAAAAAAGACATAATTTAAATAAACATAGTTTCATAAAAAAAAGACATAATTTAGATCTTTTGATTGTGATACGTCATTAGGCACCACTTTCCACTTTGGGCATTCTCTCAATATTTCATACGACCTGATGTAATTCCATGGTCCATGTTTCTTGGTGTATTTGTCAATAGCCAACGACAAAAACACCTGCATCATTTGTACCACTTGGACGATTGTTCGATGCATTTTGATATATACACGCAAACAAACCATTTTTTCCTTTCATCTCTCTAAATTTTGAACCAGCGGAATGAACAAGTCGATACAGGGGCCGTTGTATCAATTGAAAAAATTCTTTACAAACTTGGTTATAAAAGGCTTCACGTTTTCGATTAGTAGCTACACATTAAAATTTAGAAATATAATCATTGCTTAGAAATAAAATACAAAAAATAAATTTAATACTTTATTTAAAAATAAAATTAAAAATTATACCTATAATCGGATCGGTAGAAGCTTTAACCCACGCTCGTGCAAGCGCTTTCAACTCGTCCGGGGTCCAAGGAATGCTTTGCGCCTTTCCGCTTCCCTCTTCTTGAGCCTGTGCTTGGTTTTCTCTTTGTGCTCGTTTTCCCCCTTTCATAACCTTCGTGATTTGTGGTTGCGTTCGGGTATAACACGCCATCTACAACTAAAGAAACGAAATCGTGTTCAGGTGCGGTTTGAGTCAACGGTTGGGATGGTGGCGTTTGTATTGCTTGTGATTGCATTTGCATAGCATGGTGGTGTTGTTGGTATAGCATTCGCCAAGCGTTTTAAGCTTGACTAAAACCGCCAAACGAATACGGATCCATCGATGTCATGAGGTATACGAGTGGGGGTTGGGTCGAGGGAGTAGCGGGTGTGTTGGGAAAGAATGGAATCGGGTTCGGTCGGCTTGGATCCATGATTTTTTTTGTATATAATTCAAAAATAGTTTAAACAGGATTATATTAATTTTTGTTTTGTTTTTTTGACCGTTCCCAACGGCTCCAATTCACATGGTCGGTTTTTTTTCATCGGGGAAGACGGGGGTGAGTCCCTGAGCTCACGGAAATCCAGATAGGGAGGGGGGGGTGTTCTCCGACAGGAAACGGGCCACATCAGCCCCCCGATGTTGTTCCCGAGCCCACACCCCGTCGTCTTATTGGATAAGATGAAACTCCTCTTTCAACCCAGTACGTAGAGCTTATTTCTAAGTATATGGAAAGAAATATTAAATATTTAAACTAGTTTCACTACTTTTGTAGTGTCGATGTTATCCGATCTACCTAAGTGTTAGTTCGATCATATATACACATACAATCATAATAGAATCATAAAAATAAGTTATAATTATAAAAAAAAAAGAACTAAAGAAGCATAACCGAGCCATTGATTTAGTTGGTTTGGTCAACTCACCTGTATTGTGGAATGTGGATGCCGCGTATGTCAAATACCTATGTGATACCCACATTAACAATTCAAGTGTAGGCTTTGTGTACATACATATGAAACGATATTCTATTCTATATAATAATAATTGATGAAGGTTGTTAGCAATAGTAAAAATTTTAACACTGAAATAAAACTTAGAGTTAATTGCCAAAATCGTCCCTGAGTTTTAGGCATGTTTGCCATTTTCGTCCAAAATGACACTTTTGTACCAAATTGCCCCCAACGTTTGTAACTTTTTGCCATTTTCATCAAAACCACTAACTTAGTTTATTTTTCTGTTAAGTTGAGGATATTTGGATGAAACTGGCAAATATAAAAACACAGGGACGATTTTGGCAATTTACTCAAACCCTTTTTTTATTTCTTTTATTTAATTATTTTTGTTACATATATAATAAAAAAGAATATACATGGAGTTTTTAGAAAAAAAAATTAATAGTTTTGTCACATAATTTTTATAAATTTTCATCCAAATCACTAACTCAGTTTATTTTTTCTGTTAAGTTGAAGGATGTTTTAAATTTTATAAATTAAGACAGAAATTAATTTACAGCTTCTTTATATAAATCAGCCTTGTAAAGAGAAAACGTCATTGGTGTGCAACCCATAACAATCGATTACAACTTTTAGTATTTATCAGTTGTAGAGATAGAAAAAAACTGTAAAACTTTACATATTTTTTAAATGTGTTGAGCACCTAGGAAATATGTTGGTAGAAATAAAATATTTATTTAATTAAGATTATGAGGGTAACTAACTGATACTTATTTTGAGTGGCTTGAGTAAAGAAACTTTTGGTTCATAGCATTATAATTACAATTTGGTAGGCAATTTTAAGGTTTGGTAACGATACGTTGTTTGATAGAGGGGAGGGGGCACTCGCTTCTGTTTTTCCTTATGAGCGAATTTAAAAGAGTAGAAGATGAATTACAAACTTGGTACATATAATAAGATTTTTTTATTTGACATTTTTTCAATAAGGTCACCAGCATTTTAGTTTTATAAAATTTTGAGGTTTAAGTAGATTTTATTTTTATAAAACTTATCTATATAAAAAATTAGAAATTAATTTATGTCTTAGTTTATAAACATCCTTCGCCTTAATAGATGTAGGACCGGTTTTCGACTTCGAACAATTGCGAACCGACTCGTGTGACGTGCGGAATCCGTACACGAACGTGACCGAACACAAGATCGTACAATAAACGTGATTCTATTGATCAATATGACGAGTACAAGCACCACAAATCACCTTTCTCTCTCTTGACTTTCTCTCTCTAGCTCTAGATCTCCAAAGTTCCAAAATTGCAAAAGTTCTCAAATGAAACCCTAAAGCTCCTATATATAGGCCAAGGCATAAAGGATTTCTCCTTATTTACAAGATTGCCACCTTGCCTTTTCCCTACTTCAAACACTATAAAATCATATTTTGCTATATTTTGCTACGAACTGGATTGACGGAGGCGATAGAAATTACTGCACTAACAATAGAAAAATTAACTTAGTTAGTGGTTGGATGAAAATTTATAAAAAATATGTGACAAAGTTATTATTTTTTTATATAAAAATTGCATGTATATTCTTTTTATTATATATGTAGTAAAATTAATTAAATAAAAGAAATTTAAAAGAGTTTTAGTAAATTGCCAAAATTGTCCATGTGGTTTTATATTTGCCAGTTTCATCCAAATATCCTCAACTTAACAGAAAAAATAAACTAAGTTAGTGGTTTGGATGAAAATGGCAAAAAGTTACAAACGTTGAGGGCAATTTGGTACAAAAGTGTCATTTTGGACGAAAATGGCAAACCTGTCCAAACCCCATGGACGATTTTGGCAATTAACTCTAAAACTTAATTACAATAATAGTGTCATTTTGGACGAAAGTGGTATAAATTCGAGTTTGTATATTTTACGTCGGTTCGTGTAACACCCGTCTGATTTTACTTGAATTTAATAATAATTCATACCATTTTATAATAAAAGATACCAATTTAACCTAACATTCATAAGTCAAGTTCCTACGTGGCATAACCTTAGTCAACTAAAGACCCAGTTAGAACATCCCAAAAGTTTTAACAATTTGTTTACAACCCATAACCATAGACTATTAACAGATATAACATAACGGAAGCTTCAAAATTTGTGTTCGGTTCTTCAAAAGCTTGCTTTATCGTCATCCGTAGTCTTCGAGTACCTAAAAACTGAAATGTTTACACTAAACATTAGTATTAGAATACTTAGAATTTATACTCAATCGAAACCACGATGAAAGTGGATTCGCTTAATTATAATTATACAAAATTTACAAAATTTTCCAGGTTCTACCGTAACTTACGGTCCTACCGTAAGTTACGGTAGTCGTCTTACAATCCTGGTCCACCGTAACTTAGAAGAAGGACACCGTAAGACTTTGATCTCTACCGTAAGTTACGGTGATACCGTAACTTACGGTATCCCCTGCAACTTCATGTTTTGTTTTCTTGTTTGTTTTGCCCAAACCCTTTTCTCAAATTCCTCATTCTAACCAACCAATACACTGATTTTTCATAATCTAATAGGTCTTTTATGAATGTTAACAAAGACCGAGTAACCATACTACAATACATTCCATGCCTTAATTGGTTATTTGACCCGTTTAGCTCATCTAAGGAATCCTCCATTTTTTATGACAATCAATGAGGTCTAACCAATTTCTTGGTCTATTATTCGAACTAGCGAACACCATCGCTTAATTCCAACTCGACTTTTATTCACCAATCAATTACATATATACTAAACATCAAAATTTACTCAAATGTAACAAATCAAGTTACATACCTTAGTGTACGCCCTTCAACCGCAAATCACCACCGGCTTGTCCACTCGACGTTCCGGTATCCTTTCCTATAGAGTTCAATTTGAGACATGTTTAGAACTCTCTTTAACCTTATATCGCATAATACACCGAAACATCATAATTATGCGTTTGAACTTTAAATTTCGATTTTAAGCCTTCTTTGAGGCATTTTCACAAACACTTTAAGGGCAGATTTTTACATGATTATATGACAAGTTTCTAGCTTATCACTTAGCCCTAATTTCACATCTTTCAACCATCTTACATGATTTATTAACTTCTAAATTTCTGAAATCACTTCAACATTGTCAAATTATACTAGATCAACACTCTATTTCCTAGTGATCATCAATTTACACATAACCTACTAATCACCTACAATGGTGTTCATGGGTTTCACTAAAATTTCATATGATTTCAACTTCTATTGGTCTGGGGTTTGTCCCTAGACACTATAGTTGTTCCTAAGTCATCAATACACACACATGCAACCATAATTTCAGAATTTTTCCCAATTCATGAAAATTTCAAGTTGAGAGATTTCTCAAAATTTTACATACCTTGAAATCCCCCTGTGATGAGGATTAGTAATCTATGTTTGGATTTTGATTTGGGACTGAATTTGGCCTTCAATTGACTGATTTTATGAATGTTTAGAGTTTGAGAATGGGGGTGTCGCCCCCTGCTTCTTCTTGATCGACCAGACCCCCTATTTGGGGTGTTTGGTTTATTTTTTTATTTGTTTCCCCAAATTAAGTTTCAATTTTAACAACTAAGGCCCCTCTACTTTGTTCAACATTTAGTTTGGTAGCTATTAACCCTATTATAAGCTATTTATAGACTATTAACTAACTAGGTTAAAATTCCTAGTTAGTAAATTCTCGTTCATTTAAACTTTATAATTCTAATATAAAGTTTTTAAAATTTTCGGGGTGTTACAGTTCGCGTGTGTCTTTGACTTCGCTTTACGTAACGTAGCGGTATAAATTCACAATTTTGTTTTATGATTTTTTCCGGTTTTGATCGATATTTGCTTGCTACTTAGCGAGAGACCGACGTTAACCAAACTAATTCCCGCCGCATAGCACGGGGTATTTTTACTAGTTGATATGAAAATATGAAACTATGCTATACACTTATACATATTTCATAGGGTAAATTACATGTTTCGTCCTTTATGTTTGTATCAGATTGTAATGGATGACATTTAACTTTAATAATTACAGTCACAGTCCTTTATTTGTAAAACTCGTTGCACTCTACGTCTTTTGGCCCTAACCTTGTTAAACATTTTCAGTTAAGTTGACATGTGCCATGAACATGTGGGTAGTTTAGTACTTTTACTAATCAATTTAACAAAGAAAGATAAAAAAATCTGGTAAATCTCTCTTTCTACACCTCTGTACTCTCTCTTCCATCTCACCATCTCAATCCATCTTCATCTCAGATCTGAAAACTGAATAAGGTAGAATTCTCGGTTAAAGTTATTAGGATGGTTACTGATTTGCATCTCCTTACGACGGGACTTCGAAAGACTATTTTGTTTAAGCTTATTCCCATAAAAGTTAATAGTTATGCATGACGGGTGTTGACTAATAGGCTTCCAACTAGAGTAAATTTGGCGGGAAATGGTATAGCTGTCCTAAATGTGTTATCTAATGACTTTGTGGATACTAATGATCACGCTTTTGGGGCTTGTTCGGTTGCTACTCGGATTTGTTTTCTTATTGCGTCGTGGGTTTTCCTTCTGATGTTGACATCGTCTAGCCCGACCGAGATAATGGAGTGGTTAGAAGTTTTGAAAATTCAAAATCACAAAAAAGATTTAACTGGGTCGATTATTTTATCACTTGGTAGGCGTTATGGAGATTCATAAATGACTTGGTATTTATCAAGAATCGTCACAACAAACAAATGCTTTTTGATGATATTATGCATTTTCTTTCATTGATATATATAGTAGTAGGAACCAGAAAGGCAAAATGTCTTGAACCGAGTGGTTTAAAATTCCACTATTATGCATGTGATTTTTTATTCGTCCTGGTGTCTTGCTAGGTGTGTTTTTTTAATGTTAAGCCGCCCTTCAACAAAAAAAAGAAAAACAAAAAACAAAAACAAAAAGAGAGGAAAAAAGGTTCATGGGTATAATTCGATAACATGTATGCATGTTCCGTGTAATCGGGTGGTATCGTTTAATCCCATTCCTATTTCTTACCCACAAAAAAGCTTTCAAACTAATCTCATATCACATGCACATCCTATTACTTGTATTAAATGTTTTGCGTTTTAGGTTTTCCTGTTAGATTCGTGTGCATTTGGCGTTCCTATTACCTTCTATCCGTTGATTGTTTAATTGACTCAGTCGTGATAAATCTATATAAATAATTAAACATATTTCAAAACACAATAATCATTATTGACTTATTGTAATAAGTTTTTATATGGGCCTTGTTTGATGTTGTAGACCTTTTGTAATTGCTGCAGTTGTTAGTTTTTGGGGTATGTCCCTTTTCTTTGTTTGTACTCTTTTCCAATCCCATAGTCATATATAAAGTGGTTGCTCTTCAGGGCCGGCCCTGAGAATTCGTGTATCCTGTTCGAGCTCGAAAAAACGTGCCCTTACGCCTTAATGAAATTGGGTATTGGCTCACTAAAGGTATAAACCTAATGCCAATGGGCTAATAACTAATCTAAACCATAAGAATAGTTTTATAAGTGAGCCTATGTTGGTTTTGTATGGGTATACTCTATTAAAAAATATATTTTACATATACATATTGGGTTTTTTTTTATAAAATAAATGCCCTTCAAAATATCGGGTCCTGGCCGGTGGTCCTCCCCGCCCACCCCTATGGCCGGCCTTGTTGCTCTTCAATATATATATATATATATATATGGTTAGGTTGATTGTGAAGAGTTCAAATAAGAAGAAACTTTTTGTAAGAAAAAAAAGAAGAAATTTCAACCAATAGATAACTACATTAAAATTTGTAACTTATCTTCAAAATATATATTTTTTCAAAAAAATAAAATTAAATAATTTAGAGTGTAGGATAAATTACAATGTGTATATGATAAATTACGGGTTGTGTAGAATAAATTTCAACATGCGTATGGTAAGTTTCGAAAGGTGTAGGGTAACTTTTGATGTGAGTAGTCAAAAAAAATTAGTGTGAAGGATGATAGTTTTTATGACTAATTCAAAGATGATAATAAATGAGATAAATGAAAAAGTATTTAATATTTTACAATTATATCATTTGTTCTTTTTACTCTCAATTAAATTTTCTTCTCAAATGAACCTTCCTCTGCCAAGTGGGGCAGGCTCACTTGGTAGAGGCTCTTGCCTCTTAGTGGGAGGTCTTGAGTTCAATCCCAAGCAAGGGTGAGTTATTTGTAAATATAGTAGTTTGGGAGAGTAACGTTAGCCATTCACAAAAAAAACCTTCCCCTAGGTTCATTTGTGAACAACCCCCTTAATTGTGAATACTAGTGAACTAATCTTAGCCTTTGATTATTATCAATACACAAGTGTAAATCAATGACTAGGATTTGTTCACCTAGTTCACAAATACACTAATGTTAACTCTATATATATATATGGCCAGAATCATTTCAGAACTATAAATATTTACAGAACTCGCAGAACTCCTAATAAACAATCTTTTTATATATATATTTTTATGTTTAGGATAATTTTATCATTTATTATGTGTATTTTTACGATTACATACATGTTAAGAGTAATTTTATCATTTTTTATGTGTAATTTTATAATTACACATAGGTAAACTAGTTTTTTTACATATATGTAATTAGTTATGACAAATATATATAATTTTGGCAATTAAACATATGTAAACTACTTTTAACATGTATGTAATCAAATAAATACATATAATAGATGATAAAAATATCTTAAATACAAAAACTTATAATAAAATGATTGTTTATTAGGAGTTCTGAAATGAACTCAACCCTATATATATATATATATATATATATAGGGGACCGCTGGAATGAGAACCACCTCCAGTTGTAAGAACCGCGAGAACCACTTTCTGGCCATTAGATCAAGAAGATGGATGGATGGATGAGATTAAAAGTATTTAAAAATAATATTAAGTATTTTTTGTCTTATTATGTCTTTAATATTTTAATCCAAAAGGGTATTTAAGTAAATTACTCTATTTTGTCTTTTTGTTTTTATTGTTTTTTTATTACTTTTTGGTATTATTATATTAGATTTTTATTTTTTAAACATAGTTTTTTATATTAAGCATTATCAAATTCAGATTTATTTACAGATTTTTACGTTAAACGTTTTAAGTTTTTACGCCCGGCCTTTTCACGCCTCGTTTTTTGACGCGCCCCTTTTACGCCCGGCTTTTTCACGCGTCGTTTTTTCAACGCGCCGTTTTTACGTTTTACGCCCCGGTTTTTTTTCGTTAACGTTATTTACGTTTTACGCGTCGGTTTTTTACGTTTTACGCCCTGCTTTTTTACGTTTTACGCGCCGGTTTTTTACGTTAACGTTATTTTCTTTTTACGCGCCGGTTTTTTACGTTTTACGCCCCGGTTTTTTACGTTAACGTTTTTTTACGTTTTACGCGCCGGTTTTTTACGTTAACGTTATTTACGTTTTACGCGCCGGTTTTTTACGTTTTACGCCCCGGTTTTTTACGTTAACGTTTTTTTACGTTCAACGCGCCGGTTTTTTACGTTAACGTTATTTACGTTTTACGCGCCGGTTTTTTACGTTTTACACCCCGGTTTTTTTACGTTAACTTTTTTTACGTTTTACGCGCCGGTTTTTTTACGTTAACGTTTTTTACGTTTTACTTAAAAAAATTTACGTTTTACGATTTACCTAAACTTTTAACGTTTTACGGAAAACTTTTTACGTTTTACGTAAAAACTTTTTACGTTTTACGGTTTAACTTTTTTTTTTACAAAAACGTTTTTAAGCAAAAAACGAACGCACCCAGAAAATCGCACACTCGGGATGTGTCTCAGATACTTTGTTATCATCATCGACGCCTCAAAAAAATCAAAAGAACGAGAGGATTCTTGAAAAAAAACGAAGTTTTGGCTCAGATTTTCCAATAATCAGAGGCTGCAAGTGGGGTTGCAGGTTCAAAACCCTACCCTCCGCCATCCTTGCCGCGCCATCGTCAGTTTTTTTTTGCATCATCACAGCCGATTCAATAAGGAACCATATTCAACCGATTTAAACATTCAAAAGGAACAAGTACATCATTTAAACATATTCAAACAGTATCAACAGAATCAACCCAGATTCAACAGAATTAACCCCGCATCAAAAACAGAGTTTTATCTCCGATGTTTTAACCCCAGATTCAACAGATTCAACAGAATCAAACCCACAAGATTCAAACCCACAAGACAAACCCACAAGATTCAAAACCCAGATTCAACAAAATTAAAAACCCACCTTCACCCATCATTCACCTCCAATGTTTTATCTCCGACATCGAGCACCCACCAAAATAGAGACACCCCTCCTCACCCCACCCCTCCACCCCTCATTCACCTCCGCCGCCGCCGCCGACACACCGCCCCCCTAACCCACCACAACAATCCCCCTTCATCGGCCACCGCCGCCAAAAAACGTCAAGATCAGAACCAAAAAACCATCAAACAAACATAAAAAATACAGGACCAAAAAACATCAAACAAAACCCCAAAAAACAGAGACACAAAGAAATATCGCTACCTTTGTCTCTCTCTTCGTGTTCCACCACCATTGAAGAACTGAACCATCGGCATCACACATCGCCACGACAGTTGGGTGGCCGGAAATTACTGTGGAGACGGAGGGGGGTGGGTGGGTTGCAGTTCACTATCGCCGGAGAGCCCACCGCCATAAAACGGGATGAAAGAGATGATGGGGGGGGGGTGTTTTTGGCTGGTGGTTGTTGTCGATGAAGACAGATGAAAATGGATGCATCTTTTGGGTTCTTCTCAATGAAGACAGATGAAAATCATCAAAAAGCATGAAAGAGAAGATTTAAAAGAGAGAGGAGAGATAAACCTGCTACAATTAATGAAGAGAGATAGAGAGATTAGACATATGGGGTAAATGACCATAATACCCTTTGGGTTGTCAAATTCTGATTGGTTGAGACTGGTTCTCGCGGTTCTTACAACTGGAGGTGGTTCTCATTCTAGCAGTCCCCTATATATATATATATATATATATATATATATATAGGGGATGGTAATCTTGAGAACGCTAAATATAGCGAGAACCGTGAGAACAAATAAAAAAACCAATCAAAACCAATTTTTATTAATACAAACCTCATTGTAATTAAAATACATGTAACACCCGTCTTAAAGTTTCACTATTTAATCATAATAAATGCGGTATTTGTAAAAGAAAATTTAAAGTAAACAAGAACTTAGTTGGTAAACTAAGTTATAATTCATAGTACTTAACATAGTCAAATCAGTAATTTCAAACATAAGTCATTCAGTAGTGTTTACAAAATTACATAATTAAACTAGATCAGAATATTGCGGAAGCATCCAAAAGTTTTGTGTTCGGTTCTTAAAGCATCACTTGATCGTCAATCCGCATATTTGCAATACCTAAAAGCTGTAGATTTTTAACAAAAAATAGTATTAGAGTTCTCAGAAATATTACATAATCGAAACTACGCTTAAAACGTATTCGATTTAACAATGATATGCAAATTCAACATGAATGTCAGGGCTCTACCGTAACTAACGGTAGACACCGTAAGTTACGGTAGCTCCTGGGAGACTTTGGTTCCACCGTAAAGCAGGAGAAAACCACCGTAGCATTTTTGACTCTACCGTAAGTTACGGTACTACCGTAACTTACGGTAGTCTCTGGAAGTTTATTGTTTGACTGATTTTGTTTGTTTTGCCCAAATCCACATGTCGTTTTGGGAGATTATTTTCCTATATGTCTGTAAATCCATGACGGTCATGCTCATTACAACTATTATACCGAAAATTTAACTTATGGATCGAACGATTAAATGTCACTATGCATTTATTCGACCCACTCTAACTCTACACATTTTACTACCTTTTTACTAGTAAGCCTTTGGCTCTTTATGCCCATCTTCCAGGGCTTAGTATCACCTGCATTTCCTTACCAATCCCATGGTTTAATGCTCTTGTGATAGTTATCGCCATTACTAACTAATTATAACACCAATACTACAATTTACACTATTATTCGATCCGTTGGTTCATCTTGTGGAAATCCTCCAATATGATGACTACCAAACGGTTCCTTATCAATTCTAACCTTATTAATTCAAGTAATAATCATGATCACTAAATCAACACAACTTCTATTCTACAATGCGACTATTCATAGTTTAACAACAATTCATTTAATGTAACGGTTCAAGTTACATACCTTTAGAGCACCCCCTTCAATCGCGTATCTCCCCCGGCGTGTCCGCTTGACGTTCCGGATTCTTTGCCTAAAGAGTTAAATTCACAACCAGTTTAGAACTCTTTCATAAGCTTTAACGCGTAATTCTCTACAATGATCAAATCTGCGTTTTTACCCAACTTTTAACATTTTAATCCTCACTTAGGCATTTCAACAAACACCTAGCGGGTCAGATTTTCACATAATCATCACCAAGTTTATTACTTGTAATTATCGTCTAGTTTCACTTCAATTAGTCAACTTTACACTTATCTTAACATCAATATTTCTGAAATTACTTCTTAAATTCAGATTGTGCTAGAACAAAGTTATAATTTTAGCATTTATCAAGTTTCTTCAAGCTCATTAATCACCTACAATGGTGATTATGAAACCCCACAAGTATCATGCAAGGTTTTCACAAGAATCCTCTAGGGTTTAACTCTAGGCATCATATTACTTCAAGATTCAACCATGCAACACATATTCAAGCTCAATTCTTGATTTTCTCATTTAACCTAAAACTGAACTCGAATCAAAACACCAAAATTTTACATACCTTTTGATCCCTGCAACGAGGTGATCTCTAATTTGTGTTTAGAACCTGATTTGGAGTGGATTGAGGGCTTCAATTTGTGAATTTTATGTGAAGCTAGGGTTTGGAGAGAACTCCTGGTCGCCCTCTCTCCTGTTCGATCGATGTCCACCCACCATTGTGTGGTTTTTGTGTTTTGTTTACTAATTTAGTATTTAACTTTCAGTTTTGACTAGTTTGGTCCCTCAACATATCATTTAACTTTAAGTTTAAGTGTTTTAACCTTAGTGTAAGTTATTTCAAGACTTGTAACTAACTGGGTTATAGGTTCCTAGTTAGTTGATTCTTGTTAACTTAACACTTTATAATAAACACAGAGTTTTATATTTTTGGGGTGTTACAAGTCCACCCCCCTTAAAGGGGTTTCGTCCCCGAAACCGAATTACGTACCAAATAATGAAGGGTAGAGCCGTTGCATCTCCTCTTCGGATTCCCATGTGGTATCCGAACCCTTCTTGTGTTCCCATTTAACCCTTACTTGATTGATCTCTTTATTCCTCAAGGTTTTTACCTTACGATCCAAAATCGCGATGGGCTTCACCACATAGTTTAGTCTATCATCCACCTCGATGTCATCGTAGTGGATATAGGTTGTTTCATCTGCTAAACATTTCCGAAGATGTGATACATGAAATGTGCTACGAATTCTGCTTAATTCTTTCGGTAGTTCAAGGCGGTATGCTACTTTACCTACTTGTTCGGCAATTGTAAATGGCCCAATAAATCTCGGGCTTAATTTTCCTCTCTTTCTAAACCGGATAACCCCCTTCCATGGGGATACTTTAAGCATGACTTTGTCGCCAACCTGAAACTCGATCGGTCTCCTCCTTTTATCCGCATACGACTTTTGTCTGTCTTGAGCCGCTTTCAAGTGTGCTCGACCCACATCAATCTTTCCATTAGTGGCTCGAACCATATCCTGGTGGGCAAGTTCACATGGACCCACTTCATCCCAACACACCGGGGTCCGGCACTTTATACCGTAAAGCATCTCGTACGGAGCCATACCGATGCTTGCGTGATAACTGTTATTATATGAAAATTCGACCAATGGCAGATAGACATCCCAGCTACCCCCGAGATCGATAATGCATGCCCGTAACATATCTTCTAACGTCTGTATCATTCTTTCACTTTGTCCATTCGTTTGTGGATGGTACGCGGTGCTAATGAACGACTTAGTTCCCATTTGTTCTTTGAATTCGTGCCAAAGGTTTGAAGTAAACCGAGTATCTCTGTCGGACACAATGGATACCGGTACTCCGTGACGCGCCACTATTTCATTAGTATATACTTATGACAATCTTCCTTAAGCAGTCCTTTGGTTTGGACCCAACTAGCTTAGTTTCATTTTTAAGTCATTGTTTCTTCTAGTCAAAAGTTATCATACGCATGTGTCTTTCACGAGTAAGTCGTCATGGACCGTAACTTTTATCTTGTATTTCTTATTTTGTCACCTATTTTACCCAATTGTCAATTGACCACTCAATAGTATGAGTTCATTAACATGTTCGCCCCATACTAATCTTATATTGACAAGTGTTTTGTATAAATCACGTCACTATTTTGACTCTGAATGGTCTTGTCGGCTAGATTGATTAATCACCGTTATTTTATGCTCCGTAATTCGGGTCTTCCATATTGTCACATTCGGTCTTACATGAGTTTATGATTTCCTATCCCGTAACTCGCGTTACGACATGATTATATTCTGTATTCCTATGTCACTTTTGTGACTACGATCGCATCGCATCACATCCTGTTTAAGTTTTCATTAGCTCTTCATTATCATGAATCTTCTTTCGAACATAGTATCTCACACCTATCGGTGTTGAGACCTATATTCATTAATATTAGCTATTTTCTAATTTCTCTATAACATTCATATTTGTTAAACGCCACTTCTTACTAAAACTGAATTTTAGTTTAACGTCTATCTATTTTACTTATGTCAATTACTCATATCCAGGAATTGATGACAAGAATTTATTCTTTTCCGTTATTATATTGCGCAGGGTATCGTAACCAGTCCCCATGCTTAACCCCAAATGATCCGTAGATTCCTTCACCTTGCCTCGTGGGCTATTTTATTAGATCTTCACCTTTTTAAGGTGGGACCTTATAGTTTGTTTCTTCGTATTAGTGACCCGAGGGTCATTTTGGTCCCGTAGACCTTTATATTGTTTATGACCCGAAGGTTATAGTGATCCCGTAGATCACTTTCTACTTGTGTCTTTATTTAATTGTATATATATATATACATATGGCGTCAAGGCACCCCCTTTTATGTTTAGAATAATTTATTTTCACTTTAGAAATTCATTTGACCTTAACCATAGTCTAAGGCTACACTCATTTTCTTTCGGATTATCTTTCCGACTCTTTGACTTCTTACGTCGTATTCACGACTTTTTATCCCACTCGTTCCGTTGTTTGGTTTATGCCCCTACTTTCCTTTCAACCCGTTACCCGGGTTCTTTATCCTACTATTTTTAACACTTCGGTTTCATTGGTTTGCATTTTCCTTTCCATACGCTTTTACGACCTATCACATAGATTCAGTAGTATTTCACACTTTCTCTATTCGGTTTGCGCTTACTTGGAATATTAAGTATTATACTTTATTCAGCCCTATCAACATTGAAATAGTTGAACATAACTTTCAAAATTTATGTTTTGCGAAATTTTATTGTCCTTCAGTCAAAAAACTAAATTCGAGTCTTTTGTCTTTTTAATCCGCGTTCCCGTCTCTTTGTTTACGCATATATCTGAAATCATACCCATCCATCGGGCATTTTACTGACATCTTTATCAAAGCAACCATTTCAGCATGCATTTAGACTTCATTTAGATTTATTTGATCGTATTAGCGAAATCCATCGCCTTTATTCAACCACATAGTTTATTCCTTTATTTATCTTGTTTGACTTGTAGCCTTTTCATTATTCTGGATTAAACGACTTCAGTAGCCTTTCCGACTTTCCCATAGATCTCTTCGCGTATCTCCTCAGTCATGAGGGATACCGTATTGTCGCCAACTATGGTTGACGCCATATTATTGTAACAATAATAGAAATCATTCATTTCATTTTATCATTCCATGTCGTTGTATGGAATTTACCCTCATCGTTTATCAATATGAACGATGTTTCTACATGTTTTTATTTGGTTTGGCCAAGTCTATAACCTTGTCCTTATCATCTATTTTGTTGCAAATTTCTGGGTTCGGGTGTTATTACACTCCTTCCCAATACGTCAGTTATTCACTTTATTAAGTTCCCGGGTTCGAGTGTACGCGCACTCCTTCCCATGACAATATTGACCGTGATTACTTTTGCCTTGGTTTCACATGCTCACCAAGCCACCATTGTTTATTTTCTTATGCATATATATTTCTTTCACATAATTCGCCCGTTTCACTACTCATGTATGCCCCTATGCAACTATTGTTCACACTAGTATTGAATAAAATTTATAATGGAATTAAATTTGTAATAAGCATACCTGGAACAACATCAGGTTCAGCTTTAGCCTCCGCGGCTGTCGTGTGGGAAGACCTTGTCTTCTCTTTCGGGGTATCAAACTTTGATTTCTTTACGGGTCTTGGGTCCACATCCGACTCACTACCGTCATCTTTTTCTTGTGAGAGACTATCTTTTAATTCAGTTATCATATCCTCTACTGCTAGCAAAATTGTGGTTTGTAGTCTCTCGGCGAACTGCGGTAGCCTGGCTTCTATTGCCTTTCCGACTTCTTCGGAAATTTTAGCTTCTATCTCTTCAGTTAATTGAGATGCTAATTCGCTCTCGGTTACATTGGACATTTCTTTCATCTGTTCGGTGACCTTCGGCACCGTATCATTATCATTTCTTTCCGACATCTTTTAACTGAAATGTTTGCATTAAACATTACTCATTTCTTTTACAATATAGCTTTATTTGCTTCGGTTTAGCCAAGTGCGTAACTTGCTTTTACCGTTCACATTTTGTGCACTTTCCGGGTTTGAGTGTGTTAACACACCCTTCCCATGCACATTAATTCGTATCTCATTTCTCACATAAGATAGGATCTACTAAAATAATAAATTAATTCTTACCGGACGATCGATCAAGCTTGAACCGAACACTTTGTTGACAACCTTAAGCTCTGATTACCAACTTGTAACACCCGTCTTAAAGTTTCACTATTTAATCATAATAAATGCGGTATTTGTAAAAGAAACTTTAAAGTAAACAAGAACTTAGTTGGTAAACTAAGTCATACTTCATAGTACTTAACATAGTCAAATCAGTAATTTCAAACATAAGTCATTCAGTAGTGTTTACAAAATTACATAATTAAACTAGATCAGAATATTGCGGAAGCATCCAAAAGTTTTGTGTTCGGTTCTTGAAGCATCACTTGATCGTCAATCCGCATATTTGCAATACCTAAAAGCTGTAGATTTTTAACAAAAATTAGTATTAGAGTTCTCAGAAATATTACATAATCGAAACTACGCTTAAAACGTATTCGATTTAACAATGATTTGCAAAATTCAACATGAATGTCAGGGCTCTAACGTAACTTACGGTAGACACCGTAAGTTACGGTAGCTCCTGGGAGACTTTGGTTCCACCGTAAAGCAGGAGAAAACCACCGTAGCATTTTTGACTCTACCGTAAGTTACGGTACTGTAAGTTACGGTACTACCGTAACTTACGGTAGTCTCTGGAAGTTTATTGTTTGACTGATTTTGTTTGTTTTGCCCAAATCCACATGTCGTTTTAGGCGATTCTTTTCCTATATGTCTGTAAATCCATGACGGTCATGCTCATTACAACTATTATACCGAAAATTTAACTTACGGATCGAACGATTAAATGTCACTATGCATTTATTCGACCCACTCTAACTCTACACATTTTACTACCTTTTTACTAGTAAGCCTTTGGCGCTTTATGCCCATCTTCCAGGGCTTAGTATCACCTGCATTTCCTTACCAATCCCATGGTTTAATGCTCTTGTGATAGTTATCGCCATTACTAACTAATTATAACACCAATACTACAATTTACACTATTATTCGATCCGTTGGTTCATCTTGTGGAAATCCTCCAATATGATGACTACCAAACGGTTCCTTATCAATTCTAACCTTATTAATTCAAGTAATAATCATGATCACTAAATCAACACAACTTCTATTCTACAATGCGACTATTCATAGTTTAACAACAATTCATTTAATGTAACGGTTCAAGTTACATACCTTTAGAGCACCCCCTTCAATCGCGTATCTCCCCCGGCGTGTCCGCTTGACGTTCCGGATTCTTTGCCTAAAGAGTTAAATTCACAACCAGTTTAGAACTCTTTCATAAGCTTTAACGCGTAATTCTCTACAATGATCAAATCTGCGTTTTTACCCAACTTTTAACATTTTAATCCTCACTTAGGCATTTCAACAAACACCTAGCGGGTTAGATTTTCACATAATCATCACCAAGTTTATTACTTGTAATTATCGTCTAGTTTCACTTCAATTAGTCAACTTTACACTTATCCTAACATCAATATTTCTGAAATTACTTCTTAAATTCAGATTGTGCTAGAACAAAGTTATAATTTTAGCATTTATCAAGTTTCTTCAAGCTCATTAATCTCCTACAATGGTGATTATGAAACCCTACAAGTATCATGCAAGGTTTTCACAAGAATCCTCTAGGGTTTAACTCTAGGCATCATATTACTTCAAGATTCAACCATGCAACACATATTAATTCTTGATTTTCTCATTTAACCTAAAACTGAACTCGAATCAAAACACCAAAATTTTACATACCTTTTGATCCCTGCAACGAGGTGATCTCTAATTTGTGTTTAGAACCTGATTTGGAGTGGATTGAGGGCTTCAATTTGTGAATTTTATGTGAAGCTAGGGTTTGGAGAGAACTCCTGGTCGCCCTCTCTCCTGTTCGATCGATGTACACCCACCATTGTGTGGTTTTTGTGTTTTGTTTACTAATTTAGTATTTAACTTTCAGTTTTGACTAGTTTGGTCCCTCAACTTATCATTTAACTTTAAGTTTAAGTGTTTTAACCTTAGTGTAAGTTATTTCAAGACTTGTAACTAACTGGGTTATAGGTTCCTAGTTAGTTGATTCTTGTTAACTTAACACTTTATAATAAACACATAGTTTTATATTTTTGGGGTGTTACAATACAACATCAAAAAAAGAATTTACAACATCAAATAATTTATTTCTCCTTTCAAAATCACTTTTATTAGAATTTTTACACATGTGTAAATATAACAAATTTACACATGTGTAAATGGCAAACTTACACATGTGTAAATTTTCTTTATTAACGAATTCAGGTAAATTTAAACGTATAAATGAAATTTATAACATTGTATTATAACATTGCAAACAATGGTCGCCTTCTCTCCTGTTCGATCGAAAAAAATTCACTTTGACAAAGTTCTCGCGGTTTTTTGATTCGTTCTCACGGGTCTCGCGATATTTAGCGTTCTCATTTAAACCCTCCCCTATATATATATATATATAGGAGGGTTATCTTGAGAACGCTAAATATTGCGAGAACCGTGAGAACAAATGAAAAAAACCAATCAAAACCGATTTTTTTTTAATATAAACCTCATTGTAATAAAAATACAACATCAAAAAAGAATTTACAATATCAAATAATTCATTTCTCCTCTCAAAATCACTCTTACTAGATTTTTTACACATGTGTAAATATAACAAATTAACACATGTGTAAATGGCAAACTTACACATGTGTAAATTTTCTTTATTTACGAATTCACGAAAATTTAAACGTGTAAATTTAATTTCTAACATTGTATTCGAATAATAATGATAAGTGAATTTTTTTTTTGAATTTGGATTGTTTTTGACCAAGTTCTTGTGGTTTTTTCATTCGTTCTCACGGTTCTCGCGATATTTAGCGTTCTCATTTAACCCTCCCCTATATATATATATATATATATATATATATATATATATATATATATATATATATATATATATATATAGGACAAAGATCCGTTAGGAACCACCATTTATTGCGAGAACCGCGAGAACCAATGTGAACACAACAAAAAATGCCTAAAAATAGCTAAAAACACACAATTTTTTTTTCATATTTTTTATAAAAAAATCGCTATTTTAGTAGCAAAAAAAAAATTTAAAACAAATTTTTTTTTGCTACTAAAAGTAGCGATTTTAACATAAAAATATTAAAAAAAACAAATTTTTAGATTTATTTAGGTTTTTTGGGGGTTTAGTTTTTAGTATTTTAGCTTTAGGGGGGGGGGTTAGGTTTTTGGGGGGTGGGGGAGGGGGGTTTAGGTTTTTTTTTTTTGGGGGGGGGGGGGGATGGGGGTTAGGTTTTTTTAGCTATTTCAGGTTGTGTTCACATTGGTTCTCGCGGTTCTCGCATGAACCTTACCCTATATATATATAGGTAGAGGATCATGTAAAAAAGGCCTAAAGTGTGAGAGCATTCACATCCAGTCCATCAATTTGTGTGTGTAAAGTTTTTATAATATAAAAAGTATAAAAAGTGGTTGTGAGTGGAGGAGAGAGAAACTGTTACTGTTCATCTGTATATTTGGGGGGACACTGTTCACCCACTATAATTTTTTAATATATATTGAAAGCGGTTGTGAGTGAAGGAGAGATAAAAATGTAATATATATTCAAAAGGAGAGAGAAAAAGTATTTGTTTTTAGTGAAAATATATTGATATAAGAGTTGTTTTTTAGTGGAATGTATGTATATTTTTAGTGGATTGGATGTGAATGCTCTGAGAAGGGTAAGAAAAAATCTCAGCCATTAGATCTTTTGATCTAATGGTTAAGATCAATAGGGACCAAATTGTAAAATATTTTCATTAATTTGGACTGATTTGAAATATCTAAGGGCAATATAGTCTGTTAAACCTACTAGAAATTAGGTAATGCACATGTAACTTCCCCCGTCTTTTTAAACGTCAATAACTTTTTATACGTAACTTTTAAAAAAAAAAAAATTACACCATAATAACGAGCGTTTTTTTATCTTTAATATTAGTACCATATTGCTATACTTATATAGAGAAAAAATATGTTTCGATCAGATGTTTAGTCAATGAATGGTGTTATATACTTGCTGAATGGTGTTATATACTTACTAAATGGTGTTATATACTTGCTGAATGCTGAATGGTGTTATATACTTGCTGAATGGTGTTATATACTTGCTAAATGCTGAATGGTGTTATATACTTGCTGAATGGTGTTATATACTTCCTATAATTAAGGTGGCGGTTATGGGAAGTTTTTAATTAATTGAATTAATGATAAAATTACTTGTTTACCCTTTTCAATTAATTTAGATCTAATGGCTAAGATTCTTTCTCACACTTTTGGTCTTTTTTACAATAACCTTACCCTATATATATATATATAGGGTGGGGTTCGGCTACAAAGTCCATTATTCCTACAAAGTGTACAAAGTCATAAAACACGACAATTTCAGCCATAAAACTTACTCAAAACCAACAAATAACAGAGTGAAGATCACTAAAACACAATATCTAAACCCTAACAGTCCATAAAAACTTCAAACACATCATTGTAGAACTATGAATATAAAACAAAACATGATAATCAACATAAAACACAGTAATGTTAGTTATTCGAAAATCAAAGCCTTATCATCCAAAACACAACACAAAACCCATGAATATGATGTTTTAGTAATCTTCACTTTGTTATTTATGGGTTTTGAGTGTGTTTTATGGCTGAAATTGTTGTGTTTTGTGACTTTGTACACTTTATGGGAAAAATAGACTTTGTA
The DNA here is from genome assembly GCA_030545235.1 of Helianthus tuberosus. Lineage (NCBI taxonomy): Eukaryota > Viridiplantae > Streptophyta > Magnoliopsida > Asterales > Asteraceae > Helianthus > Helianthus tuberosus. The sequence continues at coordinate 192,995,924 of CM060401.1, read as the reverse complement.
GCCAACTCTCACCATATATATATATATATATATATATATATATATATTTGTAAGATGTCGGTCACATGAGTTGCATCTTTCCAGAAGCTCATCACAAAGGAAAACGGAAATACAAAACTAGACTAAAATGTAACGGTTATGTTTTAAAACTATGTCATTTTCTTATATCTTGTTTTTGTAGATTACATTTGTGTGGTTACAAGTACAATATAACATCAACATGAGAACTTAAAATATTGTAAAAAGAAAGACCGGGTACAATTTAAATAGGGTACACATTTGGACGCATATGTGTTTGTAATATACACGCGCCATAGATATGCGAGATGATTGATGACAAAAGACGGTGCATCCAAACACATTATACACAGTTTATTTCAGAATCAATAATATATTAAAAACTGTGATAAGTCTTGTGTCTTTTGATTTACGCATTATACAAAAGATGGTTGTGTAACCACATATCTCCTTGTTTCATTTTAATACAAATGTTTTATACTATGGAAAACATTCAATATAAAAGTATTATAAGTAAAAAAGTTGTGAAATCATATAAACATTTGTATGTATTGTTTAAATGTGATATTAAAGACCACGTTCAACAAACTCTTTCTCTCGGGGTGGTGGGTATGCGTGTGGCACAGGACAGGTAGGTGGTGCAGGATTGGTGATGAGAGTGATGTGGTAGATAGATGAAGATAATTTGATGTTGGAAGTAGGATGGCGGTGCCAATTTAAAGAGGCAACAAAGAAGATGCGGGGCGGAGAGGAAGACAGAGCAGTATCAACGGAAACACAAGATCCATGTTTGGTGCCACCCAAAACTTTCAAGGGCCGGTTATCCTGTGTCGACACCCCTAGCCTCACCCACTACATGTAGTGGTCTATCAATATATTGTGTTTAAAATGTTCACAGTTTCAAACTTAAAATTAGCCTTGTTAAATGTATTCCATTATGTTTAAGAAACTTGTTATCTTCTCTATTTCTTTTATGTTTTGATCGATTTATTTGTCGTATTATATTATATTATATTATATCTATATGCATTTACAAGTTCAATTGAATAGTTTGATGATGCTATCTTGTCCCTCTAATTTTTGGTTGGTAGGTAATGCGGGCCCAAGTGTGGAGGAGCGGGCCATCTTGTATTTGGAGGCCCAAGATCGTGTAACAAAAGGGGCCTCACTAAAATGGCTCTAACTTGGGCTACGGGGGTCCGTTTTGGGCGTGCGACCAGGCGAAACGAACGTGAGAACGAGCTCCATCTTGCTGCAAACACCTACGGTGGTTTGGGTCATCGTCTGGGCCAAAAAACGCTTATTTCTATTAGTTATTTACGTTTTTATGTTTTTTGAAGTGTTTTGGACATTTTGTTTTTGGGCTTGTGTTTGGCCCGTTGTCTTTTTTAGGCCCATTTCGAATTTCTGTTCCTATTTATATGGTTTCTCTAGTAATGTGAAAGATCAGACTTGAATTTTCAATTAACTAATTTTCACTTCAAATTATGTGCCCTTTGGGTTGAATTTTGGGGGTTGGGGAAGAACTACACGGGTATTCGCATAATCAACGTGTTTGACCTTCGTTTTCGTAACACTGCTACGGGTATTTTTACTTTTTATAATGAAACCTCTTCAAAAGGTTTTTCACATGACTCCATGAACCTCTTCAAAATGTCAGATTCAACATTCCACAAATTATTTTCTAATTGTTTATAATAATAATTTACTTATTTTTTTAATACAAACATGTATCTAACTTATAATAAAAGACTCTAAATAATGCCACATGTCATTCTCTTCTTCAACCTCATAAATTTTATTTTTAATAAATTTCTTTTAATATTAATATTAATCTATATCTATAATAAATGAAACCTTGGGGGACACTTGTCACCCTATGGTTGATGCCAAATAAGGTGACACATCAGCATACATGTGGCATAGCTCTACATCAAGGATTGGAGAAGCTTATTTTGTACGTTTCATTCATATTCTCTCTCTCTCATTCAATCATTAACACAACCAATTACCCCCAAAACCCTAAACGGCGATTTGGCTCCTCACTTCTTCAATTGATCCTGTGCGACGACCTTTATCAATCTTCATTATTCAACAGTGATAATCGACGGTAAGGATTCCGATATTCTTTTCTTTTCCGATTGATTTAATGAATAATCGACGACTTTGTTATTTAATGATTTAGTCATTGAATGTTAGTTAAAGATTGATGTTAGACAACCTGTGCGACAACCCTAAACGCCAAATCATCTGCCTCCTCAGATCTCAATCAACCCTGTGCGACAACCTTGAATCCATCTTCAATACCCAATAGTAATCTACCATCGACGGTATTGATTCATTTCCTTCATCATCTTATTGATCGATTCTGTTTGAATGGTTTTTTGTACTTTGTTATTATTCGAAGTGTAAACCAGGTTAGTATTATTTGTTATCACGTTTGTTAATTTGTTATATCTTTGGTCGTTCTTTCCAATTTCTAAGGTGTTATGTCATTTTCCTATAGTGTTCATAATTGTTTCTTTGTAATATGATTTCTTATGTAATTTTGGGTGCAGGGATGTTATTAGTTGGAGGGATTATGCGATTTCATATATTTTGTAGTTTTTGTTCCATGATAATTGTTACTATTTCGTTAACAAAGCTGTTGAAATTGCTAACATTCATCTGGTAATTGATTTTGTTTTCCGCTTCTTATTCAGATATATTAGGTTGTTGTTAAATCTGATGTTATCGCATCTTCGGTGGTTCGGTGCAGATTGGCTTTTGTTCTATTCAGTGTAAGTGTATTAAGGTATTGCTATTTTGTTTTTCTTTTAACCCTAATTTTCATTATTGATTGGATTCTGGTGTTAACTTACTGTTTTGGTCAAAAATTACCAAAGCAATTAAGTGATCAAATTAGTTAAGTGAGGTAGTGTGCTGATAATATGTGTTGAAAAATATGCTGGCTTGTTAGTTTGCAAAAACAGTTTCAGGATATAGCTCAGGATATCGAGCTATATCTGTAACACCCCGAAAATTTACGTCCTATAAGGTATTGACACGTGTCATAGGTTTGAACGTGTGAAGGAATGTTCTTGAAGGACTAAAGTTGACAAACAGTGAAACTGTGTAATTATAAGGGTTCAAAGTGTCAACAATGAATAAATAGACTTTGCAATAACTCTACATGATGTTTATAACCTTAAATGAATAGATCATGGATCATACGAAGCGAATAGTGAAAGAAAGTGAGAGATTACAAACTACAGGGGTTAAATGTGCCAACATGTTTAAGTTATACCTCTGAGTGACCTTTTGACAAACCCGAAGCTTTGTAACGATTAATTATGCTCACTAGAATGTACCACAAAAATTTCATGAAGTTTCGATGTCGTATGAGCAAGTTGTGACAAAATTCGTGTACGAGGGTTATAAGTGTCAACGTTGAAATTTAGGGCTTTTCGGGTGATCACAAAGTTACCCGAGGACTTAACAAAGTGGGTATAAGTCTTAAAGCCCCATATGTTAAATAACAAAGCTTCTTATGCAAGTAGGATGGTGAAAACGACCTTTCGAGGGACCAGGGACTAAATTGCAAATTTAAAGATGGCTGATTGTAAGCTTGCGCACCGTAGGGTGGATGTTGCTGCGCATCGTATGATGCCCTGCGCATCGCAGGGCTTAAACCCCTACGATGCGTATGGGGTGCCCAGTTGCGAAAATTCGACAGACAGCTGCCTGTTGCTGTGTAACCGACTTATAACTTAGTTTTTCGAAACCTTGGGCTGCCTAAGATGGTTTCTAGCCTATAGGGCACTTGTGGATGATAATGCAACACCCCTAGACTTATGTGTTGATCATCTAAGAGTGTTTGAAGTTATTTAAAAAGTCCACATTATGCAACAATGTTCATTCTTCAACTTCTGAGCATTTCCAGAGCATTCAAGCAGGCCACAAGCATTCCATATCATCCCTTAGACTTGTGTAAGTACCCTTGATCTTCTCTAGTTCATTCATACTTAGTTTATGGCCGAGAAATCAAACCGTCGTAACTACGGTTTGACTTTTCGATAATAAATAATCGGTTCAGAGTTTAGTCGAATCAAAGGTTGTTATAAGTTGGTATTTATATGGTTGATAAACCCCTAAAAGGGCACTCACTAATTCGGATCCTAACTAGGTCGTTTATCGAGTCAAACCTCTCCCGAAAAAGTCAACAGAATTGTTATGTTTGGTTTAATGCATGATTAGCGATGTAAATGGCGTATAGCCTATTTTATCATTCTTACCAACTGAAAATAAGTATAAAAACTTGTATACGCTTGTTTGATTCGACAACTTTCTATTTAGAACCGATTCGGAGCCGAGAGACGCAAAAGTTTGACTTTTGCGTTGACCTCAGTTCTGACCCGATTTATATAGGTTTAGACATGCCTTAAGGTTCCATTAGGACCTAGTTACTTGTGTGTATAAGCCTCTGCGTTTATACCACTCGAATCCCTAATCATCCGATGTTTCCGTTAAATGCCTAATAATGACCATAATGCCCTTATGACCGTAGAACGAGATTTTAGAAAATGTAAAAGTGCAAAAGTCTTTAATACTGATCATTGAACATGTCTGCAAAATTTCACGTCAATCGGAAGTCTAGATTAGGAGTTATGCTTAATGGCGTATTTATAAACAAGTTTACTAATTAAACGGCGCCATTAGCGTAAAGCCTATCTAAACTCAGTTTTGACACCAAATATTTTACTCACTGATGTTAAATAATATTTTAGGATTTTTAAAGATTTTTAATTATTTTTAAACTGGTCATAAGCTTGGATTAGCGCCTTAATTCGGTTAATACCGAATATACCCTTTTCGGCCATAAAATGAGTTTTACAAATCCTTTTGACGCCAATCCAATTGCTACTGATTTTAAATAATAAATAGAGTATTTTGAGCCTGTTTATTTGATCAGAAAACTCAGAATCGTATTTTAAACCGTACGTCGCTTAAAACGATTTTATACGCGTATTTAACGCATAGTTTGGGTTTAAAACTATTTTAACATATAAGACTTATTACCGAATGTTATAACCTGTTAAAATAGGCCATTTTACTGATCAACTCAGACCCGGATCACAGGTGTCTAATTAAACCCTTTTATAATCTATAAAATGACCAAAATACCCCTACGGGGCTTATAAAGAGATTAAACTCGTTTAGGGCGTCATGGGTGATATCCTACTGATATCACAACTTATTTAAGGCATGTTAACTTAGGAAACCTGTTTAGGACTCTTACGGATACCCGTTACGCTTCATGCGCGTTCGGTTCGGTTTATGTAACTAGTTTACATAAATTAGCCGAAACGGGTCAAACCTTATCGGTTTTGTCTCAAAATCCAGAATGTGTATCATATACCCATATTAAGCAGGTCTCCAAACTTGTCGGGTCAAAATCACATTCTATCCGGTCTTCGCTTAATCAAGCGTACGAACCGTATCTCCCTCTTGAAAACTAACTGGTCTAAGTCAAGGCTTAATTAAAGACCCGTTAGGATTCTAATAGGTTATTAAAAACCTTCGTTCCAGATTTAGGAGCTCAGTAAAAGCTATCTGTACTTGCTGATTTGATACGGCTGGGATTGAATTTATATTTAAGCTCAGGTAAATACTTTTAACTTATTTCCCTATACGGGCTTGGGGTACGGTATATAAAATACCGCTTGGTCGGGCATTGAATATTTAATCTTATTATGGTTAAGTTATTGAGATGACTCCGTTTAATTTGTTTTGTTTACTTAAAGCCTTTGGGGGTTAATGACCGTTGTCCCGGATATCCCTGGCATCATTCTACGAATGGCCACGACCTCAGCACCCGGCGTAGGCGTACGCCGTCGGTGTCTCATAATTAAATGTGGTGTGTCAATTAATCTTTAACCCGGCTCGATCCGGGCTACTGAACGCATAAGGAACATGTAAATCCTGTACAAGTTTATATATTTAAATAAGTAACCCAAGTTATAAAATATTATTTGTGCCATGTGCATTCAAAACAATCATGTTCTTAAACCCTTTTCAAAATGAGTCAGTTGATTGTATTTACCAGTGTAAACTGACGTATTTTCCCAAAAAGACTAAGTGCAGGTACTAATTGGAATTGGCTGGCTACTCCTAGCATCAATAAAGAGTCTCGCAAGCTTAGATGCCTAAAGTCTGTTGAACCATGTTATTTTATTTGCGATCCGTCTGTGGATTCTTTACTTCCGTTGTAATACTTTGATGTTACACTATTACGGATTTTAATATATTTATCCTTTTGCTTCCGCTGTGCATTTATATATTGTGTTGTTTGACTATGATGTTGCCAACCACGTCACGTTACTCCCCTACCGGGCCCACCGGTAACACGTGGAAATTTGGGGTGTGACAGGTTGGTATCAGAGCCAACATTGAGTGAATTAAACACTATCTTTTGTGTTTAATCTCAATGACACATTTGCACATTCCTTGACCTTCTGAGTCTAGACTTAACATAGGAATATTCTAAATCCTTGTTTGGAAATTCTGCTTCCAAAAATTTTTATATTTTGGATACGTCGCCAAGCGAAGAAGCCGTAATAATAATTCTCCACACCAGGAGCCTTGATTTGCTGACCTTCGTACAGCGGCTAGGACGAAACATGCAACCAAGGAGAAAGCATTCAGGAATTGAATGAAGAAGAAACTCCTTAGCTGAAGATCATTTCCTCAATAATCCTTATAAGGACGTATTTATCTTTTCAGTCCCTTCGAGGACAACATTATTCCTTTCAAGTCCCGCTTAGGGCAACTCTGTACTTTTATTTTCATATATTGGATTTTTCCAATATTCTTATCTAGTCTATTGATCTAGAAATCATAGCTTATATTATCCTATAAGATGATCATATTATAACCATCCCTTAGAAGGGAAGTGCCTACGGGCTATAACGTATTGTCCATCTGAGACACTGACATTGTGATCTTTATGATTCCTTGTCTATGGTGGTGAGCTCTGCTCAAGCCTATCAGCCTAAATGATCAATGTGATCATGACTAATACGTCTCTGACATTGTGATCTTTATGATTCCTTGTCTATGGTGATGAGCTATGCTCAAGCCTATTAGTCTATATGATCAATGTGATCATGACTAATATCATCAATATGATGATCATATTATCGACATCCTTAGTGATGAAGTGCCTACTGGCTATACTTTATAATATTGTCACTACGACAATGACAGTAGTAAATCTTAGGGTTCTTGTCTAAGGCAGTGGGCTATGCCCAAGCCTCATAGTCAATATGATCAATATTATCATGACTACTATCACCAGTGTGATGATTATTAATTTCCAAAAACATCGTTTAGTAATGTCAATTGATCCGCCTACGGGCCATATTGTATCGTCAATTTGACAACGACAGTAGTGGTCTTTGACTCTCTGTCCAGGAAAGATAGTGAACTGTGTTCAAACCTTAATGCCTCGATTCTCTGAAATCATGGCTTATAAATTAAACTCGTCTACGTGACTAAGCCTTTTGTACTATTACTAGATTATAATTTAGGATTAATAGTGAAAATCCTGAATAAGATAAATATCATTCTCTTCCTGTCAGTTTAAATATTAAAAGAGAATCTTAAAAGGTTTGACCTAGCCTGAATGTTATGGTAGACCTTGCTAAGATGGTAAAACCTGGTTAAAAAGAGATTCAGATCATTGTTAACGCTTTAAAATGTGTTGACACTCCCGACAACAGTGATATGATAAAATCACACTTGTCATCCCTATATTAAGATTTTTCCATATCTCTTAGCTAGTGTAAGTGATCAATAGGAATCATGACTGGTAAACGTCGAGCATGATGTACGCATCAAAACATCCATTTGGGATGTGTACCTATGGGAAAAGGTGTAAAGATAGTTATTATTTCATAAAGTCTTGTCAAGACAATGAACTATGGAATTTTCCGATCCAAAGGAATTATCGATTATGTTTTAGATTTTTTTTTCCTAATGACAAGGCCCCTGTGCCATCAAGAGTCCTTGGGAACACGCTCTCGTGCTATATGAAATGTCAGTACGACATTGACAGTCGTGATTTATGTCCCCTGTCTAATAAATATGAAGGATTATATTCCGCTTAAATGCCAAAAATGGTTATTTAAACTTAGGCAAAACATAATCAAATAAATTAAATTCTATCTATTGGCCTATATGGTTTAATTACGCCATTGCTATTTATTCATCAAATTCGACAATTCCCTATATGATTAAACAAATTGTTTCTACTTGGATAGTAGCCTTCAAAGCTTCACCATGGCTGACTTCTCTGAAGCTCACCATCATCCAGTTAATCAGAATGATGATGTAAGACTGAACATAACGAGCACCGAGTTAAAGGCTGTGTTAAATACAGCCATAAATAACGTTGTAGATCGTGTAATGAAGGATCACAAGCGAAAGGGCAATAATACCCCAATGCAAATTTGTAAAAAGGGTAAGACCGGTTTAAACTATAACCAGTCCAAGCCAAAGGAGGCTAAACCCGAATGTAAGATTTGCGGGAAGAAGAGGCACTTCAGTAAATGTATATATGAACAGATCAGGGGATGTGGTATCTGTAAAGAGAGGAATCACAAGACCCATGAATGCAAGGGATTGAAAAACAACCAACAGTCAGGTGAAAAACCCAGATGTAAGATCTGCAGGAAGCAACATGTTGGAAAATGCACAATCGACCCACGTACTAATTTATGTGGAATTTGCAAAACCAAGGGTCACAAGGCCTTGGATTGCAAGAAATTGGATGATGCGACCTGTCATGGCTGTGGCAAAAAGGGCCATATCAGTACTAATTGCCCTACGGCTGCCAAGGGAAAAGCAATTAAGTCTGGATCTAACAAGGGTAATCAGCGAACAGAGGGAAAGCCAAGGTGCTCGATTTGCCAAAAACGTCACTTTGGAAAATGCAGGCTTGAGACCCAGTCTCAATCAGGATCACCTGCATGTGGGTTATGCAAGTCTAAAGACCACAAGACGATAGAGTGCAAGAAGATAAAGGATGCAACATGCTTCAACTGCCATGATAAGGGGCACATTAAGACCAACTGCCCTAAGTACGCTAAAAAGCCTGAGGAAGGCAAGAAGACCAATGCGAGGGTCTTCAGAATGGATGCAAGGGAAGCCGTTCAGGATGACAACGTTAGCACAGGGACCAGGACTATTATTTTGAAAGTTTTCTCCTGATCAGAAGACTCAAGCGGCCCGCGTAAGCCTTGGGTGATACCATACGCGGCCCGCGTTAGGCTCCCAGCGAAAAAAAAAATGGTGGAACTGGCCGTCCCCGGAATCGAACCTGGGTCTAGGCCGGCCGCACCCTTTCGCGTGCCTAGCCAACTAAGCTAGGTGCCTAGTTTGTGAAACTTCCATTATTTATTAGATATAAGCACTTGTACAATAAACTTCCTTATCATTTATCAATGATAATTCCTGCTAAGTGTCCTGTTTTAATACAGGCAATAATAAATCTTCATGAACCATAAATTTAGCAAAATTTTTATTATCATCCACAAGGTATAACTACCAAGGAAACCATAGTAACCGATTCTTATAAATCGGCAAGGAATCCTTTCGAAAATCTAAGAGCACTCTTTCTTTGCATAGAGTACGACAACATATGTTATTTTATTTATTTTCTCATTGTTTTTATCGCCTGCGAATGCCAAACTATGTTGATAAAAGCATCATATGAGGATTGGGTATCTTAATAAATTCCATAGATTGCTTCCATGCCTGATCAGTATGGAGGTTTAATGCATGGAACCTCTGAGATATCCCAATAGTCATATCGTATTAAAGTCGACTAGTAGTATTCAAAGAAGATATCCAGAATGAAATTGTCCAAATAAATGTTCCCTGGTAAAGGAAGCTGTGGACTCATAGCATATAGATGTCACTCATTTGACACCAGCAAGGATAATTAGACTAGAGCCTGAGATCTGTAAAAATCTCTGTAACCTCCTTATACCTTGATTATCTTCTCCTAATATTACTCTGTTTACCCTGAGAGGCAGGTAGAGTTAAGGTTTAAATTTCGTTTAAGGCTATGTTATTATGAAATCTCCAAGACGGTTAGTACCATCATTGGAAGAATCGAAACCCTGATTAACTAAGATTAAAATAGAGGGTTCATATGGCCTAACTCAAATATCCTGAGGATTCGGTATAGTTAATGATGAAAGACGGTTCATTTTGCTTATGCATTATTTACCGCAACCCTGAATAGGTAACGATTAAGAATTTGCCATCAACTGCACAAGATAGTTGATCTGTTCGACTAACGGCAAGGATTAGCTATTCCCTAAACATTAGCTAAGCAGTGGTTGGAATAACCATCTCACCTTAAGAATATGTTTTTCTATAATAATGGATATGTAAGTATTAAGGCTACTCCTTTGGAGACCTTGTATAGATGAAATGTTAAATGTCTAGTATTAGATAAAGAATTGGTAAGTCCAATTATCAAGATCTGAAAGTTGCCTGGGGAACAACAAATAAGATTATACAAATCCATAATCGATTTTAGGTTGCCAGTATATGGCAAGAAATCGAGGAGTTATGAAAATAGCAAACTTCCTAAGTTCTTGTTAAGGAATATGTTTAACAAAAGATATCACCCAAGAAGGGTGTACCAAATTTGTGAAATTTTTAGGCTAGTTAAGCTTTGAATGTATGGAAATCATTCGAAGGAAATCGAATGTATCAAGATCAAGTAGCTTGTAAGCTAAAACCTATTTAAGGAGTTTTGCGGAGCTCGAAATACATTGCACACTAGTGACTGAAGGAGGTGTTCCGCCAATAAGTCAAGGAGCACTATCACAAAGTGGTATATGGATTTACGATGTGATAAACATCCTATATCGATTGAGGATCGGCATGTTAGGAAGCTTCGAAGGAAGCATATACCTTTTGTAAAGGTCAAATGGGATGCCCGAAGAGGTCCCGAATTCACGTAGGAGGTTGAATCCACGATGAAAGAAAAGTACCCTTACTTGTTTCAGTAAATCTTGGGTCGAGATTTCTTTTAAGGGGGTGAGGATGTAACACCCCGAAAATTTACGTCCTATAAGGTATTGACACGTGTCATAGGTTTGAACGTGTGAAGGAATGTTCTTGAAGGACTAAAGTTGACAAACAGTGAAACTGTGTAATTATAAGGGTTCAAAGTGTCAACAATGAATAAATAGACTTTGCAATAACTCTACATGATTTTTATAACCTTAAATGAATATATCATGGATCATACGAAGCGAATAGTGAAAGAAAGTGAGAGATTACAAACTACAGGGGTTAAATGTGCCAACATGTTTAAGTTATACCTCTGAGTGACCTTTTGACAAACCCGAAGCTTTGTAACGATTAATTATGCTCACTAGAATGTACCACAAAAATTTCATGAAGTTTCGATGTCGTATGAGCAAGTTGTGACAAAATTCGTGTACGAGGGTTATAAGTGTCAACGTTGAAATTTAGGGCTTTTCGGGTGATCACAAAGTTACCCGAGGACTTAACAAAGTGGGTATAAGTCTTAAAGCCCCATATGTTAAATAACAAAGCTTCTTATGCAAGTAGGATGGTGAAAACGACCTTTCGAGGGACCAGGGACTAAATTGCAAATTTAAAGATGGCTGATTGTAAGCTTGCGCACCGTAGGGTGGATGTTGCTGCGCATCGTATGATGCCCTGCGCATCGCAGGGCTTAAACCCCTACGATGCGTATGGGGTGCCCAGTTGCGAAAATTCGACAGACAGCTGCCTGTTGCTGTGTAACCGACTTATAACTTAGTTTTTCGAAACCTTGGGCTGCCTAAGATGGTTTCTAGCCTATAGGGCACTTGTGGATGATAATGCAACACCCCTAGACTTATGTGTTGATCATCTAAGAGTGTTTGAAGTTATTTAAAAAGTCCACATTATGCAACAATGTTCATTCTTCAACTTCTGAGCATTTCCAGAGCATTCAAGCAGGCCACAAGCATTCCATATCATCCCTTAGACTTGTGTAAGTACCCTTGATCTTCTCTAGTTCATTCATACTTAGTTTATGGCCGAGAAATCAAACCGTCGTAACTACGGTTTGACTTTTCGATAATAAATAATCGGTTCAGAGTTTAGTCGAATCAAAGGTTGTTATAAGTTGGTATTTATATGGTTGATAAACCCCTAAAAGGGCACTCACTAATTCGGATCCTAACTAGGTCGTTTATCGAGTCAAACCTCTCCCGAAAAAGTCAACAGAATTGTTATGTTTGGTTTAATGCATGATTAGCGATGTAAATGGCGTATAGCCTATTTTATCATTCTTACCAACTGAAAATAAGTATAAAAACTTGTATACGCTTGTTTGATTCGACAACTTTCTATTTAGAACCGATTCGGAGCCGAGAGACGCAAAAGTTTGACTTTTGCGTTGACCTCAGTTCTGACCCGATTTATATAGGTTTAGACATGCCTTAAGGTTCCATTAGGACCTAGTTACTTGTGTGTATAAGCCTCTGCGTTTATACCACTCGAATCCCTAATCATCCGATGTTTCCGTTAAATGCCTAATAATGACCATAATGCCCTTATGACCGTAGAACGAGATTTTAGAAAATGTAAAAGTGCAAAAGTCTTTAATACTGATCATTGAACATGTCTGCAAAATTTCACGTCAATCGGAAGTCTAGATTAGGAGTTATGCTTAATGGCGTATTTATAAACAAGTTTACTAATTAAACGGCGCCATTAGCGTAAAGCCTATCTAAACTCAGTTTTGACACCAAATCTTTTACTCACTGATGTTAAATAATATTTTAGGATTTTTAAAGATTTTTAATTATTTTTAAACTGGTCATAAGCTTGGATTAGCGCCTTAATTCGGTTAATACCGAATATACCCTTTTCGGCCATAAAATGAGTTTTACAAATCCTTTTGACGCCAATCCAATTGCTACTGATTTTAAATAATAAATAGAGTATTTTGAGCCTGTTTATTTGATCATAAAACTCAGAATCGTATTTTAAACCGTACGTCGCTTAAAACGATTTTATACGCGTATTTAACGCATAGTTTGGGTTTAAAACTATTTTAACATATAAGACTTATTACCGAATGTTATAACCTGTTAAAATAGGCCATTTTACTGATCAACTCAGGCCCGGATCACAGGTGTCTAATTAAACCCTTTTATAATCTATAAAATGACCAAAATACCCCTACGGGGCTTATAAAGAGATTAAACTCGTTTAGGGCGTCATGGGTGATATCCTACTGATATCACAACTTATTTAAGGCATGTTAACTTAGGAAACCTGTTTAGGACTCTTACGGATACCCGTTACGCTTCATGCGCGTTCGGTTCGGTTTATGTAACTAGTTTACATAAATTAGCCGAAACGGGTCAAACCTTATCGGTTTTGTCTCAAAATCCAGAATGTGTATCATATACCCATATTAAGCAGGTCTCCAAACTTGTCGGGTCAAAATCACATTCTATCCGGTCTTCGCTTAATCAAGCGTACGAACCGTATCTCCCTCTTGAAAACTAACCGGTCTAAGTCAAGGCTTAATTAAAGACCCGTTAGGATTCTAATAGGTTATTAAAAACCTTCGTTCCAGATTTAGGAGCTCAGTAAAAGCTATCTGTACTTGCTGATTTGATACGGCTGGGATTGAATTTATATTTAAGCTCAGGTAAATACTTTTAACTTATTTCCCTATACGGGCTTGGGGTACGGTATATAAAATACCGCTTGGTCGGGCATTGAATATTTAATCTTATTATGGTTAAGTTATTGAGATGACTCCGTTTAATTTGTTTTGTTTACTTAAAGCCTTTGGGGGTTAATGACCGTTGTCCCGGATATCCCTGGCATCATTCTACGAATGGCCACGACCTCAGCACCCGGCGTAGGCGTACGCCGTCGGTGTCTCATAATTAAATGTGGTGTGTCAATTAATCTTTAACCCGGCTCGATCCGGGCTACTGAACGCATAAGGAACATGTAAATCCTGTACAAGTTTATATATTTAAATAAGTAACCCAAGTTATAAAATATTATTTGTGCCATGTGCATTCAAAACAATCATGTTCTTAAACCCTTTTCAAAATGAGTCAGTTGATTGTATTTACCAGTGTAAACTGACGTATTTTCCCAAAAAGACTAAGTGCAGGTACTAATTGGAATTGGCTGGCTACTCCTAGCATCAATAAAGAGTCTCGCAAGCTTAGATGCCTAAAGTCTGTTGAACCATGTTATTTTATTTGCGATCCGTCTGTGGATTCTTTACTTCCGTTGTAATACTTTGATGTTACACTATTACGGATTTTAATATATTTATCCTTTTGCTTCCGCTGTGCATTTATATATTGTGTTGTTTGACTATGATGTTGCCAACCACGTCACGTTACTCCCCTACCGGGCCCACCGGTAACACGTGGAAATTTGGGGTGTGACAATATCTATGATCAAACAGTGAGCAAAAATGTAAAGGGTGACACAAGATATACGAGGAAAGCCCTTGATCAATCTAGATCGCCGGCATAAAACCTTGGGAGCTAACAATCGCAGCTGCCTTGTTCTTCTTATTGCTTCAAATATCAGGATACAGTGCAGGATATGATGCGGATCAACTAGGTGTTACAATGTAATCTGAATACAAGTGTTAGTGCGTTGTGAGTGTTTACAAGTAGTGAAGAAGAGTGTGGGAAAGATTGTGTGTTTCTATCTGATCCGATCAACCCATTTATAGTAAAATAAACTAACTAACTTGCCTATTATTCAGGGATTCAACGAATATTCCTCATGTGAACGTTGCAATCCACGTCTTCCGGCTCCAACGTCTATAATATAACTGATTTGCCCGAGTCTTGAGGAGAAGATGTCCACCTGACCGTTAGAGACTGGTTTCAACAATCTGCACGTGAGTCAATTAGTAACTACCAGGATATCGCATCAGGATGTTACCAAGATCCTGATCCAGCATCCTGGTCACAACAAAACAAACAAAGTCAGAATATCAGTCAGGATATATGAGCAGAAAATCACCCATAACAATTGTCCCCAAAATATATATGTTGGTATACCAATTCCAACGGATATATTTTAAGTCTTATCCCTCACATCGAGGTTATTAAATTGAAACGACGGTCAAGATAGTATTTTGCAACTTTCTACGCGGTTTTCACTCGATGGATATCTATTACGCTTTTATATCTTCTCTCTTTCTGTTTGAAAGCCAAATATCATCAACAGAGTCTCCAGGTAATTCTTTCTTCATTCCCTGTTAACTAACTTCTTTATTCTACTTCCAATCGCTACTAGAACCTGCTCTCAAACCGGCGAATCGACGGAGACCTTCGTCCAGCAAAATCTTCTTAAGAACCCCGAGAAGGAGATTTGTGCTTTTGATAACGCAGACATCGCAGCGTTGAGAGCCTCCGGCGCTTTCCTAGATAGCGCGATTATCAGACCATTTGACCGATTAATTCGATCGGATGTCTCTTCTGCCGATTGGGTCTGTTTTCCGGCATATCCTTTCTCACTAGGCCTTCGGTATCCTTTCCTTGAATTCATGATGCAGTTTTTTCGAACCACTGGTATTTCCTTTGCCCAAACAATGCCCATGGTTTGGAGGGTACTGATTGTACTCAACCAAATAAAAAACCTTCACTGTCCTGACCTCTGCATCGAGGATATTCCGATCGCCTACCGCCTCTGATCACACGGTTCCAGTCGTTTCTTACTTTTTTCAACTTCCAACAAACCCCTCATTCTTAAAGCCACCAAGAACGAAGATGGATGGCAACGTAAATTCTTCTTCGTTAATCGAGACTCCATCTACGAGGGTGCTAACCTTCCGGTGGAGTGGTTAACCACCGGTAGGGTTTAGGGTTTCAAGAATACCCCCAAATACTTCCAGGCCTATATCCTGTGCTAATATTTTTTTTATTTGGCCTTTATGCAGTGAACTTTAAAGAAATAGCCCCTCCTACTGCAGAATCTGAAAAAAGAATCAAAGTAATTTACTAGTTACCGGAAGGTGATAGGAGTTTTTCCATACACCTCCCAAGTTCCAATCAATATTCATCATCTGATATGTCTGGTAAGAGTCATTTTATAAATAATTGATTAGCATAATATAATGAAAGAGTAATAAGGATTTATAACTTCCCCTTTATGCAGCACCAGCCAAAATCCCAGAAGTTTTCGATCTTGAGGAGTTGGACAATTACTCCGATCATGTCCAGGTCAAGAAGGAGCTCAGTCCCAAGCCTACGGCCTCATCCAAGCCCAGCAGCTCCAAAGCCATCATCATTCCCAAGCCTTCGCCAGCTACTAAGCCCCGGAGCTCAAGTTCTCGCAAAAGGAAAGAAACTGATTCACCTATCACCTCCGATACGTTCCCCTATGAGAATCATGGGTTTATTGAGGCAAGCGGGTTCAAGACTTCCTTTCTCAACCAGGTATAAATCCTTATTCCATATCCTGCACATATATGTCAAGCCAATATCCTGGTTATCATAATACCTGTGTTTTTGAGTGCAGGGCCTCGAACGTCTGGTTCATTTGTACGAAGAATCTTGTGGGCTCAACAAGGTGCTTGAGTCCAAGTTGAAGAAAGCCGAGGTTACCATTTCCGACCAAGGTATGATTGCCGTTGCCAAAACCCGACACTATGAAGACAAGTTCAAGGCCATGACCCAGGAGCATCAGGCTGCTCTCAAAAGAGCCACTCATGAAGCCCAAGCCCATCTGGACGCTGCCCACGCCCAACATGAGCAGGATATGGCCACTTACCGGGAAGGCCTCAAAAGCTCCGTTGTCATCTCCCTTTTGCAGGCTCGGCTAAAAATGGCTTACGAAGCCAAAGCCATAGGCTTCGAATGCCCTTCTTGGAACGTCAACGCCTGGGAGACGAAGCTAAAAAGTCTTGGAGGTAACCCTGTGGAGCGTCCAGTTAATCCTGCAGCTGAGGGGTCTTCAAAAGCGATTGAAAAACTAATTGGTGCTGGTGGTGAAGCCGAGAAGGATGTTCAAGCTAATCTTGAAGCGGATGCTGATGAAGAGATGATGAATGAAGAAGGTGCTGCCTCTTAAGAGCAGCGAAGCGGGCAGTAATGGACGTTCATGCCCGAGCCTGTCTTTTAAATTTGATAGTAGTGTTTGTTTGAACAATTTTATTTCTTGTCCTCTGAACAATTTTCTTTTCCTGCATTAAAACGATTTGATAACCAAAGGTGGATGGGTCCTAGGTTTTAGGATGAAGCCTTTGGTCATCAACTAATATCGCTTATTTCGGATAATACCACCTCCTTTTGACTTATTTGAACTCTACACAATCGCCTCAGAAGGAATGTCCCCTGTGCATAAAGTCTTTGAACACTTAGAAATTTTCTGAACATCAGTCCCAATTGTTTGAACAGTTCTTGTGTTACAGGGGGTGAACCCTAAAATGTACTGGAGATAAATCCTTAGTATCCTGGGGATAAACCCATAAGTACCCTGGGGAAAATCCCAAATTTTCATGCGCTACAGGCGGGAGTGTATAAACCCCAAGTCTTAGAAAGGTGATAACCTTTAAACCTTTGAGAGTATGAAAACACCCTTACGTGAGAGAGGGTGATCAATCCTCATATACCTTTAGGATCCAGGATATAGCCAACAATAATGAAATTGTCAGCCACTTTTACATGGACTGGTCCCGCTATCTTGAACTATCCCTAGATAACCTGCGCTCCAGGCGGGGTGTTTAAACCCAATTCGAGAGAAATGTGAATACCTTTAAACCTATAAAGGGACCAGGATCCCTTAAACGTGAGAGAGGGGACCAATCCTCTAATCTTTCGAAATATCCTGAATGTGTATCCTGGAGCTATATCCCGAGGCATATACTGCAAAACAACTGTAAACTAAGGTGGGTGTTAGCCTGACTAATACCCCTCCGATGCTTAAGTCAGTAATGGGTTCAAAAGAATAAACAATATCAAAATATATTTAAAGAGATAGAATCCATACCATCCTGAGTTAGAATTTAAATTCCAAACTCACTTGAAATAGAGCTTTAGATGTATAGCATTCCAGGATCTTGGTAGCATGTCCCCCTCCATATTCTTGAGTCGGTATGCTCCTTTTCCTGATTCTGATTCAATTTCATAGGGTCCTTCCCACTTTGGAGCCAATTTTCCATCAGCAGGATTGGTAGTATTCTGAAAAGCTTTTCTTAACACCCAATCTCCAACTTCGAACCTTCCAGCCCTTATATTCTTGTTATATGCTCTGGATATCCTCTGTTGATATGCTGCCATCCTTAATTTTGCTGCATCTCTTGTCTCATCAACAGTATCCAATTCCAGGCATAGGGCTTCAGGATTCTGCTCAGGATCCCGGAGGTTGGATCTTGCTGTAGGTATCACCATTTCTGTCGGGATCACCGCTTCTGCTCCAAACACCAAGGAAAATGGGGTTTGGCCAGTTGCACTTTTCACCGTCGTTCTATCAGCCCATAAAACAAAGGGTAATTCTTCTGCCCATTTTCCCTTCTTAGCTCCAAGCCTTTTCTTCAAATTGTTGACAATTATCTTGTTTGAGGATTCTGCTTGTCCATTTGCTTGAGGATGTACCGGTGTGGACGTGATCATTTTGATTCCCCAAATCTTGCAAAAGTCAGTAGTCCTCTTACTTATAAACTGAGATCCATTGTCACAAATTATCTCAGCTGGTACTCCAAACCTAGTCAGGATATTCCTTTTTATGAAGGATACTACTTCTTGATCTCTGACTTGAACAAATGCTTCAGCTTCAACCCACTTAGAGAAATAATCGGTCATTGCCAGCATGAAGACCTTTCCTCCTGGAGCCTTTGGCAATTTTCCTACTATATCCATTCCCCACTTCATGAATGGCCAAGGGGAAGCGATAGGATAAAGTGGCCCAGCAGGTTGATGTAATATATTACCGTGTCTTTGACACGCATCACATCTTCGAGCATATTCTGCAGCATCTTTTCTCATTGTCGGCCACTAGTATCCTGTTCTTAATACCTTTGAGAATAATGACCTGCCCCTAGTATGATTACCACAATCCCCTTCGTGTATATCCTGAAGCACTTCTTTAATTTCGGGATCCTCCAAGCACCTCAGATATGGTCCTGCAAGAGATTTCTTATACAAAACATTATTTATAATAGTGAATCTTTAATTTCGAGGTTTCTGATTTCCTGTTGGTTGACTCATAGGTTGTGGACGAATTCATCCTCTCTTGCATCTTTTTTTCGTCCTCCAGCCGAATGTATCTTAAAGCCCTGTTACGAGCTTCGTCCAGATTCCTGCAGGGATTCATTACAAGATCCTGATAGAATTGAGAATCCTTTTGCAACCCCATCTTGAAAGCCTGCACAGCTGTTGCAACATCAAGATGCGTGATATCTAAGGATTCCCGGCTAAATTTGTTCACATAATCCCTTAAGGATTCCTGGGGTCCTTGAGTTATCCTGTAAAGATCACTGGTTAGTTTCTCAAAACTCCGGCTGCAAGAAAATTGACTATTAAATAAATTAACTAAATGAGAAAATGAAGTAATTGAGTGAGGAGGAACGTTTAAGAGCCATTTTAAGGCTGATCCTGTTAAGGTAGAACCAAACCCCTTGCATAGGCATGATTCTTTGAGATCCGGAGGGATAGGGTTGATTTCCATCCTTTCCCTATACTGGGCAATATGCACCTCAGGATCCGTAGTTCCGTCATAGAGTTTCATGTTGGGGTTCTGGAATCTTTTTGGGATTTTAGCATCACAGATGGGATACGCGAACCATGATATCCTGTGGCTGTCTTGGGATACTTCTGGAATTGGTTGGACCACACCAGGTACACTAGATATCATGTCTTTCAGTTTTTGAAGCTCCCTGGAAAATGCTGATGTTATACCTGCATCCTGCAAAGATCCAACACCATTAGTAGCAAGAGTATTATTATTATTAGATACATTTCCAGTCTGGGGATTCTGGCCATATCCTGAGCTCCTCATAGTCGACACTCTGACTGAAGAGGGTATCTCAGAGGTATGATTCTGGGAATGGCTAGGCACAATATTCCCCCGGTTATCCTCAGTATAAACTGCAGAGCTGAAGTTTAAAGCCCTGGGTTGCAAGGGAGTGACAGTATCCTCAGCGGGCCTGCTTGAGCTGGATTTCAAGAGTTGTATCTCTCTTATCAGCATCTGGTTGGTCTCCTGCTGCTGCCTCATCTGTTCCTGTACACTACCAAACAAATTTAGAATTTCTTCATTAGAGGCCAAAACGGGACCAGATCCCTGGATATTGCGAGCGGGGATAACATCCCGAGCCACATGAATTTCAGTTCCTTGTGAAGAGGTTTGCGTTCTCGGAGGAGGTGGTGGAAGCACCGAACCAATTGTTGTAGAGGTTGTAGCGGACACGGTGGAAGAGCTCATGTTTGATCTCAAGGCCATTGAAAATAGTGTAGCAAAAAGTTTTGAAAATAGAAAACCAAGTAACGATTTTGCAAAAGCTTTTAGTAGAAATAGCACCACTTGCCCCACGGTGGGCGCCAAATTGTTTTGGTAAAAAATTACCGAAGCAATTAAGTGATCAAATTAGTTAAGTGAGGTAGTGTGCTGATAATATGTGTTGAAAAATATGCTGGCTTGTTAGTTTGCAAAAACAGTTTCAGGATATAGCTCAGGATATCGAGCTATATCTATGATCAAACAGTGAGCAAAAATGTAAAGGGTGACACGAGATATACGAGGAAAGTGTTAGTGCGTTGTGAGTGTTTACAAGTAGAGAAGAAGAGTGTGCGAAAGATTGTGTGTTTCTATCTGATCCGATCAACCCATTTATAGTAAAATAAACTAACTAACTAGCCTATTATTCGGGGATTCAGCGAATATTCCTCAGGTGAACGTTGCAATCCACGTCTTCCGGCTCCAACGTCTATAATATAACTGATTTGCCCGAGTCTTGAGGAGAAGCAGTCCACCTGACCGTTAGAGACTGGTTTCAACAATCTGCACGTGAGTCAACTAGTAACTACCAGGATATCGCATCAGGATGTTACCAATATCCTGATCCAGCATCCTGGTCACAACAAAACAAACAAAGTCATAATATCAGTCAGGATATATGAGCAGAAAATCACCCATAACACTTACTATTATATTTCTTTAACCTTAGATACACAAAGGTTGATACATCGCTTATTGGATCCTAACCTCTCTACTGTAAGTGTTTGTACTCACTGTTGCATTTTGTTATTGAGATCATGGCTTCATTATTACTGAAATAAGATATGTGCATTATAAGATATCACTACTTGAGCATTAAAACTGTACCCAAGTCCCTTACAACATTTCATTGTTTGTCCATTACACTTCAACCTATGCCTATTTAATGTTGAGTGGTTTAAAAAGGATTTCAAATAGCCTTACATGGGAAACAAATAAATCTACTAACGTTCAGGTGTCTTTCAAGAAGAACCTGTTAGTGTTTGATTTCTAGATAATGGATGATAAATAAATTATCAGATGTTTAAACGTATATCGAGTTCAATTGCTCATGTCAAGTGGTGTTGCTTTGTTTGCCAACCGATGGCGGCTTTCAGGTCTTACTAAGATTGTTATAACTCCTGCAAGCGGATCAACTCTCGACCCTTTGATTAATGGCGGAGAGATATTTGAAATGATTCCAGTTGGTGGAAGAACTCACACGCGAGATTGTATGATTCACAACTTTGGTTGTATACGTTGATAACATGTTTTGGTTCACACGTTGACATGTTTATGTTCATTTCGTGTTTTATAGTGATCGGCTTGAATGGTTTGAATAACGGCTTTCAGAACCCTCAGTTCGATTGGAATGGTGATCGTTGTTTATATAACAATCCTCAAGAAAACCGATACCCTCAATTTTTTGACACCCTAATATATTTTAAAAATATCTCAATATGTCCCAAAATACACCCCATACGCGAAAACGGGCCCTGAATACCTTAAATATTATTAAATTTAATTAAAATTCTGATTTTTGGATTGAGGCGGGCCGCGTAAACCCCACCCCAATCCTTACGCGGGCCGCTAGAGATCAAAGTTGTGGCGCAGCCCGGTGATGACACGTGTCATCATCGTGGCGGGTCTAGTCGATGATCCGGACAAGCTACGCTGTTGACCGGGTTTGACGCGGGCCGCGTAGCCCTATGTTAACATTTACGCGGGCCGCATATAAGTCGAAATGTGGCAATATAAATAGCAGGCATCGGGTTTCAGCCAAACTCGTTTATTTCTTTCTTTCTAAACGTGATTCTCTCATAGTAGGCATTATACTGGGGTCTAATACCCCCTGAATAGCGAAGTTTTGCTCCGTTGTAAGTATTATAACCCCTGGATACGTATTAGATACGCTGCCCGATTGATCTAGGGTTCCGTAACGGCTGTCGTGGTTCTGCCCGACGTAGTCGTTGGAATGCCATCTCGGGGAGGGTATTACTAATGTTAAAATGGGTTATTATACTAACACGTGTGCATTTGTGTAAATTATAGATAATTCTCAGGAAACCCTAAAGGATAATCTAAGACAGCAATGTGAGTTTATCCTCTTTTGTGTAAACCTTTTTGTGAACTGTTTTTACAAAACCTCACACGATTAATTATATATTAAGCAGTTATTGAGTATTTGTAAGAATACAATTATCATGAGTATGTTGGGGTTTTGTATACAAAATTTGTTACCACCTGGTCAAGGAGTAACATTTCCACAAGTCGGGTCTGACAGTACCATGGATGTTAATTGATATAACTTGGAAACAAATGTAATTGCGAGATCGCCCTCAATACTGTACACTGGGTTTTATTTAAACTTGATTAAACTGGGATTCACTCACCAGTATTTCCCACTGACAAATGTTTTTAAAACGCGTTTCAGGTAACAAACTGTGAAAGCCAAATAGAAGCCAGTTGGACAGCACCGAAGGCTTGGAAAAGTGGCAATAAAGTTACCTAAAAAGAAATAGATGTTTTTCTTAAATAAAATAGGACTTATTCCTATGAAAATGTGTGTATTGCAAACTTGGGTTTATCCCATGTGTTTAATATTATGAAAATGTGGTATTTTACTCTGATAAAATATTTCCTAACTACCGTCCTGATGAAAAATTCCGCTGCCAAATTAGACAAACACGCGATACCACCGAAACTGGCTCGCGGCCGCCCGTTCCCGGGGATCAGGGATCGGGGGTTGCGACAGAAGGTGGTATCATAGCTAAGCCACTGATTCAGCCACAGAAGTGTTCTGCTGACATCAAAATTCAATCTGTTAGGAAATAAATTACGGGAATACGTGTGCATAATTGTATTTTATTGCTATGTGTTATTTGACTATTTGTTAGTTTACAGTATGAGCGACCAAGGACCATCTGACGCGTACCGTCAATTGTCTGGTTCGCCTAGAAGCGAAGGCACCTCCTCTTCTCAGCCTGCCCTCTCAGGGTACTCTGCTGATACGGAAGAAGGAATCTTTGTGTTTAAGGCTCAGTCAGAAGAGCCATTCCCTCAGAAAAAGAGAGGATGGTTCAGTCGAGGGGCACACGAGCGTAGAAAGCGTATGAAAAACTTACAAGACCAAAGAGTACTAGCAGCAGCCACAAGAGAAACCAATGCCTATGCCCAGGATATGCTTAATAGGGGTATAGCCAACATCCACATTTTAGCAACCACTGCAACTGACCCTAACCTGGAACAAATAATAGCACCCCAACCACAACTACCAATCCCTGACCAACCCATGGAGATAGAAAACCCTGAAAATCAAGTAGAAATGCATGATTTTAATCCGGAGGAAATACCTAGGGTACCTGTACCAAACCCCTTAGACCCAAATTACGACCCCTGGTGGGATGACGTTAGGGACTATGTGCAACGCTACCCGATACACGAAGACATGCCCATGCCAAACATAGGAGCCTACCCAGGTTCGGATCCTTTAGATCCCTATTACTACGATGAATACATTAGGGAGATTTTAGAAGATCCTTACCGATTCCAAGCACCTACACCCCCATATCAGGAACCCGCACCCCAGATTCCGAACCCATTCCAAGAACCTGCACCCCCAATGAGTGCAGAAAACGTACAAGAACTTAGGACATTTTGTGAGGAAATTTTAGAAAGTAGTGAACGGATGAGACATGTGGGAGAGCGACTCGTCTGGAAGTATGACGAGCGCAATATGGATTTTTGGATGAATCCATATCCATGAATGTGATGGTAGGAACGTGTAAGACCCTAACACGTTTTTGACAAAAAGTCGCAGCGGAAAATTCATACCATAAAATTCCTTTCATTTTAAACGTCTTTACTTACTTGAAGTTCATTTTAAGGTGACACTATTACACTGAATACACCCATCGAACTTATTTACAAATAGAAACATAAACTATATTTACTAAATTACTTGTTCAAACACTCCCGTACAATCTAACTTGTGACTCGGTCTTCGATCTTCACTCCTCGGTGATCCTCCGTGACTTATACAACCTGCACTCACACATACATTCATGACATTAGCACACATTATATAAACAAGTTTCATTCTCGTACACTTCCCATTTCGTTATCTTCCTAATTTTAAACATTCCATCCGTGTATGCATTTCCAGGTGAAGCTTCAATAATGTACCTGCATTACTTTTAATTCTCAAGGCACACTGTTAATAACGTTATTACTTAACGCATCTACATCATGCTTACATACATTCTTACATGCATACATACACATCTACATACATACATACCTTCCTACATCTCTACATACATGCGTACACTCATACACACCTTTATACATACATATAAACACATTTGCATACGTACCTACATCAAAATCATGATTGGGAGGTCCGCCGTAGTCCACGGTTAACATACCGAAGCCTACGTTCCATAAATCGACTTAAATAACAAATTTCAGCTTTTTGGACATGGGGAGGGCGTCGGCGACGACCCTTGGATTTACGTGTAGCCAAAACTCCCCGTAGACAGTAAAATAAGGCGTCAGAGAAAACTGATTTTGTAGACCCCGTCGGCAACGCCCCT
Organism: Helianthus tuberosus; assembly: GCA_030545235.1. NCBI lineage: Eukaryota > Viridiplantae > Streptophyta > Magnoliopsida > Asterales > Asteraceae > Helianthus > Helianthus tuberosus. The sequence continues at coordinate 192,970,764 of CM060401.1, read as the reverse complement.
AAGGCCGTCGGCGACGGCCTCTAGAAATTGCATTTTTCTGCAGGTTTGTTTCGTCGTCCGAACGCACTAAAACGCGCATAACTTTTGAACCGTTTACCCGTTTAACCTCCCGTTTCTTCCTACATGCTCGTAATTTGACATTCTATCATGTGAACTTGAAATCCCATATCCGGATTAAGGAAATTCTTAACTTACGCACTATCGGCTTATTATTCATTTACGATTTATTCGACCCGTTCATGTTTTTATCAAATAACTCATTCCTTTTAACCCAAGACTTACATGAACCTTATGACCATAATACTTTTACACTATCCGGAGTGTCGTACTTGGGGTTTACGCACCCGATACCCGGTATTCGTTAAATTCATTCATTATTACGTAATTGAACATTAAATAATACAATTTCCATCTATGAAATTGTTTATTCATTTACTCATAATTTACTACCGAACCTCTTGCCCATTAACCCGCGTCACCGTTTCTCGGTTAGCATGCTTACGTACAATTTTATCCATTACCCGGTTATCATACCCAAGTCGTTACTTATGCAACCTTTCCGGTATGCTATAAAACCTCATCTTGTCCCATTTGATTTACTTAGCGAAATTCATCGATTTCATACAACTCATTCCTATTTGACCTCAATTATCATACTTAATTAAGTCGCACATAACTTTACATAAACAACTAAGAAGTGATTACGGAAATCACTTACCTCATGCATCCGTGTTCATATCCGTTTCCTCGCCACTTCTTGACCCGTTAGCCTTCCGTGCTTGATTCCGTCTCGACATGATTCCTATACTTCCATGTCATCGAAATCACATTCTTATTAGCATACACAATTGTACATGTTAACGATCATATCGATCGCATAATTCACATTTGACTTTCATTAGTCACTTCTAACGAGCATAATACATGTAACCAAATTCATATAATTTCCAACTCGTGTAATTCATCATGTCATCGCATTAAACACACATACGTCTAACACGCACCATATAACTTACTTTAATACTACAATTATGACAACACGTCTAACCATTCTTCTTAAACACAGTTGACTTTTAGAAGTCAACGGTTCATTTAATTTAACTTTCGACTTATCATTATATACCCGTAACATCATAATAGCCTATACGGACAACACTATATACATTTCATCATACAGTTGGCGTGTTTACTACCTCCTAAGCATAGTGTACAACCAATTCATGCATATTCTTCTAATCTCATACATAATTCATCAAATTATCCTTCTAATCAACATGGATCATTCATGTATAACATCAAACATACTAGTATCACATTTCTTTCAATTCCTCTTAGCACTTTATACACACGTTTGATTGTACTTCATATTTCGGTCCTAGGATTTTGTGAGTGTGGGTCACATTCCTAGTTGTCTAACTACTATAGAATTTACTCTCTTTAACGAGAGGGGTAATCTGGTCAGAAATCAGAACTTGGTCAATTGTCAAATTAGAGGTCATTAGGGATTTATTACCTGGGTAGTTGTTCATTCTCATTGGTTATTTATCCACTTGCTAGTTACCCGAGTCTTTGTCTTAGTTTCGTTATTTCTCATTAGTTTTAATTAGGTTAATTAATTAATTAAAACCCACTTCAAAACCAAATCAATTTTAGGCTAGTAATTCGGTAGAGGTTAAGTATTAAGAGTTGCTACATTGTGTCCCTATGTTCGATACTCGGTCTTACTATCTATACTATTGCGTGATAGGTACACTTGTTGATTATGTGTAGTTTTTGATGAGTCCTTATATATATATATAGGGAGAAGATCATGCGAGAACCACCTCTTATTGCGAGAACCGCGAGAACCAATGTGAACACACCAAAATGCCTAAAAATAGCTAAAAATCACACAAAAATTTTTTTAATATTTTTTAGGTTAAAATCGCTACTTTTCGAACCAAAAAAAAAAAAAAAAAAAATTTTTAAATTTTTTTTTTTTAAAAAAAAAAAAAAATTTTTTTTTTGCTTCGAAAAGTAGCGATTTTAACCAAAAAAATATTAAAAAAATCAAAAAAAAATTTTGGATTTTTTTTAGATTTTTTTAGGTTTTTTGGGGGTTTAGTTTTTAGCATTTTAGCTTGGGGGGGGGGGGTTTAGGTTTTTGGGGGGTGGAGGAGGGGGGTTTAGGTTTTTTTTTTTGGGGGGGGGGGGGGTGGGGTTAGGTTTTTTTAGGTTTTTTTTAGGTTTTTTTAGCTTGGGGGGGGGGGGGGGTTTAGGTTTTGGGGGTGGGGGGGGTGGGGGGTTTAGGTTTTTGGGTGGGGGGGGGGGTGGGGGTTAGGTTTTTTTAGGGTTTTTTTAGCTATTTTAGGTTGTGTTCACATTGGTTCTCATGGTTCTCACAATAAGGGTGGTTCTCGCATGAGCCCCTCCCTATATATATATATAGGGCGGGGTTAGTGTAAAAAGGGGTGGTTTTATGAGAAGTGTAAGAAGTGTTTTAAGTCCTTAGATCTTGTAGTTAATGGTTGAGATCAAAAGGGGCTTAAAATGTAAATTATGTTTTGTTTTGTTTTTTTGACAAATTTGGCTAGATAATAGGTAATAGTGTCTTTTTATATGTATTGTTTAAATAAAGAACTGTAAAACCTCGTAAAAATTGTGTCCAATTATGTGAAGACACGTGTCCTTAACCCTAAAACGTGTAAAGATTTATCTTGAAGGACTGATGTTGTCAATCAATGAAAGTCCGTGTGCGGAGGGACTAAAAGTGTCAACATGCTAATTTATGCATCTGAGTGACCTTTTATCAAACACGAGGCATCATAATGTTAAATCATGCTCTCGGGAATGCTTGATATTGATTAAACAAGTTGAAGGGCCAAATGTGTAAAGTTTCAAAAATTTAGTTTTCTGATCAATCGGTTACGGACCGTATGGGCTTCAAGCTTACGGTCTGTAAGGACTGTAACTGGGAAAAATATTTTAAATTGGTTACGGACCGTATGGGCTTCGTACTTACGGTCCGTAAGGACTTTATCTTGGCAGAAATTTTTGGACAGCTGCAAGTTTCCCCCTTAAACCACCCTTTACTCTCATAATTCGAAACCTGGAGCACTTTGATGGTTTTTAAAACCACTATGGAGACCTGTGATGATCTCTGGACACTCCTTAACACCTGGCTTGATCCTTGATCATCCTCCTCAACTATAAATAGGAGTTCTTGGTGCCTCATTTCCTTGCTCATCTCAAAAATCACTTCTCTTCTCTCTTGCTTGGAGATTCCTGATCAAAGGAGACTCCCTCTTGTCTAAAGTTCGAGCTAGGACCCTTTGTAAGTGTCCTTAGCCACTTTATTTCAGTTTTTATACGTTTAAAGACCGAAAGTCAAAGTTGCCGCAAAACGGCTTTGACCTTCGGTTTAGACCTAAATGGTCTAGCCATTGTTTGAGGCGAATATGGCTACATGATCATAATTAGGTGGGTGTTAATCCCTTAAAAAGGGCACCTTCAAATTATCATGTTTACTTAGTTAATTGTCGGGTCAATGTATCTTAATAAAAAGTCAAACTAGTCAGCTTTTTAAATAAAAATCAAATATGATAATGTAGAGGTTATAATTCATATTTTGTCACTTAAATAACTTGGTAAATGTTATTAGAACATGTCTAAACATGTTCAACCCGACAATTCTAAGTTTAAACTCGGTTCGCAACCGAAAGTCGCAAAAGCTTGACTTTTGCTTTGACTTTCAGTTCTGACCCGATTTAGCTTAATTTTTATCTTTTAAGCTTCCATTGTGACCATATAATGTTGTAGTATAACCCTCTGAGGTTATATTACATGGTCACTTAGAAATTCTGAATCTTATACATGTTTCACTTATTATGCTCATTGTTGACTAAAATGCTCTTATGGTCTAAAAATGAGATTTTTGAATAAAAGAACATACAAATGGATTTGGTACTAACTAGTAAACATATTTAAAATGTTTTGCAATTTATTAAAAATAATGCTTTTATAAGGACCAAAGTACCCTTAAGCATAAAAAGCAAGTTTAAACATAGATTTTGGCACAAAACTTCTTACCTACTGTTATGATATCATTTTTAGGAATTATTGGAATATTGGGTCAAATTATAAACTGACCTTATCATTGAGTTCTTGTATAAAATCTATAGTTGACGATAATGCCCTTTTTATAAATAAAATGAGTTTTACATATGATTAACATGCAAAACTTTTTGCTACTAATCCAATATGAAAAATAAAATATTTTGACCATTCAAGGCTGGCCAAAATCTCAGCATCACATAAACTTTGCAAATATCGTCAATTATCGGTTTTTACGCTTAATAGGTGCATAGTATGGTTTAAAACCATATTTGGCACCCAAGACTTGTTACCTACTGACTTTATAAATGAATTTAAATATTTTTACAGTAGGTATAAGCAATGTTGTAAAAGTCGCTAGGCGGTCTCTAGTCGGCCGACTGGGGAGTTGGGAGTAATCGGAGTACTCGGAGAGTACTCGGGGAGTACGCGGACATGGTAACTATAAAGAAAATTAGTTGTTATATATTATACATATGTTAAAATAAGCATAATTCATGTCAACTGAGTATGATTTAAAATGAAACATGTTTAAAGTTCAAATATTCTGAATACAAGTCCGAGTAGTCCGAGTACAAGGCCGAGTAGGCCGATTTTGACAGATTTTGACTAATTAAAAGTCAACAAACCACGTTGACCGCCTAGACCGACTAGGCCGACTCTTTCCGACTACGTCCGACTAGGCGCCGAGTTTGACCAAGTTTGACCGAGGCCGACTAATTGAGTCCGCCTAGGAGGAAGTCGCCTCGGAGGGGTTCCGAGGACCGAGTACTCGCCGAGTACTCGGCCTTGGAATCCGAATTTTACAACACTGGGTATAAGTCATGAACTCAGAATTCTAATTATGTCCTTAAAAACATATGTGAAATGACCAAAATACCCTTTCGAGGCATAGTTTGGCCATAAATGGTAAACCACACATATGTATGATATCCTACTGATATAACATTATAAAATAAATATTTTTACAGAATATTTTTGACCAGAACATCAGTTTACCTATAAACCCCTTTTATAAATCCTAAAATGACCAAAACGCCCTATTGAGGCTTAATTCGGTTTTAAATTCTTTTTTGGGTATATATGTTGACATCCTACTAATGTCTTAACATATTTTAAGCATAATAATATATGGAACTTGTATATGGTTCATTCGGTTACCCGTTAAGCTTATACGCGTTCGGTTCGGTTTATGTAACTAGTTTGCATAAATTAGCCGAAACGGGTTTAACCTTGTCATTCAAACTTCAAAATCCAGAATGTATTTAGTTTACCCATATTATACAAGTATACATACTCGTTGGGTTTAAATTACATTCCGTTCCGGTCTCCGCTTAATCTAGCGTTTCGAACCGTAAAGTATCCTTAAAACTAACCGGTCTAAGTCTTTGACTTAAATAAGACCCGTTAGTATCCTAATAGGTTAATAAAACATTCCTTACAGATTAAGTAGCCTCAGTAGAAGATACATGCATAAATCCTTAGGAATATACGGGTGAGTAGCAATCCTTGCATAATTAACTCAGGTAAATACTTTTAACTTATTTTCCCTTATACGAGCTTGGGATACGGTAAATTATTACCGTTTGGTCGGGTATGAGATCATTTAATCGGATTGTGATTTAATAAATCTGCATAACCCGTTTTAATCTGTTTTGTTTGATAGCATAAACTTTGGGGGTTAACGACCGTGTCCTAGATATCCTCGGCTCATTTAAGTTATTAATGGTCACGACCTACGCACGGGGTGTAGGCATACACCTGACAGATGCAAATGCAAATGCTAAATATTAAATTACCCACAGGTTGGGGATAACTCTTTTGTGGGTTTTATAAGTGGTGAGTCGGTTAATCATGACCGGCTTCCAAACCGACCCCAAATGTATGACAAACATGTAAATCTGTATACAAGATTTTAAATAAAAATTGTCCCAAGTTATAAAAGATTTTGCGCCTTGTGCGCCTAAACCAATTTCCATAAACTCTTTTCAAATGAGTCAGTTAATTGTATTTACCAGTAAAAACTGACGTATTTTCCAAAGACTAAGTGACAGGTATCTCTCGAAACTAGGCTGGAGCTACTTGGCATAAATTAAGTGGATCTTGCAAATCCCTGGATGCCTGAAGTCTGTTAAACTCTGTTTTAGGTATATTTGTTTATGGTCCGCCTGTGGATCTCTATTACAACCGTCTGTATATTCTTTCTTTTGAACTTTGAACATTTCGGGTTGTAATAGTAATAACTTTCAAACCTTCCACTGTGCTATAATTGTGTTTAATTGTCTATGATGATATCAACTACGTCACGATACTTCCCACCGAAAATATGTGGAAATATCGGGGTGTGACAAGAACTGCTATCAACTTTAATGCACATGCAAGTTCCACTATCTTTTTTGAACGTCAATAACTTTTTATACGTAACGTTTTTTTTCAAAAAAAAAAACACACCATAATAACGAGTTTTTTTTATCTTTAATATGAGTACCATATTGCTATATTTATATAGAGAAAAAAATATGTATAACATGATATGAAACCTACTAGAAGTCTAGAATGCAGGTTTAAAACACCATACGAAGAACATATACTGGAATGCATGTGTAAAACACCATGAATGCAGGTGTAAATGTAACACCTCGAAAATTCACGTCCTATAAGGTGTTGACACGTGTCATAAGTTTGAACGTGTGTAAGAATGTTCTTGAAGGACTAAAGTTGACAAACTATGAAACTATGTAAATATAAGGGTTCAAAGTGTCAACAATGAACAAACATACTTTACAATAACCCTACATGATGTTTATAACCTTAAACGAATGGATCATGGATCATACGAAGCGAATTGTGAAAGAAAGTGAGAGATTACAAACTACAGGGGTTAAATGTGTCAACATGTTAAGATATACCTCTGAGTGACCTTTTAGCAAACCCGAAGCCTTGTAACGATTAAATATGCTCACTAGAATGTACCATAAAAATTTCACCAAGTTTCGTTACCGTATGAGAAAGTTGTGATAAAATTCGTGTGTGAGGGTTAAAATCGTCAACATTGAAATTTAGGGCTTTTCGGGTGATCACAAAGTTACCCGGGGACTTCACAAAGTGGGTATAAGTTTTAAAGCCCCATATGTTAAATATCAAAGCCTCAAAATGCAAGAAATACTGAGATAACGACCTTTCGGGGGACCAAGGACCAAAATGCAATAAAAGAAAACAAGTTAACCTGAATCCAGCCTCCAGGCGACCCGCGTACGGATTGCTTATATCTAAAGCGGGCCGCGTCAGGCCTGCAGATGCGAAAAATGACAGGCAGCTGCCTGTTGTGTTTTTAACCGACTTAAATGGCAAGTTTCGATTCTATGGGCTTGTCTAAGGTGGTTTATAGCCTTAGGGACACATGTTGGACATCTAATAACATCCCTAGACTCATGGGGTATCAATATAAGAAAGATCAAAGTTCTTTTATAAAGTCAAAAGTTGCAAACGTACTTCCATTCTTCATCTGATCAACTTCAGGAGCGCACTGACCATTCTCAAGCTCCCTAAACATCCATTAGTCACGTGTAAGTATGTCTAATCCTTCTAAATTCAGATTTTGCTTCGTTTATAGCCTAGAAGTCATACCGTCGTTAATACGGTTTGACTTGGAGATAAATCATAAATGGTCCAGAGTTTTGTCGAAACGAAAGATGTTACAAGTTGGTAATTATATGGATAATTAACCCTTAAAAGGGCACCCACTGATAACAGTTCTAACTATGTCGTTTATCGAGTCAAACCTTGTCCGAAAAAGTCAACAGAACCATTAAACATGTAATTAACGATACAGTAGGCGTGTAATCTGTTTTAACATGCATATAACTTGAAAATAAGTATAAAAACTTGTCTACGCTTGTTTGATTCGACAACTCTCTGTTTTGAACCGATTCGGAGCCGAAAGTCGCATAGTTTGACTTTCTGCTTTGACTTCGATTCTGACCCGGTTTTGATAGGTTTAGACATACCTTAAAGTTCCATCAGGACCTTATTACATGTTAGTATAATCCTCTGCGTTTATACTACCCGAATCCTTAACTATCCGACGTTTCCGTTAAATGCCTAAATAATGACCATAATGCCCTTATGACCGTAGAACGAGATTTTTGATGATGTGAAAGTATAATAAACTTTGTTACTGATTATTGAACATGTCTGCAAAATTTCACGTAAATCGGAAGTCTAGACTAGGAGTTATGCTTAATGACGTATTTATAAACACTTTTATTAAATAAACGGCGTCATTAGCGTAAAGCCTATCTAAACCAATTTTTTGGCACCAAACCTTTTACCCACTGATGTAATAAAATATTTTGGGATTTTTAAAGATTTTTAATTATTTTTAAACTGATCATAAGCTAGGATTAGTGCCTTAATTCGGTAAATACCGAATATGCCCTTTTCGGCCATAAAATGAGTTTTACAAATCCTTTTGACACCAATCCAATTGCTACTAATTTTAAATATTAAATAGAGTGTTTTGAACCTATTTAACTAATCAGGAAACTCAGAATCCTATTTTAACCCGTACGTCGCTTAAAACGGCTTTATACGCGTATTATAACCATAGTTAGGGTTTAAAACTATTTTGGCATATAAGACTTATAACCAAATGTTATAACCTGTTAAAATAAACCATTTTACTAATTTAATCAGACCCGGATCACAGAAGATAAACTAATTCCTTTTATAATCTTTAAAATGACCAAAATACCCCTACGGGGTTTAATATAAGATTAAACTCGTTTTGGGCATAACGGAAGGTATCATACTGATATCACGACATATTTATGGCATGTTAACTTAGGAAACCTGTTTAGGACTCTTATGGTTACCCGTTACGCTTCATACGCGTTCGGTTCGGTTTATGTAACTAGTTTACATAAATTAGCCGAAACGGGTCAAACCTTATCGGTTTTATCTCAAAATCCAGAATGTGTATAATATACCCATATTAAGAAAGTCTTCAAACTTGTCGGGTCTAAATCACATTCTATCCGGTCTTCGCTTAATCGTGCGTACGAACCGTATCTTTAAAACTAACCGGTCTAAGCGTAAGCTTAACTAAAGACCCGGTAGGATTCTAATAGGTTATTATTAAACCTTCGTTCCAGATTAGGAGAACCGGTAAAAGATATTCTTGCACTCGCTGATTTTGATTTATACTTGCTCAGGTAAATACTCTTAACTTATTTTCCCTATACGGGCTTGGGGTAAGGTATATAAAATACCGCTTGGTCGGGCATTTCGACCTTAATCGTTTTGGGGGTTAAGTATTATCGAGATGACCGTTTAAATTGTTTTGTTTGCTTAAAGCCTTTGGGAGGTTAATGACCATGTCCCGGATATCCCTGGCATCATTTTACGAAATGGCCACGACCTTAGCACCCAGGTGTAGGCGTACACCTGTAGGTGTCTCATATACGCAATGTGGTGTGTCTATTGATCTTTAACCCGGCTCGATCCGGGCTACTGAATGCATAAGTAACATGTAAATCCTTTACAAACATTATATTTAAATAATTATCCCAACTTATAAATTATTATTTGTGCCTTGTGCCTTAAATGCATTTTCTTAAACTCTTTTCAAAATGAGTCGGTTGATTGTATTTACCAGTGTAAACTGACGTATTTTTCTTAAAAAGGTTAAGTGCAGGTACTACGAGTAATAGGCTGGCTTGTCTCCTAGCATCCACAATAAGTCTCGCAAGCTTGGATGTCATAGACTGTTGAACACTGTTTCCTTTTATTTTGTTCTACCTGTGGATTTATATTCAACTACTTGTGATACTTAATATTACAATATCGTTTGGTTGAAATGAATCTATACTTTGCTTCCGCTGTGCATTTAAATATTGTGTTGTTTGACTATTATGTTGCCAACCACGTCACGATACTCCCCTACCGGGCCCACCGGTAACACGTGGAAATTCGGGGTGTGACAGGTTGGTATCAGAGCCAACATTGAGTGAATTAAACACTAGTCTTTTATGTTTAATCTCAATGTCACAATTGCACATTCCTAAATCTTCGAGTCTAGACAAAGAACTTAGGAATAATCCAAAATGTTTTTATTTTACTTTTAGCTTTGTCCTTTATTTTTCCTTGTTGTTACCTTTGTTTATATTGACAGGTTTAACAATGCCGCCAAGATTCAGGCGAGGAAGTCGAGGAAAGGAGCCAATGAGCGCCCCTAACGACCATGAGGCCGGGCCTTCGGGCTGGCGAACTCCTTCTTCTACAAGGAGTGCAGATCCACGAGAACCTTGGAGGATTTACGAGGAGCCTTCCAGACGATCTATGTCGTGTAGCTCAACGCCTCCATATCATCACTCCTATGGGCCTCAGTCTGAGAATGAGCCCAACAATCCGCCACCTTCATACATACCTCTACAGCGATCAATATCGCAGCGTTCCTTCGACGATCCTACTCCTGTCTTTCGGGGCCAGTTTAACCCGGCAGACTATCTACCAGAACAAGGGGGTTTTAACCCACTAGGACCGGAGGATCATTTTTCAGGTGATCAAGCGATGGACATGGACGAGGACACAGATCCCGTCGAGGCTTCAACCGGAACCCCGAACCATCCTTATGTGATCTCTGATGGTTTGTCTTTTCACGGAACACCTTACCAAGGTCCAGATAGTCATCAGGCACGGTTCGAACGGTGTGAGTGGTACTTTACACCATCTCACCATTCTTCGCCTCATCAGCAGCAAGATCCCTTTGGGGATCCACCTTTCGTGACAGTCACGCCACCGCCTCCACCGCCGCCAGTTCATCTAGAGCCTCCAGAACTACTAAGACGTAGGAGGACTGGCGCACGGATGTCAGCACGAGGAGGGGAGTTTCATTTCAGTACCCCTCAACACTCTAGCGGCAGCCACTACCCACCAATATATGAAGACCCACAAATGGTTGGACCTTCAGTTCCAGTTTCAGAGGTGAATTCGGCACCTATTGCACCGCCATCACCGGGTTTTGGCAACCCTATCCCTGCTTATACTGCTCCGGCAGCCTACAACCCATACGGACCACCGGCATACCATAACTATAACTATGCCGAGGCCGACCCATACCGAGTGGCAGCAGACTACAATGCCCTTCACCCAGAAGGACCTTATGGAACACACTAGGGAGTGGGATACCCAGCTCGTGGGTATCAAGTACCTGTTCAGCCACCACTACAGTACCAGCCACCACGGTTTTCTCCACCAGAGCAGGAGGATCTCCGTCAAAGACTGGGCAGGGTTGAGCGAGACCTCCAGAGAGAGCGTAAGAAGAATGAGGGATTCATGAGTGGTTTGGCAAGTTTGCTGAAAGGGAAGAAGAAACGGGATCGTTAAATCCCAATATGTATTATTGTATTTCCTTGTTTAAATCAAGTCCCTACGTGGACATTTCTTTAGGTATGTATGTAGTCCCTGCGTGGACATCTATCTTTGTACTTAGTCCCTACGTGGACTTTCCTCTATTTTAGTCCCTGCAAGGACATGTATTAACTGTATAGCTCCTGCGTGGGCATGTGTTTATGTGAAAAGTCCCGTTTAGGGCAAAGTGTACTACTTTTAAGTTTTAATGGAATGTAAGTTTAGAAATTTCATCTTTGCTATGTTATGCATAATTAAATTAGATATGAAATAAATAAATCGGAATCATTCCTTTTAAAATTTATCTGCCTATGTTATTTTAATTTAGGATCTTAAAGGTATAACCTAGCCTGTATGTCATTTTAAGACCTGGCCGAGATGGTAAAACCCGTTAAAAAGATTCAAATCCCTGTTAACATCTGAAAACATGTTAACACTCCTGGCAGACTTGATTCATTAAAAACACACGTGTTATTATTATATAAGGATCTTTTCAAAGATTCCAAACCCAACTAAATGATCTCTGAATCATGGGTTAAATAATCAATAAATATGATTGGTGCTTGTTACCATTCATTGGTAATAGAATGCCTACGGGCCCTTCTCATTTTCATATGAGACAAAAGACAGTAATAGTCTGTGACCCTGTCTGAAAAAGGTAATGAACTTTGTTCAAACCTTCATGTTTTGATTCTCTGAAATCATAGCTTATGATTTAAATTGTCCCTGTGACTAGGCCTTATGTGCTAATAAAACTGTTATTGTTTTATAATTAGGATAATTTATATTAGAAATCCAAAATAAATGTGAGTAATAAATTAACCATATATGGTCTACGTTTACCACGGTTAATAAATTGCCATAAAAGACAATTCTATAATAAACTCACCAATAAATTATTGTCGATATGTAACAGTTCAAGCCACATGGCAGACTCAAACGAGGTCAATAGTCACCCAGGGAGAGAGCCTGATAATGCCCGAGTAAATATAGCGGGTGCAAAATTACAGGCAATGATAGATAATGCCGTTAATCGAGCTATGGATAGACAGCTCCATGAATCCAGTGGTACCCGTGCAAGGACCCAATCTGCACCACACTCTAGAACACCCTCCAGGACCCACACTGCCCACAACAGTAATTCGCACCACTCGTCAAACCAAAGGAGTGTTCCATCCCAAATAGTCATACAGGATCAAGAACCCCGTAATAGGGGTTGCACCTATAAGTACTTCGTTTCATGCAAACCCAGGGACTTCACTGGGGAAAAAGGAGTTGTTGATTGCATGACTTGGTTGGACGAGATGGATACTGTGGTGGATATCAGTGGTTGCCATAATAGGGATATTGTGAAGTTTGTCTCACAGTCTTTCAAGGGAGAAGCATTAGCTTGGTGGAGATCTTTGATCCAAGCTACGGGGAAAATTCCGTTGTATAATATGACTTGGGAAGAGTTCATTGCACTGATTAAGGAAAACTTCTGCCCTCAACACGAGGTTGAGAAAATTGAATCTGACTTCTTGTCGCTGGTCATGAGAAACCTAGACTGTCAGGCCTACCTTACCAATTTTAACACTTTGTCAAGATTGGTTCCATATTTAGTAACCCCGAAACCCAAACGTATAGCTCGTTTTATCGGGGGTTTAGCCCCGGAGATCAAGGCAAGTGTGAAGGCCTCCAGACCAGCTACTTTTCGGTCTGTAGCAGACATATCGTTGTCCCTTACCTTAGATGCTGTCAGGCTGAGGTCGCAGAGGAACACTGATACTGAAAAGAGGAAGCGTGAGGATGACAACTCACGACGTTCAGACAAGAAGCAGAAGGGAAACAATGACCATAAGAAGGGGTCAGGATTTAGGATGGATGGTCAGCAGTCGGGTGAAAAACCCAGATGTAAAATCTGCAAGAGGCAGCACTTTGGGAAGTGCAGGTTTGAATCGAATTCACAATCGAAAGCTTTTGCATGTGGCTTGTGCAAGTCCAAGGAACACAAAACCTTGGATTGCAAAAAGATAAAGGATGCGACCTGCTACGGTTGCAATGAAAAGGGACACATCAAGAGCAATTGCCCAAAATATGCCAAGAAGCCTGAAGAGGCTAAGAAGACCAATGCTAGGGTCTTCAGGATGGATGCTAAGGAAGCCGTCAAGGACGACAATGTGATAACAGGTACCTTTCTCGTAAATGATGTTTATGCGAGAGTGTTATTTGATTCAGGCGCTGATAAGTCGTTCGTAGATAATAAGTTTTGTGAATTGTTGAAATTACCTGTTAAGACTTTAAGTGTGAAGTATGAGGTGGAATTAGCAGATGGCACTTTAGAAACCGCTTCAACCTTATTAGATGGATGTTTCATATCCATTAAGAACCACTCTTTTCCTTTGTCCCTACTTCCCTTTAAGTTAGCCGGTTTTGACATAGTTTTAGGCATGGACTGGTTATCTCATAACCAGGCCCAAATTATTTGCAATAAGAAACAAGTGATGATCAAGACTCCGTCTAGTGAATCACTTACTATCCAGGGAGATACCCAGTATGGGCTACCTGAGAAAATGTCTATGCTCAAAGACTCAAAATGTTTGAAGAAGGGTTGTGTCATCTACATGGCACAAGTGATAATTGATGAGCCGAAGCCCAAGAATGGGGATATCCCCGTCATTTCTGAATACCCCGAAGTATTTTCTGAAGAACTACCTGGTTTGCCACCAGATAGACAAATAGAATTCAGAATTGACATTATTCCTGGATCAGCACCAGTAGCAAGGGCGCCTTATAGGTTGGCACCAACAGAGATGAAGGAATTGAGAACGCAGCTAGATGATTTGCTAGCCAAAGGTTTCATCAAACCTAGTTCGTCTCCTTGGGGAGCACCAGTTTTATTTGTCAAGAAGAAGGATGGATCGATGCGTCTATGCATCGACTACCGCGAGCTTAATAAGGTCACTATCAAGAATAGGTATCCTTTGCCCAGAATCGACGATCTGTTCGATCAACTTAAAGGGGCAAGTTTCTTCTCGAAGATTGACTTGAGGTCAGGCTATCACCAACTGAAGGTTAGAGATGAAGACGTACACAAGACTGCATTTAGGACTCGTTATGGTCATTACGAGTTCCTAGTGATGCCTTTTGGGCTCACTAATGCACCGGCCGCGTTCATGGATCTTATGAATCGCGTTTGCAAGCCGCACTTAGATAAATTCGTCATCGTTTTCATCGATGATATCCTCATCTACTCAAAGAACCAAGCTGACCATGAGAAGCATCTTCACTGCATTTTGGAACTACTTCATAAAGAAAAGCTCTATGCCAAGTTCTCGAAGTGTGAATTCTGGCTTCGAGCAGTCCAATTTCTTGGGCATGTTGTTAGTGAGCATGGTATCCAAGTAGATCCTGCTAAAGTTGAAGCTGTCATGAATTGGCATGAGCCAAAGACGCCTACAGAAATTCGTAGTTTCCTAGGTTTGGCAGGATACTATAGGCGATTCATTGAAAACTTCTCAAGGATTGCTGCACCCCTGACTTCGCTGACGCGTAAGAAGATTAAGTTTGATTGGGGTCCTAAGCAGCAGGAATCCTTCGATATTCTGAAACAAAAGTTGAGCAATGCTCCAGTACTGACATTGCCTGATGGAATAGAGGAGTTTGTAGTTTATTGTGATGCATCACACACCGGGATGGGATGTGTGCTTATGCAGAAAGGCAAAGTCATTGCCTATGCTTCACGCCAGTTAAAGGTGCACGAAAAGAATTACACCACCCATGACTTGGAGTTGGGTGCCGTTGTATTCGCACTAAAACTGTGGAGGCACTACTTATATGGAATAAAATGTGTGATCTACTCTGATCACAAAAGCCTTCAACATCTGTTCAACCAAAAGGACTTGAACATGAGGCAACGCCGTTGGATGGAAACTCTGAATGATTACGATTGTGAAATAAGATACCATCCCGGCAAGGCGAATGTAGTCGCCGATGCCTTGAGTCGGAAGGAGAAGGTGAAACCCATCCGAATTAATGCCAAGCGGTGGAAATAAAGAACAATTTGATAGAAAGGTTGTTAGCTGCACAGAAGGAAGCTGTGTTGGAAGCTAACTATCCTAACGAAAAGCTAGGGGTGACTGAGGAGCAGTTAACACTTAGCAAGGATGGAATTCTTAGATTGAATGGACGGATATGGGTTCCAATTTATGGAGGACTACGAGATGTTATTCTCCAGGAAGCCCATAGTTCTAAATACTCCGTTCATCCTGGAGCCGATAAGATGTACCAGGATCTAAGGGCGAATTATTGGTGGATAGGCTTGAAGAAGTCTGTAGCTACCTATGTAGCTAAATGCTTGACGTGTGCGCAAGTCAAGGCAGAACATCAAAAACCGTCAGGTTTGCTGCAACAGCCTGAACTTCCCACATGGAAGTGGGAGATGGTGACGATGGATTTCATCACCAAGCTGCCAAAGACAAGGAAAGGCAATGATACTATATGGGTGATCGTTGATAGACTGACTAAGTCAGCCCATTTCTTACCCATCAAGGAGACTTATAGTTCCGACATGTTAGCCCAGTTATACGTTGATAAGATTGTAGCCTTACATGGCATACCTGTGTCTATTATCTCTGACCGAGATACTAGATACACGTCACACTTCTGGAAAAGCTTCCAACAATCTTTGGGCACACGTTTGAACTTTAGTACGGCTTACCATCCTCAGACTGACGGTCAAAGTGAGCGTACTATTCAAACGTTGGAAGACATGCTTCGTGCATGTGTGATTGACTTGGGTGGTAATTGGGATAACCACCTACCGTTAATCGAGTTCTCCTACAACAATAGCTACCATACCAGCATAAAGGCTGCGCCTTTCGAAGCCTTATAAGGTAGAAAGTGTAGAACGCCCGTTTGTTGGGCGGAAGTTGGAGATGTCCAATTATCGGGACCAGAGATAGTGTTCGAAACGACGGACAAGATTGTCTAGATACGTAACCGTCTCAAAGCTGCACGGGATAGGCAGAAGAGCTACGCTGATCCTAAGCGTAAAGCTTTTAACTTCAAGGTAGGTGATAAAGTCTTACTTAAAGTATCACCCTGGAAGGGAGTGATGCGATTTGGTAAGAAAGGCAAGCTAAGCCCGAGATACATAGGACCTTTTGAGGTTATCGAACGTGTCGGGTCAGTTGCCTATAAGTTGAACTTACATGAAGAGCTCAGTAGTATACACAGTGTTTTCCACATCTGCAATCTGAAGAAGTGTTTCGCTGACGAATCACTGGTCATACCCCATACAGATGTGCATATAGATGAGAGCTTGAAATTTGTGGAAAAACCATTGTCGATCGAGGATCGACAGGTTAAGAAGCTTCGAAGGAAGCAAGTACCGATTGTAAAGGTCAAATGGGATGCCCGTAGAGGTCCCGAGTATACGTGGGAGGTTGAGTCCACGATGAAAGAAAAGTACCCTTATCTATTTTAGTAAATCTCGAGGTCGAGATTTCTTTTAAGGGGGTGAGGATGTAACACCTCGAAAATTCACGTCCTATAAGGTGTTGACACGTGTCATAAGTTTGAACGTGTGTAAGAATGTTCTTGAAGGACTAAAGTTGACAAACTATGAAACTATGTAAATATAAGGGTTCAAAGTGTCAACAATGAACAAACATACTTTACAATAACCCTACATGATGTTTATAACCTTAAACGAATGGATCATGGATCATACGAAGCGAATTGTGAAAGAAAGTGAGAGATTACAAACTACAGGGGTTAAATGTGTCAACATGTTAAGATATACCTCTGAGTGACCTTTTAGCAAACCCGAAGCCTTGTAACGATTAAATATGCTCACTAGAATGTACCATAAAATTTTCACCAAGTTTCGTTACCGTATGAGAAAGTTGTGATAAAATTCGTGTGTGAGGGTTAAAATCGTCAACATTGAAATTTAGGGCTTTTCGGGTGATCACAAAGTTACCCGGGGACTTCACAAAGTGGGTATAAGTTTTAAAGCCCCATATGTTAAATATCAAAGCCTCAAAATGCAAGAAATACTGAGATAACGACCTTTCGGGGGACCAAGGACCAAAAAGCAATAAAAGAAAACAAGTTAACCTGAATCCAGCCTCCAGGCGGCCCGCGTACGGATTGCTTATATCTAAAGCGGGCCGCGTCAGGCCTGCAGATGCGAAAAATGACAGGCAGCTGCCTGTTGTGTTTTTAACCGACTTAAATGGCAAGTTTCGATTCTATGGGCTTGTCTAAGGTGGTTTATAGCCTTAGGGACACATGTTGGACATCTAATAACATCCCTAGACTCATGGGGTATCAATATAAGAAAGATCAAAGTTCTTTTATAAAGTCAAAAGTTGCAAACGTACTTCCATTCTTCATCTGATCAACTTCAGGAGCGTACTGACCATTCTCAAGCTCCCTAAACATCCATTAGTCACGTGTAAGTATGTCTAATCCTTCTAAATTCAGATTTTGCTTCGTTTATAGCCTAGAAGTCATACCGTCGTAAATACGGTTTGACTTGGCGATAAATCATAAACGGTCCAGAGTTTTATCGAAACGAAAGATGTTACAAGTTGGTAATTATATGGATAATTAACCCTTAAAAGGGCACCCACTGATAACCGTTCTATGTCGTTTATCGAGTCAAACCTTGTCCGAAAAAGTCAACAGAACCATTAAACATGTAATTAACGATACAGTAGGCGTGTAATCTGTTTTAACATGCATATAACTTGAAAATAAGTATAAAAACTTGTCTACGCTTGTTTGATTCGACAACTCTCTGTTTTGAACCGATTCGGAGCCGAAAGTCGCATAGTTTGACTTTCTGCTTTGACTTCGATTCTGACCCGGTTTTGATAGGTTTAGACATACCTTAAAGTTCCATCAGGACCTTATTACATGTTAGTATAATCCTCTGCGTTTATACTACCCGAATCCTTAACTATCCGACGTTTCCGTTAAATGCCTAAATAATGACCATAATGCCCTTATGACCGTAGAACGAGATTTTTGATGATGTGAAAGTATAATAAACTTTGTTACTGATTATTGAACATGTCTGCAAAATTTCACGTAAATCGGAAGTCTAGACTAGGAGTTATGCTTAATGACGTATTTATAAACACTTTTATTAAATAAACGGCGTCATTAGCGTAAAGCCTATCTAAACCAATTTTTTGGCACCAAACCTTTTACCCACTGATGTAATAAAATATTTTGGGATTTTTAAAGATTTTTAATTATTTTTAAACTGATCATAAGCTAGGATTAGTGCCTTAATTCGGTAAATACCGAATATGCCCTTTTCGGCCATAAAATGAGTTTTACAAATCCTTTTGACACCAATCCAATTGCTACTGATTTTAAATATTAAATAGAGTGTTTTGAACCTGTTTAACTAATCAGGAAACTCAGAATCCTATTTTAACCCGTACGTCGCTTAAAACGGCTTTATACGCGTATTATAACCATAGTTAGGGTTTAAAACTATTTTGGCATATAAGACTTATAACCAAATGTTATAACCTGTTAAAATAAACCATTTTACTGATTTAATCAGACCCGGATCACAGAAGATAAACTAATTCCTTTTATAATCTTTAAAATGACCAAAATACCCCTACGGGGTTTAATATAAGATTAAACTCGTTTTGGGCATAACGAAAGGTATCCTACTGATATCACGACATATTTATGGCATGTTAACTTAGGAAACCTGTTTAGGACTCTTATGGTTACCCGTTACGCTTCATACGCGTTCGGTTCGGTTTATGTAACTAGTTTACATAAATTAGCCGAAACGGGTCAAACCTTATCGGTTTTATCTCAAAATCCAGAATGTGTATAATATACCCATATTAAGCAAGTCTTCAAACTTGTCGGGTCTAAATCACATTCTATCCGGTCTTCGCTTAATCGTGCGTACGAACCGTATCTTTAAAACTAACCGGTCTAAGCGTAAGCTTAACTAAAGACCCGTTAGGATTCTAATAGGTTATTATTAAACCTTCGTTCCAGATTAGGAGAACCGGTAAAAGATACTTGCACTCGCTGATTTTGGTTTATACTTGCTTAGGTAAATACTCTTAACTTATTTTCCCTATACGGGCTTGGGGTAAGGTATATAAAATACCGCTTGGTCGGGCATTTCGACCTTAATCGTTTTGGGGGTTAAGTATTATCGAGATGACCGTTTAAATTGTTTTGTTTGCTTAAAGCCTTTGGGAGGTTAATGACCATGTCCCGGATATCCCTGGCATCATTTTACGAAATGGCCACGACCTTAGCACCCAGGTGTAGGCGTACACCTGTAGGTGTCTCATATACGCAATGTGGTGTGTCTATTGATCTTTAACCCGGCTCGATCCGGGCTACTGAACGCATAAGTAACATGTAAATCCTTTACAAGCATTATATTTAAATAATTATCCCAAGTTATAAATTCTTATTTGTGCCTTGTGCCTTAAATGCATTTTCTTAAACTCTTTTCAAAATGAGTCGGTTGATTGTATTTACCAGTGTAAACTGACGTATTTTTCTTAAAAAGGTTAAGTGCAGGTACTACGCGTAATAGGCTGGCTTGTCTCCTAGCATCCACAATAAGTCTCGCAAGCTTGGATGTCATAGACTGTTGAACACTGTTTCCTTTTATTTTGTTCTACCTGTAGATTTATATTCAACTACTTGTGATACTTAATATTACAATATCGTTTGGTTGAAATGAATCTATACTTTGCTTCCGCTGTGCATTTAAATATTGTGTTGTTTGACTATTATGTTGCCAACCACGTCACGATACTCCCCTACCGGGCCCACCGGTAACACGTGGAAATTCGGGGTGTGACAGTAAAACACCATACAAAGAACACATATTAAAATGCAGGTTTAAAACACCATACGAAGAAGATCTACTGGAATTGCAGGTGTAAAACACCACACATAATGTGCAATGCAATCATTCCAGATATTAAAACACCATGACTGTATTACGATTCAAGTCGTGACGTTTTTAGAATCTGAATGGTGTTTTATACTTTCAAAATAATCAAAATCATTCCAGATATTAAAACACTATGATTGTATTGGATTCAAGCTGTGGTGTTTTTTAGAATTCGTACGGTGTTTTATAGATGTGAATTAAAAAATTGGAACTATAATTTCCTTCGATCTCTATAAATCAGACGATAATGATTTATAAAATATCTGAGTTCGAATATAAAACTGAATTCGTAAATCTCTAAAAATATATCACTAACCTAAAATAACTCACTGGAGGTTACAAAGATTATTTTATCAATTAATTGAACTTTGAGGTAAATTACATTATTGCCCTTTTTAATTAATTAAATTGAAGGACACATGTCAAGACTATAT
Organism: Helianthus tuberosus; assembly: GCA_030545235.1. Lineage (NCBI taxonomy): Eukaryota > Viridiplantae > Streptophyta > Magnoliopsida > Asterales > Asteraceae > Helianthus > Helianthus tuberosus. The sequence goes on along the minus strand of CM060401.1, from coordinate 192,949,881 downwards.
TATTTCTTACACTTCTCACACTGTTACATAAATGTACTGTTATGAAGTACCATCACCTCTCTCTTAACTCGTTTAGGTGAGGTTATATTATAACGACCTTACAACATAAATATATATTACAAAGACCAGACATGGTAAAGTAGCAATTAATGTTGCAACATAAATATATCTTACAAAAACCACTTATGGTAAAGTAGAATTAATGTAATAAAGAAGGCAGGTGTGACCGCAAATATAGGAAAATAATCAAATATTAATGATGTAAACTACAAACAAATTTGCTAAATATGAACAAGGCCAAAGTAATAACTTAATATCTGTCCATGACATTATAGCCTGGTGATATTTTGTGGTGAATTAAGGTTTAGGAACCATGAGATCTTGGGTTTGATTCCCACAAAGGGGGGCTTTTGCCAGAATTATTAGGTTTCCTTCTGAATTGGTGTATAGACATTATATCCGTCAGTGATCCAAGTTGCCGTTAAAAAAAAGTAACTTAATATCTGGCCAACGTGGGAATAAGTGAATAACCCACTTGATAGAGGCATATATCTCTTTCAGAGTAGACCCCAAGTTCAAATTTGAACAATGAAGTAGTGTAGAGTTATTAGTATAAAGTAGAGTAGAGTAAAGTTTGTCGTTAATGTAACTTAATATTTGGCTTGTTGCTAATATCACATGCGACAACGTCAAATGTGTTGTTACCTTGTGTTGAAACTTGTTAAGAATATTCATTGTTATTAAGTATAAATACTTTCATTAACGGGTATTAAACAAGAATATAGATAATTTCGCTTGAATCATAGAAATCAATTATTTCCCAACACAAAATCCGTGTTTGATAAGTTGTCCGTTTGGGTAGAAGGCGTGTTAATGAAGTTCTCTTTAATATATATATATATATATATATATATATATATATATATAATTTACCCCAAAAATTAAAATAGTCTACTAACACCAACATTTTTATAACCATGTGCACACTGGTCAGCAAATGTTAAACCCCTACTATTTTTTTCAAGATAACAGTGCAGTTATTTGGATAGTATCCACTTGTCCATGTGTTTACTCTAAACACCTCTCAATTATACCTGAAATCAAATTTAATGCATCTTATTAAAGTACAACTAGGATTAAGACCCGCCCGCGTTGCGGCGCGGGTATATCGTAAACACTGAATGGATTAGTTCAAACGTTGCGGCGCGGGTACATCGTTGCGACGGGTCTGTCAAATATGAAAAAATAGAGCAAAAAACGTTGAACCTCACATGCACGCTACGACATGTTAACTCGCAAAATTTAGAATGAAACGTAAAACGAAAAACTTGCGAAAGATAAAAAGTATGAGGGACCAAAGTTGTAAATAATAAAGTGTTGTATAAAATTATAAAAGATTGAAAAGTTTGGGTTAAAAGTGAAAAAATTACAAGGGTTAAAATACAAAATATGAAAATATTTGGATTAAAAGTGAAAAATCAAATTTTTTTTTTGAAACACTCCCCAAGCATCATGGGGATGCGTTAGTTATATATCATATTAGCTGAAAGGTAAATGTTTCTTAAATGACCGCGAGCCTGTGTGTAAAACATAGAAAATAATAACTAAGCCGATCTATGACCCACACATTGCAACAGACCTATCAAACGGAGAAAAATAGACGCGTTGTGACGGGCCTGTCAAACAGGATAAAGTAGATGAAAAAAATGTTGAACTCCATGCGCACGTTGTGGCATGTTAAATCGGAAAATTTACAACGAAACGTTAAACACAAAACGTGCGATAGATGAAACGTATATGGGGTCAAAGTTGCAAAAGTTGAAAAGCTTTAGGTTAAAAGTAAAAAAAAATCAAAGTGGTTAAATCGTAAAAGATGGAAATTTTTGAATTAGAAGTGAGAGTCCAAATTAATCAAATGGGTTAATTTGTATAAGACGAAAACTTTTGAAGTAGAAGTGAAAAATCAAATTAATCAAGGGGGTTAAATTACCAAAGATTAAAACCTTAAACTAAAATTGTCAAAGATTGATACTTTAGGGTTAAAAAGGGAAAATTCCAATTTTTTTGAAACACTCCCAAAGCTAAAAGTATAACACATCTATGCATAAAGAAGTTGCTAATTTATAGGTTTATAATATAATATGGTCCTCAAGTTAATGCATCTTGTTAAAGTACAATATGGTTCTCAAGAATCTTATTAGACCATGCGTAGTGGGGCGTTTTTTGTAAAAATTTTTGCCCGAAAACGCCCTATAACGCCCAACCCCCCATTACAGGGGGCGTTTTGGGGCGTTACTTTTTGGAAAATTTGTTGTGGGCGTTTGAATTTAAACGCCGAAGTTGCAAATGGTTGGGGCATTATCTCTGACATGCCACTTACTTTTCAATGAATCCACCAATGAATATGAGACACCCACATGCCCACTTACTTTTCAACCTGACACACCCACATGTTTTTTTGTTTTTTTTTTAATTAAAAATAATATGGGGCATTATAGGGCATTATACCCACTACACCACTTTTGTTATAATGCCCCCTTGCTGACTAGGACGCCACGTGTCGTATAATGCCCCATGGTGGGGGCATTATAACCTTCTACCACTACACATGGTCTTAGGTTAAGGGGGTGTGGAATGTTGTTCCTCTTTCCCCCAAATTTATCTTAGCATCATAACATCCCCCTTCCACCTTACCATCCTTCCCAAAACATAGGGTGTGATTCCCCGTCCTCCATATTTCATTATTTTATTTCTTTCTTTAAATACCTAAATTCTATAAAATATAAAAAGTTTTCATTAATTAAAAAAATTACATAGCCTAGAAAAAAAAGACATAATTTAAATAAACATTGTTTCATAAAAAAAAAAAAAAAGACATAATTTAGATCTTTTGATTGTGATACGTCATTAGCCACCACTTTCCACTTTGGGCATTCTCTCAATATTTCATACGGCCTGATGTAATTCCATGGTCCATGTTTCTTGGTGTATTCGTCAATAGCCAACGACAAAAACACCTGCATCATTTGTACCACTTGGACGATTGTTCGATGCATTTTGATATATACACGCAAACAAACCATTTTTTCCTTTAATCTCTCTAAATTTTGAACCAGGGGAATGAACAAGTCGATACAGGGGCCGTTGTATCAATTGAAAAAATTCTTTACGAACTTGGTTATAAAAGGCTTCACGTTTTCGATTAGTAGCTACACATTAAAATTTAGAAATATAATCATTGCTTAGAAATAAAATACAAAAAATAATTTTAATACTTTATTTAAAAATAAAATTAAAAATTATACCTATAATCGGATCGGTAGAAGCTTTAACCCACGCTCGTGCAAGCGCTTTCAACTCGTCCGGGGTCCAAGGAATGCTTTGCGCCTTTCCGCTTCCCTCTTCTTGAGCATGTGCTTGGTTTTCTCTTTGTGCTCGTTTTCCCCCTTTCATAACCTTCGTGGTTTGTGGTTGCGTTCGGGTATAACACGTCATCTACAGCTAAAGAAACGAAATCGTGTTCAGGTGCGGTTTGAGTCAACGGTTGGGATGGTGGCGTTTGTATTGCTTGTGATTGCATTTGCATAGCATGGTGGTGTTGTTGGTATAGCATTCGCCAAGCGTTTTAAGCTTGACTAAAACCGCCAAACGAATACGGATCCATCGATGTCATGAGGTATACGAGTGGGGGTTGGGTCAAGGGAGTAGCGGGTGTGTTGGGAAAGAATGGAATCGGGTTCGGTCGGCTTGGATCCATGATTTTTTTTGTATATAATTCAAAAATAGTTTAAACAGGATTTTATTAATTTTTTGTTTTTGTTTTTTTGACCGTTCCCAACGGCTCCAATTCACATGGTCGATTTTTTTTCATCGGGGAAGACGGGGGTGAGTCCCTGAGCTCACGGAAAGCCAGACAGGGAGGGGGGGGGGTGTTCTCCGACAGGAAACGGGCCACATCAGCCCCCCGATGCTGTTCCCGAGCCCACACCCCGTCGTCTTATTGGATAAAATGAAACTCCTCTTTCAACCCAGTACGTAGAGCTTATTTCTAAATATATGGAAAGAAATATTAAATATTTAAACTAGTTTCACTACTTTTGTAGTGTCGATGTTATCCGATCTACCTAAGTGTTAGTTCGATCATATATACACATACAATCATAATAGAATCATAAAAATCAGTTATAATTATAAAAAAAAGAACTAAAGAAGCATAACCGAGCCATTGATTTAGTTGGTTTGGTCAACTCACCTGTATTGTGGAATGTGGAGGCCGCGTATGTCAAATACCTATGTGATACCCACATTAACAATTCAAGTGTAGGCTTTGTGTACATACATATGAAACGATATTCTATTCTATATAATAATAATTGATGAAGGATGTTAGCAATAGTAAAAATTTTAACACTGAAATAAAACTTAGAGTTAATTGTCAAAATCGTCCTTGAGGTTTAGGCATGTTTGCCATTTCGTCCAAAATGACACTTTTGTATCAAATTGCCCCCAACGTTTGTAACTTTTTGCCATTTTCATCCAAACCACTAACTTAGTTTATTTTTTCTGTTAAGTTGAGGATATTTGGATGAAACTTGCAAATATAAAAACACATGGACGATTTTGGCAATTTACTCAAACCCTTTTTTTAATTTCTTTTATTTAATTATTTTTGTTACATATATAATAAAAAAGAATATACATGGAGTTTTTAGAAAAAAAAAATTAATAGTTTTGTCACATAATTTTTATAAATTTTCATCCAAATCACTAACTCAGTTTATTTTGCCACCTTGCCTTTTTCCCTACTTAAAACACTATAAAATCATATTTTGCTATATTTTGCTACGAACTGGATTGATGGAGGTGATAGAAATTACTGCACTAACAATAGAAAAATTAACTTAGTTAGTGGTTGGATGAAAATTTATAAAAAACATGTGACAAAGCTATTATTTTTTTATATAAAAATTGCATGTATATTCTTTTTTATTATATATGTAGTAAAATTAATTAAATAAAAGAAATTTAAAGGAGTTTTAGTAAATTGCCAAAATTGTCCATGTGGTTTTATATTTGCCAGTTTCATCCAAATATCCTCAACTTAACTGAAAAATAAACTAAGTTAGTGGTTTGGATGAAAATGGCAAAAAGTTACAAACGTTGGGGGCAATTTGGTACAAAAGTGTCATTTTGGACGAAAATGGCAAACCTGTCCAAACCCCAGGGACGATTTTGGCAATTAACTCTAAAACTTAATTACAATAATAGTATTTGTTTACGTTCTGTTGTTTGATGTGAAGTTATGTGTTTATGTTAGGGCTGGCAATTTACACGAATACACGACACGAACCTACACGAAGTTAACAGGTATCGTGTATGGCCTTAACAGGTATCGTGTACCAAACAGGTAGACACGAGATTACTTGTTAATTTTCGTGTATAAACAGGTTAAATACATGTTTACCTGTTAATACCCGTTAGTACACGGTAAGAAATTAAATTAAATAAAACTCATCAGCCATGTGCGTGTGGGTTCCTTAATTCCTTTCTATTTTCATCCCTTTGTAACTCTCATATAGCATATCGTGTTCGTGTTAACAGGTATTAACAGGTAATTTTCGTGTATAACAGTCGAACAGTCGTATTAACAGGTAATTTTCGTGTATATCATCTCGTCGTTGTGTTCGTGTTTGAAAAAAATGACACGATAAGTTATCGTATCATGTTTGTGTATGAGATTTCGTGTATCGTGTCTTATCGTGTCGTGTTTTATCATGTACGGGTATACACGATATGCCAGCCCTAGTGTATATTGTATGCTTCACTTTTAAATAGGGTTGGTGGGTTACATTAAATATAAAATATAAAATAGTTCTTATACTTTTTTACAAATATGATATTATTTTATTAATAAGTACTATCTATCACTTTTAAAACTATATTATCTACAATAACAAAAACCATGTCCGACAATAGTGCTTTCATGGGATTGGTCGAGTTGGGCGGCCACCTGCCATCCACAAAAATCTTTTTTTTTTCTAAATTACGATTTTGCCCCGTTTATATTTATAGTTTTACTATTGCTTGATTTCTTTCCTCGCAGCCAAATTACAATTTTGCCCTCAGTTCAAATTTACAGTTTCGCCATCGATTTTATTTTTTTCCTGTCAAATTACGATTTTACCCCAATGTAATATACCCATGCCATCATTTATTTTTTTGTTTTGTTTTATTTTTTTTACGCATGCCATCATTTAGTTTTTTGTTTTGTTTTGTTTTTTTTTTACAAAACTATGGTTGTGTTTTGTTTTAGTTTGTTTACTCGGTGTAATTTTTATTCGTGTCAGGCGGCTGCCTGTCATACGCTCATTTGTTCTGAAAAATTACAATTTTACCCCCAGTTAAAATTATAGTATTTCTATCATTTTAGTTTTTTTTTTGCAAAAGTATGATAGTGTTTTGTTTTAATTGGTTGAGTCAACGTAATTTTTTTGTGACCGTGTTATGAATAGTATATACAAATAACCGGAACATAGACGTACATGTTAATGTTATGAGAGAGAATTATTCAGCTTAATGCCTCGCAACGCGGGCGGGGCAAAAACTAGTTTTTTACAAAGATCATATTATTTTATTAATAAGTGGTATAAATTCGAGTTTGTATATTTTACGTCGGTTCGCGTGTGTCTTTGACTTCGCTTTACGTCACGTAGCGGTATAAATTCACAATTTTGTTTTATGATTTTTTCCGGTTTTGATCGATATTTGCTTGCTACTTAGCGAGAGACCGGCGTTAACTAAACTAATTCTCGCCGCATAGCACGGGGTATTTTTACTAGTTGATACGAAAATATGAAACTATGCTATACACTTATACATATTTCATAGGGTAAATTACAGTTTTCGTCCTTTATGTTTGTATCATATTGTAATGGATGACATTTAGCTTTAATAATTACAGTCACAGTCCTTTATTTGTAAAACTCGTTGCACTCTACGTCTTTTGGCCCTAACCTTGTTAAACATTTTCAGTTAAGTTGACATGTGCCTTGCACATGTGGGTAGTTTAGTACTTTTACTAATCAATTTAACAAAGAAAGATAAAAAATCTGGTAAATCTCTCTTTCTACACCTCTGTACTATCTCTTCCTTCTCACCATCTCAATCCATCTTCATCTCAGATCTGAAAACTGAATAAGGTAGAATTCTCGGTTAAAGTTATTAGGATGGTTACTGATTTGCATCTCCTTACGACGGGACTTCGAAAGACTATTTTGTTTAAGCTTATTCCCATAAAAGTTAATAGTTATGCATGACGGGTGTTGACTAATAGGCTTCCAACTAGAGTAAATTTGGCGGGAAATGGTATAGTTGTCCTAAATGTGTTATGTAATGACTTTGTGGATACTAATGATCACGCTTTTGGGGCTTGTTCGGTTGCTACTCGGATTTGTTGTCTTATTGCGTCGTGGGTTTTCCTTCTGATGTTGACATCGTCTAGCCCGACCGAGATAATGGAGTGGTTAGAAGTTTTGAAAATTCAAAATCACAAAAAAGATTTAACTGGGTCGATTATTTTATCACTTGGTAGGCGTTATGGAGATTCATAAATGACTTTGTATTTATCAAGAATCGTCACAACAAACAAATGCTTTTTGATGATATTATGCATTTTCTTTCATTGATATATATAGTAGTAGGAACCAGAAAGGCAAAATGTCTTGAACCGAGTGGTTTAAAATTCCACTATTATGCATGTGATTTTTTATTCGTCCTGGTGTCTTGCTAGGTGTGTTTTTTTTAATGTTAAAGAAAAACAAAAAACAAAAAACAAAAACAAAAAGAGAGGAAAAAAGGTTCATGGGTATGATTCGATAACATGTATGCATGTTCCGTGTAATCGGGTGGTATCGTTTAATACCATTCCTATTTCTTCCCCACAAAAAGCTTTCAAACTAATCTCATATCACATGCACATCCTATTACTTGTATTAAATGTTTTGCGTTTTAGGTTTTCCTGTTAGATTCGTGTGCATTTGGCGTTCCTATTACCTTCTATCCGTTGATTGTTTAATTGACTCAGTCATGATAAATCTATATAAATAATTAAACATATTTCAAAACACAATAATCATTATTGACTTATTGTAATAAGTTTTTATATGGGTCTTGTTTGATGTTGCAGACCTTTTGTAATTGCTGCAGTTGTTAGTTGTTGGAGTATGTCCCTTTTCTTTGTTTGTACTCTTTTCCAGTCCCATAGTCATATATAAAGTGGTTGCTCTTCAATATATAAATATAGGGTTAGGTTGATTGTGAAGAGTTCAAATTAGAAGAAACTTTTTGTAAGAAGAAAAAAGAAAAAAATTCAACCAATAGCTAACTATATTAAAATTTGTAACTTATCTTCAAAATATATATTTTTTCAAAAAAATAAAATTAAATAATTTAGAGTGTATGATAAATTACAATGTGTATATGAGAAATTACGGGTTGTGTAGAATAAATTTCAACATGCGTATGGTAAATTTCGAAAGGTATAGGGTAACTTTTGATGTGTGTAGTCAAAAAACATTAGTGTGAAGGATGATAGTTTTTATGACTAATTAATTAGTAAAAAATGATAATAAATGAGATAAATGAAAAAGTATTTAATGTTTTACAATTATATCCTTTGTTCTTTTATTCTTCTATCAACAAGATTGGTAGTATTTTGAAAAGTTTTTTTTAACACCCAATCTCCAACTTCGAACCTTCTAGTCCTTATATTCTTGTTATACGCTCTGGATATCCTCTGTTGATATGCTGCCATCCTTAATTTTGCTGCATCTCTTGTCTCATCAACAGTATCCAATTCCTGGCATAGGGCTTCAGGATTCTGCTCAGGATCCCGGAGGTTGGATCTTGCTGTAGGTATAACCATTTTTGTCGGGATCACCGCTTCTGCTCCAAACACCAAGGAAAATGGGTTTTGGCCAGTTGCACTTTTCACCATCGTTCAATCAGCCCATAAAACAAAGGGTAATTCTTCTGTCCATTTTCCCTTCTTAGCTCCAAGCCTTTTCTTCAAATTGTTGACAATTATCTTGTTTGAGGATTCTGCTTGTCCATTTGCTTGAGGATGTACCGGTGTGGACGTGATCATTTTGATTCCCCAACTCTTGCAAAAGTCAGTAGTCCTCTTACTTATAAACTGAGATCCATTGTCACAAATTATCTCAGCTGGTACTCCAAACCTAGTCAGGATATTCCTTTTTATGAAGGATACTACTTCATGATCTCTGACTTGAACAAATGCTTCAGCTTCAACCCACTTAGAGAAATAATAGGTCATTGCCAGCATGAAGACCTTTCCTCCTGGAGCCTTTCGCAATTTTCCTACTATATCCATTCCCCATTTCATGAATGGCCAAGGGGAAGCGATAGGATAAAGTGGCTCAGCAGGTTGATGTAATATATTACTGTGTCTTTGACACGCATCACATCTTCGAGCATATTCTGCAGCATCTTTTCTCATTGTCGGCCAGTAGTATCCTGTTCTTAATACCTTTAAGAATAATGACCTGCCCCCAGTATGATTACCACAATCCCCTTCGTGTATATCCTGAAGCACTTCTTTAGTTTCGGGATCCTCCAAGCACCTCAGATATGGTCCTGCAAGAGATTTCTTATACAAAACATTATTTATAATAATGAATCGTAATACCTTCATTCTAAAGGCCTTAGGATTTTCATCCTTTGGGATGTATCCTTCCTTGATATATCTTATGATTGGAGCCGTCCAGGACTTAGGATCCTCCTCAGGACACTTATCATCAGGATCCTGAACACTTACTACTTCCATATCCTGAGGATCTGTCGCATGATACATGATATGTAATATTGGTATTTGGGTCCCTTCCGGTATCCTGACTGATGATCCTAGATTTGCCAAGGCATCAACTTCAGCATTACCCTCTCTTGGTACCTGTTCAAGTGTAAAAATATCGAAATATCCTACTAATTTTTTGAGAATTTTGAGATACTCGATTAGCTTCTCACATTTAACTACATAGGTCCCATTAAAATGATTAGTAATTAACAAGGAATCAACAAACACCTGTAAACTCTTGATATTCATGCTCTTAGCCAATTCTAGTCCTGCAATTAAAGCTTCATATTCTGCTTCATTATTAGTGGCAAGAAACTCACATCTAATAGCCTGGGGTAATATGTCCCCCTGTGGCGATTTTAGTAGTATACCCAAACCTACACCTCTTACATTAGATGCGCCATCAGTATATAATGTCCAGGATTCTAAGTTTTCTCCTAGTTGTTGTACTTCTAGGTCTACTTCACTTTGAATATCACTACTGAAATCAACCACAAAGTCAGCTAAAGCCTGAGACTTTATGGCATTTCTAGGTTCATATACTAGATCATATGCACTTAGTTTCACTGACCACTTAGCCATCCTACCTGATGTTATGGGTGAAATTCTGAGCCCATATCCTGAGAATTATCTTGGGTTATATCTTGATTATATGATATCTGTTCATATCCGGGATGCTGATTCAGGATATTGGTAACATCCTGAATGGTATCCTCAGGATTACTAACGGATTATGTGCAGGAGTACGAGCCCAGGTGCCCAACGTTCATGAAGACCCTTTCTCCGGGAGACTCGGTCCAAGTCGTTTGAATGAAGACGTTGAAGCCTCTTTACCCGGTCTACAACATTATAAATGGAATATTCGGGAGCATCCCATATTTATAGGAATTTTAGTTTGTATTTTGTAACTATAAATAGATGGATAAGTCAGATCGAATAGGACATCAGCTCCCGAGGTTTTATGCCGGCGATCTAGATTGATCAAGGGCTTTCCTCGTACATCTCGTGTCATTTCCTTTACTTTTTGCTCATAGTTTGATCGTAGATACAACTCAATATCCTGAGCCGTATCCTGAAAACTGTTTTTTCTAAACAACTTAACCAGCATATTTCCAACACACTTTTTAGCACACTACCTCACATAACTAATTTAATCACTTAATTGCTTCGGTAATTTTTGACCAAAACAATTTGGCGCCCACCGTGGGGCAAGTGGTGCTATCTTTACTAAAAATCTTTGTGAAATCGTTAATTGGTTTTCTGTTTTCAAAACTTTTTGCCGCATTGTTTACAATGGCCTCAAGATCAAACATGAGCTCCTCCACTGTGTCTGCTACAACTTCTGCTACTACTGGTTCAGTGCTTCCACCACCTCCTCCAAGGATGCCAGCTTCTTCACAACCTCAGGATATTATCCCTACTCGGAGTGTTCAGGGATCCGCTCCCGTTTTAGCCTCTAATGATGAAATTCTAACCTTATTTGGAAGTGTGCAGGAACAAATGAGGCAGCAACAGGAAACAAACCAAATGCTATTAAGAGAAATACAGCTCTTAAAATCTAGCTCGAGCAGATCTGCTGAAGACATTGTCACTCCTTTACAACCCAGAGCTTTGAACTTCAGTTCGGCTATGTATACTGAGGATAATAGGGGGAATATTGTGCCTAGCCATTCCCAGAATCATACTCCTGAAATACCCTCCTCGATCAGGATGTCAACTGTGAGGAGCTCAGGTTATGCTTCAGGATATGGCCAGAATCCTCAGACTGGTAACGTGTCAAATAATAATATTCATGCTACTAACAATGGTGGGTCTTTGCAGGATGCAGGTATGACGTCGACATTTACTAGGGAACTTCAGAAATTGAAGGACATGATATCCAGTGTACCTTGAGTGGTCCAGCCAATTCCGGAAGTGTCCCAAGACAGCCACAGGATATCTCGTTTCGCATATCCTATCTGTGATGCTGAGATCCCGAAGAGATTTCAAACCCCCAACATGAAGCTCTATGATGGGACTACGGATCCTGAAGAGCATATTGCCCAGTATAGGGAAAGAATGGAAATTAATCCTATCCCTCCGGAGCTCAAGGAAGCGTGCCTATGCAAGGGCTTTGGTTCTACCTTAACAGGATCGGCCTTGAAATGGATCTTAAATGTTCCTCCGCATTCGATTACCTCATTTGCTCACTTAGTGAACTTATTTAATAGTCAATTTTCTTGTAGTCGAAGTTTTGAAAAACTAACAAGTGATCTTTACAGGATAACTCAAGGACCTCAAGAATCCCTAAGGGAATATGTGAACAAGTTCAGCAGGGAATCCTTGGATATCCCACACCTTGATGTTGCCACAGCGGTCCAAGCATTCAAGATGGGACTACAAAAGGATTCCCAGTTTTATCAGGATCTTGTGATGAATCCTTGCAGGAACTTGGACAAAGCTCGAAACAGGGCCTTGAGATATATCAGGCTGGAAGATGATAAGAAAATGCAAAAGAGGATGAACTCATCCACCACCTATGAGTCAACTAATAGGAAGTCAGAATCCTCATTTAAACCATATCGCTCTAAGCCATATGGTAGAAATGAAAACAAGAAAGTGAATGCTATTGAAGACGAGGATCCTGAAGAATATCCTGAATTATCCGAATATTGCTTTTCTGTTAACATTCCTGAATTGATGTATGCCATGCAGGGTTTAGGAGATAAAGCTAGGTGGCCTCGAATGAATCAACAAAAAGCTGATTGGAAGGATAAATCGAAATGGTGTGCCTTCCACGAAGATTTTGGACATGTAACCGAGGATTGCATTGCTTTGAGAAAAGAAATAAGTTATCTTCTTAGCAAGGGATATCTGAAGGATCTTTTAGGAAGAAAGAAGAATAAGGGTCAGGATACTGAGAAGGATCCTGAACGAGCGGCATCACCTCCTGCGGATGCCAAGATAATCAACTTTATTTCGGGAGGATCCGACATTTGTGGGACTTCGTATTCTGCGGCCAAGAGACATGCAAAAGAGGACAAGACTGAAAGGGGAGACAAACCAGCCAGGATAACTACCCTCACAACTGATAAAGTGATCACTTTCGATAGTGATGACAGGGATACTGTCCAGGATCCTCACCATGATGCTCTTGTAATAACATTATATGTGGCTAACCATTTTGTACGCAGGATATTGGTGGATAATGGCAGCTCTGTCAATATAATCCAACTAGAGACTTTGAAAAGAATGAATGTATCTCTAATGGATATCACTTCGAAATCCACCGTGCTTGTTGGGTTCAGTGGAGAGGCTAGAAACACAGTAGGAGAGATAAAGTTACCGATATATGTTGAAGGGGTCAACTTAATAAAACGTTTCTGTGTGATGGATTCCCTATCCTGCTATAACATAATATTGGGTAGACATTGGATCCATGATATGAAAGTCGTGCCGTCAACTTATCATCAATGCATCAAGATCCCTACCCCTTGGGGGGTTGTCAAGGTTGATAGTGATCAGCAGGAAGCGAAGGAATGTTACTCATCCTCAATGAAATCTTCAACCAAGCCTAGCACAGCATAGCAATTAAAGATGCGGGCCCAGGATATCGTGGAGGCTTCAGAGAAGGATATGAAGAAAATTATCCTGGATCAGGATAATCCTGATATCTCGGTGCTTGTAGGGACCAATATCCCTCAGGATATTGAAGAACAATTAACTAACTTTTTGAAGTGCAGGATGTCAACATTTGCATGGAAGCATGAGGATATGACAGGTATATCCAAAGACATTATCACTCACAAGCTTGGAATTGACAGGTCGTTTAAGCCTGTTCAGCAAAAAAGAAGGAAGTTTGCTCCTGAACGAAATACAATTATACAAGAGGAAGTTGAAATATTGTTGAAGTCCAAAATGATCAGAGAAGTCAAGTTCCCAAGATGGCTGGCAAATGTAGTTGTGGTACAGAAGAAAAATGGGAAATGGAGAGTGTGTGTAGATTACACAGACTTGAATAAGGCTTGCCCCAAAGACCCATTTCCCCTTCCTCATATTGATGCAATGGTGGATGCTACTGCCGGGCATGAGATGTTAACCTTCATGGACGCATCCTCAGGATTTCAGCAGATTCAAATAGAGCCTTCGGACCAGGAGGATACTGCCTTCATGACACTAGCAGGTATTTATTGTTATACTGCTATGCCTTTCGGTTTGAAAAATGCAGGTGCAACATACCAAAGATTGGTAAACATGATGTTCAAAGATAAGCTGGGGGACACAATGGAGGTATACATCGACGATATGGTGGTAAAATCTAAAAAGGCTGAGGATCACCTTCAGGATATTAAGGGAGCATTTGATATCCTGGATCAATATAACATGAAGCTAAATCCTGCTAAGTGCCATTTCGGAGTGGGGGCAAGAAAGTTTCTAGGATATAAGGTGACCAAAAGAGGAATAAAGGCAAGCCCGGAGCAGATTAAAGCCATCTTGGATATCAAATCACCTTCAAATATGAAGGATGTTCAACGGTTAACAGGGCGAGTTGCAGCATTGAACAAATTTATCTCAAGGTCCTCGGAGAAATGCAAAGAATTTTATGATATCCTGAAGAAAAACAAGAAGTTCGAATGGGGAGAGAAGCATGAAGCAGCCCTGCAGGAATTGAAGTAGTATCTTTCAACTGCACCTCTATTGATGAAGCCCGAGAATGGTGAACCACTGTCCCTATACCTCGCAGTATCAGGGAATGCTGTAAGTGTCGTCCTTACAAAGGATCATGAAGGTCAGCAATATCCTGTTTATTATGTTAGTAAAAGTTTGTTAGATGCTGAAACTAGGTATTCTCATTTAGAAAAGTTGATACTAGCACTAGTTATGGCATCAACGAAGCTTAGACATTACTTTGAGACACATAAGATTCATGTTAAAACCAATTATCATGTTAAAAATGTGCTTAGGAAACCCGAGATGTCAGGTAGGATGGCCAAGTGGTCAGTAAAGTTAAGTGCTTATGACTTAGTGTACGAACCTAGAAATGCCATAAAATCGCAGGCTCTAGCTGACTTTGTGGCTGATTTCAGTAGTGACATTCAGGATGAGGTAGATCTAGAAGTCCAACAATGAGGAGAATCCTCAGGATCCTGGACATTGTACACTGATGGAGCATCTAATGTTAGATGAGTAGGATTGGGAATACTACTAAAATCGCCACAGGGGGACATATTACCCCAGGCTATTAGGTGTGAATTCCCTGCTACCAATAATGAAGCAGAGTATGAGGCTTTAATTGCAGGATTAGAACTGGCTAAAAATATGAATATCAAGAATTTGCAAGTATATGTTGACTCCTTGTTAATCACTAACCATTTTAATGGATCCTATGCAGTTAAGGGTGAGAAATTAATCGAATACCTCGATATTCTCAAAAAATTAGCAGGATATTTCGATGTTTTTACACTTGAACAGGTACCAAGGGAAGATAATGCTGAAGCAGATGCCTTAGCAAATCTGGGATCATCGGTCAGAATACCAGAAGGGACCCAAATACCAATACTGCACATCTTGTATCCTGTAACGAATCCTCAGGATAAAGAAGTAGTAAGTATCAAGGATCCTGTTGCTGAATATCCTGAGGAGAATCCTAAATCCTGGACGACTCCAATCATAAGATATCTCAAGGAAGGACACATCCCTAGAGACGAGAATCCTAAGGCATTTAGGATGAAGGTATCATGATTCACCATTGTAAATAATATTTTGTATAAGAAATCTCTTGCAGGACCATATTTAAGGTGCTTGGAGGATCTCGAAACTAAAGAAGTGCTTCTGGATATATACATGAAGGGGATTGTGGTAACCATACTGGGGGCAGGTCATTATTCTCAAAAATATTGAGAACATGATACTTTTGGCCAACGATGAGGAGAGATACTACAGAATATGCTCGAAGATGTGATGCGTGTCAAAGGCACAGTAACATACTACATCAACCAGCTGAACCACTATATCCTATAGCTTCCCCATTGGCCATTTATGAAATGGGGAATGGACATAGTAGGGAAATTACCAAAAGCTCCAGGAGGAAAAGTCTTTATGCTGGCAATGACTGATTATTTCTCTAAATGGGTGGAGGCTGAAGCATTTGTTCAAGTCAGAGACCAAGAAGTAGTATCCTTTATAAAGAGGAATATCCTGACCAGGTTTGGGGTACCAGCTGAGATAATTTGTGACAATGGTTCTCAATTTATAAGCAAGAGGACTACTGACTTTTGCAAAAGTTGGGGAATCAAAATGATCACATCTACCCCGGTACATCCTCAAGCAAATGGACAAGCTGAATCCTCAAACAAGATAATTGTCAACAACTTAAAGAAGAGACTAGGAGCCAAGAAAGGAAGATGGGCAGAAGAACTACCCTTTGTTTTGTGGGCTGATAGAACAACGGTAAAGAATGCAACTGGCCAGACTCTGTTTTCTTTAGTATTTGGAGCAGAAGCAGTGATCCCAACGGAGATGGTCATACCTACTGCAAGATCTATCCTTCGGGATCCTGAGCAGAATCCTGAAGCTTTGTGCCAAGATTTGGACACCATAGACGAAACAAGAGATGCGGCAAGGCTAAGGATGGCAGCATATCAACAGAGGATATCCAGAGCATACAACAAGAATATAAGGACTAGAAGGTTCAAAGTTGGAGATTGGGTGTTAAGAAAGGCTTTTCAAAATACCACTAATCCTGGTGATGGAAAACTGGCCCCAAAATGGGAAGGACCATATGAGGTTGAATCAGAATCAGGAAAAGGAGCATATCGACTCAGGAGTATGGAGGGAGATATGCTACCAAGATCCTGGAATGCTATACACTTAAAGCTCTATTTCAAGTAAGAATAGAATTTAATTTCTATCTCAGAACGGTATGTATTCTATCTCTCATAAATATATTTGAATTCATTTATTATCTTGAACCCAATACTGACTTAAGCATCGGAGGGGTGTTAGCCAAGCTAACACCCACCTTAGTTTAAAATTGTTTTGCAGAGTACCTATCAGGATATAGCTCCAGGATATACACTCAGGATATTTCGGAAGATTAGAGGATTAGCCCCCTCTCTCACGTTTAAGGGATCCTGATCCCTTCAAAGGTTTAAAGGTATTCACCTTTCTCTCAAAGTGGGTTTGAACACCCCGCCTGGAGCGCAAGTCATCTGGGGATGGTTCAAGGTAACGGGACCAGTTCATGTAAAAGTGGCTGACAATTTCGTTACTATTGGCTATATCCTGGATCCTAAAGGTATATGAGGATTGATCACTCTCTCTCACGAAAGGGTATTTTTCATACCCTCTAAGGTTTAAAGGTTTTCACCTTTCTAAGTGTTGGAGTTTATACACTCTCGCCTGTAGCGCATAGATATTTTTCATACCTAAGGTCCAAATCCAACTATTTTCATAAGTAAAGTTTAAACACTAAGATAGTAACAACGGAAATAAAGGCAAAAGAAAGTTATATTATTAGCATACCAAAAGTTGTGCTCTTGGTTTCACCTCAAACTAAGGACCGTCCACCAAGAGCACAAATAGTTCCTTACCATATTTACTTAACAGTTGAAGGTTTTGTCTCAAACCGAGACCCATCCACCTCCAACTGTTATATTGTTCAAAAGGAAAGACATATTAACGTTGATGACCAAGGGCTTCGTCCTGAAACTCAGGATCCCTCCACCTTTGGCCATCATATTGTTCGAAAGCAGGAAAGTTAAAATGCAGGAAAATTAAATTGTTTTGGGATTACAAACCAATGATCAAATCTAAAAAAGTGGGCTCTGGCCTTGGCACATACATCCATCATCGCCCACTTGAATGCTCTCACACAGCAGCATCTTCACCAGTCTTCTCCGCCTTCTCGGCCTCAGCATCGGTTCCAGCATCCTGAGCAGCATCCTCTCCAGTATCCTTCTTGTCTCCAGCCTTGTCCACCACCTCTGCCGACTTGGAGGACTCACCAGCTTCAGCAGGAAGGGGCACAGCCTTGCCTCCAAGCTCCTTCAGCTTGGCCACCCAGGATTCAACCGGCCAGGATGGGCACTCAAGGCCCGTCTCCTTGGCCTCATAAGCCATCTTAATTCGAGCTTGTAGCAGAGAGACGATGGCAGAGGCTTTGATTCCTTCCCGGAAAGAAACCATGACCTGTTCATGTTCCATTTGGACGGTGGCCAGCTTGATCTCAGCATCCTGGGTGACCTTCTTTAGTTTGTCCTCATAGTGCTGGGTCTTCACCTCAGCATGGCCCCTTGGTCAGCAACAGTGGTCTCGAGTTGTTTGATCCTGGCTTCTTGGAAAACGTTCATGCTGCAAGCATCAGTGTAAATGTGGAGCAGATGCTGGAGGCCCTGCACGTCAAAATTCAGGTATAAGTCAAAATATGTTAACCAGGATATCCTATCAGGATATATGTGCAGGATATTACCTTATTGAGGAAGAATGTCATTGGCTCTAAGGAGTCAGAAAAGCTGAGCTCTTCGTAAGAGAACCCCTCAGAGCATGGGGCACTAACTTCGGAACCTTTCCTCTTTTTTGCGGTGGAAGCACGAGTCCTCGGATTAGCCTTAGGGGCCGGGAGCGGCTTGGAGCTGGTGGCAGCAGGGGTCTCTTTCTTGACCATACCTGGAGTGGGGTAACTGTCAAGTTCGTCAAGATCAAGGAGGATTGGGACTTTGCTGGAGTCTGCATACAGGGAGTTAAAATTTTTCCTAAAAATATCAAATAAAAACATGTATGCAGGATATCGTGCAGGATCCTTACCAGACATGTTTGCACTAGAAAGAGGGCTTGGAGATGGTGGAGACGGGTTAAAACTTCTTTCAGCCTCTGGAAGGAGTCTGATAGCGTCAATTCTCTTCTGTGAATTAGCAAGGGGGGGGGTGCAAGCTTCCTAAAATCAGCTGTGTATAAAACAATAAAAAAAAGTTGGTCAGTTCAGGATATGAAACAGGATATAAGGCAGGATCATCTTTAAACCCTAAATCCTACCCTTTCTCAACCACTTCACCGGATATTCCGTTCCACCAGGGATGGAGTCTCTTTTTATAAAGAAGAACTTGGATTGCCATTTCTCCTCGTTCCTGGTGGCACGAAGTATCAACGGATCACCGAAGGTGGAATAAAACAAAAATCTACAAGATCCGTGGCATCTAAGCCGATATGCTAAGGGGAGGTCATGAACGGAAAGCTCAGGAATGTGATTCTTCTTGATCTGATCAAGAACAGACAAGACTCGCCAGAGCATCGGCATTGTTTGGCTAAAACAGATTTTAGTAATTTTGAAAAACTCAGTGATAAAATCTGGGAAAGGGAACCGTAATCCTAAGGTGAAAGGAAAGGCACTAAAACACAACCACTCATCGGAAACCATGTCCGACCGGATTTCCCGGTCGAACGGCCGGAATACCGTTCCTTCCGGGAAGATACCGGAGGATTTGAGAGCCAACAAGTGGGCACTATCAAAGGAGCATATTTCTTTCTCCGGTTCTTGGAGAAGATTCTGCTGGATAAATGAAGGGGCGGAGTCACCGGAGCTTGATCTTGTTTGCCTTGTCATATTCTCGCCGGAATGCTGAACAGAATGAGGGGTAAAGTTGAAGATCAGAGAGAAAGTATTTAGCTTTTTCTTTATCAGTTATGGTTAAAAAAGGATGAGGATGAGAAGTTATAGGGAGGTGATGAGTAAATATAGGTTGCGCAGTTGCAAAAGGTCACATCATGGGTCTAATCTCTTAAATTGCCTCGTTCTTCGTAAAAAATATAACCATTAGTGGCAGGATACTAAACGGAAACATTTTTTTTGGGACAATTGTTATGGGTGAAATTCTGAGCCTATATCCTGAGAATTATCTTGGGTTATATCTTAATTATATGATATCTGTTCATATCCGGGATGCTGATTCAGGATATTGGTAACATCCTGAATGGTATCCTCAGGATTACTAATGGATTATGTGCAGAAGTACGAGCCCAAGTGCCCAACTTTCATGAAGACCCTTTCTCCGGGAGACTCGGTCCAAGTCGTTCGAATGAAGATGTTGAAGCCGCTTTACCCGGTCTACAACGTTATAAATGGAATATTCGGGAACATCCCATATTTATAGGAATTTTAGTTTGTATTTTGTAACTATAAATAGATGGATAAGTCAGATCGAATAGGACATCAAAACTACACTCACTACTCACTCACACTTGTTCTCTCGCAAACTTTCACTCTCACAGAAAGCATTGTAACACTTAGCGATCTGATCAATATCCTGCACTGTATCCTGAAGTTTGAAGCAATAAGAAGAACTAGGCAGCTGCGATTGTCAGCTCCCGAGGTTTTATGCCGGCGATCTAGATTGATCAAGGGCTTTCCTCATACATCTCGTGTCATTTCCTTTACTTTTTGCTCATAGTTTGATCGTAGATACAACTCAATATCCTGAGCCGTATCCTGAAAACTGTTTTTTCTAAACAACTTAACCAGCATATTTCCAACACACTTTTTAGCACACTACCTCACATAACTAATTTGATCACTTAATTGCTTCGGTAATTTTTGACCAAAACACCTGACATCTCGGGTTTCCTAAGCACATTTTTAACAGGATAGTTGGTTTCAACATGAATCCTATGTGTTTCAAAATAATGTCTAAGTTTTGTTGACGCCATAACTAGGACTAATATCAATTTCTCTAAGTGTGAATACCAAGTTTCAGCATCCAATAAACTTTTACTAACATAATAAACAGGATACTCCCGACCTTCATGATCCTTTACAAGGACAACACTTACTGCATTTCCTGATACTGCAAGATACAGGGATAATGGTTCACCATCCTTAGGCTTCATCAATAGAGGTGCGGTGGAAAGATACTGCTTCAAATCCTGCAGGGCCGCTTCATGCTTCTCTCCCCATTCGAACTTCTTCATGTTGTTGTTCCGTAGTGCACTCCTTTTGGTCCACCCACATATTGAATGTCTGGAACCACTGATGGCTGAGAAGTAATCACCGGAGTATCAAAATTCAAAGATCTGGGCATCAGTGGGAGCGATCCTCTGCCGTTTTCTTCTGTTTCTTAATTTCGTCAATCTCCCGGAGGATCCTTTCGTTGGTCTTATCCTGCTCTTGTGCATGATTCCTCATCTGCAAAATCAAGGCATAGAGATCATTAGTAGTAGGATTAGTTGAAACAGAAGAAGTAGGTGGTTTTGAGAAAATGGGAGTTGGTTTCTTCGCGGCATTCTCAGTATTCTTCTGGGATCCAGAAGGTGGCGGAGGTAAGGGAGGAACGCCTTGTGAAGAAGTGAATGAGGGCATCAAGTTTGAAGCATTCTTCGCTGAGGAAGCCATCTGCTTGGTTGTAGTGAACCGAATTAAGCACAGAAATGCGTATTTTTCTAAGGACGAAGCACCAATTGCCCCACGGTGGGCGCCAAACTGTTTTGGTCAAAAATCAGACGAGAATAATGCAACCAAACTCTTTGTTACGGGGAATGATGCTCAAAATGTGTAACAGCGATGAGA
The DNA here is from genome assembly GCA_030545235.1 of Helianthus tuberosus. NCBI lineage: Eukaryota > Viridiplantae > Streptophyta > Magnoliopsida > Asterales > Asteraceae > Helianthus > Helianthus tuberosus. The sequence continues at coordinate 192,928,474 of CM060401.1, read as the reverse complement.
ATCACTACGATACAATATTGCATAAACAACACAAGGGTTTATACGGGGAAAAAGCCCTTGATCAAGAATTGATCTCTGGCACAAAAAACCCCGGGTGATGGAAACTACCGATCACCAAGCTCAAATAAATGAATGAATGTTTACAACTTCGGATAGTAACGAGCTAGGTACAAGGATCACTACGGTGGAATGTGTAAAAAGTGTATGAAATTGCTAAGTGTTTGAACGAGAGCTTGTATGAGCGTTTGTACGAGTGTGTGTAACTGAGAAAATGACTAACTGTTTTTTACTAGCTCGTTACTCCCTTTTTAAAATAGAAATAACCACCTAAACTAATTATCCGACTTTCGTGCCAAGCCTCCACGTTTTCCACAACGTCTATTTTTGGTCAAGCACGTGCAGAATAGTTTAGGAATATTCTCCAGGAATGTCGCCAAGACTTGGTCAAGCTTATTATACCTGCGAGATAGTACAAAACATAAGTAAACAATCGTTAGTACGAGGATCCTTAAAGTGATCCATGATCCTGATCCTGAAGCTCTTCTGAAGATCACCACCTGTCACAGAAGTAAGGATCACTAATTAGGATAACGTGTAAGGATCACTAATTGTTAAAAAATCCTCCCCTAACAGCAGCCATTTAAGAGCAGATTCTGTAAGTGTGGATCCAAATCCCTTGCATAGACATGCTTCTTTTAACCTTTCAGGAATTGGGTTGATCTCCATCCTCTGAGCTACATGCTCCTCTGGATCCGTTGAACCATCATACAGTTTCATGGATGGTATCTGGAATCTTTTGGGTATCTCAGCATCACATAAGGGTGGTGCAAAACGAGATATCCTATGGCTACCGTCTGCAATTTCTGGAATGGGTTTAACCACTCCTGGAACACTGGATATCATATCCTTGAGCTTCTGTAACTCCCTGGCCATAGCCTGATTGATACCTGTATCCTGCATTAAGCCATGGTTAGTGTTATATGAGTTATTAAAAGTGTTACCTCCCACAGGATTCGTGTTTGTAATTCCAGATGTGTATCCATATTGACGGGATTCTGGTATGATCGAAGGACCAGACGAAGCAATGGTCTGCATTGGTATGAAGTCTCCTTAATGAACGTCCGAGCTCTGAGGCTGCATACTTCTCAAGAATCCTTGATCCTGAAAGACGTTGGATCCTTGAGGCTGAGAGGATCCTTGAACCTGAAAAGATCCTGGGACAATAGAGAATCCTTGGACCTGGGAGGATCCTTGGACCTGGGAGGATCCTTGGACCTGGGAGGATCCTTGGACCGGGGAGGATCCTTGGACCGGGGAGGATCCTTGGACCGTGTGCATTCCCAAATATCCTCCTGAGCTGAAGGATCCTTGATGCTGAATAGAGGATCCCGATGGCTGAAAATAGGATCTCTGAGGCTGGTAGTGAGAGCCAAATGCCTGACTCATTGTTGTTGTTCCATGACGTCTTCCTGGTAATTCACCCAAGTATTGCGCGTCCGGAGCTGCTGAGTGCTTGGAAGTTATGACTGGAGTGTCGAAGTTCAGCGACCTTGGCATCAGAGGAGAGATATCCTCCACTGATTTCTTCTGTTTCTTGATATCACCAATCTCTTGGAGGATCCGTTCATTGGTTTTATCCTGCTCTTGCATGCGATCCCTCATCTGCAAAATCAGATTAAAAAGATCATTAGTAGTAGGATTAGTGGAAACAGAAGAAGTTGGTGGTTTTGTGAAAATGGGGGTTTGTCTCTTCGCAGCATTCTCAGCATTCTTCTGGGATCCAGAAGGTGGTGGAGGCAAAGGAGGAACGCCTTGTGAAGAACTGATTGCCGGCATAGAACTTGATGTATTATTTGTTGAGGAAGCCATCTGCTTGGTTGTAATGAACCAAAATGACCACAAAAGTACAAATTTTCTTAGGAATGAAGCACCAATTGCCCCACGATGGGCGCCAAACTGTTTTGGTCAAAAATCAAGCAATGACAATGCAACCAAACTTTCTGTTGTGAGGTATGATGCTTGAATCAATGAACAACACTAAGGATCACTCAGAAATGAAATGAATAAGTGACACAAAGATTTATACGAGGAAAAAGCCCTTGATCAATGAATGATCTCCGGCATAAAAAACCTCGGGTGATGGAAACTACCGATCACCAACTCCAATTAAACAAGAAATGTATTACAACTTCGGATGATAGCGAGCTAATTACAAGGATCACTATAGTGTAACGTGCAAAAAGTGTATGAAATTGCTAAGCGAATTGCCGAAAGCTGGTGAGAGCAGTTGCTAGTGTGTGTTAAGCTAAAAATAGCCAAGTGTTTTCTATTTAGCTCGCTACCCCTTTTAAAAATGGAAAATATCTAAGCTAACAAACATTCTGCATTTGGTGCAAGTCCCCCACGACCTCCATAACGTCCATTTCTGCCATGCACGTGCGGAATAAATATGGAATATGCTCCAGGAATATCGCCAAGACCAAGTCCAAGCTCGTGTTCCTGCAAAACATCATCATATTCAAAGTAGACAATCGTTAGTATAAGGATCCTTAAGATGATCCATGATCCTGATCCTGCAACACTTCTGAGGATCACTAATTCTAACAGAAGTGAGGATCACTAAACCCAACAGTAATTGAGGATCACTGATCATTGGAAAATCCTCCCCTAACAGACACCGTTTTCGAGGGAGGCAATCTTCTTATCCTTGGCCAGCATGATCTTTTGGAGGTCCACACACTTTTGCTCAACCTCTTCAATGCTCCCTACGTAATCTTGGATTTCAGCAAATTTCTGCAAAAGAAATGATACAATTCAGGATCCCTTACCCTCATTATGGAAGGATCATGTACAAGAATCACATTTAAGGATCAGTTATTCTTACCTCAGCAACGTATTCCTCGAACTGATGCTGGATTAGAGGCAGACCTTCTAGGGTATCAGCAGTCTTTCTTTTCTTTCCGCCCCTTCCCTTAGAAGTGGTTGCTTTGGGGATCGTGACGGATGGACTAGCAGCAGGCTTCTTCTTTGAGGATCGGACAACATCGAGGTCAGTGACACTGAAACGGGTAGCAGACTTCGATGATTTTCCAGCACCTACACATCCAAAACAGATAAGTATCCTTATTTCATTTTAATTTAAACATTTAGTTATACATAAAATGGGATACTTACTTGACATCGTAACAGAACCTGAGGATACTTCTTGAGAATCCTGGGTATTTGCTTGAAATAATCTAATTGCAGGATCAAGCCTCCGGAAAGCAGCAAGCCTTTCCTTCGTTGCAGGTGTTGTAATAAGGTGTGAAACAGTAATAGCTGCAAAATAGAAACAAAAGAATGTTAGTGATCCTCAGCAGAAACGAGGTTATCCTGTGATCCTTCTCAGGATCCTCTATCCTACCATGGGTGGTCCATTTTCTAGGCAGGTCCTTTCCATCAGGGATAGAATCCCTTCTGATAAAGAAGAATCGTCGTTTCCAGTTGGTGTCATTCTTAGTGGCTTTGAAGATGGGGTGTTCTTCACTAGGTTTATGTTTGAATAGATATCGATGAGATCCATGGCTCACAAGGTCGTACATTTCTGCTAACTCCGACATTCCCAGATCAATACCTTCATGCACAATGATTCTTTCAAGGGTATACAAGACCCTCCATATCATTGGCATTGCTTGGATATAGGAGATGCCGGTGAGAGAGAAGAAAGATTGGGTGAAATCAGGAAAAGGATACGAGTGTCCTATCGTAAATGGGGTGACCGGAAAAGCTACCCAGGTTTCAGAAACAAAGTCGCTTAGGACGGTGGGGTCAAAAGCTTTAAAAACGGTGTTCACCGGAAAACAATGGCGGATCCTGTCTATCTGTGGATCGGTAAGCAGCATCTTTCTTTCGCAGAGCCTTCGATGATCCCTTGGCTCTTCAAAGGACTGTCCTTTTTGTGATCCTTAGCCGGTGAAGATCTCAGCATCATCTTGGTCATGATGATGGTGAAGAAGAAGAAACAGAATGAGAATATGAAGAGAGAAAGGAAAGAGAAGTACCTGATCAGATCTTCGAATGAGGATTTAAAGGATGAAACGCACGAATTTAAATGCCTCCTAATCCTTATCTCTAACTTCAATTTATAATCATGATTTTGCAGGATAGTCACTTCAATGACGTCACGTTGGCAACGGCTAGTCAGAATGTAACGGCTATATATCCGTTAGTTTGTTACGGATAAGAACGAGAAAATTTAACTTGTTTATTTACACATTAGTCCTTATATTTTGGGGGCAATTGTTAGGGGAGGATTTTCCAAAGATCATTGATCCTCAATTACTGTCGGGCTTAGGATCCTCAATTCTGTTTGAATTAATGATCCTTAGAGAGTATTGTAGGATCAGGATCCAGGATCATCGTAGTGATCCTTACACTAACAATTGTCTGCTTTAAATATGATGTTGTTTTGCAGGAGTACGTGCTTGGACTTGGTCTTGGCGATATTCCTGGAGCATATTCTCTTTTTATTCCGCACGTGCTTGACTAATATGAACGTTATGGAGGTCGTGGAAGACTTGCATGAAATGCGGATAGTTAGTTAGCTTAGATATTTTCCAAATTTATAAGGGGATAGCGAGCTAAATTAGAACACTTAGCTATTTTTGGCTTAACACACACACTCGTAACTGCTCTCATCAGCTCTCGACAGTTTGCTCGGCGATTACACACTTTTTTGCACATTACACTCTAGTGATCCTTGTAACTAGCTCGCTATCATCCAAAGTTGTAATATGTTTTCTGTTTAATCTGAGTTGGTGATCGGTAGTTTCCATCACCCGAGGTTTTTTATGCCGGAGATCAACTCTTGATCAAGGGCTTTTTCCTCGTATAAATCATTGTGTCACTTATTCATTACATTTCTGAGTGATCCTTAACATTGTTCATTGATTCAAGCATCACACCTCACAACAAAAAGTTTGGTTGCATTATCTTTGCTTGATTTTTGACCAAAACAATATGAACCAAGGACTGCCATCAAATCCCAAGCCTTAGCTGACTTTGTGGCAGATTTTAGTAGTGACTTGCAAAGGGAAGCTGAGTTAGAAGTTCAACAGCTTGAAGAAACTAAGGATCCTTGGATACTCTTCACTGATGGAGCTTCTAATGTCAAAGGAACAGGACTTGGAATACTACTAAAATCGCCACAGGAAGACATAATACCACACTCCATAGCTTGTGAGTTTCAAACTACTAATATTGAGGCTGAATATGAAGCCTTGATAGCTGGTTTGCAAATTGCCAAGCATATGAGGATCAGGTATCTTGAGGTACATGTAGATTCATTGTTAATTACTAATCACTTTAATGGATCCTATGTTGTTAAAGGTGAAAAGCTAATCAAATATTTAGAGATAGTCAAAGAATTGGCACTCTCTTTTGTTTCCTTTAGTTTAACACAGGTACCAAGGGAAGAGAACGCAGAGGCTGATGCATTGGCCAATCTAGGATCATCCTTTAAGATTCCAGAGGATATCAGGATCCCTATTATCCACATCCTAACCCCCGCTATCGAGGATCATGTAGCCATGGAGATAGGAGAGGATTCTGCAATCATCCCTAGTGATGATACACAATCTCATTCAGGATCATGGATCCATCCAATCAAAAGATATATCCAACATGGAGAGATTCCTACAGGAAAAAACCCTAGGGCTTTCAAAATCAAGGTATCTCAATTCACAATATTGAATAACATGTTATATAAACGATCTCTTGCAGGTCCATATCTAAGATGCATTGAGGATCCTGAAATCCAAGAAGTCCTAAAAGATTTTCATGAAGGAGATTGTGGAAACCACACTGGGGGCAGGGCATTATTTTCAAGGATCCTGAGGACAAGATACTATTGGCCTACTATGAAGAAGGATGTTGTGGACTATGCCAGAAAGTGTGATCCTTGTCAGAGACATAGTAATATCCTTCACCAACCAGCAGAGCTCTTACATCCTATATCCTCTTCTTGGCCATTTATGAGATGGGGGATGGATATAGTCGGTAAGCTTCCTAAGGCACCTGGTGGAAAAGTATTCATGCTTGCTATGACTGATTACTTCTCCAAGTGGATAGAGGCTGAAGCCTTTGCTCAAGTCAGAGAAAAGGAAGTGATATCCTTTATTAAGAGAAACATTATTACTAGATTTGGTATTCCTTCTGAAATTGTTTGTGATAATGGATCCCAATTTATTGGGAGTAGAACTACTAACTTTTGTGACAGCTGGGGGATTAAGATGATAACATCAACACCAATCCACCCACAAGCTAATGGTCAGGCAGAATCATCCAACAAGATCATCATCAACAATTTGAAGAAGAAGCTTGGATCCAAGAAAGGAAAGTGGGCAGAAGAACTACCTTATGTATTATGGGCTGATAGGACAACTCCCAAGAATGCTACTAGTTAAACTCCATTTTCTTTGGTATTTGGAGTAGAATCAGTGATCCCTACAGAAATGGTGGTTCCTACTGCAAGAACAAGCATCCGTGATCCTGAAGAGAATGTTGAAAACTTGGTTCAAGATTTGGATACTATAGAAGAACTCAGGGATTTGGCAAGGATAAGGATGGCTAGTTATCAACAAAGGATGGCTGGAGCCTACAATAAGAATGTCAGGATCAGGAAATTCCAAGTTGGTGATATGGTATTAAGGAAAGCATTTCAGAATACCACAAATCCTGCTGATGGAAAATTGGCACCAAAGTGGGAAGCCCCTACCTGATTGAAGCTGAGGCTGGAAAGGGGGCATATCGATTGCTAACAATGGAAGGTGATTTGCTACCAAGAGCTTGGAATGCTGTCCACCTGAAGAAATACTTCATGTGATAAGGATTTGTGATCCCTAGCAATGTTCATGATCCACATCCTTGAAGGATCCTTAGAGGATGGAAGATCCTCGTTTTGGTAATGATCTAATCTCAAACTATTTAATTCTTTAATTATCCTGTATACAAGGAAAAGGATCCTGGATCCTTTATCCTTCTTTCACTTAGTTCTGAGTTTTGCAGAAAGATGACATATCCTTGACAAAGGATTGAGTATCCACAGAAGTATCCAGTTATTTGAGCTTGACCCCAGTTGTTTGGGCTTGACCCTAGTTGTTTGGGCTTGACCCTAGTTGTTTGAGCTTGACCCCAGTTGTTTGGGCTTGACCCAAGTTGTTTGGGCTTAACCCCAGTTGTTTGGGCTTGACCCCAGTTTTTTGGGCCTGTCCCCAGTATCGCCAGTAGCGCACGATGATCCTGGTACAGTTCATGGCAATGGGACCGACACTCGCTTTAGGGGCTGACAATTTCATTGTACTGGCTGTATCCGGGATCCTACGTATAATGGTAGACGTACCATACATCCGTTCCTAAGGTTTCTAACGTTTTCACGTTAGCTAAGGTTTTGGCATTTTCATGTCACTAAGTTTGGATAGTCGCCAGTGAGGCCCATACTCCAGTTTACACAAGATCCTTTGGGCTTGTCCCCAGTTATCCTTTGGGCATGTCCCCAGTTATCCTTTGGGCTTGTCTCCAGTTATCCTTTGGGCTTGTCCCCAGAATTGTTGGGCTTGTCCCCAGAATTGTTGGGCTTGTCCCCAGTTGCTAACTCTTTTCTTATAATAGCTTAGTCCCAAGTTATGCTCCATTTCAAGTTTTTGAAGCTAAACAACCAAGGATCCTTGATCCTTACCTTCTACTAAGATTTGTCTTTTGGTTATCCTGATTATAAATGTTAAGGGGTTAGGATCCTAACTTGGATTCTCAGGTATGATCCTTGATCACTTTGATTTTTCTTCATTATTTGTATAAGTGACCCTTATCATTTGACAACAGAACTAATGATCCTTAAGTTGCATAACTTTTCTGAATTTATCGACTATAGGATATTTGATCCTTGATCATATCCTAAAACTTTTAAACATGATTTGTTAAACTTTTCTTCTTTACTTAATAAACTCAAACAAAGTATATAACAACAGTCGAAAAATAAAGAATTCACAAGGATAACAACACGGGAAATAGCCAAAAAGTTAAAGTTTTATTTATTCACAAAGGTTAAACCCTTAAAGGTTGTCAAAATTGCCAACCCAAGTTTCTACCAGCAAATCGTGGCCCGTCCACTTGGGTTGGCAAAGGGTGTCCATTGTTAACAGGTCTTAATAGTGCAGAAAATAACAGATGGCAGGATAACAAGTGGTTTCATCCCCCAAACAGAGGATCCCTCCACCACCTATTATCCTACCTATTGTTCAAAGGATCTATGATCCTCAACCCTAATAGCTATTGTTTAGTTATTACAGACCATCATTGTTTGAAATCAAAACACCATCAAACCAAAAAACTTTCAAATCCTAAAAAAAATGGGCTCCGGCCGCGTCTAGAAATATCCATCATCGCCCATTTCTGTGGCTCACACCTTGGCTACATCACCACCAGCATCATCACCACCAGCATCATCACCACCAGGTTGATCCTTCCCGCTGCCACTTGCCTCAATCGCCAAGACCTCGGTAGCTTCCTCCTCATCCTCTAGCTTAGCCAGCTTTGCCTTCCAGCCCTCCTTGTCCCAAGTGGTCCTGTCGAAGTCAGGATCCTCAGCCTCTTGGGCCATTTGCAGCTTGATCTTGTACATGGTGATGGCAGTAGAGACTGTAGCATCCTCCAGCAGCTCATTCTTCTCGTGATCAGCATTTATCTGGGCCATGACCACCTGCTTCTTCGCCAGATTGAGGTCCTTTTCGAGGGAGGAGATGGTTTGATCCTTGGCCAGGAAGATCTTTTGGAACTCCTGATGCTTCTGCTCCGCCTCTTCAACGTATGCATCAAAAAGCATTTCGACCTCGGCGAATTTCTGCAAAAAGACAAGGTAAAGTTCAGGATCCGTGATCCTCAAGTGGGCAGGATAATTAAGCAGAATCAGTGATCCTTACACCAGCAAAGTATGCTTGGAACTGGTGGCGGATAAGAGGCAAGCCTTCAAGATTTTCAACTTCAGTGGCCTTCCTCTTCTTTCCCCCCTTGGATGTGACAGGCTTGGGGACTATGGCACTTGGGCTAGCAGCAATTTTCTTTTTTCCGGAACGGGGAGCCACGATGCTAAGATCACTGACACTGAAGCGAGTGGCAGACCTTGATGATTTTCCAGCGCCTGTCAATCCAAAACAACAAATAAGTATTCTTGTTTTATTTTTATTTAAGCATTTAATTACATACAAACATGGATACTTACTTGACATTGTGACTGAGCCTGAGGATACTTCTTGAGAATCCTTGGTGTTTGCTTGGAATGATCTTGTTGCAGGATCAAGATTCCAGAAAGCGGTGATCCTTTCCTCCGTTGCAGGTGATGAAATGATGTGAGAGACAGAGATAGCTGGAAAATGAAAAAGAAGATGTCAGTTATCCTTACAGGAACAGGGTTATCCTATGATCCTTCTATAAGGATCCTCTATCCTACCATGGGTGGCCCATTTTCTGGGAAGATCCTTCCCATCCGGGATAGAGTCCCTCCTAACGAAGAAAAAACGTTTCTTCCAGTTGGTGTCATTCTTGGTGGTTTTCAGGATTGGATGAGGTTCACCGGGTTTGTGTTTGAATAAAAAGCGGTGTGAACCATGGCTCACAAGGTTGTACAGTTCAGCAAGTTCAGACATTCCTAACTCTATATCCTCCTGCTCAATGATCCTTTCTAGGGTATACAAAACCCTCCACATCATTGGCATAGCCTGGATATAGGATATGCCGGTAAGGGAGAAGAAAGACTGGGTAAAAGCAGAAAAAGGAAAGGAGTATCCTATCAGAAATGGGGTGACTGGAAAGGCAACCCAAGTTTCAGAAATGAAATCGCTCAAGGAGGTAGGGTCAAAAGGCTTGAAGACAGAGTCTGCCGGAAAGCAGTGACGGATCCGGTCAATCTCCGGATCAGTAAAGCAGCAACGTTCCTTCGGAGAATCTTTGATGATCCCTTGGCTTTTCAAAGGGCTATCTTTCTGGTGATCCTTGGCAGGGGATGATCTTAACTTCATCGTGATTCAAACGTTTCAAAGAAGAACAGAGCAAGAATGTGAAGAGAGAAAGGAGAAAGAAGTATCTGCTTGATCTTCGAATGAGGATTTAAAGGGTGTAACGCACGAATTTAAATGCCTCCAGATCCTTATCTCTAACTTGAATTTATAATGATGATTTTGCAGGGATGTCGTTTCAATGACGTAGGATCTGCAACGGATAGTTAGATCCTAACGGCTATATATCCGTTAGTTTGTTGCGGATAAGATCAAGAAAATATAACTCCCTAATTTACACTTTACTCCTTATATTTTGGGGGCAATTTTTAGGGGAGGATTTTCCAATCCTAAGGATCATGGATCCTCAAGTGCTGCCAGGATCATGGATCCTCAATTCTGTTTGAATTAAGGATCCTCAGTAGGTGTTGCAGGATCAGGATTCAGGATCCTTATTGTTATCCTTGTACTAACGATTGTCTTCATTGTACGTAAGCTTGTTTTGCAGGAGCAAAGGCATGGACTAAGTCTCACCGAAATTCCTGGAGCATATTCCCTCAATATTCCGCACGTGCTTGGCTCTTGTGGACGTTGTGGAGATCGTGGGGAGCTTGCACAATTTGCGGATAATTAGTTAGTTTATTTATTTCTAATTTAAAATGGGGATAACAAGCTTGAGTTAGAACACTTGGCTAATTTTGGCATACACACACTCTCGCAACAGCTCTCAATCAGCTCTCAAACACTACTTGGCGATTTCATACATTTTTTGCACATTGCACACTAGTGATCCTTGTAACAAGCTTGTTATCATCCCGAGTTGTAAACTTCTTTTGATTAATCTTAGTTGGTGATCGGTAGTTTCCATCACCCGAGGTTTTTTATGCCGGAGATCAACTCTTGATCAAGGGCTTTTTCCTTGTATAAATCCTTGTGTCACTTGTTCATAACATTTCTGAGTTATCCTTAACATTGTTCATTGATTCAAGCATCACACCTCACAACAAAAGATTTGGTTGCATTATCCTTGCTTGATTTTTGACCAAAACAGTACGTACTCTTGATGATCTCTACATAAATACGGTAGAAATTAAAGACGCTGATGTATCATGTCAATTTGCTTTATCTCTGGTGGAACCAAGTTCATTCTGTGAGGCGGTAAAATACACCGAGTGGGTTAATGCAATGAAGGAAGAACTGGAATCCTTAAAGAGACATCACACTTGGACCTTGACAGATTTTCCAAGAAAACAAAAATGTCAAAGGTTTGAAGTGGGTGTATCGTACTAAAGTTGGAACTGATGGGAAAATAACTAAGTACAAGGCAAGGATCGTTGCAAAAGGCTATAACCAAGACTATGGTATTGATTTTGAAGAAACGTTTTCGCCCGTAGCCTGCTTCGAAACAATCAGGTTAGCATTATCCTTGGCAGCTCATAACAAATGGGATTTGCATCAATTTGATGTCAAATCTGCATTTCTTAATGGGCCATTGCTAGAGGAAGTTTATGTGACTCAGCCACCGAGCTTTGAAGTTGAAGGCGAAGAATGAAAGGTGTAGAACCTACACAAAGCTTTATACAGGTTGAAGCAGGCTCCACGAGCCTGGTATGGTCAAATTAATGCTTATTTTCAAACTCATGAGTATCTAAGATCGAAGAGCGAGCCTACGGTTTATGTGTTTATTTATTCATTAAATGTTAGACTAGCAAAATGAATAAATTAAAAAAGTAATCTTTTCCACGTAACATTATCATCCTGAAGTATCTTTGAATTTAAGATTATCTTTTATTTCTAAAATCAATATACTAAACAAGATTGTTTTTGGTATATTGATTTGTTTTTATTAATATAATATGCGATTTTGTATTATTTATGCGTGAATTTTTATAGGTGATCTTAGTAGGACACAGTAGTGGGGTGCTTGTGTTTCTTATGCAATGGAGCAATTTCCACAAAAGATTTCGAAAGCCGTGTTTTTATGCGGTACTATGGTATCTAATGGACAAAAGCCCTTTGATGTGTTTGTTGAACAGGTATATGTAATTGACGAGTCACTTAATATGCTTCACATGTTGTAATTGATGTACACTTTGACTTTTACAGTTCAAACGTATTACTTTTTTCGATGCGAATATGATATGGGTTTGGGTAGAGGTGGCAAGATGGGAGGGTCTGTGTTGGGTGACGGGTTTGGGTTGAAACTTGTCATCTTTTTTGATACATGTTAAAACGGGTAGGGTGCCGGATGTGTTGAAAATTGCAAGTTCCTTTTTTATTCTTTCTACTATATCTTTTTTATGAATAATGTATCAGTTATCAGATATTATTACAAGATAACTATATTGGTACAATTATTATCTATTTTTTTTAAATATAAGTAACTGAAGGAAATAACTGAAAGCACACGTTGGCCAATTTTCAAACCGTGTGACCCGTTCGCTTTTGAGCTAAGTTATCAAGTTGGCTCATTTGACCCGTTTGAGATAAGATCATAACCTAAATAGACCGATTGACCAGTCCATAAGTGATTGACCTCGAAAGTCGAACTCTTTGTATTCTTACACAAATTTTCTTTTTCCAGCTCGGGTCTGCGGAACTCTTTATGAAGGAATCAAAGTTTTTAATACATGGAAATGGGAAAGATGGAACCCCCCCCCCCCAGCTCGGGTTTGTGTTTTTCCAATGTATGCGTTTGTACAGAATATTACATTTCAAAGTAAATAATATGGTTTTGGTTGAAATCGCGTATTACGCGGGCATTAACCTAGTAACTAATATATAGATATCATTTATTTTATCCTTATCTTTATCTAAGATTAATAAATAAATTCAATTTTGCAATTTAGACCCTTTGTTTTTTACTTTTAACCACCAACCCTTTTTTATTTTCAATTTTGGTTCACCATACATATCATCTTTCCCAAGTTTTTCATTTTGTTCTTAATTTTGTGAGATAATGCACCCTAACGTGCGTGTGGGGTTCAACATTTTTTTCGTATATTTTTTCCCGTTTGATTGGCCCATCGCAGCACATCTCTTTTTCTCCGTTTAACAAGTTCGACCAACGCGCGGGTCCTGGATTGACTTAGTTATTTTTTCTATGTTTTACGTTTCGGTTTTATTTCTCTGCAACGAGCGTTCGTGAGTCAAAGATTTTACGTCTGCTTTTCGCTCGATGTTATTTTTTTCGTTTTTATTTAATTTGTTTTTACGAGCTTTTCCGGTGTTGGTGGTCGCTGACAGTGATATAGCATTGGTAGTATTTGGCACAATTTTACAACCACCGCTGCAACGCATGGGCTTAATACTAGTTTATGAAATATATTCATGTAGGCTTTTTAAACGCTTTGAAAAAAATATTAAGATGTAGATATTTTGTGGTTGTATTATATGTTCATTTTTTTTTCGTTTGTTATGACATGTGCTGATACTATGATAAAACAAACAAAACTGATGCCAATCGAATTTCCCCTTATCTCCCCTCGGCAAAACGTGAGTTAAATCATCTTGTGTCCTTGCGGCAACGAGAATGTTGCATCATCTAGTTGAATATGAGTTTTTTTCAAAATAATATTTAAGTTGTTAAGTTTTAAGGAGGTAATTATGCAATTATATAACTTATTAAAGTTGGCGGTTGGTTTGTACAGGGTTTAGCACGCTACAATGTACACAGAAAACATCCTAGTTTATATCAACAAAAATGTGTCTTGAAGTTGTAAATTTTTTTTTCAACTTCATATATCACATCTAACATCACATAAGTTAAAGATCATATACTTTTGTACACACTTTTTATTATTTGTCGTATACATTTACAAGTTCAGATGAATAGTATGATGATGATATCTTGCGCCTCAACTTCTGATTGGTAGGTTACCAGGTTGGGTATCTTTACCGAAGTCATTAAGACCGTAAAGATTGAATACTTAACAATGACCCAACAAACGGGGCGGTGTGCTAATCCTATAGCGCTATACATGTTAAGGGAGACTCTTTAAAGTTAATAATAGATAACATGCATAATATTTGTTCTAGTATGTATAAACAAGTAGCATAACAAGTAAGCATGTTTAAGGATTAAGTGTTTGCATAAGATTTATTGTATGTGTGATTGTGATTTTAATACGGATATATGTTGCAACCCAAATAGTGTTTAAAGCATAAAATTGGTAAACTATGAACTAACGGTTTGCGAAGATTTCCACAAAAAGTGAGTGAGCGGTTTTGAAGGATGGAGTCACCAAAGTTTACCCTAGAATGGTAAACATAAGATTTATTGTATGTGTGCTCGGATGGCTATTTGTTCTTTTTCGTTTTCAATCCTTACATGGTTCTATATGTCAATTATATATATTATTATAAATATAGTGTAGATCAAATACAAATGGGTCTTAACATACAAAATGACATTAACATGAGAACTGAATGAAACTTTTGTTTTATTTTTTAATTTTTTGAATTTTTTCTAACTATTTAATGATGATGTTTAATTGTAAAATGTAAAAAAAAATCATGAATTTACTCCGGCAGAGTAATTATGTAATTACTCCTACTGGTGTAAAACACTAATTCTTTTTAGGTTCTAGGACTATAATACGTGCTTAACAAGATGGGAAAAAAAATAAAAAAAAAATCTCTCCTATTCTTACGTTGAGCCCAATTTATATGTTAAGACCCATTTGTATCAGAATATAACTCTATAAATATAAATATAAATATAAACTTTATAAATCTATACTACATAAATAAGTACGTATTTAGAATGCTAGCTAACCAAAAGATACTCAAGTTGGACCGGCCAAGTTGATATTTGGTGGTTAAAGACTTAAAGCTACTCTTATAGGTCATATTGGGCCTAGGAGATTTTTTAGGTGAGTATTAAAAATATTTAAGCCCATTAATAATGTTGTCAGTCAAGCTAACTATTAATCACCTCAGTTAGAATGCTTACCATTTCCTGTCACCTTTCCTTTTTTGTGGCCACTACCCACAAAGATTTAGCTGGATCCAAATCCTAGCAAACACAAAGATTGACGATGGAGATTGTGCC
Source organism: Helianthus tuberosus (assembly GCA_030545235.1). NCBI lineage: Eukaryota > Viridiplantae > Streptophyta > Magnoliopsida > Asterales > Asteraceae > Helianthus > Helianthus tuberosus. Next base: position 192,913,396 of record CM060401.1, on the reverse strand, counting down.
AGATTGGAGATAAGTATCATCAGTTACTAAATCAAAATAAAAGCCAATTAAATAGCCTATTCATTCTTCTTTATTGAAGGGTAGGGGACACGTTACAAATCACTAAAACGTGATTTAATGAGACTATGCTCAGAAGTTTGAGTGGATGGGACATTTTGGTTTATTAAAACCCTTTGGATCTCTTTTCTCTTTTTTGATATATTATTATTTTTATTTAATAACTTTAAATGTTAACTAAAGAATTGGCCCGTACAATGGAAATGGGATTTTGTACATGTATATTAGCTTTAAATTTTAACTACGGTTCGGTTTGTTATGGTACCGACACTTGGTATAACAACCGAAAAAGAAAACCCAAAATAAGGTTGTGATATGCCAAAGAGGATATGGACACCTGTTTAAAATCGATCAAAAACAAATGCCGGTACCGATATGATACCTGACATTAGTCTGTAATCGTCTCTGTTTTAATACAAAAAGAATTTAAAAAAAAATTGGCAGGAATAGAATAGTTCCATCTTTGGATGGATCACATTTAAGAACTGATTTTAGAATTTTCTCTGATATATTTGAAAGTAGAAATTTTTGTTTGATAAAAAATAGCAAACGAAAGAGAAAACACAAAAAATTAAAATCGTGATATGCCAAAGAGGAAATCGACATGTGTTTTACATTGATCGAAAACCATGAAAATGGATACCGACCATGATTCTATTCGGTCAATATATTTGGTCGGTTTGTTATAGTATGATGGTACACTATTGGAACTTGGTATAGCATCAAAAAAAGAAAAACCCAATGTGATATGCGTAAGAGAATATCGACACGTGTTTTAGAAAGATTAAAAACTATACAAACAAATGTTTGGACCACTTACATTCGATTGGTATCAGTTTAGTTTGTTACGGTAATTTGTACAATTTCAACACCAAAAAAGAAAACCCAAAAAATAATGTAATGACATGTCCAAGAGGATATCGATACAAGTTTTACATCAATCGGAAACCATAAAACAAATACTGACACCGCTTCTGATAATACGATACCATTAGTTGTGTTTTTCATACAATATTAGTTCAATTCATCATGATACTGGCACTCGCCATAGTTTACAATGCCGAAAAAGATACTCTATTGTGAATACAACTCTGTTCTTAACGAAATTTAGACTGGAAAGTCATAGAAAAACAAATAAACATAGATACACACTAAACTTTTTTTAAAAAAAGTTATCAATCAATCATACCCAGTAAAATCCCACAAATAGCAAAGCTATTGATAGGGTCTGGAGAGGGTGGGATGTAGGCCCACCTTACCTCTACCCTTACACTGTGTTCTAGATTTTACTAACGGAAGGAAAGGAAAGGAAACAAAAAGAAAGTAAAAATATTTTGTGTTCCAGAGTTTCATTTAAGGAAGGAAAAGAAAGGAAAATAAAACATGTCGTGTTCCCGAGTTTCATTTAAGGAAGGAAAAGAAAGGAAATGACAGGAAAACTAGGCTAAATTCTTTAATTTTTCTTTCCTTCCGATTTGGGAGGAAACGGTGGGAAAGATATCTTTTTTTTCCTTTCTCGTCCTTTCCTTTCTCACTTTTGCTTTCTTTTCTTATCCCTCATTAAGTTAACTCGGGAACAGAGCGTTAGGGATAGAGAGGTTGCTTTCAGTGAGACCCTCGGCTCCAAAACACAAAGGAAAGAAATAAATAGAACATGAGGTGTGTGTATGTGTATGAAGCTATCAATATAACATTAGTGGTGAAAGAGTGCATGGTAAACAAGACAAATACAACAACACAAACAGCATATACACATAGTTACATATCTACGACCATACACTACACCTAAAAACATAATTGTTCCCTCTCCTAGAAATCCTTAACCTTAATCATACGTCTCCACGAGCTCCTATCATGGATCATGTTCTCAGAGATGTGCAATCTTTACAAATCATGCCTTATCCGCTCGTCCCAAGTAATTTTGGGTCTGCCTCTACTCCTCATCCCCTCCACCTCGAGAGTTTCAACCACTCTAACTGGCTCTATCATCTGCCTCCTCTTCACATGCCCAAGCCATCTCAACCTTCCCTCCTTTATCTTATCTGATATACTAGCTACTTCTAACCTCTCCTTAAAAACATCATTCATATCCGGTCTAACTTTGTGTGCCCACACATCCATCTTAGCATTCTCATCTCTGCCACATCCATCTTCCGTGCTTGTACTTCCTTAATGGCCCAACAGTCTGTTCCGTATAACATAGTAGGTCTAATTGCAACCCTATAAAATTTACCTTTCAATTTTGTTGGGAGCCTCCTATCGCACAATACCCCAGTGGCAGCTCTCCACCTATACCATCCAACCTGGATGCAAAATTATATATGTGTGTGTAGGGGGATCATTTGAGAAGAGAATTTAATTGTGAAGAAAAATAACAAATGGTTGAATTGTAGAACATTAATAGTTTTTCTCTCATCTCATTTATTATTATCTTTGACTAATTAAATATTAGTCATAAAGACAAACATTCTCTACACTAATTTTTTTTTGCCTACACACATCAAAAGTTATCCTATGCATTTCGAAATTATCCTACACATTTTGAAACTTATCCTACACAACTCATGCTTTATTCTACACACCTAGTAATTTAGGGGTGTGCAAAAAACCGAATTAACCGAACCATAATTGGATAACCAACAAAACCGAACCGAAAAAACCGAACCAAATAAAAAACCGGTGGGTCGGTTAATGGTTTTTTTGAAAACCGAAAGTAGTGGATTGGTTATGGTTATCATTTTCTCCATACCCACCATAACCGAACCGACATGTAATAAATCTTTGTAGGATTTAGGACTTTTCACCATATTTTTAATACTTGATGATTTTGACTGAAGATTTTTAGTACTTATCGGTTTTTCATATCATTTTGTGGTTTTGGTTGAATGTTTATTTGAATTTATGGAATGTATCATATCACTTTACTTGAATATTCGATAATAATTGGTATTAATATTATAGTTTATATGTATTTTTAATACTATGTAATATACTAATATATACAAATATGCAATAACAATTTATTCCATGTTAAAAAATTAAGTTATTTTTAGCTAAGCTAGATACACGGTTAACCACCCATAACCGATCCGCTATAACCATCAAAACCGAATAACCATAACCACCATAACCGTTTGGTTACGGTTATGGTTATGTTTTTTGGTCAAAACTGACACAAATCGACCCATGCACACCCCTATCGTAATTTATCCTACACTCTAAATTAATTTTTTTAAATATATATTTTGAAAATAAGTTACAAATTTAATGTAGTTAGCTATTAAAGAGAAAAATATAAATTAATTATATATGTAAGTTTACTAATATAGGGGATGGTTCAAATGAAAACCACTTTTATTGTGAAAACTCGAAAACTAACTAAAAAAAGCCTAAAAAACACAAAAAAAAAATTTCAATTTTTTTTTATAAAAATCGCTGGTTTTTATATATGAAAAAAAAAATTCAAAAAAAAATTTGTTGTAGTACACATGTGTAATAATACACATGTGTAGTACACATACACATGTGTAGTATTACACACATGTGTAGTATTACACATGTGCACTACACAAAAAAAAAATTGAAAATTTTTTATATAAAAAAACCTGCGAAAATTATTATGCAAAAAAAAAAAATTGGTATGTTTTGTTTTTGCTTTTTTAATTAGTTTTCGAGTTTTCACAATAAATAGTGGTTTTCATTTGAACCTTCCCCTACTAATATACTCTTACAATAACATTAAATACAAATATTAAGTGAAACAAAATGAAATATTTTTATTGGTTGAATTTTTTTTTAAATATATAAAATTTTCAATATGTAGATGGTTACAAGCTAGACTAGATCAACTACCTACCTTTGTAAAGGAGTCTTCATCCAATGGTACGACTGTCTCACAACTTTTTTTTATCGGTCAATGATATAAAAGTTTGGTTATTCGGGGTAACTCATGGCAAAAAGTGACCTTATATTTCCGTAACCGTACACAGTGCTGGGTAGCACAAATCCACCATCTCTGGTTCCAAAAAAAGGGGTTAATTGCATATTTCTCCTTAAAATACTTCTTAATTGCGTATTTACCCAACTAACAAAACAAAAATTGCATATATCCCCTTCCTTAACTAATGAAATTGTAAAAGTACCCATTTTGATTTATGTAATTAAATATAAATTATGCAATGACTATTTTACCCTTATTTTTACTTAAACATTAAAAATTTAAATATTTATCCATTTTACTAGTTTTTGTGGCTTTTTTCACAATTCTTTTTTACATTTTGCTTGTTAGTTTTTTTTTTTCGTTTTTTTAAACGTATTCTTTTTTTCTTTCACAATTCTTTTTATTTTTACTAAAACTTTAAAATTTTACATATTTATCCATTTCGATTTTACGTTTGTGGTTTTCTTAAAAGGATGTTTTATTAAAAATGTATACAAGAGGGTGTTTGTTATTTTCTTAAGAAAAACGATAGTAGCGTTTTTCTTTTAATCATTAAATTAGGTAGCTTAAGGTATAGATCTAGGGGTGTTTGTGATTTTCGGCTAATTTATAGATATGTACATTAAAATACATTTAATGATTAAAAGAAAAGAGCAAAACAAATAACTTAGTAAAATTAAAAAAAAAACTGGAAAAAAATATGAACTAGTGAAATGTAAAAATAAAATAAAAAGAATTGTGGAAAAGTCACAAAAAACTAGTAAAAAGGATAAATATGTAAGTTTTAAAAGTTTTAGTAAAAATAAAGGTAAAATAGTCATTAAATAATTTGTTTTAAATAAAATAAATTAAATGGGTAAATTTGTAATTTTATTAGTTAAGGGGATATATGCAATTTTAATAAGTTGGGTAAATAAGTAATTAAAAAGTTTTTTAAGTAGAAATATGCAATTAAAAAAAATTCTAAAAGCCCACTACGATACCTAAACAATGTACCATGCAATAGCATTTGTTACCATGTAATATGCAAAACCAGCGAATAATGCATGTCCTAGGTACCTAAGCAACTTTTTACGACCTGGTCAAATATATAATCACCAATTCACCATCATTAAGTTGTACAACTATTTCATACCTTAAAGCAGTAGCGGATCTAGAATAAACCGGGTAATGTTCAAAAAAAAATTGTTACCGTACTTCTACAATGTAAACGAAAATTATAAAGTAACCCATAATCAATTGCACATTTGCACAGAAACTCTAAAACCAATTGCACATAAGCCCTAAATCCGGTTCGGGTCGGATCATATGAAAAATATATAATTAAACTAAAATATATATAATCAAAAAAAGTACGTCAAACGTCATTACAAATGTACAATGGAAATCGAACATATCTAAAGTTTTTATATTAAGCTCGAGCTCAACCTGATTCAAGTCGACTTAGCTCGATTACAACCTAGAAATCTATTAAGATGCATAATAGATTTGTTGTGAAGAGTTTTCTACTTTTTGTTGCTTGTTATTCTTGTTTGAGTAAACTTCTGTTTTGCTCCCTATGGTTTGGTCACTTTAACGGTTTTGCCCAAAACCTTTAAAAATAGCCATTTTCCTCCAATAGCTTGCTAATATGGTTTTTCCATTTTGCTCCCTGCGGGGAGCAAAATGGAAAAACAGACAATTTGGATGGAGTTAGAGGTGGGGAGCAAAATGGAAAAACCATAGCAAACTATTGGAGGAAAATGGGCTATTTTTAAAGGTTTGGGGCAAAACCGTTAAAGTGACCAAACCACAGGGAGCAAAACACAAATTTACTCTTCTTGTTTCTATAGCTCATCGCATCATAGGTATTCTAAGTCAATCAAAAAACTTAAGAAATTAGAATTGTTTTAATCAAGTATTATATAAAATAAAAATAACAACTCAAAAGGGAGCAATAAAAAACATTTAGATGTTTTTGCATTTTAATTATTATACTATATATAAACCAACCGCTAAAAAATACTAAATTTGAACCTAATATCTCTTCTTTATGTGACCTGATCCGAAATGTTATTTTTGTATTTTAATTATCATAAGATAATCTAGGGTAAAGATCAAATAGGAAGTTAATTTTCACTAGGAAGGATAGGAAGCCATATGATTATGACATGTGGCAAATTTTAAAATAAAGAGAAAGGGTATTTTAGTCAATCCAACTCCTTCTTCTTCCTTTTTCAAAACCCAGTAAATTCAAAAACCCATCATTTTCAAAACCCACAATCTTCAACTATTTCTTCACTTTCTATCTCAATAATCACTACATTATAGTGCGATTTTCATCACAAATCAATGATTCAGAACCCGATCAACGTGTTCTTCAGCTTTTTTTGAAGAAAACCCAGTTTAATTTCATAAAAAAATCTCGTTTTTTCCGGTGATTTTGGAGATAATCACTCGATTCGTTCGATTCAAGTGTTGATAAGTGTTTCAATCATTCAAAATTCATCAATTGTTGAAGAAACCACTTCGATCCATGTAAGAAATTCTTTAATTTCATTTTTACGATCTGGGTTTTTGATTTACTTATTGCGTTTTACGATCATGGCGGGGGTCCGGGGGCGGCAGCCCCCGGTAGCGGGGTCCCAGGGGCGGCAGCCCCTGGCGGGGTCCAAGGGGCAGAGCCCCTGGCTGGGGTTGAGCTGCAATAAAAATGCATCAGAAAAATTAATTTTCCAGAAATTGGCTCATTTCGAAGACACTAATTCGTAGACAATTTAGACAGTTCACAGTCCCAGACAGTTCCCAGACAGTTTTATATGTCCATTGCGTTTTAGAAATAAGAGTGTTTTCACAGTCCCAGATAGTTTCAGTCCTTTCTGGCTATTGCGTTTTAGAAAAAAAACATATTTTTAAGTGTTTTTAGTCATTGCGTTTTAGGTAAAACACATTTTTGAAGTGTTTTTAGTCATTGCGTTTTAGGTAAAACACATTTTTAGGTGTTTTCAGTCCATTGCGTTTTAGAATGAGTCATTTTTAAGTCCTTTCTGGCTATTGCGTTTTAGAAAAAACATATTTTTAAGTGTTTTTAGTCATTGCGTTTTAGGTAAAACACATTTTTGAAGTGTTTTCAGTCCATTGCGTTTTAGAATGAGTCATTTTTAAGTGATTTCTGGCCATTGCGTTTTACAAATAAGACATTTCTTTGTGTTTTTTGTGCATTGCGTTTTAGGTAAAACACTTTTTATGTGTTTTCAGTCCTTTCTGGCTATTCAGTAACGAGCAAGAATGAAGATATAACTGTGATTGGATGAAGAAACAATTGGGTGACAAAGTTGCCATGGTTCAAATCTCAAATCACCTTAAAAACATAACCTAATATTCTTGTATCTGGAAAGTTTGGTGAGTCTGCAAATATGGAGAGATCGTAATCACATTCTGCATATTCAAAATTCCCTATAGCTCTCTTTAACAGCAAAACGCAATTCATTCAAGAGCTTCCGTAAAACACAAACGTTAGGTAAAACACATTTTTATGGGTTTTTAGTCCATTGCGTTTTATAAAGAACATTTTCTTTTGAGTTTTTAGGCTATTGCGTTTTAGAAATAAAACATTTCTTTGTGTTTTCTGGCCATTGCGTTTTACAAATAAGTCATTTCTTTGTGTTTTTGGTGCATTGCGTTTTAGAAAAATGTCATTTTTTAAGGTTTTTTTTTCATTGCGTTTTACGTAACTGGGGGTTTTTCTATTGCGTTTTACGCAACTGGGTTTTGAATTTTTTTTTTTGAAAATATAGCAATAGTATACTCGTTTTAAAGATAAAAAAACGCTCGTTTTTTTGGTGCAATTTTTATAAAAAAATAATGTCGTATGAAAGAGTTATTAACGTTTAAAAAATGGGGGGAATTGGAGGAGAGAGAAACTATTGGCTTACTTGACTAGAATGCCCCCTGAAAAAAGTCACGCGCCTCTTTTCTTACTTTCAATCTCCCTGATTTAATCTTAGCCCTTGATTAACTTAATGGATAGTCAAGATCACTTCCTATCCTTCCTAGCCAAATTAACTTCCTATTGTATCTCCACCCAGATAATCTAACTATTAAAAACGTAAAAATATTAAATTTGAGCCTAAAATATCTTCCAAAATATGATTTGATTTACGTGATTTTTAGATTAAAAAAATAAGAATACTAAATTTTGTTTTTCAATAGGATTGTTTAACTTAAAAAGGAAATGATGAATCATTTACGTGATTAAAGCTTCATTTAGAAAACAGTTGACTAATTGAATTTTTTTAATTAGGAAAACTTTAGTAATTTATCTAATTAGAATCTTTAATTTAAAAATGAATTTGATGAAATTGTTTCTTTCCTTTTTCTTCTTTACCTATTCTCTATCATCAATCAACACTCTCATTTAGTTTTTTTTTTAACGGCAAATTTGGATCACTGACGTACCACTGGAGTATCATCGTGCCACCAGCAGAACCACCCGATCATATCCATCTCCACTAGGCAATGTCTATACACCAATTCAGGAGGAAACCCAATAAATATGGGAAAAACCCCTTGTGGGAATCGAACCCAGGACCTATTGGTCCCAAAGCTTTATCTCACCCCTAAGATGCCACTAGGCTATAAAGTCATGGGCACTCTCATTTAGTTATTACCCTTGTTTTATCATTCAAAAATCTTTAAGGTTTATAGACTCTCTTTTATCATATACTCAATTCTGCAACAAAGTGTCTCCATCATCTCCCCCGCACCTCAAGCGTATTGTTATTATTAGAACAATATCCCTCTCTTTTGATCTCTTTATTATACTTTTTCTCTTTACAGCATCCCACTGCCGCTTGCCACCTTCATTCGTTTGGCCGGATTTTTTTTCGATCAAGCTATTTTCGTTCTCATTTTTTCCAGTGGGGTAGCATAATATTTTTTAGGGGTAACGGAATACAAAAAACGTCAGAAAAAAGAAACAATTTGCACTACCGCCGAAAAATTAAGGGGCAGCGGGAGCTACCCCAACCTAAATGGTAAGTCCGCCCCTGCCTTAAAGTTTTACCATTTATATGTATTTAAACCTAAAACTTATCTAGGTCTCATGTCAAATATATGATCACCAAGTCACTAACTGAAAACCTGATCATTTTCATAGTTGGTAATTACCATCCTTACTACTATATATGTACACCACAATATATGTTTGACCACAATACTCAAATGTATGAGTTAAATTATGCTCATGCTTGATGCTTGTATTAGATTTTGGTTATATTGAAACATAACCCTAATTGGTGTTCATACAAATACATATACAATTCCATACCACAATAAAAGACCATTTATACAAGTTTCAATATAAAAATTGTCAACATAAGATATAAAAAAATAAGATAAAACCAATGATTATATAAATCATAAAACGTGTCCAAAGTAATGTACCTTTTATATTTCTAGTCCGTGTTTATATAATATTACGTTATTGTCCAGGTCTGAACTTAGTGATATGATGAGAAACATGTCATACTGATCTCATGGTTTAAGATCAAATACAAAGGCTTTTAAAACTAAGAAGTCGTACAAAGAGTATCAAACTGTCACACCCCAATTTTTCCACACTTTACCGGTGGGCCCGGTAGGGGAGTAACGTGACGTGGTTGGCAACATCATAGTCAAACAACACAATATATAAATGCACAGCGGAAGCAAAAGGATAAATATATTACAATCCGAAATAATGTAACATCCAAGTATTACAACGGAAGTAAAGGATCCACAGGCGGATCGAAAATAAAATAACACTGTTCAACAGACTTTAGGCATCTAAGCTTGCGATACTCTTTATTGATGCTAGGAGTAGCCAGCCAATTCCGATTAGTACCTGCACTTAGCCTTTTTGGGAAAATACGTCAGTTTACACTGGTAAATACAATCAACCGACTCATTTTGAAAAGGTTTTAAAAATGATTGATTTGAATGCACATGGCACAAATAATATTTTATAACTTGGGATAATTATTTAAATATATAAACTTGTACAGGATTTACATGTTTCTTATGCGTTCAGTAGCCCGGATCGAGCCGGGTTAAAGATTAATGGACACACCACTTTATTTATGAGACACTGACAGGTGTACGCCTACACCTGTGTGCTAAGGTCGTGGCCATTTCGTAAAATGATGCCAGGGATATCCGGGACAACGGTCATTAACCCCCAAAGGCTTTAAGCAAACAAAACAAATTAAACGGAACATCTCAATACTTTAACCAACATACAATTAAAGATTCAATGCCTGACCAAGCGGTATTTTATATACCGTACCCCAAGCCCGTATAGGGAAAATAAGTTAAAAGTATTTACCTGAGCTAAATATAAATTCAATCACAGCCGTATCAAATCAGCAAGTACAGATAGCTTTTACTGGGCTCCTAAATCTGGAACGAAGATTTTTAATAACCTATTAGAATCCTAACGGATCTTTAATTAAGCCTTGACTTAGACCGGTTAGTTTTCAAGAGGGAGATACGGTTCAAACGCATGATTAAGCGAAGACCGGATAGAATGTGATTTAGACCCGACAAGTTTGAAGACTTGCTTAATATGGGTATTTCATACACATTCTGGATTTTGAGACGAAACTGATAAGTCTTGACCCGTTTCGGCTAATTTATGTAAACTAGTTACATAAACCGAACCGAACGCGTATGACGCGTAACGGGTAACCATAAGAGTCCAAAACAGGTTTCCTAAGTTAATATGCCTTAAATATGTTGTGATATCAGTAGGATACCTTCCGTTATGCCCAAAACGAGTTTAATCTATAATTAAGCCTCGTAGGGGTATTTTGGTCATTTTAAAGATTATAAAAGGAATTAATTTATCTTCTGTGATCCGGGTCTGATTAAATCAGTAAAATGGTTTATTTTAACAGGTTATAACATTTGGTTATAAGTCTTATATGCCAAAATAGTTTTTAGACCCTAACTATGCGTATAATACGCGTATAAAGCCGTTTTAAGCGACGTACGGGTTAAAATAGGATTCTGAGTTTCCTGAACAGTTAAACAGGTTCAAAACACTCCATTTAATATTTAAAATCAGTAGCAATTGGATTGGCATCAAAAGGATTTGTAAAACTCATTTTATGGCCGAAAAGGGTATATTCGGTATTTACCGAATCAAGGCGCTAATCCTAGCTTATGATCAGTTTAAAAATAATTAAAAATCTTCAAAAATCCCAAAATATTATTTAACATCAGTGGGTAAAAGGTTTGGTGTCAAAAATTGGTTTTTTGATAGGTTTTACGCTAATGACACTCTTTAATTAATAAAAGTGTTTATAATTACGTCATCAAGCATAACTCCTAATCTAGACTTCCGATAGACGTGAAAATTTACAGACATGTTCAATAATCAGTAACAAAGACTTTTGCACTTTCACATCTTCAAAAATCTCGTTTTATGAACATGAGGGCAATATGGTCAACATTTGGCAATTTAACGGAAACGTGAAACGAATTGGACAATCAAGGTAACAACCACAGAGGTTTATACTAACATGTTACAAGGTCCTAATGGAACTTTAAGGCATGTCTAAACCTATCAAAAACGGGTCAGAATCGAGGTCAAAGCAGAAAGTCAAACTATGCGACTTTCGGTTCCGAATCGGTTCAAAACAGAGAGTTGTCGAATCAAACAAGCTTAGACAAGTTTTTATGCTTATTAGCAGGTTATATGAATAATAAAACAGATTACACGCCCTCTGTAACGCTAATTACATGTTTAATGGTTATGTTAACTTTTTCGGAAGAAGTTTGACTCGACAAACGACATAGTTAGATCGGGAATCAAAGGATGCCCTTTTAAGGGTTAATTGCCACAATATTACCAACTTGTAACAACTTTCGTTTCGACAAAACTCTGGACCGTTTATGATTTATCGCCAAGTCAAGCCGTAATTACGACGGTTTGACTTCTAGGCTATAAACTAAGCATAACCCAATCTAGAAGGGTCAAGAGTACTTACACAAGTCCTATGAACGATTTGGAAGGCTTGAGGATGGTCCTTGTGCTCCAGAAATGACCAGAAGATGATTGAGAATGAATGATCAAAAGTTTGCACAAAGTGGGTTCTTATCTAGTGGGTTTGATGGATCAAGATCATGCCACACCAAGTCTACAAGTGTTATGGGATCACCCCAAGTGTCCCTAGGCTAGTACAAGGCATCAAAATAAGCCCCTATAATCGAAAAATGCAAGTTAAGTCGGTTAAACTGGCTGTACAGGCTGCTGCCTGTTTTTTCTGCATCTGCAGGTGGGACGCGGCCCGCTTCAGCCTTTAGCAATCCTCACGCGGGCCGCCTGGAGCCTGGCTTCAGGTTATAAAGTTTTCAATTATTGCATTTTCAGTCCCCGGTCCTCCTAAACGTCGCTTTCACCTTGTTTCTTGCATTATAAGCCCTCTAACTTGATTTATAAGGGCTTCAAGACTTATACCATCCTTGTGAAGTCCTCGGGTAACTTTGTGATCACCCGAAAAGCCCTAATTTTCAATGTTGACGATTCTAACCCTCACACACGAATTTTATCACAACTTTCTCATACGGCAACGAAACTTGGTGGAATTTTTATGGTGCATTCTAGTGAGCATAATTAATCGTTACAAGGCTTCGGGTTTGCTATAAGGTCACTCAGAGGTATATCTTTAACATGTTGACACATTTAACCCATGTAGTTTGTAATCTCTCACTTTCTTTCACAATTCGCTTCGTATGATCCATGATCCATTCGTTTAAGGTTATAAACATCATGTAGGGTTATTGTAAAGTATATTTATTCATTGTTGACACTTTGAACCCTTATATTTACACAGTTTCATTGTTTGTCAATTTTAGTCCTTCAAGAACATTCTTTCACACGTTCAAAGGTTATGATACGTGTCAAGACATTATAGGACGTAAATTTTCGAGGTGTTACACAAACGGACTCCGATTGACCTCATTCAAGCGGCATTGTATGATGTGAGATTTTAGGTTTTCACTTTTGGATTTATAGATTGCAGATTTTAGAATTTTTGTTTATTATAATTGTGTCTTTTATTTATCATCGTGTCTTTTCTACATTTGTGTCATTATGCCTGTTTGCGACTAATTGTGTCTTTTTTCCTCGACATTGTTTTATATTTTTTTGACATTGTGTTGTATTTAGTTCGACATTGAGTTATCTTGTGTGATCTATTGTGTCTTTATACACTTGTTATTTTTAGAATGCTTTATATATTAACTAAACCCTACAAACAAAAAAAACTACTATGATTCATTAGATATTGACCATCCACTACTTCCCTATCATCAGTATATTTCTTTATTTATAATTTCAGTTCAAATGATATTCTAGTTTATATAGCTTAAACTTTAAAGGCATTGTGGGGAACTTTTGGCTCTTTCATCAATCAATCTAGTTATTTCTATTCTCTCTCCTCATTTTTTTATATATAAACGGACTCCAGGATCGTTATAGACCCACCTTTTCTTTTCCACTCTTGTAATCATCATAGTTTCAATCTTTCTGTTCAAATAAAAAAAATGGCTGCTTTTTCATACCAGCAACAAAACTCATATATTCTTGATCCCACACTTTTCTTTCCAAATCCAACCACCACCGGAACCACCACCAACACCAACACCACCACTGCAGCTGCATGGTTTCCTCACTTCCACCAACCTCATGATCGTTCTTTCCATGGTCCTCATTATGATCAAGTTGCTGTAGCAAACAAGTTACAAAGCTCAGATTCTTCAATGTCAATGGTTCTTGATGATCCGAAAGTTGAGAGTGGCAATGAGTTCTTGGCAAACAGGAAGGACAAACAAATGTCTTCTTTAAATCAAGCTCAATCTAAAGTACTTATTTCACTTAATCATTGTTTAACTTTTGCTTCTGGTTCTAGCTAAACGTACCCCTCCTCTACTTTTATTTTATGTACCCCTTTGTTATATCAATTGTTAAACGGGCCGTATAGAAATATATATTATACGGGCCAGCCCGTATAGAAAGGTTTTTCTATTTTTTTAAAATGATCAAATTAATAGGGTGGGTGCATTTAAATATTAAAAGAAGATTAAATTTTGATATGATATTTTAATTTGAAGGATGCAAGCAATAACAGACTAAGGAAGCAAAAGAAAATTAATGATTGTCAAGAAGAAAAAAAGAAAAAGAATACAAAGAAAGGTTCTTCTGAAGAAGGGGCAGCTGAGTACATTCATGTTAGAGCAAGAAGAGGCCAAGCTACTGATAGCCATAGCCTTGCTGAAAGGGTACCACATTTTCATACTTCAATTCCCAGTTTTACCCTCCCAATTTTTTAATTTTTTTTTAAAGAACATGAAACTGATTATTAATAACAAACATATATATATATATATATTTTTCAGGTGAGGAGAGAGAAAATAAGTGAAAGGATGAAGCTGTTGCAAGCCATTGTTCCAGGTTGTGACAAGGTGAATTGGTGTTCTTTCTTTCTGTCTTTGTTATTTATTTAAAAAAAGATTTTGACTTATTGTTCTAATCAATTATGATCAGAATATAATATATTAATTATATATGATCTGACAATTTCATGTGTATTGATTGATATGTAGGTAACTGGAAAGGCCCTCATGTTGGATGAAATTATTAATTATGTCCAGTCCTTACAGAATCAAGTTGAGGTACATATACTTTTTTTCAATCTTTATAGATAGTGTTTAGCTATTTTTAGTTAAATAAAATAAACAGTTTTATAATAAACTGATAAACAAATTTTCAGTTTCTTTCCATGAAGCTTGCTACTGTAAATCCCACGTTATATGATTTTGGAATGGATATTGATACACTCATGCTTAAACCTGATGAGGTAATTATTATTTAATAATTAAATTTAGGTTTTGTACGGGATTATTTTAATTTAGAAGGTGACTAAAACTGCATGCTGTATTATGATACGTACAGAATATAAGCAGCATGGTACTGCCAAACATGCCAAGTATACAACGATGCAGTCCCAACGGCGGAGCCACCAGCTTTGCTCCGGCGACTAACGTTAACTACAACCTCCTGCCGCCGTTGATTGATGGTTCATCAGCAACAAATTCACTGTTGTTTCAACAACCACAGATTCCAAATATTTTATCTCAGGTATCTTTCCAAACTCATGAAATGTCACGTATATACAAAGTTATAATACAACTATCATTATTATTATTATTATTATTATTATTATTATGATGATGATGATAGATATATTATATTATATTTATTATAATATAATAACTCTCTTAATTTTTCAGGGAAATGGACATCAATTGTGGGATGTGAGTGAGCAAAAATTTAAACTTGACAATCGTTTTGCTCTCAGCAATAACTTGAGTTCTTATCATTAATCATGGTATATTAAATTTGCTATAAACATTTTTCTATTTTAAACTACATAAATGCAAGATTAGATGCTAACTTGTAATCTTTAACTTGTTTTAGTGTATGAAGTTTTAAGGCATGCATGGAGATTAATCTCATTATCATCGGCTTAGCAAATATTTACTTAAAGGTTATGTGAATATCACAAAAAAAAAATGTTACTTCTAGAGTGATCATTATCAAGTATCGAGGGCTGTGGATCGATCAGATTGATCAAGAACCGAAGAACGAAGAACCTGATTATTTACGAGCACATATTTTCAGTTAAACAATATAAGTATTTGATTTTATTTTAAATGCTTGTAAACGATAGCAAATAAGTTCATATTTATTTATCCTATGTATCATGTATCCATTGTGTGTTTGTTCATTGTATTTGGCTGTCTTATTTTGCTTTCTAATTTTGTGGGTCTTAGATGTTTGGATATAGCCATCTTATGAAAATTATTTGGTTCCTTTGCTTCACTAATTCTACTTGTATATTTTCCAAATATGTTACCTGGTTGACTAGAGACCTGGAATTTTAGATACCATATTTAACCGGCTCATACCAAACCATATAGATCAATTTTGACGACCTAATATAATGAATCTATCACTACTAATATAGCAGTGGCGGATCCAAAAACTCCTTATAGGGGTAATGTTTCAAAAAAATAGGTATCAAAATCGGAAAAACGTCAAATTTTTCTAAAATTTATATTACCGCCGGAGCGTCAAGGGGTAAGGGGGGCTACTCCTTATTATAAGGTAGGTCCCCCCTGTAATATAGAGATGGACTTGTGACACATGAAACTCTCGTCTCATAACGAGTTACGTAATTGTGAACACTGATTTTTAAAACACAAAGAGAGTAGTACTACATGGTTTCTTGTGCGACGTTTTTAAGAGTAATAGACAGTTTTCTTATTGTGAGACCTTTTAAGGAGTAAATTACCGAAATTATCTTTTATCTTTTACGTCTATACACAATTTCAATGTATGTTCTTTGTTTTTGAAAAAAAGACAAGATTTGTACTTTATGTTTGCAAATGTTAGAGTTTTGTCCTATGGCACTAACCCAGTTAGTTTTTATCAATTGGTTTTGATGAATACTCTCTGTTTTGGAGTTGTGAAAAAGCTAACATGGCGTTCGGAAAGATTCATCAACAATTGGTGGATACCCTCCGCTCTTAGGCTATGTGGTGTTGTATAAAGTCCCCATGCCACATCAGCGCCACGTATGCGCCACATAAGCAAGGTACATTGTCGTTAAGTTGCACGGTGTGGGGATAACGCCTCTTTAAACAATATAAGAAAGAAAAGAAAAAGGAAATCAAAAAGAGGGAAATCTGATTGGCGGAATGAATGAGTCCCGCATGCATACCCCTATAGCACTAGTTATAGTGGTAATGAAATTGCCCACAATGCCCCCCATAGCTCCCAGGAAATGGGGAGGGACACCATGGGGTGCCAAAGAGGGTGAGGTGACACCGGGCACTAAGCCACACTACCCAGCCTTATAGGTTTATTGACCACGATTTCATTTATCCTTTTTAGGTTTTAGTAAAACATTTAACACTTTGAAAATGAAATAAGAAAAAAATAAGCCCGAGCCATTATAGCCTATTGGCATCTTAGGGTGAGATAAGGCTTAGGGACCATAAGGTTCTGGTTCGATACCTACAAGGGGATTTTCCCAGATTTATTGGGTTTTCTCTTGAATTTGTGTAAAATGGAGATGGATATGATCAAGTGATTCCGCTGGTAGCACGATAATACTCCAGTGATCCATTAGTGATCCAAATTTGCCATAAAAAGACCACCCTAGCCCACTTGCCCCTCTTTCAATGCTCATAGCTATGGGAACGTTCTTCACGAACGACACCGCGCAACACGGATGTCATTGCACCATTTTTTAAGCCTCATAGTTAACTCATGGCAAAAAGTCTAAAAGAGGTCGGTGTAAGATTGCAAGATTTAGGATACCCCTTCGTCTCCTAAGAAGAGTTTTGTGTTTATTGTCATATGTGGTTTTGAGTCACGAGCCTATGGGTGAAGAGTTAGTGAGTTTCATCTTTTTAATATTTATGTTTGCTTTTTCAAGATCATATATATATATATATATATATATATATATATATATATATATATCCCTATATATATATATATATGGTGGGGTTCTAGAGTGAACAGTGGTGTGCACGGTTCGGTTATTAGCATTATCCGTAACCATAACCGAAGTCATCTGTTAATCGGTTCGGTTAATTCGGTTAATTTGTCGGTTTTCGGTTCGGTTCGATTAATAACCAATTCAAACAAGGGTTATTTTTTTGCTTAGAAATACATGTAATGGAGGAATAAATACATGAAATAGATGTATAAGTACATGAAATGGATGTATAAATAAATGAAATGGAGGGATAAATGCATGAATAGATGTTTAAATACATAAAATGGAGGTATAAATAAATAAAATGAAGGTATAAATAAATGAAATGAAGACATAAATAAATGAAATAGAGGTATTATTACATGAAATGAAAGTATAAAACATGAAATACATGAATTAGAGGTATAAAAGCTAGAAATATATAAAGAAATAAATGATTCGGTTAGGTGCGGTTAATTTTGGTTAACCGATGGTAAAAAAAATATCCGTTAACCGACTTTCGGTTAATTCGGTTTCGGTTAATTTCGGTTCGGTTTTGTCGGTTTTTGTCGCAACCCTCGATCCCTCATCCCAGGGAACGGGCGGCCACGAGCCAGTTTCGGTGGTATCTCGTATTGTCTAATTTGGCAACGGAATTTTTCATCAGGACCGTAGTTAGGAAATATTTGATCAGAGTGAAATACCACATTTTCATAGTATTAAACAAATGGGTTAAAACCCAAGTTCATAGTACACACGTTTTCATAGGAATAAATCCTATTTATTTAATAAAAACATCTATTTTATTTTTAGGTAACTTTATTGCCACTTTTCTAAGCCTTCAGTGTTGTCCAGCTGGCTTCTATTTGGCTTTCACATTTTGTTACCTAAAACGCGTTTTAAAAACATTTGTCAGTGGGAAATACTGGTGAGTGAATCCCAGTTTAATCAAGTTTAAATAATAATCATTTCACAGTGTACAGTATTGAGGGCGATCCCGCAATTATATTTGTTTCCAAGATATAACAATTAACATCCATGGTACTGTCGAACTCGACTTGTGGAAATGTTACTCCTTGACCAGGTGGTAACAAATTTGTATACAAAACCCCAACATACTAATCATAATTGTATTCTTACAAATACTCAATAACTGTCATTCGCATGGAAAAGTATTTAAGGTTTTGTAAAAACATTTAACAAAAAGTTTACAAAAAGTGGATCAACTCACATTGCTATCTTAGACTTTCCGTAAGGATTTCCTGGTGATACTCTAAAATTTACACAAATGCACACGCGTTAGTATAATAACCCATTTTAACATTAGCAATACCCTCCCAGAGACGGCATTCCGACGACTACGTCGGGCAGAACCACGACAGCCGTTACGGAACCCTAGATCAATCGGGCAGCGTATCTAATACGTATCCAGGGGTTATAATACTTACAACGGAGCAGAACTTCGCTAATTAGGGGGGGTATAATACCCGCGTATTATCTCTACTATTCAGAAATTAAGTAAGAAAGAAAGTTTTGAGCAATCGGAAATGAAAGCCGATGCTATTCTTATATAGTGCTGAAATTTGTCTTTCTCGCGGCCCGCGTAAAACAAGGCAAAGCCTTACGCGGCCCGCGTCAAACCCCGGTCAAAGCGTAGCTCGTCCGGATCACCAACTAGACTTGACACGATGATGACACGTGTCATCACCGGGCTGCGCCACTATCTTGATCTTTTCGCGGCCCGCGTGAGGGTTGGGGTGGGTCTTACGCGGCCCGCCTCAACTTAAAAATTTCAGTTTTTAATTATTTTTAATACTATTTAATGTATTTGAGGCCCGTTTTCGCGTATGGGGTGTATTTTGGGACATTTTGGGATTTTTTAAAATATACTAAGGTGTCGGAAAAATTATGAGGGTGTTGGTTTATTGAGGATTGTTACATCTTCCCCACCTTGTTTTAGAGCTCGTCCTCGAGATCTACTGGAACAAGTGTGGATATTTCTTTTGCATTTCAGATTCAAGCTCCCATGTGTACTCAGGTCCTCTTTTGGAGTCCCACTTCACTTTGACCAGAACTAATCTCTTATGCTTGAGATTCTTGACCTTCCTGTCTTCAATCTGTAGAGGCCTTTCTACAAACTTGAGTTATTCATTTACCTCTATATCCTTAAGAGGTATCATTAGTGATTCATCAGCTAAACACTTTTTGAGATTAGATATATGAAATACATCATGTATTCCTGCCATTTCCTCTGGCAGTTGTAGCTGATAGGCTACAGGTCCTATTCTTCTAATAATCTCAAAAGGTCCAACATACCTGGGACTTAACTTTCCCCGTTTGATGAATCTTACCACTCCTTTCCAAGGAGAGACTTTTAACAATACTTGATCTCCTACTTGAAATTCCAATGGTTTGCGTCGGTTATAAGCATAACTCTTCTGTTGATCACGTGCTGCTTTCGGTCGTTCTTTGACTTGAATAATCTTGTCAGTTGTTTCTTGTACTATCTCAGATCCAGATAGTTGATTTTCCCCAATTTCTGCCCAACAGACTGGGGTTCGGCACTTTCGTCCATAAAGTGCTTCGAATGGTGCAACATTGATACTTGTGTGATAACTATTATTATAAGAAAATTCTATTAAAGGTAAGTTATCATCCCAATTACCTCCGAAATCAATTACACAGGCTCTAAGCATGTCCTCCATTGTCTGGATTGTCCTTTTTCTTTGTCCGTCCGTTTGAGGATGATAAGCTGTGCTCAGATTTAACTTGGTTCCCATTGCCTTTTGGAAACTTGACCAAAAATGAGAGGTAAATTGGCTATCCCTATCTGAAACGATTGATAACGGTATTCCATGTAAAGAAACAATTTCATTTACATATAATTTGGCTAGCTGTTCCATACTGAAAGTTTCTTTCATTGGTAGGAAATGAGCTGACTTGGTTAGCCTATCTACAATCACCCAGATTGTATCATTTCCTTTCTTTGTTTTGGGTAATTTAGTAACAAAATCCATTGTTATTAATTCTCATTTCCACACTGGCATTTCTAGTTGCTGTAACAAACCTGAGGGTTTCTGGTGTTCAGTTTTAACTTGTGAACAAGTTAAACATTTAGAAACATAGGCTGCTATGTCCTTTTTCATTCCTATCCACCAGAAATTTTTCCTTAAATCCTGGTACATTTTATCACTTCCTGGATGCATCGTATACTTAGACTTATGGGCTTCTTCTAATATACGATGACGTAGGTTTCCTAATTTAGGTATCCACATTCTCTTTTTATGGAATCTCCAAATTCCATCTGTTCCTTGTTCTAATTCTTTTAGCATACCTTTTAATTTTTCAGTATCATCCTTGATTACTGATTCTTGTGCTTCTCTTATCTGATCATTTAAATCTACTTGCAGATTTAATTTAAGAGAACGTACCCTTTTTGGTTTTTCATGATACTTTCGACTTAAAGCATCTGCCACTACATTTGCTTTTCCTTCATGATACTGGATATCACAATCATAGTCACTAAGCATCTCCATCCAGCGTCTTTGTCTCATATTCAACTCCTTTTTCCCGAAAACATACCTTAAACTCTTATGATCAGTGAATATGGTAAACTTACTACCATAAAGGTAATGTCTCCAAATCTTAAGGGCAAAAATTATAGATCCTAATTCCAAATCATGTGTTGAATAATTCTCTTCATGATTCTTAAGTTGTCTAGATGCATGAGCTATAACCTTTTGACGTTGCATCAACACACATCCATAACCTAACTTAGAAGCGTCACAATAGACTATAAAGTCTTCAGTTCCTTCTGGTAACGCTAATATGGGTGTATGGGTTAATCTATGCTTAAGAATTCTAAATGTTTCTTCTTGTTTTGGTCCCCATTCAAACTTAATGGATTTACAGGTTAACTTAGTTAAAGGAATGGCTATTCTAGGGAAATCTTGAATAAATCTCCTATAATAACCAGCCAATCCTAAGAAACTTCTAACCTCAGTTGGTGACTCAGGGGTTTTCCATTTGATAATCACCTCGATCTTTGTTGGATCTACATGAATTCCTTCATGGTTCACTAAGTGTCCAAGAAATTGTACCTGTTCTAGCCAAAACTCGCACTTTGCAAATTTAGCATAAAGCTTTTCCTTTCTTAATAAACATAAAAGTGCGTGCAAATGCTTTGCATGTTCTTCATTACTTCTAGAGTAAATAAGAATATCATCTATGAAGACGATTATGAATTTATCCAAATATGGCTACATATTCGGTTCATCATGTCCATAAATGCAGCTGGGGCATTGGTTAAACCAAATGGCATGACAGTAAATTCATAATGGCCATACCTTGTTCTGAATTCGGTCTTAGGAATGTCCTCTTCCTGTACCTTTAATTGATGATATCCTGACCTTAAATCGATTTTAGAGAAAAATCGAGCTCCTTGCAGTTGATCGAACAGATCATCGATTCTCGGTAATGGGTACCGATTTTTAATCGTGACTTTGTTCAATTCACGGTAGTCAATGCACATACGCATTGATCCGTCCTTCTTTTTGACGAATAAAATCGATGCTCCCCAAGGCGACGAACTTGGTTGTATGAATCCTTTCTCCAGCAATTCATCCAATTGTTTCTTCAGTTCCTGCATTTCGGCGGGTGCCAAACGGTAAGGTGCTTTGGCAATTGGGGCTGTTCCTGGTAGCAGATGGATTCTGAATTCAACTTCTTTGTCTGGTGGTAGTCCTGGTAATTCTTTTGGAAATATATCTGAAAACTGAGATACTATTGGAACGTCTTTTAGTTCTTTTCCTTTAGTGTTAGTGATTATAGAAATCAAATACACTATAGAACCTTTTCTTATATAGCTTGCAGTTTTCATCATAGAGATGAATTTAGTGGACCTAGAGGGTTTATCTCCTTTAATTGTGATCGTTTTACCTTTTGGTAAATTTACTTGGATTGACTTTTGATCACATAAAATACTGGCTTTATTGGCTATTAACCAATCCATTCCTAAAACAATATCAAATTCTGCCAGATTCATAGGATAAAGGTTTGCCCTAAACTTCCGATTTAAAATTTATATTCTTGCTCCCTGCAAGATTTCCGAAATCTTAACTGTTTCTCCATTAGTTGTTTCTACAAGACATTCTTGTGGTAGTTTAGTTAATGAATGATTTAGAAGTTTGCAAAACGAAGTATTAATGAAACTTTGGTTTGCACCAGAGTCAAATAATACCTTAGCAAAAACATCATTAACTAAAAATGTACCAGCTATGACATCCAGAATCATCTTGGCTTCATCTGCGGTCAGAACGAATGCTCTAGCATTTTTAGTGTTCCTGTTGTTCACAGCTGGAGGCAATTTCGGACAATTCGGCTTGATGTGACCTTTTTCTCCACAGTTGTAGCATAGTCCGTTACTGGATTTCCTCCTGTAATCTTCTTCCTTGTGTCCTGGCATTTTGCAGAAATTGCAAAGAATGGAGCATTTTCCCGAATGCTTTTTCTTGCAGACCTTAGAGAATGGTGCAGAGGTAGAACCCATATTCCTACGGTTGTAATTCCCAGAACGGAATTCTTGAGTAAGCCTTTGGGTTAGGTTTCTCCTGTGATCTTCTTCCCTAGTACGAACTAACTCATCTGTCAAGGTATTGGCTAGTTCTATAGCTTCTTCTATAGTTTGAGGTCTAGCTGCCTTGACTACATGTCTAATCTCTCCGATTAATCCCCAGATGTAACGGGAGATTAATACCGGCTCTGGTGATGCAAGGGTTGTTACTATTCTAGCATATTAAAAGAATGTGGTAGTATAACCCTTACTATCTACCCCGGTCATTCTTAAGTTTAGGAACTTATTAGCTATCTGTTCCTTTTCATTAGGAGGGCAGAATTTCCTTTCTACCGTATTTTTAAATTCTTCCCATTCCATGTTATATACCCTATCACTTCTTCTTGACTGGAGGATAGTGTTACACCATTCTAAGGCTGAGTTCTTAAATAGATTAGAAGCAAACATTATCTTATCTTCTTCCGCACATTTGCTTATTTTTAAAACAACCTCAGTTTTCTCTATCCAGCGTAGAGCTACAATGGGTCCTTCATTGCCCGAGAATTCTATTGGTTTACAGGACCAAAATTCTTTATAAGAACAACCATACGGCATGGTTCTTCTTCTTTTGGGAATGGGCGCTTGAAGTACGGGTCCATTGTTTACGTTGTTTTCTAGTTCAGTTGGTCGCTTACTGCTATGTTTACTTTTATTATTCGCTTCTTGAACCGTTTGAATAATAAATGGCATTGCATCTATGATTCCTTGTGTCACTATGTGTTGAACGACACTATTATCCATTTGGTTCCCATTGTTATTGATGCTCGGATTCTCATTAACCACGTTAATGTTACTCTGGTTATCGTTATTCAGATTTCCTTGATTTCCTTCGTCGGCCATCTGAATTTTAAACATTTACCCCGTATTAATATCACAAAATAATATTTTAATATAGTCAATCACATGACACGCATTTTAGCCAAAAACGTCGATCATTGCGACTTTACTCTATTCATCTACTATATATCTATTACACACCAGTACTGAAATAAAAATTACAATACCAACTGAAATAAAAAATAGTAGGCATCCGTACTCATATATTTTATTTTATTTTATTTTTATATTATTATTTTATTATAATATTATTATTATTACTATTACCGTTTTACCATCCTCACATTCACGGATATGGATTCATCCAAAAATCCATATTGCGTTCATCATATTTCCGTACGAGTCGCTCTCCCACCTGACGCATTCTCTCACTGCTCTCTAAAATTTTCTCCCCAAAAGTCCTAAGTTCTTAGACGTTTTCTGCATTCATTGGGGGTGCAGGTTCTAGGACTGGGTTCGGAATCTGGGGTGCTGGTTCCTGATATGGGGGTGTAGGTGCCTGAAATCGGTAAGGATCTTCTAAGATCTCCCTAACGTATTCATCGTGGTAATAGGGATCTAAAGGGTCCATACCTGGATAGGCTCCTATGGTTTGCATGTGTGTGTCTTCATGTACCAGGTAACGTTGCACATAGTCCCTAACTTCATCCCACCAGGGATCGTAATTTGGGTCTAGGGGGTTTGGTGCTGGTACCCTAGGGATTTCCTCCGGATTAAACTCATGCATCTCTACTTGGTTTTCAGGGTTTTCTATCTCCATTGGTTGGTCAGGGATTGGTGGCTGTGGTTGAGGTGCTATTATTTGCTCCAGATTAGGGTCAGCTGCAGTGGTTGCTAAGATGTGAATATTTGCTATACCCCTATTTATCATATCCTGGTCATAGGCATCTGTCTCTCTCTTGGCTGCTGCTAGTACCCTCTGTTCTTGTAACTTTTTCATACGCTTTCTACGCTCGTGTGCCCCTCTACTGAACCATCCCCTCTTTTTCTGAGGAAATGGCTCTTCTGACTGAGCCTTAAACACAAAGATTCCTTCTTCCGTATCAGCAGAATACCCTGAGAGGGCAGGGTGAGAAGAGGAGGTGCCTTCGCTTCTAGGCGAACCAGACAATTGACGGTATGCGTCAGATGGACCTTGGTCGCTCATGCTGTAAACTAACAGATAGTCAAATAACACATAACAATAAAATACAGTTATGCATGTATTTCCGTAATTTATTCCCTAACACTTTACACTTTGATGTCAGCAGAACACCTCTGTGGCTGAATCAGTGGCTTAACTCTGATACCACCTCTTGTCGCAACCCCCGATCCCTCATCCCAAGGAACGGGCGGCCACGAGCCAGTTTCGGTGGTATCTCGTATTGTCTAATTTGGCAGCGGAATTTTTCATCAGGACCGTAGTTAGGAAATATTTGATCAGAGTGAAATACCACATTTTCATAGTATTAAACAAATGGGTTAAAACCCAAGTTCATAGTACACACATTTTCATATGAATAAATCCTATTTATTTAATAAAAACATGTATTTTATTTTTAGGTAACTTTATTGCCACTTTTCCAAGCCTTCAGTGATGTCCAGCTGGCTTCTATTTGGCTTTCACATTTTGTTACCTGAAACGCGTTTTAAAAACATTTGTCAGTGGGAAATACTGGTGAGTGAATCCCAGTTTAATCAAGTTTAAATAATAATCATTTCACAGTGTACAGTATTGAGGGCGATCCCGCAATTATATTTGTTTCCAAGATATAACAAATAACATCCATGGTACTGTCGAACCCGACTTGTGGAAATGTTACTCCTTGATCAGGTGGTAACAAATTTGTATACAAAACCCCAACATACTCATCATAATTGTATTCTTACAAATACTCAAAAACTGTCATTCGCATGGAAAAGTATTTAAGGTTTTGTAAAAACATTTAACAAAAAGTTTACAAAAAGTGGATCAAGTCACATTGCTATCTTAGACTTTCCGTAAGGATTTCCTGGTGATAATCTAAAATTTACACAAATGCACACGCGTTAGTATAATAACCCATTTTAACATTAGCAATACCCTTCCCGGGACGACATTCCAACGACTACGTCGGGCAGAACCACGACAACCGTTACGGAACCCTAGATCAATCGGGCAGCGTATCTAATACGTATCCAGGGGTTATAATACTTACAACGGAGCAGAATTTCGCTAATTAGGGGGGTATAATACCCGCGTGTTATCTCTACTATTCAGAAATTAAGTAAGAAAGAAAGTTTTGAGCGATAGGAAATGAAAGCCGATGCCATTCTTATATAGTGGTGAAATCTGCCTTTCTCGCGGCCCGCGTAAAACAAGGCAAAGCCTTACGCGGCCCGCGTCAAACCCCGGTCAAAGCGTAGCTCGTCCGGATCACCAACTAGACTTGACACGATGATGACACGTGTCATCATCGGGCTGCGCCACTATCTTGATCTTTTCGCGGCCCGCGTGAGGGTTGGGGTGGGTCTTACGCGGCCCGCCTCAACTTAAAAATTTCAGTTTTTAATTATTTTTAATACTATTTAATGTATTTGAGGCCCGTTTTCGCTTATGGGGTGTATTTTGGGACATTTTGGGATTTTTTAAAATATACTAAGGTGTCGGAAAAATTATGAGGGTGTCGGTTTATTGAGGATTGTTACAGTTTTCGGTTCGGTTTCGGTTAACGGTTCGGTTATTGCACACCCCTAGTGAACATTATTGTATTTGTGAACTGAGTGAACACATCATGATCATTGATTTACATTATCAAATCGTAAAATACACTAGTGTATTTTCATCATCAAATCCTGACCATTGATTTGCACTTGTGTATTCTAATTTTTAAGTCTCAGTTTTGCGTATAAATACGTATTTAAATATTGAATTCATATATAACACAAATACGAAAGTTAACACGTATATGTATAAAATGAATTTCCATTATGATCAAAGCCTTAGATTAAAAGATTGGAAATGAACCACGAATACGACACAATTATAGGTTTCTAAAAATAGAATTGCAAATATAACTTTCTACATATGGAAAGTATGAAAATGCGAACCGTTACAGTCTCTACTACAAGGGGTTCTGGGTTCGATTCCTACAAAGTGGTTTTTCTCAGATTCATTTGGTTTTCTCCTGAATTGTGTATAATGGAGATGGATCTGATCAAGTGGTTTCGCTGGTGGCACGATAATACTCCAGTGGTCCGTCAGCGATTCAAATTTTCCGTAAAAAAAAACCACCCTAGCCCACTTGCCCCTCTTTCAATGCTCATAGCAACGGGAACGTTCTTCACGGACGACACCGCACAACACGGATGTCACTGCACCATATAGGGGCCGCTAAAATGAAAACCACCTCCAGTTAAGAAAACCACGATAACCACTTTTCAACCACGGATATTGGGAGATGAATGGATGAGATTAAAAGTAATAAAAACAATATAAAATTCTTTTTGTCTTATTATATTTTAAATATTTAAATGTCAAATGCTAGTTTAGTAAATTTGGTTATTTTGTCTTTATTGTTTTTTATTATTTTTTTATCTTATTAAATTAATTGTTTTTTTTATTAAAATCAGATTTTTTATTTAAAAAACATTTTAAAATCTGATTTTTTTTTACAAAAAAAACAATTTTTTCAGGATTTTCTTACAAAAAACGTTTTTACGAGCCGTTTTTTACGCATCGCTTTTTCGCCCAGTTTTTTACGCCCCGTTTTTATGCCCGGTTTTTTTACGCGTCGTATTTACGCCCCGTTTTTTATGCGCCGTTTTTTTTAAGATTCGTATTTACGCGCCGTTTTTTACACTCCGTTTTTTGCGCGCCGTTTTTAAGCCCGGTTTTTACGCGCCATTTTTTTACGCCGGTGTTATGCGCCGTTTTTTACGCCCCGTTTTAATGCGCCGTTTTTACGCCCCGTATTTACACGCCGTTTTATCACCCGTTTTTTTACGAGCCGTTTTTTACGACCAGTTTTTACAAGCTGTTTTTTTTTCGCGCCGTGTTTTACGCCCTGTGTTTATGCCCCGTTTTTTTACGCACACGTTTTTAAACTTTTTTTTACGAAAACTTTTTTTACGGCTATAAAAAAAATTTTACAAAAAACTTTTTTACAAATTTTTTTTTACAAAAAAAAAATTTACAATTTTTTTTTACAA
This sequence comes from Helianthus tuberosus, assembly GCA_030545235.1. Taxonomy (NCBI): domain Eukaryota; kingdom Viridiplantae; phylum Streptophyta; class Magnoliopsida; order Asterales; family Asteraceae; genus Helianthus; species Helianthus tuberosus. Next base: position 192,885,210 of record CM060401.1, on the reverse strand, counting down.
AAACTTTTTAACAAAGAACAAAAATTTATACGAAAACTTTTTACGGCTTTAACCTTTTTTTTTACAAAAACTTTTTTTTTACACACACGTTTTTTTTTTTACTTTTTTATGTTTTTTTACCAAAAAAATTTTACAATTTTTTTTATAAATTTTTTTTTACAAAGAGACTTTAAAGAGGAGAGAGAGATGCTTTGATGGTTTTGATTAAAAAGAGACTTTGGAAATGAGGGAGAGATTATTTGATGGTTTTGAAGAGAGAGAAATTGAAATGATTTTTAAAATAGATTTTAAAGAGAAGAGATGGATGATTTGATAGTTTTGATTAAATGACTATATTACCCTTTTGGTTGTCATTATCTGATTGGTGCAGAGTGGTTCTTGCAAGTGGGGGTAGTTTTCATTTTAGCGGCCCCATATATATACATATATATATATATATATATATATATAGGGGAAGGTTCATTTAAGAAGAAATTTAATGTGAGAAGAAAAAGAAGTGGCATATTAGTAAAATATTATTTCATTTATAACTCATATCATTAATTTTTCTCTACTTAATTAATTAGTCAACTAATCATTAGTTGTCCTACATATAATCTACAAACCCACACATATCAAAATTTTTCAACATATACCCTACACATTATAGAATTTTATCCTACACGGTCGAAATTTATCCTACACACCTCGAAATATATCCTACACAACTCGTAATTTATCCTACACAACTAGTAATGTATTCTACACTTTAAATTAAGTTGTTTTTTTTATTTGAAAAAGTATATATTTTCAAAAGGAGTTACAAATTTAATTTAGATAGTAATAGAGCTAATCGGGACAATGTGGCTTGAATCCGGGTGAAAGCAGAAGCCTCCGGAGCCTGAAAATCGCCTGAATTGCTCTCCAAAATTCCAGAGTTACGAGCAGAATGTTTCTGCTCTGTTTTTATATAAATTCGGTATCGCACGGTTGTGCTTCCTGTTGCACGACCGTTCACTTTAAGCAATTATTGGAGGTATGGTGCACCATACCGCATGAAGTCACAGATCTTGACCGGTCTTCGGTCTCGCACGGTCGTTCCATGATTGCCACGATCGTTCATTTCCGGGTTCTTGTTGCACGCCTAGTTGCACTGGTCGTTCAGTTCCGGGGTTTGGGTGATCATCGGATCCGCACGGTCGTTCCATAGATGGCACGACCGTTCCATTCCGAGAATTCTTGCACGCCAGATCGCACTGTCGTTCATCTCCGGGATGGGCTGGTTTTGTCGGTGATGCACGGTCGTTCCATTGGTGGCACGACCGTTCCATTCGCCCAGGTCAGTTTTCTAACAGAATGTTCGCAGCTTCGTCGTTTTGTCCGGAAAGTCCTCGTTTTTGTTATCATCTCACCTGGTATGCTGTTTTAGGCCTGTAAAAAAAGTGTAGATAATTAAGCATCCGAATGACGGTTTTATGGCCGAAAACGCATAAAATGGGGTTAAAACGGGGGACTAAAATATGTGTAAATTAGCGAATATCAATTAGTGTTAGGTTTTTAATTCTATAATGGTATATATATGGTATTCACATTATATATATTTAAAAAAATCGGATATCGAATATCCGAAAATTTCCGAAATCACTGTCCGAATCCGAAAATCCGGATATCCGAATTTTTCGGATAATTCGGATTCGGATAATCGGATAAATCAGATTCAGATGATTTTGAACACCCCTACTCAAAATCACTCTTGTTAAATTTTTTATACATGTATAAATTGTAACAACCTAAATTTTACCCTTGATGTTTATAATAATTTGTACCATTTCTAGTAAAATATTGTTTACAAAACCTAACTTTCATATCAAAGTTCATAACTTATATCAAACTTAGTCAACTAATAACTAAGTTGAAACATTTAAAAAGATGTTCAACACATGTTTACATCCCATACACAAAAGTTTTAAAATTCAAAAAAAAACATAGCGGAAGCTTAGAAATGTAGTGTTCGGTTCTTCATTAATCACTTGATCGCCACCCGTAAGATTCGCCAAGTTACCTAAGATCAAAACCATTAAAAACATTAGTTTTGACGTTGTTAGATAATATAATCACAAGGTTGAACATCACATTTGAAATAATAAAAACAAAACAACTATTCTGGATCCACCGTAAATTACGGTATCACCGTAATTTATGGTGAGTCCTGTAGATTCCTGGTCACCGTAAACCAGGAGATATTCACCGTAGCATATCTGACCTTTACCGTAAATTACGGTATTACCGTAATTTACGGTAGGTCCTGGAAATCCATGTCTTATTTTGTTTTGTTCATCTCATTCAAACCAATCTTGTAATTCGCTTTTCTAACAACCCATTACATCCAATCCTAGTATTTCTAACATGTGATAAATATTAACCAATAACATAGAACAATCCATCATATTCCGGAGTATAAATCATGTTTTACTTAATTATTTGACCCGTTTGGCTCGTCTAAGGGATCCTCCTATATGAAGACTACCAACGGGTACCATCCGACTTTAATCAATCAAACAATATAACGACTTCATTACTTGATTCAAAATAACTTTTAATTCAAAATTCAATTACATATTTGAATCATCCGATATAATAAATGTAACGGAACAAGTTACATACCTTAGCGCACGCCCTTTAACCGTGAGTCACCACCAGCTTGTCCACTCGACGTTCCGGTATCTTGTCCTATAGAGTTCAATTCAAGACATGTTTAGAACTCTCTTCAAATCATAATTCGCATAATACACCGAACATCATGATTATGCGTTTAAACTCGAAATTTCAGTTTTTAAGCCTTCATAGAGGCATTTCAACAAACACTTCATAAGCAGATTTTTACATGATTAAACATCACATCTTTAGTTTATCATTTAACCCTATTTTCATATAAATCAACCAATTTACATGAATGTTAGCTTCTAATTGCTGAAATCACTTCCAGATTGCTAAATTACACTAGATTAACAATCTACTTTCTAGTGTTCATCCAAATACACATGACCCACTAATCACCTACCATGGTGATTATGGACTCACCCAAAATTTCTTATGATTTCAACTTCTATTGATCTAGGGTTTGTCCTTAGACACTATAGTTGTTCCTCAATCATCATAACATACACATGCAACCCTAATTCCAGATTTTTTCCCAATTCATGAAAATTTCAAGTTGAGAGAAATCCTTAAATTTTACATACCTTGTAATCCTCTTGTGATGAGGATCACAATTCTATGCTCGGATTTTCGTTTGGACCAGATTTGCTCCTTCAATTTGTGGATTTTAGTAGAATTCTAGCTTTGGTTGAAGGTGGGTGTCGCCCCTGATGTTTCTGGTCGACCAGGACTTCAAATGTGGTGTTAAGTTTATGTTTTATTTGTTTATTAGGATTAAAGTTTCAATTTTGACAACTTAAACCCCTCCACTTTGATCAACATTGATTTTAGTTACTTTTAACTCTACTTTAGGTTATTTCTAGACTTATAACTAATTAGGTTCAAATTCCTAGTTAGTAAATTCTCGTTTATTTAAACCTTACTAATTCCTGTTTAAGGTTTTATATTTTCGGGGTGTTACAAGTCCACCCCCCTTAAAAAGGGTTTCGTCCCCGAAACCTTAATACGTACCAAATAAAGTAGGGTGAAGACGTCGCATCTCCTCTTCGGACTCCCATGTAGTGTCCGAACCCTTCCTATGCTCCCATTTGACCTTGACTTGGTCAATTTGTTTATTTCGTAACCGTTTGACCTTTCTGTCTAAAATCTCAACCGGTCTTACCGCATAATTCAGACTATTATCCACTTCGATATCATCGTAATGGATATAGGCCGTTTCGTCTGCTAGGCACTTTCTTAATTGCGATACATGAAACGTGCCATGGATTCCACTTAGCTCCTCCGGTAATTCAAGACGGTAAGCTACCTTGCCAACTCTCCCGATAATTTTAAATGGCCCGATAAACCTTGGGCTTAGCTTCCCCCTTTTTCTGAATCTAATAACACCCTTCCATGGGGAAACTTTTAGCATGACCATGTCACCGACTTGGAATTCGATTGGCCTTTTCCTTTTATCAGCATACGCTTTTTGCCTGTCTTGAGCCGCTTTCAAGTGTGCCCGAACTTTATCGATCTTTTCATTCGTGGCTCGTACTATATCTTGGTGGGCGAGTTCACGTGGACCCACTTCACCCCAACATACCGGGGTTCGACACTTCCTACCGTAAAGCATTTCGTATGGTGCCATCTTAATACTAGATTGGTAACTGTTGTTATACGAAAACTCGACTAACGGTAAGTGAACATCCCAACTGCCTCCAAAGTCGATTATACACGCCCGTAGCATGTCCTCCAATGTTTGTATCGTTCTTTCACTTTGTCCATCCGTTTGAGGATGGTACGCAGTGCTAATGAACAATTTGGTCCCCATTTGCTCTTGGAAATCTCGCCAAAAATTCGAGGTAAACCGGGTATCCCTATCGGACACGATGGACACTGGCACTCCATGACGTGCTATGATTTCATTGGTATAAACTTCTGACATCTTTTCTGACGTATAAGTCTCACGAATCGGAATGAAGTGAGCACTTTTCGTCAATCTATCCACCACTACCCATATGGCATCAAATCCACGATTCGTCTTAGGCAACTTGGTTAACAGGTCCATTGTAATATGTTCCCATTTCCAAACCGGAATTTCTAACGGTTGAAGTTTGCCGTATGGTTTCTGGTGCTCCGCCTTGACTTGTAAACATGTCAAGCATTTTTCCACATATTTCGCCACGTCCCTCATCATTCCGGGCCACCAATAATTTTGTTTCAAATCATTGTACATCTTGGTTGCACCCGGATGAATCGAATAACGGGATTTATGAGCTTCGTTAAGTAGAAGCGCCTTTACTCCACAAGTATGTGGGACCCATATCCTTCCGGATCGAGTCTTCAACCCGTGGTTCCCATTCGACAAATCTTTCAATTGGCCGATTATTCTTTCTTTCTTCCAATTTTCTTCTTTTACTGCTTCTAACTGCGCCTCTCGAATACGTTCAAGTATACCCGAGGTCACCACGAGTTGCATCGACCTCACTCGTATTGGGACATAGTCCGCTTTTCTGCTTAGAGCGTCCGCTACCACGTTTGCTTTTCCGGGGTGATAATGTATCTCACAATCGTAGTCCTTCACCGTTTCCAGCCATCGTCTTTGTCGCATATTTAACTCCTTCTGATCAAAGAAGTATTTCAAGCTCTTGTGGTCGGTGAATATGGTGCACTTAACCCCGTACAAGTAATGCCTCCATATTTTTAATGCAAATACTACCGCTGCCAACTCGAGATCGTGCGTGGGGTATTTCTTCTCGTGTATCTTAAATTGTCTCGAGGCATAGGCTATTACCTTTCCCCGTTGCATCAACACGCAACCGAGCCCCGATAATGAAGCATCCGAATAAACCACCATGTCTTCAACTCCGTCTGGCAATGTCAGTACCGGAGCTTGAGTTAGCTTTTCTTTTAGCGTTTGAAACGCTTTTTCTTGATCAATTCCCCAAATAAACTTTGCTTTCTTTTGGGTTAGCTTGGTTAGCGGTGCCGCAATTTTGGAGAAATCTTGAATGAATCTCCTATAGTACCCCGCAAGCCCCAAAAAGCTTCTAATTTCTGAAGGGTTCTTTGGGGGATTCCATTTTGACACTGCCTCTATCTTTGACGGATCCACCAACACTCCGTCGGCATTTATGACATGGCCTAAAAATTGAACCTCTCGTAACCAAAATGCACATTTAGAGAATTTTGCATATAACTTCTCTCGCCTAAGTGTCTCTAACACTTCTTGTAAGTGATGTGCGTGTTCAGTTTCACTTTTCGAATATACCAATATATCATCGATAAACACGATGACCGACTTATCCAGCATTGGCTTGCAAACCCGGTTCATGAGGTCCATGAAAGCCGCGGGTCCGTTTGTTAGTCCAAATGACATCACGAGAAATTCGTAATGTCCGTATCTCGTGCGGAAAAAAGTCTTCGGCACATCTTCTTCTTTGACCTTTAGTTGGTGGTACCCCGATCTAAGGTCAATTTTGGAAAACCAGTTCGCACCTTGTAGTTGGTCGAATAAATCATCTATCCTCGGGAGCGGATATCGGTTCTTTACCGTGAGTTTGTTTAACTCCCGGTAATCAATACACATGCGCATGCTCCCGTCTTTCTTCCTCACGAACAATACCGGTGCGCCCCAAGGAGACACACTCGGCCTTATGAATCCCTTGTCAAGCAGGTCTTGGATTTGGGACATCAACTCTTGTAGTTCCGACGGTGCAAGTCGGTACGGGGCTTTTGCTACGGGTTTCGCGCCCGGAATCAATTCGATCCCGAACTCTACTTCCCGTTCAGGCGGTATCCCCGGTAAATCTTCTGGAAAAACATCTTCATAATCTCGTACTATCGGTACATCTCCAATCTTTCGTGATTCTTTCTCGGGCTCATTAGCGTATATTATGAATGCCTTGCATCCCCGCTTCATTAGCTTGTGAGCTTTCAACATTGAGCATACTATGGGGTTGCCTCCTTTTTCGCCATAAATGGTGACGTGTTTCCCGCTCGGAGATGTTAGTTTTATCTCTTTACGGAAGCACACGACCTTTGCATGGTGTCGAGATAGCCAATCCATCCCAACGACTACTTGAAATTCTCCCATCGACATAGGGATTAGATTTATCAAATATTCTTCATCGTCGATGCTCAGTTTACAATTTTCACATACATCACAAACAATAAAGCTTTTGTTATTACCTATCTCTACTTCTAAAGGCACAGGTATTTTTGTTAGAATAAATGAAGGGTGTCGAATAAGTCCATATGAAACAAAGGATTTATTCGCACCCGTATCAAATAACACGTGTGCAGGAATTGAATTTACAGCAAATATACCTGAGACCACGTCAGGTTCAACCATTGCTTCTGCGGCAGTTAGTTGAAAAGATCTTGCCTTTGCTTTCGGGGCTTCACCTTTCGATTCTTGCCCATTCTTCTTTTCAACCAGTTCCGGGCATTCCGACTTCTTGTGACCCGTTCGATAACAGTTGTAACAAACCGTCACTTTCTCCGGGCATGGTATAGCAATATGTCCCGTTTTCTTGTATATAGGATAAGGCTTATCCTTATAACGACATTCGCCTTTATGACCTTTCCCGCAGATTCTACAATTTGGCGACCCGCCTTTCGTATCAGATTTCTTTGCGCTTTCGTTGGTTCGTGCCTTCTTAGTAGGGCTTGGATTCACATCTTGTGCCCTTCGTTCACCCCGTTCTATGCTCTTTTTCAGTTCGATCTCTCTTTCCCGAGCAGCATTGACAATCTCGGTAAGAGTCTCGTATTTTGAAGGGGTTATGAACTCTCTGTACTCCGCACTTAGCATGTTATGGTAGTAATAGACCTTTTGTTCTTCGTTTGTCACCAAATCATCACAGAACTTTATCTTGTCCATAAACATCCCCGTGATCTTGTCTATGGATTCACCCTTGTGTCTGAGTTGCATGAACTCTTCCTTGATTCTATTTATGACCGCTTTGGGACTATGGTGTTTAAGAAACGGCGTCTTAAACTCCTCCCATGTCATGGCCTTAGCCGCTTCATTTCCAATCTCCTTCTTTTTGTTATCCCACCAGTCTTTCGCTTGACCTCTTAATTGACCCGTACCATAAGCTACGTAGTCATTTTCATCACAATGAATTCTCTCGAATACTCCTTCAATATCACTTAGCCATCGTTGGCACACAATTGGATCAACCTCCCCATTATATATTGGGGGTTTACAGGCCATGAATTCCTTGTATGAACAAGGCTTTCGTCCCCCATGCTTTTCCTTTGCTGAATTGGAATCATCTTCCAATTTCTTGATTCTCTCTTCTACTATTGATAAAACTGTGTTTTGAATTTTATCAATAAAGCCCGACAAACTGTTTTCGATCGCCTTTCCAACCTCTTCGGCAATCACTTCCTTCATTTGTTCGGTGACTCTTGGCACCGCATTATCATTACCTCCCTCAGCCATCTCTATCTCTGAAATGTTTACATAGATTGTTAAACATTCCATTTATAACACATGCTTTACTTGTTTTGATTTAATCAAGTTCATAACTTGATTCAATCACTCTTGTTTCAATTCAATCAAGTTCGTAACTTGATTTAATCATTCTTGCTTCAATTCAATCAAGTTCGTAACTTGATTTAATCATTCTTGCTTCAATTCAATCAAGTTCGTAACTTGATTTAATCATTCTTGCTTCAATTCAATCAAGTTCGTAACTTGATTTAATCATTCTTGTTTCATGCATTTCTTGTTTTTGAGTGAGCTTACACACTCTTTTCATGCATATTGTTCATTTCTCATTCTTTACGTAATACATAATTTATTAACAAAATAAGTTAATTCTTACCGGACGATCGACCAAGCTTGAACCGAACACTTATTGACAACCTTGAGCTTTGATTACCAACTTGTAACAACCTAAATTTTACCCTTGATGTTTACAATATTTTACTAGAAATGGTACAAATTATTATAAACATCAAGGGTAAAATTTAGGTTGTTACATAAATACAACAAATTTACACATGTGTAAATGACAAACTTACACCACATGTGTACATTTTTTTTTAATTTACGTATACATGTAAATTTAAATATGTAAATTTGATTTCTAATAATGTATTTGAATAATAATGATAAATGTAAAAATAAATTTTGAATTTGAATTGTTTTTAACCTAGTTCTTACGATTTTTCATTTGTTCTCACGGTTCTCGCAATATTTAACGTTTTCATTTAAACCTTCCCCTTGTTAACTATAATCGACCAACTATTATCGGTTTTCAGAAAATCATTAAACCGATCCACTGGTTTTTGGTACGTTTCGGTTTCATCGGTTAATTCGGTTAGTTTGGTTTTCTATATACCGAAAATCCAATACCAACCGATTTCTCGTCACATAACACGATAGTATCCCACTTGTTAATATTAAAAGCTCTATCCTTGCACGAGTAACATTTCTTTTTCGATTTCAGTCCTCGCATGGGTTCTATATGTAAATTATATATATTATTATGAATATAGTGTAAGGATCAAATATAAATGTGTCTTAACATACAAAAAGACCTTGACATGAGAAGTGAATAAATTTTGAGTATATCTATATACGCACGCGCACACATTTTGACAACCAGTGAATAGTAAATATATTATACTATATTCAATTTCTATTTTTTTACTTTCAATTTTTGTTTTATTACTTTGTTATAATTATTTAGGCAAATTGGATTTAAATAATCCCAATTTGCTCAATTTGGCAGATAATAATCCCAACTCAGTTATTGGCCGATAATAATCCGAACTGGTCCACTTTTGGCCGATAATAGTCCGCCGTTAAAAATAGCTTAACGGAGTTAAACTTTTTTCCGAATTACAAACCGATGTGTTATGGATTTTGATCAGAACGAGGATACGATTCGATTTATGTAAAACTTACCTTGAAACGGTGCTTCAAACGACTTGATTTTTGTTAATTGGAAGTTTAAACACCCGAATTGAAGCACCGTTTTCGTCATTTGAGGCAGTATTTCGAGGTAAATTTTATATCAATCAACTCGTATCCTCGTTCTGATCAAAATCCATAAAACATTGGTTTGTAATTCGGAAAAAAACTTAACTCCGTTAAGCTATTTTAAACAGCGGACTATTATCGGCCAAAAGTGGACCAGTTCGGATTATTATCGGCTAATAACTGAGTTGAGATTATTATCGGCCAAATTGAGGAAGTTGGGATTATTTAAATCCAATTTGCCAATTATTTATGCTATAATTAATTTTGAGTACATTTTATTTTTTTCTTATAAATTTTAATATATAAAATTTAATAAATTATGAGAATGTTGTTACAATGTGTCTATTTTTTTGTGCTTTGATATAATATATATATATATATTTTTTCAAAACAGAGTTGTGAGTAGTAATTTAAAGTTATCTAAGAACAAACGTATATGTTATAAAAGATATCTCATGTTAGTTTTTTTTTATATAAACTTACATCGTTAACCTTTTTGCGTTATTCGAACCTTATAATGTAATGCTTTATGAAATTTAAAATATACCATTGCGACTTACTTTTTTTATCTAGGTTTCGAATTTTTTTTATCGAAATCTAACGAATCAAATATAATTGATTTTTTTTCCTTTTCCATGACAAAAACGAATTGATAACGTCCAGACAACTTCAATAGTGGTACTTGTATTCGCTTTTTGTGGTTTCCGGTGTTGAAAATGGAGTTGTATTCACTAGTGTATCTTTTTTTGTATCGTAGTTTTTTGCAAGTGTCGTTTCTATTCACTAGTGTATCTTTTTTGTATCGAATTTTAGTGACTGTTGATACCATGATGAACCAAACCAATAGCATCCCAATAATATCGGTACAAGTCCGATTCTGACCGAACATCAGTATCATTACCAATGCTATCGAAGTTGTTACTTATATTCGTTTTTATAGTTTTTTATTGATGTAAAAAGCGTATCGATATCCTTTTGGCTATAGTACGGCTTTACTTTTTCACTTTTCTATTTCAATTGCTATATCGAGTACCAGTGTTGTGTTAATACCGTAATGAGCCTAACCGATATCGAGTGAATTTCCGCTACTAACACACTAACAAATTCCACTGGTTAGAATATAGTTATTCAATCTGATTAAAATATTACATGTTACACACGTGTTTACTGCCTAATGATTAAAAGATTACGTGTTACACACGTGTTTACTGCCTAAATTACTAAATGAGCCAATTTAAGAATACTATAATTATCCAATCAGAAATTTATTGAGTGTACTCATTAAACAAAAAGTTGTTTGTATGCAACATTATTGTATTCAGACAGATATTAAAACTAATCTTAAATATTGGAAAGTGGTTGAGAAAACTTGTTACACTAAAATAATCATCATATATATATATATATAGAGTAGGAGTTGGGTGGAAAGTCTATTTTTCCTAGAAAGTCTAGGAAGGAATAAGAATTGGACATGTGTCATTGAGGGATTTTAAGTAGAAGGGCTATCATGTAATTTCACATTTTAATTTTATTTTTGGAATGTATCTTCATTAACTAAAATTCCATGATTTTCGGAATTTTTATTATTTTCGAATTCAAATCTGGAAGTCAATGTGTTCATTAACTAAAATTCCATGTCACATTACATCGCATATTCCATTGTTCAGAAGATTACTGGAATTTATCGGCATGTTCTTGGTGCTGTGTTTTAACAGTTTACAGGGCTAAAGTCAATTTTTTTTATAGATCCCACAATATAAAGATGGTAAAACACAGTGTATGAATCTGATTGCTGTTAAAACACAACTGTATGAATCTGAATGCTAAAACACAACTGTATGAATCTGATTGCTGTTAAAACACAACTGTATGAATCTGAATGCTAAAACACAAGTGTATGAATCTGCTTGCTGTTAAAACACGACTGTATGAATCTGTTTGTTGTTAAAACACAACTGTATGAATCTGAATGCTAAAACACAACTGTATGAATCTGCTTGCTGTTAAAACACATATGTATGAATCTGGATGCTAAAACACAACTGTATGAATGCTAAAACACATCTGTATGAATCTGCTTGCTGTTAAAACACATCTGTATAAATCTGTTTGCTGTTAAAACACATCTGTATGAATCTGCTTGCTAAAACACAACTGTATGAATCTGCTTGCTGTTAAAACACATCTGTATGAATCTGTTTGCTGTTAAAACACATCTGTATGAATCTGAATGCTAAAACACAACTGTATGATTCTGTTTGTTGTTAAAACACATCTGTATGAATCTGAATGCTAAAACACAACTGTATGAATCTGCTTGCTGTTAAAACACAACTGTATGAATCTGTTTGCTGTTAAAACACATCTGTATGAATCTGAATGTTAAAACACAACTGTATGAATATGCTTGCTGTTAAAACACATCGTCAAGAAAACGGAGATGATAACTCGGAGATGGTGATGATGAACTCGGAGATGGAGAAGTGTTTTAATTTGATCCGGTGCTCTCCATCGTTTCTAAATTATCTTCTTCCATGATTGTAGTTATTTTTGGTAGGGATTGGGGTTTCCAAGATGGGTTTGGAGAGAGAGAGAGGGGGAAAATCGCTTGAATTTAGGAACTGGGCGGTTATCTAATTGATTTAAAACACGGCCATTGACAAAATTGCCCCTAATCATTTAAAACAATCAATTAATTAAACTCAAATATTACAAGATTGCCATTGATTTAATCTCAACCCTTAAACACACCAATCGGATGGACCAGATCGCTTCCTAGACTTTCTAGGAAAAACAACCCTACTCTATATATATATATATATATATATATATATATATATATATATATATATATAGGGCAAGGCTACATAGGAAACCCTATCTATATGAAAAACTCTAGAAAACCCAACCTCCCGACATTTTTTTTTTTGAAAAAAATAACACATGTAATATACATGTTTTTAAGAGTTTTGGGCCAAAAAAATCAAAAAAGCGCCGAAGGGATCTTTTAAAAAAAAAAAAATTTCAGCATTTTCTGTCTTTGTTGCCTAACACATGTTAGGCACTGAAATTTGTTTATTTTTTTTAAAAAAATCCCTTCGGCGCTTTTTTGTTTTTTTTGGCCCAAAACACTTTAAAACATGTATATTACGTGTGTGATTTTTTTCAAAAAAAAAATGTCGGGAGGTTGGGTAAAAATGGGTGGAGATTTGAGTTTTCAGAGTTTTCTATGTAAATAGGGTTTTCTGTCTATCTTTATCCTATATATATATATATATATATATATATATTGAAGGTGTAAAATACAAAATTTCTTAACGTACAATACGTATGATATTGTGAAATCGCATGTTATAAAAAAGCATGTTGGAAATCGCATACTGTTTTTTTAGCAATTTCGCATGTTGGTTTTTCAGCATAAATCACATGTTCAAAATTGAATTCGCACCAGATCGGACGGCTGAGATGAGCGCGTACATATTGTACGATAAAAGCTATTGTACGTCAACCTAACCCTATATATATATAGGACAAAGATCCGTTAGGAACCACCCCTTATTGCGAGAACCGCGAGAACCAATGTGAACACAACAAAAAATGCCTAAAAATAGCTAAAAACACACACACAAAATTTTTTTTAATATTTTTATGCTAAAATCGCTAATTTTAGTAGCAAAAAAAAAAATTTGCTACTAAAAGTAACGATTTTAACATAAAAAATATTAAAAAAATTTAGATTTTTTTTTTATTTTTTTAGATTTTTTGGGGGTTTAGTTTTTAGCATTTTAGCTTTTGGGGGGGGGGGGGTTACGTTTTTTTTAGGTTTTTTGGGGGTTTTAGTTTTTAGCATTTAGCTTGGGGGGGAGGGGGTTAGGTTTTTTTTTGGGGGGGGGGGGGGGCGGGGGGTGGGGGTTAGGTTTTTTTAGCTATTTTAGGTTGTGTTCACATTGGTTCTCGCGGTTCTCGCAATAAAGGTGGTTCTCACTTGAACCTTACCATATATATATATATAGAGAAAGTATAATGTACAAAAGGCCTTATCGTACATTAACGTACGCGACCAAGTGTATAACATGCGTAATTACAATTTTGATCAAAATAACGTGCGTGATTTTGGATTCCATGCGTGATTATAAAAAATACTGATCCCATGCGTGATTATATGTTCCCATGCGTGATTATATGTTCCATGCGTGATTATACCCTGATCCGACGGTTACGCTTGTCGCGTATGTGAAGTACGATAAGGCTTTTTGTATGTTAACCTTTCTCTATATAGATATATATATATATATATAGGGAGATGATCATGAGAAAACTACATATAAATGAGAAAACTAGAAAACTAACTAAAAAAACCTAAAAAAAGCTAAAAAACATACCAAAATTTTTATTTTTTTTACAATTTTTTATAAAAAAATCGCTAGTTTTTATATAAAAAAAAATTTTAAAAAAAATTTGTTGTACTGCACATGTGTAGTATTACACATGTGCAATACAACAAAAAAACTTTTTTTTTATTTTATTTTTTTTGAAATTTTTTTTCCATGCATAAAAAGCTGCGATTTTTTTATAAAAATTAAAAAAAATTCGTATGTTTTTTAGGCTTTTTTAGTTAGTTTTTTTGTTTTCTCATTTAATCTATTTTTCTCATGATCCATCCCCTATATATATATAACACCGGTTCTTGAGGGGATGATATGGTGATTAAATGATACGCTTTACAACTTAAATGTTAAAAGTTCAAATTTTAAAAATTACAAGTGTATTTATCCTAGAAAAATCTAGATTTTGTTATAAACTCTTTAGAGTAAACTGCCATTTTGGTCCCTGTGGTTTGGGCAATTTTATCATTTTAGTCCAAATCTCAAACTTTTTAAATCTAGGTCCCTGTGGTGTGCATTTTGTTGCCATTTTAGTCCAAAAAATGAAATCCGGTAGATTCCTCAAATTAAACCCTAATTTTTGTCCTTTTCCCAGGGGTATTTTATTATTACTCATTATTAATTAAAAACAAAAAAAAACTAAATATTTAAAAACAAAAAAACTAAATAAATCAGTTGTCATCTTCCACAAATGAACCCAAACCCTAATTTCACAAATGCAGAGATCTCCACCACCGCCGCCTCCTCATCCCTTCTCACCACCGCCACCACCACCTCCTCACCACAGCCGCTACCACCACCTCCTTTTCACCACAGCCACCATCTCCTTCTCACCACAACGTCACCGTCACCGTTACTCTCTCTCTCTCTCTCTTCCGATCACTCTCTCTCTTCCAAAACCCACAACCAAGATCCATCTTCCAAAACTTCCCACCGCTTCCGCCGCCACTTCTCCGACGCCATACCGCCCCCTTGCCCCCGCCATTCTCACACAACAACAAGAGTGGGGAAGATCGACTGAAGAGAGAGAAGGAGACCGGAGAAGACAGCGGACGACGGTAGCGATGCCGCTCACGGCGGCGGTGGGATTTTCAGTGGAGTTCGGGTAAACCCTTATTTCCCTCGTTCTTCTTAGATCCCATTGAACCAAGTTTCTTTTTCCGACACTTTTGGGTGTGGTTTCAGGAGTCAATATGTTAAAGCTCGGAACATGAAATTGGGTTGCTGATGTTTGCTTGGGAGGTTGAAGATGATGATGTAATTTGGGAACTGATAGGGGTATTTATATTTGGGGTTTTTTTTAATTAAGAAATTGGTTTAATGAAAATTAAATGGACAAAACTACCCCTACAGATAAAGACAAAAAATGAATGTTGAAACAGTAAAAAATGAGAGTTTTTGAGTTTTTGACTAAAATGGCAACAAAATGCAAACCACAGGGACCCAGATTTAAAAAGTTTGAGATTTGGACTAAAATGATAAAACTGCCCAAACCACAGGGACCAAAATGGCAGTTTACTCAACTCTTTAATATATTAAATGTTTATGCTTAAAATAATATCATCTGGAAACTTGATTACATCAAATTAAGAGTAAATTACGTTTTTGGCCCCTATGGTTATATCACTTTTACTATATTGGCTCAAAATAAGAATTTTTAACATATATGCCCTCATGGTCTCTATAACTAACCATTTTGGCCCCTAAGTGTAGAGATCATGGGGGCCAAAATGGTTAGTTATAGAGACCATAGGGGCCAAAATAGTTAGACTTAGGGGTCAAAATGGTTAGTTATAGAGACCATGGGGGCAAATATGTTAAAAATATTATTTTAGGCTAATATAGTTAAAGTGATATAACCACAGGAGCCAAAAACGTAATTTACTCTCAAATTAAATTACCCTATATACTTAAAGTACAAAGTCGGTGGTTTCTGCCACCGACCAATGTCTCCATTTTTTGTCTTATTCCATTTTCAACTAATTCAAACAATACTGCGGAGAAAAACAGCCAAATCGACAAAGAAGAAAACAAAGAAGCACGCAAACGCACCACCACCTTCACCTCCGCCGCCTTCAATCCCACCGGCGCCACCTCCCTCCTCCACCACTTCAACAATTCCTCCTCCTCCGGTACTTCCAAAGCCCATCGCATCGGCCTCCAATAATAAATCTTGTCACTTTCTTATCTTTTCTTCTTCCAGTTTTATACTTTACAATAGTTTGTATACGGATCCAAACCCTATTCCTAATTCACCATGGTGGTCGAAGTGAAGCTCCGATTACCCGATTCTAACACCTACAAAACCCTAACTTCTCTGTTAGCCCCGTTCCACGTCAGAACACACAACCAGCACAACAATTTCTTCGACGGCGGCGCCGGAGAACTCTCCGGCCACCGGGCCGTCTTCCGCGTCCGCTTTACAATGACCAACCGGCTCGTAAATGGGTAATCTGTCTCAAAGCGAAAGCCGTTTTAATAAACGGTGTGAGTCGAGTTGAAGAAGATGAAGAAGAAATTGATTTTTCAATTGGTGAAGAATGTTTAGCAAACCCTAATCGATTAGGAAGGATGAGTGTTCTGGGGAAATGATAATAATGGGGAGAAGACAGAAGTGAATGTCGGTTGACATTTCAACCTACAAGTTTGTCAAAATCACATTTTTACTCCTTCACATTTTCTTTTACCCTAAACATTTTCTTTTTTAAAACCCATCTAAAATGCCACTTTGAGTTTAAAAATATGATTTCAATGAAAATTTATATTTAACTAATTACGTATAATTTTAACGTGATTTCAACTTTTTTTTTCTTAATACCTATATAAGGTACGTTTTCTACGTATAAGTCGGGTCACATACGATACGTTTTAATTGTACGGTATATATTCGTACAATACGTTTCCTAGGTATGAGCCGGGTCGCCTATAATACATTTGACTTAACGGTATAAATTCGAGTTACTCGGTCGCATATAATATGTTATGATCGTACGGTTATGTTTTGATCAAATTGCAATGCTTATATAGGTTACATTGAGTTCATTCGGTTACGTCTCGAAACGCACGTTTTCATATAGTTAACGCATCATGTAACGCTTGAACTAATCTATTCCACGATTGCGATTTGCCCGCGCCGCAACGCGCGCGGGTCTTTTTACTAGTTTCAACCAAAATATCATGTCGGCTTTAATATGTCATATTCAGTTCACAGTCGATACCAATAAAAAAAACAATAATTAACAAATAAACTACTCCTGCCATGCTATTGATTTGCAATTAAGTTTAGTTTGGTGCCAATTAAATTAAGAGAACAAAACGATGCTGAGATACAGGGTCCCTTCAGCGTGTGCATATTATTAGTTTTTCACATTGTTGAGTATTTTGAACAAAATAATCTAATAAATTGACTTGAAAGGATTTAAATAAATATCTTAAATTTTATATCAAATAATTATATTGACTTTAAAGGATTAAATAAATATTTTAAATTTTATATCAAATCTCTCTGTTTTAGAATTTTTTTTTTTTTTATATCAAATAATTCTCTGTTTTAGAATTATTTGCTGGTCAATTTCTTATAAACAGCCATTTATAATGTATTAATTACACATTTTTAAAGAATAACTCATATATATTAACAGCTGACATATCGTTTATTTTTTATTTTTCTAATGTATATTGATTTGAAAAATATCTAAAAATGTGTAACAAAATATTTATATCTCCACTTCAACCACAAACTTACAAACCTGTGTGAAATTGAAATGGCTCGCCATATGTCCTTTTGAACGCGCCTATGAAAACTGCCATAGACGGACCCACACAATGAGTCCTTTGTGGAAATTTCGTCATTCCTTTCTACATCATCGTTAATGAGCCCCCACGAACGTGCTATGAGCCGTGTAACAAAAGAGAACCTCATATGATCTCTACCTTATTAAAGAGAAGTTGTGGTAATTTGTAAGATCTTTGAGAGAATGTTGTATAGGATGATCTTTACACGTTTAGAGAAAAGTATAATGAAGGTGAACTCTTCGTGGCATGTTGCCTCATCCATTCATTATCTGATGTGTCTTTTAATTATGAAACTTACTTACCGATCATTATTTTATTTCTCCAAATTAAACTCCTTATAATTTATTTAGAAACCGTTTGCCGGTCGTTGGATCTTGATGGGTTGATGGTTTGCCGGTTGTTGGATCTTGATGGGTTGATGGTTGTGTGGCTAGAGTTCACGTATCAAAGGAAGAGTGATCGGTTTTGGATCTATCGAGAGAAAGAGATTGAAGGTTGTCATTGGTAGAGACAATAGGTTTATAGATGATACTTTTATGTGTCACCTAGAAAACCCTAATATTATTTTATGTCATGTCAAATTTTATTGGCTTCGTATCCATATATGTTAACATAGATGTTGTACGTTATTACTTGAATTTTGTCTCCCTCTTTCTGTGTATAAATGAATAACGTATAATGTAATTGATTAAAATAATTTATGTTGAAGGTAGAAAATATATACACATTACACTTTTGGGGTCGAATGTCGAAAAAGTGTTTCAATTCGATGATAAATATCCATATCAAATGCGGAATGAAACGAAGATTATGCATCCTTTTTTTTTAATTTTATATTCTATAAACAAAAAAGGTTAAACATACTTTAGTGATAGGCTTTTTATATATATATTTTTGCGCAAGCTTAAAAATCTGATTTAAAACAAATTTTGAAGTTAGATTAAAAATCCTGCCACAAGACTTGTATCATACAACTTTTATCCAATATAGAGACTAAAAAAATAAAATAAATTAACAAATTCTGCCACAAGACTTGTATCATACAACTTTTATACAATATAGAGACTAAAAAAATAAAATAAAACTACGCCATCCTCCATGACCATTAGCTACTCAATCCCTTGTCAATTTTATCCAAGGTTTTGACTTACCACCACAGTTACCATTTTTTCTCTTAATATTTTAAACAACAAAGCCACCATAGTTGAACTTTAAAAATTACAAACGTGTGTTCAAGGTTCAATCTTGGCCTCTTGGGAACCTATGACACACATGTATGTGTAAATACTTACATTTTACATATCTATTTTTAAACTTTCTTTTAATTATCAAATATCTTATGTGAATAGGTTTTACTATTTAATTTTTGAGCGTTTTTGTAAACGGATGGGTAGATGCCTTTTGACTCCACTAATTTATTTTTATGCTTTTATTTATATATATAAGTCTTAAGGTTGTGTATACAAGTTGTTATTGTATATAAACATTTATATTTTCTTCCCATTGACTATTTCTAAAAGTACACATTTTCTATTAGAGTATGAACGTTTTGATTCAAGTTTGAATTTCTTGTTTTTTGTTCGTGTTTAGATAAACCGAACATATACAAAATAATATGTATTTCAATAGGTTTTGAAATACTAAATTTTCTAATGAGCGTATTAGAAAATTTATTTTGTAACCCCTTACAAATTAAATGTTTGTAACGTTTAATTTATAAGCTTTTAGTAACCATAATTAAGACATTAATGTTGGTTTTAAAAGTATTGAATTATATTTATTTTCTAATAAGCATATTAGAAAGTAATTATGTTTAACAAGTTTTAATATTTTCTAACGATCGAGCGTGTTAGAAATGTTGATGTTGGAAGAATAACAAGATTAAACTTTTTATATCTCTAACGAGCGTGTTAGAATTTTATAGAATAATAAGTTTAAAATCATCGTTTATATCTAATGAGCGTGTTAGATACGATGATTGTGTTAGAACTAACTTGTTAAAAGACGATTAGATTTTCTAACGAGCGTGCTAGAAAATATACGTTTAGATTTTCTAACGAGCGTGTTAGAAAATATTATTATTTCAAATAATTACCGACGAGCGTGTTGGAGACAATTATTTTGGATAATAAACCTTGTAACAGTTTCGTCTAAACTATTTAATTTCTAACGAGCGAGTTAGAAACGGATTTTTTCCACATATGTTTAAACGGTTTTATTTGTTTATTTCTAATGAGCGTATTAGAAATAGTTTATAATTTTTTTTTTATAAACTTCGAAACAAATTTTGTAATCGATTATTTCTAGCGAGCGTGTTAGAAACGATTTAAAGAGTTTGATAGTTGTTTATTTTCTAACGAGCGTGTTAGAAACGATTTAACGACTTTGTCAATTGTCTATTTCTAACAAGCGGGTTAGAAAACGTTTATTTTATATAAACCAAAAACGGCTTATGACTATAAATAATCGTCTAATTTTCTAATGGGCGTATTAAAATTAGTTTATCTTATAACCAACTATTTTAACGAGTTGCAATCGTTAATTTCTAACGAGAGGGTTAGAACCAGGTTAACTATGATAAACTATTTAAGATGATTTGTAATCGTTTATATATATTTTCTAACGAGCGTTTTAGAAAAGGTTTATATTTATTTCTAACGAGCGTGTTAGAAAATGTTCATTTAAACCAAAAGTAAATATTTGTATTCGTTTTATTTCTAACGAGCGCGTTAGAAGCGGTTTACTTTATAAAAACCGAATATTTTGAATGTTTGTTCAACATTTAAATTCTAATTAGCATATTAGAATTGGTTATCATACAAACCACTCATTTTAACGATTGATAATCGTTATTATCTAACAGCGGTTATAAATGGTTTGAATATGATAAACCATTTATTAAAACGATGTGTATTCGTTTTATTTTCAAACGAGCGAGTTTGAAATTGTTTTATTTATTAAACTATTATAAGGTTTATTGACTTGATTTGTAATCAAAACATAAATATATAGTTTAATATTAAAACACTTGCAAAAACGAGAAATGTTTTGAACGAATAAAACATGTCTTTGCGAAGTATAAGTGATTCGATACTTCCACGAAGTATAACGTCTTGAACCATATAATAGTCTTGGAGAGACTATTTTGTGAAAAACAACTCGATGTTGTTATAGACATAATAAGTTGCTTAACTACTTGCGAGTAGGTAATTGTAAACAACTTTATACTTTGGACAACTTGTGATTATTCAAGTTTAGAGTTCCAAGATGAGGGAGTACCTCAAAACATGACACCGAACGAAATAATTGCGTTTATTTCGGTAAAAAAGTGTTGAAGATAATAACACTTTGGCTTTTGATGTTTAGATATCATTGGTATATCCGTTATTTTGGACTACTAATAAGTTGTCAAAAGGATACACATTTTGATACAAAGTGCAAAAGTAATTTACACAAACACAACGGGAGGGTTGTGATCATGACTTATGTAATAAGTCACAAATCAAACATCAAATGCATAACGGCGTCGTGAGAAATGTGGTGTATGGTTGAGTTGGACTACACGAAAACGAGATATGTCATCTAATGTTGAGAGCATCAACATGGAAATGCACATGTAAGTTTTCAAAGAATATAACATATGAAAGGAATATATGTTATTATTGTAAATGAGTTTAATAAATTTAGCAAATTTATTAACGGAATTTTACAATAGTGATGGACTTGTAGATGCTTCTACTACCATCAATGTTGTTTAAACTATGTGGAGGCTTGGTCCTCAATTTGGGAGAGTATCCCAATACATGGTATTAATGAAACAACAACGTAAGTGTATATATCACTATAGGCATTCGTGAATGCTTTGTTGTTGAGAGTCAATCTATTTGACTATATCTCAAGTCTCAAGTGATTTTATACAAAGATCTTTCATCAAAGTGACTTGGATTAAGACTTATGTTTAAGTCTTTAGGAAGTCAATGGTGAAGCCTTGGAGATAAAGAGGCAAACGAGTTATGATCCTAATGGATGAAGTTAACTATGGTTTTGAGGCCTTCCTAAAACCGATGGTTTTGGAATGGTGAAATAAAATTTTATTATTGTGTCTAAACTAAGAAACGGATGTTTGGAAGAGATAGTGCGTTATCTCTTAAGGCTGTGAAGAATCAGAATGATGCATCTTCTGTTCACATGCTAGAGTATTGTGGTCTAAAGCATGCTAGACTAATACTTGTTAATTTATGTGCTCGACGGAGATTAAATTAACTTTAAACATTCAAAATATGTGATGACACAAGAACGAATTTTGTGCTAAACAAAACTATAAATATAACTTCATTAAAATGCAAGCAATGTGGGGGGAGGAGCCATTTAAGAAACAAACCCTTTAGGGTATGTGGAAATGGTAGTTGAGAAGTTTTCTCAAACTCCAAATGAAAGGGAGAACCTTTCATCACCCTATTTGGATGCTATACAATTACACTTAAATGTGGGGGTGACTTGCATTTGAATGTGGAAAAGGTAGTTGAGAAGTTTTCTCAAACTCGAAATGAAAGGGAGAACCTTTCATCACCCCATTTGGATGTTATCCAATTACACTTAAATGTGGGGGTGGCTTGCATACATTGCAAACGCATGACCAAGTGGAGTACACAATGGTTATATGGAGTCAATCGAATAGATTGGACTCGAATGCCAATTGGTTAGATTCAAAATCTAGTAAGATGTCAGTCATGACACACCAAAGGCATGGTGAAAACGTGTTTGGCCATGAATTGAGTTTCATGTCATTCTAAGACAAGGTACATAACTGGATCCCGGATGAGATCACGAGTTATAAGTCTTATGAATCGACTAAAAGGCAAAGGTGACTAGCGAGTCAAGAACACGTTAGAACAACTGATCTCAATTTAAATTGTCGTTGGTGACTTAGCGAAGTCAAAGATAATTTTGGATCCAACAACCAGTGGGTTGATAAGAGATCAGGTTGTGGAATGGGACTAAAGCCATGGAAAAAGGGACATGAGGGAAACCTAACCTAGTTGACTGGAGATCCCAAGATCTAGGTTCAATAGGCCAACTTAATCATGAACCGAAGGGTAGTCACTGTGGGGGCATAACTAATATATATGTTTATATACAAGCTAGTTTATATGTTCATATATCCCCCTAAAATTATAAAAGGGTGTTTAAATACATCCTAGTCCATTCCTATAATATCCAGTGACATTGATGTGAGGCTAAGCATACTATGTGGTTAAATGACTCGTGTAAATCATAATGAACCATAATGCTTTTAATGATTTAAAGGGAAATCACCTATGTTGGAGAGAAGTGTGGTCGCTTCGAATGGAATTAGGGCATAATTCCTAGAGCTCCCGCAGAACCAGGAAAGTGCTCCATGACCATTATAGGACACGGTAGTGAGGGGATGGCCCGGCTAGGGAAAGTATTGTGTGAATGTATATTGTCGTTTACACAAATGGGGGGTTGTTCAAGGACATCACGTCTACAAAACCCTAGTAGACTAAGTATGCTTCACAAAGGAAGGTTCAAAGGCAAAACCTACCTATCCTGCAATACTCGACTGTCGAGTTTTTATCGGGGAATTTTGTGTGTTTTAATCGATCTCCATTCATGTGGGGGATTGTTGGAAATTTTAGTGAAAATGGGTTTTTCACTAAATATTTTGGACATCAATAATATTTATATATGTGTTGTATAAATAATTATTTATGGTTTGTGTTCAAACTATGTCCAAATAGAGCTAAGATGAATGAGATATCGAAGCTTGAAGTTGTATGTTTGGAACAACAAAGATGAATAAAATGGATTAGTTTGTCAACTTGTCCCACATAGGTGAGATGACAAAACTCAAAGTGGTATATAAGGAGGAGCACTCCTTGTAAATTGTTTCCTTAAAGGCAAACACTAGTGGGACCATAGGGTGCGCTGCACCCGCACATATGCGCGCGAGTATGGATGGCGCATGACCAGGTGGCGTCCTGGTATGCGTAGTGGCATCCGTGTGGCGCGCGACTCCACATCTCATATGCGCGCATAACATGAGCTATAGGCCAAATGTGGTGCACTTTGAACTTCGTACACCGCTTTTGTATTTTTGCCCATGAGCGTGTGGTCAGATACATGGCGGGTCCTCTTATGGCGCACCTTGGATGGCGTAGGCTCATAGCACAAGTTCGTTATGCGTATGTCATTGGCTACGGCGGAAGCGCAGTATGCGCACGAGGTCCTTATGTGTGGGTTTGCTTATGGGGCACCCAAGGATGGCGTGAGGTATCCCGTTGATATGCGCGCTCCTTGGGGGAATGTCATTAGTCATGGCGGATGGTACATGGCACAACATGTGGTGGGTGTCTCACGTGTGGCGCGAAGACTGCGGAGCACGCGGCCTGCTTGCGGGCGGGTCACACTCAGTCAACCCAGTCTCCGTCAGTTACAAGAAAGCTTTGACTACCACTTAAATTCATTAAAATGATATTAAACCTTGTTTATTATAGAATTAATTGTCTAATTCATGACGATAATAAACACGGTTTAATGGCTTCTTTATGTGTGTGGTTATAAGAAGAGAATGTTGGGTCATTCTAGAGATGATCGAAAAGATGGAGAGATACACACACATGAAAGAACGTTTGTTCCATAGAAATTTAGAGAAGAGTATTCTCTAAATTGTCTTTTTATACAACTCAGTATTTTCCTACAATATAAAGAACACTAACTTATACCCGGTGTAATCTCGGGCGCGAGTGCCATCTCCGGCAGTACACATACTGTTCCGGTTGTTGTACCCTGGGAGACAGACCGTCTGAGAGGAGGCGCGGAATTTGTTTTAAGGGAAGCGTGTTGAACACGTGCCTCAACCAAAAAAATCTTCAACGACAGTTTGTTCATTCTTGCAGCGGAGGTTTACTAAAGGGTGCGGTAGAAGTTCTTCCAAAGATGTTGGCTTGAATCAAGATTGGTACAATTATTGTGTATTTTTTTTCGTTCATTTGGTTTATGTAACCGGTATTGTACTTGATGAATTTCCCATAAATAACGACAGTCTCGTTATTATTTATTTTATTAATATTTTAATAAAAAGTGAACCTAGCCGGGCCATCCCCTCACTATCGTGTCCTATAATGGTCATGGAGCACTTTCCTGGTTCTGCGGGAGCTCTAGGAATTATGCCCTAATTCCATTCGAAGCGACCACACTTCTCTCCAACATAGGTGATTTCCCTTTAAATCATTAAAAGCATTATGGTTCATTATGATTTACACGAATCATTTAACCACATAGTATGCTTAGCCTCACATCAATGTCACTGGATATTATAGGAATGGACTAGGATGTATTTAAACACCCTTTTATAATTTTAGGGGGATATATGAACATATAAACTAGCTTGTATATAAACATATATATTAGTTATGCCCCCACAGTGACTACCCTTCGGTTCATGATTAAGTTGGCCTATTGAACCTAGATCTTGGGATCTCCAGTCAACTAGGTTAGGTTTCCCTCATGTCCCTTTTTCCATGGCTTTAGTCCCATTCCACAACCTGCTCTGTTATCAACCCACTGGTTGTTGGATCCAAAATTATCTTTGACTTCGTTGAGTTAACAACAATAATTTTCAGTTTAGATCAGTTGTTCTAACGTGTTCTTGACTCGCTAGTCACTTTTTGCCTTTTAGTCGATTCATAAGACTTATAACTCGTGATCTCAACCTGGATCCAGTTATGTACCTTGTCTTTAGAATGACATGAAACTCAATTCATGGCTAGACACGTTTTCACCATGCCTTTGGTGTGTCATGACTGACATCTTACTAGATTTTGAATCTAACCAATTGGCATTCGAGTCCAATCTACTCGATTGACTCCATATAACCATTGTGTACTCTACTTGGTCATGCGTTTGCAATATATGCAACTCACCCCCACATTTAAGTGTAATTGGATAACATCCAAATGGGGCGATGAAAGGTTCTCCCTTTCATTTCTAGTTTGAGAAAACTTTTCAACTACCATTTCCACATTCAAATGCAAGTCACCCCCACATTTAAGTGTAATTGGATAGCATCCAAATGGGGTGATGAAAGGTTCTCCCTTTCATTTCACGTTTGAGAAAAATTTCTTCATACCCTAAAGGGTTTGTCTCTTAAATGGTGCTCATCCCCCCACATTGCTTGCATTTTGAATAAGTTTAAGTAATCCCTTTGGACTAAAATGAAGTTATATTTATAGTTTTGTTTTAGCACAAAATTCATTCTTATGTCATCACATATTTTGAATGTTTAAAGTTAATTTAATCTCCATCGAGCATATAAATTAACAAGTATTAGTCTAGCATGCTTTAGACCACAATACTCTAGCATGTGAACAGAAGATGCATCATTCTGATTCTTCACATCCTTAAGAGATAACGCACTATCTCTTCCGAACATTCGTTTCTTAGTTTAGACACTATAATGAAATTTTATTTCACCGTTCCAAAACCATCGGTTTTAGGAAGGCCTCAAAACCATAGTTAACTTCATCCATTAGGATCATAACTCGTTTGCCTTTTTATCTCCAAGGCTTCACCATTGACTTCCTAAAGACTTAAACATAAGTCTTAATCCAAGTCACTTTGATGAAAGATCTTTGTATAAAATCACTTGAGTCTTGAGATATAGTCAATTAGATTGACTCTCAACAACATAGCATTCACGTATGCGTATAGTGATATATACATTTACGTTGTTGTTTCATTAATACCATGTATTGGGATACTCTCCCAAATTGAGGACCAAGCCTCCACATAGTTTAAACAACATTGATGATGGTAGAAGCATCTACGAGTCCATCACTATTGTAAATTTCCGTTAATAAATTTGCTAAATTTATTAAAAATCATTTACAATAATAACATATATTTCTTTCATATGTTATATTCTTTGAAAACTTACATGTGCATTTCCATGTTGATGCTCTCAACATTAGATGACATATCTCGTTTTCGTGTATTTCATCTCAAACCATACACCACGTTTCTCACGACGCCGTTATGCATTTGATGTTTGATTTGTGACTTATTACATAAGTCATGATCACAACCCGCTCGTTGTGTTTGTGTAAATTACTTTTTACACTTAGTATCAAAATGTGTATCCTTTTGACAACTTATTAGTAGTCCAAAATAACGGATACACCAATGATATCTAACCATCAAAAGCCAAAGTGTTATTATCTTCAACACTTTTTACCGAAATAAACGCAATTATTTCGTTCGGTGTCATGTTTTGAGGTACTCCCTCATCTTGGAACTCTAAACTTGAATAATCACAAGTTGTCCAAAGTATAAAGTTGTTTACAATTAACTACTCGCAAGTAGTTAAGCAACTTATTATGTCTATAACAACATCGAGTTGTTTTTCACAAAATAGTTTCTCCAAGACTATTATATGGTTCAAAACGTTATACTTCTCGTGAAAGTATCGAATCACTTATACTTCGCAAAGACATGTTTTATTCGTTCAAAACATTTCTCGTTTTTGCAAGTGTTTTAATATTAAACTATATATTTACGTTTTGATTACAAATCAAGACAATAAACCTTATAATAGTTTAATAAATAAAACAATTTCAAACTCGCTCGTTTGAAAATAAAACGAATACACATCGTTTTAATAAATGGTTTATCATATTCAAACCATTTCTAACCGCTGTTAGATAATAACGATTATCAATCGTTAAAATGAGTGGTTTGTATGATAACCAATTCTAATATGCTAATTAGAATTTAAATGTTGAACAAACATTCAAAATATTCGGTTTTTATAAAGTAAACCGCTTCTAACGCGCTCGTTAGAAATAAAACGAATACAAATATTTACTTTTGGTTTAAATGAACATTTTCTAACACGCTCGTTAGAAATAAATATAAACCTTTTCTAACACTCTCGTTAGAAAATATATATAAACGATTACAAATCATCTTAAATAGTTTATCATAGTTAACCTGGTTCTAACCAGCTCGTTAGAAATTAACGATTGCAAATCGTTAAAATAGGTTATAAGATAAACTAATTCTAATACGCCCATTAGAAAATTAGACGATTATTTATAGTCATAAGCCGTTTTTGGTTTATATAAAATAAACGTTTTCTAACCCGCTTGTTAGAAATAGACAATTGACAAAGTCGTTAAATCGTTTCTAACACGCTCGTTAGAAAATAAACAACTATCAAACTCTTTAAATCGTTTCTAACACGCTCACTAGAAATAATCGATTACAAAATTTGTTTCGAAGTTTATAAAAAAAAATTATAAACTATTTCTAATACGCTCATTAGAAATAAACAAATAAAATCGTTTAAACATATGTGGAAAAAATCCGTTTTTAACTCGCTCGTTAGAAATTAAATAGTTTAGACGAAACGGTTACAAGGTTTATTATCCAAAATAATTGTCTCCAACACGCTCGTCGGTAATTATTTGAAATAATAATATTTTCTAACACGCTCGTTAGAAAATCTAAACGTATATTTTCTAGCACGCTCGTTAGAAAATCTAATCGTCTTTTAACAAGTTAGTTCTAACACAATCATCGTATCTAACACGCTCATTAGATATAAAAGATGATTTTAAACTTATTATTCTATAAAATTCTAACACGCTTGTTAGAGATATAAAAAGTTTAATCTTGTTATTCTTCCAACATCAACATTTCTAACACGCTCGTTAGAAAATATTAAAACTTGTTAAACATAATTACTTTCTAATATGCTTATTAGAAAATAAATATAATTTAATACTTTTAAAACCAACATTAATGTCTTAATTATGGTTACTAAAAGATTATAAATTAAACGTTACAAACATTTAATTTGTAAGGGGTTACAAAATAAATTTTCTAATACGCTCATTAGAAAATTTACTATTTCAAAACCCATTGAAATACATATTATTTTGTATATGTTCGGTTTATCTAAACACGAACAAAAAAACATAACTACCAATTATTTATTACGTTTTAAGAGTAAAAATGACTAAAAACGGTGAAGAATGAATGATTAATATTAATAAAGGGTGGTCCACCAGCGGTGCAACCCCATATGGGTGTTGCTTCTTGGCCGTTGAATTTGGTTGTCTAATGGATGTTGATTTTAGGGTGACATCCAAGGCATGGCTTGTCTTAGCTTTGATCCCCACCTCTACCTTTTACTACTTTTTTTTTTTTTTTTTTTTGGGGGGGGGGGGGGGGGGGGGGGGGGGGGGGGGGGGAGTGTGGTTTTGGGGTTTGATATTAAATAACTTATATTTGTCATTAACAAATGGAAATTATTATTCTTGATTATTATATATCTAGACATATGCTTTAAATTATAAGTTATTTAAACTTTTTTTTCTTCCTGTTAAGTAATGTTTGTCTGGCTTCAAATTTCTGAAATGATCCGATCATGTCGTTTTCATTATGAAATTATGTCGAGCCATTGAATCTTGTTTTCGGTTCCTTAATTACCAAAAAGACTATTTGCAACTGTTTTATAGCCGCTTTCAACGATTGCTTAGAACAAATTCGCCACTGATTTTTACGATTTTGCGACCAGGATTTCGGCCGTCTCAAATTTAGCAACCGATCATCGACCGTTTCCTTTTCAACCCTACCAATTTTGCGATTAATTTTTAGACCGATATGTGACAATTAGCTCAAAATTAATAACATTAATTACGTTACAATAATAAGCTATTATTTTTCTCATTAAAGATCAATCAAGTATTGTTTTCATAGTTAAAAATATATTTTAAGACGTTCATTTCAGGGTAACATGTACTTACGTTAAATACTAAAATATCATACAAATGCATGCTATAACACAAAAAGGAAAGAATGAGCACAATACAAACAAATCAATTAGTTTAAATAAAACAAAACAGTTGTTGAACGATGTTCAGAATATTTAAAGAATATTGTTCAAATTAAAAAAAATGTAAATATTGTGGGTAGGGCTGTAAACGAACCGAACGAACACGAACAAGACCTTGTTCGTGTTCGTTTGTTAAGAAATACATGTGTTTGCGAACAGTTCACGAACACTTATCAAACGAGATTTTATGTTCGTGTTTGTTTGTTAAGGAAATGAAATTGTTCGTGTTCGTTTGTGTTTGTTTGTTAATTTTAGGCAACGAACAAAAACGAATGTTGATGAACACAAATGATCACAAACTAATGTTCATGAACACAAATGGAAACAAACGAACATAAACAATCGTTCATAAATAGAATATATAATACACGAACACTTATTAGATATTTATTTTGTCAGAATTTTGAAGTATTTAAATAGATATAAAAACTAAAAATACTAATGAACTATCGAACACAAACAAACACGTTACCGAACGTTCACAAACATAAACGAACGAACACGACCTCTGTTCATGTTTGTTCATTTAACTAAACGAACAGAATTTCTTGTTTGTTTTCGTTTGTTTAATAAACGAACGAACACAAACGAACTTCCCGCCTAACGGTTCACGAACTATTCGCCGAACGTTTGGTTCGTTTACAACCCTAATTGTGGGGCTAGTGACTTTGTAGAGACTCTTGCATCTTAGTGGAAAGTTTTGGGTTCAATCTCAAACAGAGAGTATATTAGTATTTATTTGTTGTAATTTAGGAGTATGTAAGATTTGTCGTTAAAAAAAATTAAATAAAAAGATTACGATTACTCAATATCAATATAGGCTCGCTCTAAATGTGACCTCAACCATAATATATACTACCTTTATATAAAATAAAGTTTCCTCGTAACTTCATTATAAGTATTCTCATCATTGTATATTGCAACACACCATATGGTTCTAATTGCTCACAATATATTCTCAGTTATCATACACCTTTTCGAATGTGGTAGAAGACATTTGAGAGTGTTATGATCATTAGTCACACCTTGATATATGTATGTGATTGCAACCTCTAAATCTTAAGAATCATTGTTGCAATCTTTTAGTAGTCTCTTGCTTGATATACCTTGAATATCTTGGATGATCATAAACACTTACTATTCATATCTTAATTTGGTTTTAATAGTATTCGTCACTCAATACTAGATGAATTAGTTAGGGTTAGAGTTGTAAAGAGTAAGAAGACTAAGAATTAGAACACACAACACATCTTAACCAACTTAACTCCTTGTTTCAAAGAATTACATTATGAAACCCTAGCAAAGATGTTCGATCAAAACCGAGAATGGAATTATATGAGTACATACATACATACGTACGTATGTATATACATACATACTATATTATATAACATATAAAGAGGATAAAAAGATAATTTTATATAATTTTAAAATTTTAAGTTATCACAACTTTTAAAACATATAATATGATCCTTTAAAAATATATTGTTGATTTTTAAATCAATTAACTTTCCTCATAATTACGGACATAAATTTTCATACGTTGAGACTTTTTTTTTTAAATTGGATTATAAAAAATGAATATTTACACTCTTTAATTTGAGTATATGGTATTGCAATATTTTTTTATTTTCAAAACAAAATAAACATGTTATTAGATTAACAGTGTCTGTGTTGTAGGAACTATGTTCACTTTTTATAAAATATAATTACAAAATATATAATAACGAGACTCTCGTTATTCGTAGGAAATATCATAGTACAATACCGGTTGCAATAACTAAATAAAAAGAATATAAAATATAATTATATATACCAATCTTGATTCAAACCGCATCTCTGGTGGGTCCTTCATGCGCACTTGATAGCATCCTAGACTCGAGTATTCATCATTTTGAGTCTTGGAAAATGTTCATTGACTGCAACAAAGAGCACACTAAAACGTTGACGATTTTGGTTTAGGCACGTGTTCAACACGCTTCCCTTAAAACAGATTTCGCGCCTCTACTAAAGACGACGCGTCTATCTCCCAGGGTACAACAGCCGAAGCAGTCTGTACTGCCAGAGATGGCTCACGCGCCCAAGGTTACATCTGGTAATTGTAGTGTTTGAACTCATGTGGTAGAAAACAAGTAAAGAGTACTCATCTCTCTAGTTGGTCTTCAAGTGTTCATCCTCCTTCTAGTATTCTTCATGTATCAAGCAATATCATATTCTTTTGTAACAAAAGAAGCACATAACCTACTATTTGTACAAGAGTTAATTATTAGTGAAAGGTTTCGTTTAATTAGTCACTTAATTAGAGACTTAAAAATTCTAATAAAACTAATTAAATGTCATGAAGAAGCTCAACTCAAGAGTTTCTCTTTTATTTACCACATAAAGATTCTAATTAATATTTATAATTTCATTAAATTATAAATATATTAAATATCTATTTACCAAATTTCCAACATGTGTTTCCCACCTCATTGCTCGGTCACCTCTCTATTGTGTGTATTACAAAGTAATAACATATAATGTGTATTTTTTTGAATTCTTTTATGTGACCTGTGGGGTTTACTACATATGTTATTGTTTCGGCTAATATCATGCAATTTTCAATCCTTTTTATTTTCATTTAATGTTGTAGAAATAAATTAAGGCCATAACCATGTCATTGTGTCCGCAAATCCGTTGCTATCCTAGAAACACATGGATATGAAGAATATATTAAAATACTTTCTTATGTCATACAACAACCCTAGCTCAAGAAGACAATCAATATATTAAACCTGGAAATAGTTAGAATATTATAAATTTCTTTTGTAAGTTGTAAGTTGTAACGTGTAACTTGTAACTTGTACTGTATAGTAGGGATACGAAATAAATAATTCGATTTCAAACAAGGAAATAAAAGTGCTTGAATAATTTGTTAACTTCATCATTATACCTTATGCCTTTTTAATATACGCGACTACCATTATTTAGCATGATATCGTCACAAATTTAAGTTTTATATTGTGTAAATATTAGCGTGTTATTGCTTTGTAAGTGCATAAAAATTTAAAAAATTGATACATATTATGAAAATGATTAAAAACGTGAAATTTTGAAATCATGCTTCATAATCAATTTAATAGTTAGGATTAGGGCTGTAAACGAACCGAACGTTCAGCGAACAGTTCGTGAACCGTTCGGCGGGAAGTTCGTTTATGTTCGTTCGTTTAATAAATGAACGAACATGAACAAGAAATTCCGTTCGATTAGTTAAATGAACGAACATGAACAAAGGTCTCGTTCGTTCAATTGTGTTCGTGAACGTTCGGTAAGGTGTTCGTGAACATTTGTTCATTTGCGTTCGTTTATGTTCGTATGTTCGTGTTTTAATTAAAGATTTTTATACTGTCATATATTTTATCTATACTTTTTATACTATTAAACTTTTATTTATATCATTACCTTAACAATTAAACTAGGAAACCTTCTTTCACCTTGTTTATGCACAATTTCCCTTTCTTTTCTCATTATTTACATCGACGAATATGATGTACCTCCGTTCCACAATAAGGGAATCAAGTTCTAGTGCTACTCTCTGGGCCATCCACCTTTATCCTTCATCGCGTTCGCCAAATTTATTTGTGTTCGTGAACCGTTCGTGAACACACTCATTTCCTTAATGAACGAACACGAACATAAAATCTCGTTCGGTAAGTGTTCATGAACCGTTCGTGAACACATTTATTTCCTTAACGAACGAACACGAACAAGGCCTCGTTCGTGTTCGTTCGGTTCGTTTACAGCCCTAGTTAGGATAAGCACACAAATATTAGTAACTTCAAACATTAACCCAAAAGGTGGGACAAAATGCTTTGATGATCGTATAACTGTGGATTGATACAATGACACTTAGCAAATGCCCACAATTGACAAGGACCTTTCATTTCAACAACATTATTCAAACTAGTGCATCTCTCTTGATTAATATATGTTTGTTCTTTCAAGTTAAAAATAAATTAGATTATATGTAGTCTAAAGCTTCAAATATTACTCACTAACGGGATTGATTTATTTATTTTAGCTATTGTTTGTTGAAATTAACATAGATTATAGATGTCTCTTTGTTCCCTATACTTTATCCAATGTCATTAACAAAAAGGATCTGCTTGAGGGTCCATAATGTAGAATTATATATATTATGGTGTTTGTTAAAACCAATATGGAACATTCATATATTCATGTATTTCTTTAACGTTTTAACATAACTGTTAAAACACATGTGAATGTACTTGAACTAGGTGATGCCCCGCCCGTGTTGCGGGGCTATGGCCGAATAATTCTCAGCCAATTAAAAAAACAGTACTATAGTTTTGTTAGAAATAAAAAGTAAAAAGTGTGTTAGGCAGCTCTTTGACACGATTTTTAGCTGGGAGCAAAGTCATATTTTAATTTTTACTTGGGGGAAAATAATTTTTTTTTCCCGAGCGTAAAATCCTAATTTTTAGCTAGAGGAAAACCATAATTTTATTTTTGCACTAGGGTCAAAAACGTAAGTTTGAATTGAGATTGATATTGTAATTTTGAACTGAGGGGAAATTCGTAAATTTTAGCTGGGGGCGAAAGCATAAATTTATTTTGAACTGGGGGCAAATACGTAATTTTAAACTGTGGGCAAAACCGTAATGTTAAAGTAGGTATAAAATAATAAACTGGTGTAAATTCATAATTTTAAGTCGGGGAAAAAGAAAGTTTTATTTTGAACTGGGGCGAAAACGTAAATTGTATTTTTTAGCTCGGGGCAAAAGGGTAAATGTATTTTGAAGTTGAGACAAAACCGTATTTTTTAACTGAGGGCAAAAACGTAATTTTATAGTGGATATAAAATAATAAACTGGGTGGTCTAATAGGTATTGCTCGCCGCTCATTTGAACCAATGGGAGAAAAAACACTATTGCAGGGCAAAAACGCAATTTTAAAGTGTGTATAAAATAATAAACTGGTTGGTCGAATGAGAGAGAGGCGACCGCCCATTTGAACCAATGGCAGCAAAAAAATAAATAAATAAAGTTGGCCGCCATTTTGGCTAATCATTTGGTTTCCCTATTCCCCCCGACATATTCCAACTTGTGTTTGTATATGTTGGAATTATTGTTCATTTCAATTGTAATATTGTAATATTAACTAGGTGATGACCCGCCCGCATTGCGGGGCGATAGCCGAATAATTCTCAGCCAATTAAAAAACAGTACTATAGTTTTGTTAGAAATAAAAAGTAAAAAGAGTGTTGGGCAGCTCTTTGACACGATTTTTAGCTGGGAGCAAAGTCATATTTTTATTTTTACTTGGGGGAAAATCAAATTTTTTCCGAGGGTAAAATCCTAATTTTTAGCAACGGAAAACCTTAATTTTATTTTGCACTAGGGGCAAAAACGTAATTTTGAATTGAGGGTGATATTGTAATTTTGAACTGAGGGGAAATTCGTAAATTTTAGCTGGGGCGAAAGCATAAATTTATTTTGAACTGGTGGCAAATACGTAATTTTAAATTGTGGGCAAAATCGTAATGTTAAAGTAGGTATAAAATAATAAACTAGTGTAAATTCGTATTTTTAAGTCGGGGGAAAAAGAAAGTTTTATTTTGAACTGGGGCGAAAACGTAAATCGTATTTTTTAGCTCGGGGCAAAAGGGTAAATGTATATTAAAGTTGAGAAAAAACCGTATTTTTTAACTGGGGGCAAAAACGTAATTTTAAATTGGATACAAAATAATAAACTGGGTGGTCTAATAGGTATTGCTCGCCGCTCATTTGAACCATAGGGAGAAAAACACTATTGTTGGGCAAAAACATAATTTTAAAGTGTGTATAAAATAATAAACTGGTTGTTTCAATGAGATCGAGAGGCGACCGCCCATTTGAACCAATGGCAGCAAAAAAAAAATAAAGTTGGCCGCCATTTTGGCCAATCATTTGGTTGCCCTATTCCCGCCGACATATTCCAACTTGTGTTTGTATATGTTGGAATTACTGTTCATTTCAATTGTAATATTGTAATATTAATTAATAATTAATAACTAGGTGATGCCTCGCCTGCGTTGCGGGGCGATGGCTGAATAATTTTCAGCCAATTAAAAAACAGTACTATAGTTTTGTTAGAAATAAAAAGTAAAAACAGTGTTAGGCAGCTCTTTGACACGTTTTTTAGCTGAGAGCAAAGTCATATTTTTATTTGGGGAAAAATCAATTTTTTTCCCGAGGGTAAAATCCTAATTTTTAGCTAGGGGAACCCATAATTTTCTTTTGCACTGGAGGCAAAAACGTAATTTTGAATTGAGGGTGATATTGTAATTTTGAACTGAGAGTAAATTCGTAAATTTTAACTGGGGCGAAAACATAAATTTATTTTGAACTAGGGGCAAATACGTAATTTTAAACTGTGTGCAAAACCGTAATGTTAAAGTAGGTGTAAAATAATAAACTGCTGTAAATTCCTAATTTTAAGTTGGGTGAAAAAGAAAGTTTTATTTTGAACTGGGGCGAAAACGTAAATCGTATTTTTTAGCTCGGGACAAAAGGGTAAATGTATTTTGAAGTTGAGGCAAAACCGTATTTTTTCACTGGGGGCAAAAACGTAATTTTAAATTGGATATAAAATAATAAACCGGGTGGTCTAATAGGTATTGCTCGCCGTTCATTTGAACCAATGGGAGAAAAACACTATTGCAGGGCAAAAACGGTATTTTAAAGTGTGTATAAAATAATAAACTGGTTGGTCTAATAAGAGAGAGGCGACCGCCCATTTGAACCAATGGCAGCAAAAAAAATAAAAAAACAAAGCTGGCCGCCATATTGTTCAATCATTTGGTTGCCCTATTCCCGCCGACATATTCCAACTTGTGTTTGTATATGTTGGAATTACTGTTCATTTCAATTGTAATATTGTAATATTAATAATAATAACTAGGTGATGCCCCGCCCGCGTTGCGGGGCTATGGCCTAATAATTCTCAGCCAATTAAAAAAACAGTACTATAGTTTTGTTAGAAATAAAATGTAAAAAGTGTGTTAGGCAGCTCTTTGACACAATTTTTAGCTGGGAGCAAAGTCATATTTTTATTTTTACTTGGGGGAAAAATATTTTTTTTTGCCCGAGGATAAAATCCTAATTTTTAGCTAGGGGGAAACCATAATTTTATTTTTTCACTGGGGGCAAAAACGTAATTTTGAATTGAGGGTGATATTGTAATTTTGAACTGAGAGGAAATACGTAAATTTTAGCTGGGGGCGAAAGCCTAAATTTATTTTGAACTGGGGGCAAATACGTAATTTTAAACTGTGGGCAAAACCGTAATGTTAAAGTAGGTATAAAATAATAAACTGGTGTAAATTCGTAATTTTAAGTCGGGGGAAAAAGAAAGTTTTATTTTGAACTGGGGCGAAAACGTAAATCGTATTTTTTAGCTCGAGGCAAAAGGGTAAATGTATTTTGAAGTTGAGACAAAGCCGTATTTTTTAACTGAGGGCAAAAACGTAATTTTAAAGTGGATATAAAATAATAAACTGGGTGGTCTAATAGGTATTGCTCGCCGCTCATTTGAACCAATGGGACAAAAACACTATTGCAGGGCAAAAACGCAATTTTAAAGTGTGTATAAAATAATAAATTGGTTTGTCGAATGAGAGAGAGGCGACCGCCCATTTGAACCAATGGCAGCAAAAAAATAAATAAATAAAGTTGGCCGCCATTTTGGCCAATCATTTGGTTTCCCTATTCCCGCCGACATATTCCAACTTGTGTTTGTATATGTTGGAATTACTTTTCATTTCAATTGTAATATTGTAATATTAACTAGGTGATGACCCGCCCGCGTTGCGGGACGATGGCCGAATAATTCTCAGCCAATTAAAAAAACAGTACTATAGTTTTGTTAGAAATAAAGAGTAAAAAGAGTGTTAGGCTGCTCTTTGACACGATTTTTAGGTGGGAGCAAAGTCATTTTTTTTTACTTTGGGGAAAAATCAATTTTTTTTGCCGAGGGTAAAATCCTAATTTTTAGCAAGGGAAAACCATAATTTTATTTTGCACTAGGGGCAAAAACGTAATTTTGAATTGAGGGTGATATTGTAATTTTGAACTGAGGGGAAATTCGTAAATTTTAGCTGGGGCGAAAGCATAAATTTATTTTGAACTGGGGGCAAATACGTAATTTTAAACTGTGGGCAAAACCGTAATGTTCAAGTAGGTATAAAATAATAAACTATTGTAAATTCGTAATTTTAAGACGGGGGAAAAAGAAAGTTTTATTTTGAACTGGGACGAAAACGTAAATCGTATTTTTTAGCTTGGGGCAAATGGGTAAATGTATTTTGAAGTTGAGACAAAACCGTATTTTTTAACTCGGGGCAAAAACGTAATTTTAAAGTGGATATAAAATAATAAACTGGATGGTCTAATAGGTATTGTTCGCCGCTCATTTGAACCAATAGGAGAAAAACACTATTGCAGGGCAAAAACGTAATTTAAAGTGTGTATAAAATAATAAACTGGTTTGTACAATGAGAGAGAGGCGACCGCCCATTTGAACCAATGGGACAGCAAAAAAATAATAATAAAGTTGGCTGCCATTTTGACCAATCATTTGGTTTCCCTATTCTCGCCGACATATTCCAACTTGTGTTTGTATATGTTGGAAATTGATAAATGCATATGTGTAGATAAAATTATGTGTTCATCTATAAATTATAATAAGAGTTAATTACATAGTTAGTCTCTGTGGTTTGCACAAAATAACATACTTAGGTACTAATAGTTTAAAATCACCTTCTAGGGTATTAACTTTTCATTTTGTAACGTTTGGAGGTATTAACTTCTAAGGTAATAACATAGGTAGTCCTTGTGGTTTGCACAAAATAACATACTTAGGTACTAACATAATGTGACTTTAAGCCTACAAATAAGCTTAATACCCCCAAACGTTTCAAAATGAAAAGTTAATACCCTAGAATGTTATTTTAAACTATTAGTACCTAAGTATGTTACTTTATGCAAACCACAGAGACTAACTATGTAATTAACTCTAATAATAAATCAAAACCAACTTAGGCTATATGGCTTTCTCTTAAGTCAATTAATTGTCACGTGTCATTATCATAATCCTTATTGTTTTACTTTAAGAGGGAAAACATAAGACTTTTGTTGCTACTATTTTCTCACAAATTTTAAAGTAATTAGACTTTACTTTTTGTGCAGATCGTTTTCTTTTGAATGTGATTGCAAATCACAAATCTTAATAAATACACTTAATAAATACAATGACATTTTAAAATATAATCTATAATTGTAATTAATATAAACAGACTTGGAAAAATTATAATATAAAATTATAAATTTATGCAATCAATATAGTTTAAATTGTCTTTTTATTTAAATAAATTAATATAATAATTATTACCTTCTGTGTTTTGTTATTATTGTTTTTTAATGAAATCTTGAATGATAACTAAACACCATTTCTATATTTAAAATGTTTGCATATCTTATAAATAAACAACAATTTGATGTTTAGGAAATGATTATTAATAAAAATCAAATAATTACTATCAAAGGTTTGATTGTACTTAAAAGAATTGGTTTTTGCTCGTTACAGTTGTATGTGACACTATTAAGAATAAAAAGAAGACACACAAAGTCAAGTTACTAATATTAGAGATTTATATATTGTTTATATGTTTGTTACTAATAAGATGACAAATATGGTGTACAAAGAAATATTAGAGATTTATATATTGTTTATATGTTTGTTACTTACCAATGAGGTTGGTGACCCATTGACAAAGGTAAAAGCCTTTAGATACACTTAGATTTGAAGGCCTTAGATTCAAGAATTCAAGACTTCAAGTCCTACATACAAAAAAATAATAGAGAACAAAAAGAACTTTTATATTGTAATTTAACTTTTACCCATATTAAATGCAACATTTCATTTATTATAAAATGAATTATATATATTATATAAAATAAAATATATTATATAAAACGACCTATGGTTTTTTCGTATTTATTTGTTAATGAGAAGCAACTTCGTGTGTGAAAAAGTAGGGAGTGTTAAAATATGTTAATAATCGTAACACGGGAAACAATTGTGAGTAATCAATAGATTTATAAAAAAATATTTTTTTATACAGCCTGTGTAACACACGGATCTAAAACTAGTATATTATAAATATCTACACTCATCAATATAATTCTCTGATTTACACATGTACGAAACTTATTACAAGAAAAAAAAATAGAGAAGAGAATGTTATGAATGTATCATAATGATGACTCTCCACATACATAACTCATATCTCTTTGATTTCTTTGTATTAATGTGTGTGCCTATATAGTGGCATTTGTATATGGTGTATATATCTTAATGAACAAGAATTTATATTCACTTATTCTCTATCGTCTTGTTCTCTCATATTTAGTATAGTTGTATATGGATTGCTAATAGACCGTTTTACAACACGTTATCAACACGAGTTGCTGCAAGATCTTCATATCCATGATTTGAATCTTCATATCCATGATTTGGTTTTCTTTCATCCATTCAGGTAACAATACACAAAGCTCATATTTCTATTTATTAATTGTTTTATTATTTTAGACATCTTGAATAAGGTTATCGTATCCATGAAAAGTGAAATTAAGAGTACAAACAATTGACCTGCAGCTTTTCACCTTAGACTTCATGGCTCCATGTTTTGTCCTCATTTTATTGTTTTTGTATATAATCATAACTAGAAAATTTAGATCTAGTTTTGTGAATATTTTGATGGCATGAAAGTAACTGAGGAGAAAATGACCGAAAAATAAATTATATTTGATTTGTTTTCAAAAAAAATAATACATAAATAAATAAATAACAACGTTTACAGCCTTTGAAGATTATTTTATTCATGCAATTGCTTACGTTCTTCATTAGCATCAAATCAAAAATGTGTGACTTCTACTTTATAAAATCGGACTATTCCATGCCATTTACTACATTTTAGATTTGTAGTATTTCAGATTTCCCCCAATATCGTCATTAAGTCATCATGACTCGTGACCTCATTATTTTTTTATGAGTATTTTTTTTTTTGGTTGTTCTTATATGGGTTCAATGAAAATCTTGCCTAGGTTAAGTAGCCATAATCCATTAGTCATCTATTATAAATCAATGAAAGTTTAAAGGTTATATATAGTATGTACATTTGCTAGTAACTGATTAATATGATCATCAACACGCACATAAATTATTTGTTTTTATTAAGAATTATTTTGACATTTTGATTTCAACTAAGAAATTGTATTTAAGATGATGAGCCTAATAAACTTTGCTTGAAAACAATGAATGTTGTATGTGTATATTCTATTCCTTGAATAGAATGTGATGATATAATAATTGGTGTAAAGTTTGCGATGATGGTAATTGAGGAAATTGTTATGATGATCATGTAATAAGATCAACCATGTTAATAATGCAATGACTATACAAGATCGTTATAAAGGTCATGATCATGGTAACTGAAGAAATTGTAATAATACCCATGTTGACAACCATTTTAATATTGAAATTGACCACAAAATGTGGCACACTTAGGGAGTGATTATACGAACATAAAACATGGGAAACATGTTATACCATGAGTGTTTAAATAATATTACATTATTCTCTCATACTTCCTATCGTGTATTAAACAAACACGATTGCAACTAAAACATATACGATCATAAACCAGAAGTTTATGGATCGTGATTATTTAATTCAATGGCATGACCGGTCAAACCATCCCGAGTCATTGATGATGTGAAACATATTGAAGAACTGAAAGGAACTGGAAGATTCTTCAAGATAATAATTAGCATGTAATGGTTTGCTCTCAAGTGAAATTATATATTTGCAAAATAAACGAGGGTGTGTATACCTAAATATTCTAAAAGCGATTAAAGGATATGCATATCCCAACATGATACCATTTAGTGTTTTAAATTGATGCATCGTCTAAATGGTTATCAAATCAACAACCTGAAGCTTGTGTGATTGTTGGCTTAGCTAAGCAAGCACATTAATCCATATTGGTATATTTATTTGATAATAGTGAATTTGATTCCTAAGTTATTAATGATCATTGGAATAAGTGTTATTATTGAGATGATCACTAAATGTCTATTATTGGTTACAAAGCCAATGATCATGAGAGGAGCAAAATTTCATTTAGGTACATGTAATTTTATATATAGTATCATCAATTCACATCAAGCCAATAAGTTATAGTTCTCCCTATACAGTTGGTTTTGGTCAAGAACCAAAGATGTCTCATCAAAGATTTTGGTTGTGCGACATATATTGGAACTCATCCACCACACCGCACAAAGATGGGACTTCTAAAAAGTTTGAGAATATGTTGGGTATAAATAATCGTCTATGATTAAATACTTAAATCCATTAGTGAGAAATTTTTTTATGGCTCATTGGTTTTCACTTTAGTGAATGAATGTTCCCAACATTAGGGGGAGATAACAAGCAGTTGGAAAGTGAAAAGTGAAATGAATTATCATGTCATCTTGATCCTCAGACTATAAACTATGAACTAGAAGTTCAAAGGATAATTCATTTACCAATATTAAAGAACAAAATACCAGACAAGTTCACTGACCTAAATAGAGTGACTAAGTAAGTCACATAATCAACTGCTTATGCTACAGTTATATTTGTGTCCCAAGAGGACAATCACATATTTTTGTAATGAGTCTATTGCACGCCTAAAGCGTGGTAGACTAGTTAATTCCAATAATAAAATTCCTCAAAAATTAGAGCAAGTAATTAAGATGGTCAAGTTGAGGTTATAGTAATAAGATCTCCTAAAGAGACATTAGACATGATGGTTCAAGAAGAACCTCAGGTACCTGAAAATAAAGAGATCTCGATAAGTTGTATCATGTCTAAGATATGTATGGAATCGAAATAAAAATCAACGTCGTTATACTTTTGTATATAATGTAGCGCTTAAAATGATTAAATAATAAGGATCAAGATTTAAGATCTGCCTATGAATGAATATTAAGAAATGATTGGCCAAAATAGAAAGACGCAAATAAGGCAGAGTTTAGCTCTCTAATGAAATGGAAAGTTTCTGGACCAACAGTCCATACAACTGAAGTTGTAAAATATGCTGGATACAAAAATGTCTTTTACGCTAATCATGTGAAAATCAAATTAAGTGATATACGTAAAAATTGGTGGCACAAGAATTTTCACAAAGACCTATGATTGATTATGAGAAAACGTATTCTCCAGTGGTGGATACATTGACTTTCCAATATCTTATTAGTCTGGTAATATATAAAAGAGAATTGACATGCGTCTTAGGAAAGTTATTTATCACTTGATACTAAGTTATATAAAATAAGTTCTCGAGAATATTATGATTATTATATAAATTCAGATCTGAATACATATACATGTTGTATATGTTATTGAATTGAATATAATTGGAACTCCCCATGAGTATCGTAAAGCATTTGAGTGCTTAAGAGGTTAATTGAAACACCTTATGGATGTAATTATAGTGCACCAATACTCTAATAAACATACATAGAAAATATGTACCAGGTTATTATGGCATCTCAATGTACACAGT
Organism: Helianthus tuberosus; assembly: GCA_030545235.1. Classification (NCBI taxonomy): domain Eukaryota; kingdom Viridiplantae; phylum Streptophyta; class Magnoliopsida; order Asterales; family Asteraceae; genus Helianthus; species Helianthus tuberosus. The sequence goes on along the minus strand of CM060401.1, from coordinate 192,841,846 downwards.
GTACAAACATGGTACAATATGAATTTTGGAGATAAAAGCAAGTGTTCTTGATATTTTTGCATATGATATAGATATCTATGTGTTAAAAGGGCAAGTTTATATAGCAAAACTTCTAAGAGTGAAAGCACATGCATATTTGGATAAGATGGAAAGAATTCCCTCATGGATTGATAATGCTAGAAGCATTAGTGATGTCAAAACCTCAATAACGTATTATATGAAGTTGACAAAATACGTATGGACTAAATAGTCGAGACGAGTGTTGTACAACTCGAGATATTCAGATAAAGAGGGATATAAGTTTGATTAAATTAGCCATGTTCTATGAGCGTTCTACTTTAAAAAGTTCACTATACGCAATTTACAGTAATTATGTCTAAGCATCATTGAGAGAAATTGTCGAGCTTTTAGATGGAGAATTTTTAATGACCTTGGCACGATCTAATTAGTACTCGAACTACAGTTCGAGTATATATGTAATTATATTTTACTAATCTCTCAAGTACATCTAGAAGATGATGTTTGGATATTTTAGTATGGACATAGTTGAACCTTAAAGTATGTTAAAGGTTGTTAAGTCATTTGTTATAAGAAATGCCTATTATCATCTCCTACCAAAGTAGAGATTCTCATTCTAAAAGTACCATCATTAAATGCGTAAGTGCATTAATATGTTTTGCTAGTTATGTATGGTTATAATATCTTTTACTTGAGCTTATTGTCATGATATAACATGTGTCAAGCGAAGAGACATTGTAATGAGTTCAAAGAAGTATTTCAGGTATAAACGATATTTGATTATATTTTACTAACCCATCAAAACAAGTTTGGTTAGCCTTGTAGATGCAGGAATGTAACAAAACACAACATTGCTCAACATAAAGGATTGCACATTAAGGGATCAAGCGACAAACCATTGGCTACAAAAGCTTTGTTCGACTTTTAAGGAAGATGGACACACGTCACTTAAATGATACATGTTAAAACGAGGGGAGACTTATTCAAGTTGCCCTTTTTTCCCTTGACTAAGTTTTGTCCCATTGAGTTTTCTTAGTAAGGTTTTTAATGAGGCAACATACATAATCCAGAACTACTAAGGTTAGACGATACGCGCTGCACTCTTTTTTCCTTAGCTATGGTTTTGTCCCATTGGGTTTTCCTAGCAAGGTTTTTAAGGAGGCAACATCACCAAGCGTATTAAAGGTATGTGAATAGTCAAGGGGGAGTGTCATGAATGTATCATAATGATGACTCTCCACATACATAACTCCTATCTCTTTGATTTCTTTGTATTAATGTGTGTGCCTATATAGTGGCATTTGTATATGGTGTATACATCTTAATGAACAAGAATTCATATTCACTTATTCTCTATAGTCTTGTTCTCTCATGTTTAGTATAGTTGCATATGGATTGTTAATAGACCGTTGTTTTACAACACAGAAGAATTAAAAAGAATTGAAGAGATAAATCATTTGATGATTACATTATTTCAATTATTAATCTATATATGATAAAAAAGAAAGTCAATGAACAGTAGTGAATGAACAGTGATCATCTAGGGTATATTAGAATATAAGGTATGGGGTGGGGGTTGTGGCGTAGGTTGGGTACAAACGCCCAAGTCACCATCCCGGGTGGGCTTGGGTTTCGCCGTAGCCCCTTGGCCGGGGGTTTTAGTACTGGCGTTGGGCGGGACTATCAAGATGACATGGCGGGATCTCATTGGCCAAGACAAGTAGCCGTTTGGGCTAGCCGCTGGCTAACGACTATGTGTTTAAAAAAAAAAATTTCACTATAAATACTCACACTTCTATTCATTTTTTTACCACAACTACTCCACCTCTTCTATAATCATCTCTATCTTATTTTAAAAAAAAATCTCATCCAACCACAATACGAAAAATGAATCCTCATAATCGTGGTTTTGACCCGAACATTTCGTGGGCATTCCAAGAAACACCTAGCCCAGCATCCAATCGTCCAATTGCTCCCTTTTTAATACACTCCACGATGCCGGATATGGTTGGTTACGCATCGTTTATCTCGAATCATTTGAAGAATTATGTCGGTCGAAAACACCAATTCCGTTCGCGCAACGCGCGTCATTGAAAAACTTATAATAATAAATGAATTGTTTGGATTGATTCTCCTAACTCTCGTATTATTCACGGTTTTGTATTGGGTAAAATAAAAGTGTTTTTTTTACTGTTGTTGACTTTTATTTGGTTTCACTATTTTGTATACTTCATTGTTCAAAAAAGAATTACATGATAGTCTTATTTTTTTTAATATGAGTATAGAATTATTATACATATTGGTTTGTTGATGTATTGTGCATTACTTTATATATAAACTAGGTTAGAATCTCGTGTATTACATGAGTTTGAAAAAATAAATGTTATCATAAACAAATAGTTTTAAGATATATAATATATTTAATTTGTTGTTTATAATTACTATGAGATTGATAAATAAATAAGTAGATTAGTATGTTGTTGCTAATATATAGTGAGTGATACGTAACATTCTTTGGAAACCTGTATATTACAAAGGATAGATATTAAAAAAAAAAAAGAAAAACAAAAATTATAAACTTTTTTAATTGATTATTACAATTGTATTACAAACCCGTGTATTACACAGGTTGACATTATTTGGAATTGTTAATCACTTAATTATTTTAAAGGGTAAATTCTTTAATGAATATTAAAAAGTTATTTTTTTTAGTTGTAATACATGACAAACCCATTGCACTGTTTTATAATTAATAACAAATTTCAAATAAATATATCCATTGCTCATTGTGTTATACTGATACGTTAATATTTGTGGGTAAATATTATAAATATGTAAATTAACTTTCGAGTACTACACAAACCTGTGTAACGATTTGTAACTAATTAAACTTTTTTAACCTTTTTAATTAACGAACTAATAATTAATTGGAATAGTTTATTAATTAATTTTTTTATTATTGATAAAGATAAGTATTATTTATGTATTAATTAATTGTTAAAAAATAAAAAAAATATAAATAATTTTTTTAGATGAAAAGAGAAAATATCATGTGGCATTAATTGAAATCCTTTATTAGAATTTAGAAGATTAGATTTGATATATAGATACAGATAATTCTAAATATAAATAGATAATGATGTTTTATTTAGATAAGGATATAATAATTAACTTTAATTAATAATAATTATCCAATTAAGTAGAAGATAAAAGTTTTAATTAAAAATTAATTATCTAAAATTAAGTAAAAGATAAGGGTGGGAAAATCAAAAAATAGATAGCTCTAATGAACCTTTCAAAAAAAAAAAAAAAGATAGCTCTAATGAATGACATTGATTCACTTTATTAAATGTATAGATGTGTTATATATATATGGGAGGGTTTAAGTGAAAACTCCTTTTATCTTGAAAACTCAAAAACTAACTAAAAAAACCTAAACAACATATCAATTTTTTTTACAATTTTTTATTAAAAATCGCTAGTTTTATATATAATAAAAACTTTTTTTCAAAAAAAATTTGTATATGCGCACTACAAATTTTTTATTTTTTTGAAAAAAAAATAATATATAAAAAGCAGCAAAATTGGTAAAAAAAATTGGTATGTTTTTTAGGCTTTTTCAGTTAGTTTTCGGATTTTCACTTTAACTAATGGTTTTTAATTGAACATTCCCATATATATATATATATATAAGTAGGAGTTGGGTGGAAAGTGTGTTTTTCCTAGAAAGTCTAGGAAGTAATAAGAACGCGACATGTGGCATTGAAGGATTTTATCTAAAAGGGCATTTATGTACTTTCACAATCTATTTTTATTTTAGGAAATTATCTTCAATAACTAACTATACATAAATTTCGGAATTTTTTGTTTTCGATTTCTGATCTCACGTAATATCAATCATTCCTTCGTTTTCTTGCTGGAATCTATCAGCATGTTCTTGGTACTGTGTTTTAACAGTTTGTTCTTGGTGATGTGTTTTAACAGCAAGCAGATTCATACAGCTGTGTTTTATTATTCAGATTCATACAGTTGTGTTTTAACAGCAAGCAGATTCATACAGTTGTGTTTTAGCATTCAGATTCATACAGCTGTGTTTTAACAGCAAGCAGATTCATACAAATGTGTTTTAACAGCAAGCAGATTCATACAGTTGTGTTTTAGTATTCAGATTCATACAACTGTGTTTTAACAGCAAGCAGATTCATACAAATGTGTTTTATCATTCAGATTCATACAGCTGTGTTTTAACAGCAAGCAGATTCATACAAATGTGTTTTATCATTCAGATTCATACAGCTGTGTTTTAACAGCAATTCAGATTCATACAGTTGTGTTTTAACAGCAAGCAGATTCATACAAATGTGTTTTACATCAGCAGATTTCGCCCCAGCTTTCGATCGGCTTCCGGTAAATGTTCCGCTGCTATCTATCCTTTCCAAAGTTTCCTGCTTTTTGAATCTCTTCCCTGCAACCAGCAAAATACCGTCAATTACAAACAAGAATCACCCGTAATCTCTTTGTAAAACACGTAGTACAATGAAAGCTTGATCTTACGTATATGGAACAAGGAAAATCTCTTATCTTCATCCATGATTTTAGGTATTTTTGGTATGGTTTTGGGGGTTTCCGAATTTGGGTTTAGAGAGAGAAAGAGAGAGAAAGGGAAATTGGAGTGTATTAAGGAGATGTGATCTCTCTAACGGTTATTTTTTATTGGTTTAAAACACACATAAGGACGAAATTGCCCCTACTCATTTAAAACAATCTATTAAATATAGTTAATTATTACAAGATTGCCATTGATTTAATCTCAACCTTTAAACACACTAATCGGATGGACAAGATCGCTTCCTAGACTTTCTAGGAAAAACACACTTTCCGTAGGAACCCTACTCATATATATATATATATATATATATATATATATATAGGGCCACGATCATTTCAGAATCATAAATATTTACAGAACTCGCAGAATTCTCAATAAACAATCTTTTTATTTATATATTTTTATGTTTAGGATAATTTTATCATTTATTATGTGTATTTTTACGATTACATACATGTTAAGAGTAATTTTATCATTTTTTATATGTAATTTTATAATTACACATATGTAAACTAGTGTTTTTACATATATGTAATTAGTTATGACACATCCCATATGTATATATATATATAGGGCCAGGATCATTTCAGAATTATAAATATTTACAGAATTCCTAATAAACAATCTTTTTACTTATATATTTTTATGTTTAGGATAATTTTATCATTTATTATGTGTATTTTTACGATTACGTACATGTTAAGAGTAATTTTATCATTTTTTATATGTAATTTTATAATTACACATATGTAAACTAGTTTTTTAACATATATGTAATTAGTTATGACACATATATATAATTTTGGCAATTAAACATATGTAAACTACTTTTAACATGTATGTAATCAAAGAAATACATATAATAGATGATAAAAAGATCCTAAATACAAAAACTTATATATAAAATTGTGACACCTCGAAATTTCATGTCCAATATTATATCAACACGTGGCATATACTTAAAACGTGCAAAGGGTTTATTAGAAGGACTAAAGTTGACAAACAAGAAAAGTATGTAAATATAAGGGTTTAAAATGTCAACAATGAATAAATATACTTTACAATAACCCTACATGATGTTTATACCTTTAAGCGAATGAATCATGGATCATACGAAGCTGATTGTGAAAGAAAGTGAGAGATTACAAACTACAGGGGTTAAATGTGTCAACATGTTTAAAGTATACCTCTGAGTGACCTTTTAACAAACCCGGAGTGTTGTAACGATTAATTATGCTCACTAGAATGCATGATAAAAATTTCACCAAGTTTCGTCATCGTATGAGAAAGTTATGATAAAATTCGTACACGAGGGGTTAAAAGCGTCGACATGTTAATACATACCTCTGAGCGACCTATGTATAACTCCCAAACCTTAACCTGTGTTGTAAACATCTGATAAGCATCCTAATCCGGTTAATGCTTACAATAATTGATTCAAATCATAAACATGGGATCTTATGAAATTGTGTTTGACGAATCTTCGTTTATGGTCTTTCAAAAAGAATCCAAGACAATTATACAACATAGCAAGGTGGTCATAACTGTTCAAGCATGAACTAAAGGTCCCATACTGATAATTCAAGCCCAAAATCGTAATGCCTAAGTTGCCCTTTCAAAGCTTGAAAGGTTAACAAGTTTTTGCCTTCTGGTAAAGGCTTACGGACCGTAAAGGTCTTGCCTTACGGTCCGTAAGGCATGCCCAGTAACAGAAAAGTGAACTGGGCCTGTTATGAACAAGTTATTCGACTTAAATGGATATTTTCACTTCCATGAGCGACCCCTACTAGTTCTTAGGCATTAGGGACACTTGTTAATGATCAGTGACCAATGCTAGAGTTGTTTGTCATGATCTTGAGCAATCAAAAGCACTATATAAAGCCCACTTTGTTGCAACTTTAATCATTCACTCACAACTCATCTTCTGATCATTTCTGGAGCTCAAGAGCCTTCTCTAAGCATTTCTAGTCGTGCATAGGACCTTGGTAAGTATCCTTAACCTTCCTTAATCATGTTTTACTTAGTTAATTAGCTTAAAGTCAAACCGTCGTAATTAAGGTTTGACTTATCGATTAATCACTAATGGTTCAGTGTTTAGTCAAACTTAAGGTAGCTATAAGTTGGTAATTATGTGGGCAATAAACCCTTAAAAGGGTACCACCTGATTCCCGCTCTAACTAGATCATTTGTCGGGTCAAAGTTGTTTATAAAAAGTCAACAGGAACTTAATTTTCGAATTAACGCATAATTAACAATGTAGAAGGCGTGCAACCTATTTTATCACTCATATAACTTGTTAATTAGTATAAGAACTGGTCTAAGCTTGTTTGATCCGACAATTTTCTGTTTAGGCTCGGTTCGGAACCGAAAGTCGCAAAACTTTGACTTTTGCTTTGACTTCAGTTCTGACCCGATTTAGATGGGTTTAGAAATGCCTTAGAGCTTCCTTAGGACCAGGTTACATGATAGTATAACCCTCTGTGGTTGGTTCGTTGATTGTCCGATTCGTTTACACGTTTCCGTTAATTGCTTAACGTTGACCATAATGCCCTTTTGACCATAAAACGAGAATTTTGGAAATGTGAAAGGACAATAATCTTTACTACTGATTTATAAACATGTCCCTGAATTTTCACATCAGTTTGAGGTCTAGATTAGGAGTTATGCTCAATGGCGTAATTAGAACGTTTTTATTAATTAAACGGCGTCATTAGCATAAAACCTATCTAAGCCCAATTTTTGACACCAAACCTTTTACCCACTGATGTAATATAATATTTTGGGATTTTTGAAGATTTTTAAGTATTTTTAAATTGATCATAACATGGGGTTATCGCCTTGATTCGGTTATTACCGACTATACCCTTTTGTTCATAAAACGAGTTCTACATAGTATTTTAACACCAATCCAATTGCTACTGATTTTATATAATAAATGAAGTATTTTGAACTTTATAACCTGATCAGAAAACTCAGATTTCCTGTATAACCCGGAAATCGCTTAAAACGGCTTTTTACGCATATTAAACGCCTAGTATGGGTTTAAAACCATTTTGTCATATAAGACTTATCACCAACTGATATGACCTATTAAATTAAGTTTTTTTACTGATTACTTCAGACCCGAGTCTCAAAATTATAATTAATCTTTTTATAATCCTTAAAATGACCAAAATACCCCTACGGGGCTTAGATTGAGATTAAACTCGTTTTGGGCATAATGGAAGGTATCCTACTGATATCACAACATATTTGAGGCATATTAACTTAGGAAACCTGTATATGACTCTTATGGTTACCCGTTACGCTTCTTGCGTGTTCGGTTCGGTTTATGTAACTAGTTTGCATAAATTAGCCGAAACGGGTCAAACCTTATCGTTTTTATCTCAAAATCCAGAATGTGTTTAGATTACCCATATTATGCAAGTCTTCAAACTTCTCGGGTCTAAATCACCTTCTATTCTGGTATTCGCTTAATCGCGTGTTTGAACCGTATCTTTCTTTAAAACTAACCGGTCTAAGTTTAGGCTTAATTAAAGACCCGTTAGGATTCTAATAGGTTATTATAAACCTTCGTTCCAGAATAGGAGACCCGGTAAAAGCTACACGCACTTGCTATTTGTGATTGATACTTGCAAAGGTAAATACTTTTAACTTATTTTCCCTATACGGGCTTGGGGTACGGTATATAAAATACCGCTTGGTTGGGCATTAAATCTTTAATCGTATGGTGGTTAAGTTATTTAATTGACCTGTTTAAATTGTTTTGTTTGCTTAAAGCCTTTGGGGGGTTAATGACCATGTCCCGGATATCCTTAGCATCATTTTACGAAATGGCCACGACCTAAGCGCGGGGTGTAGGCGTACACCCGTCAGTGCCTAAATAAATAATGTGGTGTGTCTATTGATCTTTAACCCGGCATGAACCGGGCTACTGAACGCATAAGAAACATGTAATTCTTTTACAAGTGTTATATTCAAATAATTATCCCAAGTTATAAAAGATATTTTGTGCCACGTGCATTCAAATCAATTTTTAATCATTTTCAAAATAAGTCAGTTAATTGTATTTACCAGTGTAAACTGACGTATTTTCCCAAAAAGGTTAAGTGCAGGTACTACTCGTAATAGGCTGGCTTTCTCCTAGCATCCACAATAAGTCTCGCAAGCTTGGATGACATAAGACTGTTGAACAATGTTTCCTCTTTATTTTGATCCACCTGTGGATTTTATTCAACTATTTTGTGATACTTGATATTACAATTTATTAAAGTTGAAATGAATCTATCTTTTGCTTTCGCTGTGCATTTAAATATTGTGTTGTTTGATTATGATGATATCAACTACGTCACGATACTCCCCACCGGGCCCACCGGTAATACGTGGAAATATCAGGGTGTGATAGGTTGGTATCAGAGCCAACATTGAGTGAATTAAACACTAGCCTTTTTGTGTTTAATCTCAATGACACAATTGCACATACTCGAGTCTAGACAAGAACTTAGGACGATTCCTAATTTGTTTTATTTTGTCCTTTATTGTTTTGTTGTTCTTTCATTTGTTTGACAGGAAAGATGCCACCAAGGTTTCGAAGAGGAGGAAGAGGTAAGGGGCCAATGAGCGCCCCCAACGATCAGGAGGCCGGGCCTTCTCACCGGCGAGCTCCTTCTACTACATTGAGTGCCGATCCTCAAGGAAACTGGAGGACCTATGTGGAGCCCGCTAGACGATCTGTCTCGCATAGCTCAACGCCTCCTTATCAACACTCATTTGGACCTCAGTCCGAAAGTGAGCCCAACAACCCACAACCTTCATATATACCTCTCCAGCGATCCCTTTCGCACCACTCCTTTGGCGACCCCACTCCTGTCTTTCAGGGCCGGTTTAACCCGGCAAACTTTATTCAAGAACCAGTGGGTTTTAACCCATTGGGACCGGAGGATCACTTTTCCGGCGATCACGCCATGGATATGGATGAAGACACCGACCCTATGGAACCACCGACTGGAACCCCCACACACCCTATTGAGGTCTCTGATGGTTCATCCTTCCACGGATCACCCTACCATGGTCCAGACATTTATCAAGCAAGGTTCAACCAGCATGAATGGTATTTTACACCCTCTCACCATTCATCGCCTCACCAGCAGCAGCAGCAGCAGGATCCCTCCGAGGATTCACGTTTCGTGGCAGTCACGCCACCGCCACCACCGCCGCCAGTTCATCAAGCACCTCCAGAACCACCAAGGCGTAGGAGAACAGGCGCACGAATATCCGCGCGAGGAGGGGATTTTCACTTTAGCACCCCCCATCACTCAAGTGGCAGTCACTATCCGCCACTGCAGGAAGACCCGCAAATGGGTGGGCCTTCAAACCCAGTTCCAGAGGTGAATTCTGCACCTATGGCGCCACCACCACCGGGAATGGGTAACCCAATTCCTACGTATACAGGTTCAACGAGGTACAATCCGTTTGAGCAGCCGGCTCACACAAACTACAATTATGCTGAAGCCGACCCGTACCTTGTAGCAGCAAACTACAATGCCCTCCACCCAGAAGGGCCATATGGAGCCCCTTGGGGAGTGGGATATCCAGCTCATGGGTATCAAATACCTGCTCGACCTCCGATTCGGCAGCAGTTGCAGCCACCACGATTTTCCCCACCGGAACAGGAGGAAATCCTCCAAAGACTAAGTCGGGTAGAACATGAATTTCAAGAAGAACGTAGGAACAACAGAGGATTCCTCAAGGGCCTGGCAAGCTTATTAAAGGGGAAGAAGAAGAGGGATCATTAAATCCCTATATGTATTGTTGTATTTCCTATTTCAATCAAGTCCCTGCGTGGACATTTATCTATGTATTTAGTCCCTGCGTGGACTTATCTTTTTAGTCCCTGCGTGGACACCTATTTTAGTAATTGGTCCCTGCGTGGACTTGTATTTCAGTTTAGCCCCTGCGTGGGTAAGTTGTTCTGTTAAAAGTCCCGTTTAGGGCAATGTGTACTCCTTTAATGTTTAATGGAATGTTTAGTTTATAAATTTCATTTTGTCATTATATGCATAAATATATTATACATGAAATAAATAAATCAAAGATCATTCCTTTTAAAAAAATAATATGCCTATTTAAATATTAACTAAGAATCTTAAAGGTATAACCTAGCATGTATGTCATTATAAGACTTGGCCAAGATGGTAAGACCTGTTAAAAGATTCAAATCCCTGTTAACATCTGAAAACATGTTAACACTCCTGGCAGACGTGATTCGTTAAAATCACCCACGTCATTCTTATATTAGGATTCTTCAAAAGATTCCTATCATAACCTGATGATCTATAAATCATGGGTTTAAATCATCAATTAAGATGATCATATGTTAACCATCCATTGGTGGTGTAGTGCCTACGGGCCATACTCATTGTCATATAAGACAAAAGACAGTAGTAGTCTACGACTCCCTGTTAGAAAAAGGTAAAGAACCATATTCAAACCCTAATGCTTTGATTCTCTGAAATCATGGCTTATGATTTAAAATGTCCTTGTGACTAGGCCTTTTGTGCCACTAATAATACTATTATTGTTTTATAATTAGGATAATTATAATAAAAATCCTAAATAAATATGATTAACAAATTAACCAAATATGGTCTATGTTTACCATGGTTAATGAATTGCCATAAAAGACAATTCCATAATAAACTATTGTCAATATCTTATGTAACAGTTCAACTACATGGCTGACTCGGATGAGATCAACAGTCACCCAAAGGAGGACCATGATAATACCCGAATTAACATAGCGGGTGCAGAGCTCCAAGCGTTAATTGACAATGCTGTTACAAAAGCCTTGGATAGGCAGTATAGTGAGTCGAGCGGTACTCGAAGCAGGACCTAATCAGTACCCCACTCCAAGCCTAAGACTCATTCAGAGGCTCACAGCAAGCCGCCCTCTAAGAAAGACGAGCCAAAGAAAGATGATGAACGACACTCATCAAACCAAAGGAGTGTTCCCTCTCAAAGGACCATACTGAACCAAGGACCCCGTGATAAGGGTTGCTCCTATAAGTATTTTGTTTCATGCAAACCCAGGGATTTCACTGGGGAAAAAGGAGCTATAGACTGCATGACTTGGTTGGATGAGATGGACACTGTGGTTGATATCAGTGGTTTTGCTGATAAGGATGTGGTAAAGTTCGTGTCTCAGTCGTTCAAAGGTGAGGCACTAGCCTGGTGGAGATCTTTGATCCAAGCTACAGGGAAAATCCCGTTGTACAATCTGACATGGGATCAGTTTATGACGTTGATTAAAGAAAACTACTGCCCTCAGCATGAGGTTGAGAAGATTGAATCTGATTTCTTGTCGTTGGTTATGAAGAACCTGGATTGTCAAGCCTACCTTACGAGCTTTAATACAATGTCAAGGTTGGTCCCTTATCTTGTGACCCCGGAACCCAAAAGAATAGCTCGTTTCATTGGGGGTTTAGCCCCAGAGATTAAGGCAAGTGTAAAAGCCTCTCGGCCAGCTACATTCAGGTCTGCAGTTGATATATCCTTGTCCCTCACACTGGACGCGGTCAGGCAGAGATCACTGAGGAACACGGATGCCGAGAAAAGGAAGCGTGAAGATGACAATTCACGACGGTCAGACAAGAAGCATAGGGGAAACAATGACCACAAGAAGACTTCTGGATCTAATAAAGATGGTCTTCAGTCGGGTGATAAACCCAAATGTAAGATCTGCAAGAAACAGCACTTCGGGAAGTGCAGATATGAATCGAACTCGCAGACACAGTCGAGGACTTTTGCATGTGGGATATGCAAGTCCAAGGAACACAAGACCTTGGATTGCAAAAAGTTGAAGGATGCGACCTGCTACAACTGTAATGAAAAGGGGCATATCAAATCCAACTGCCCAAAACTTGCAAGGAAGACTGAGGATGGGAAGAAGACCAATGCAAGGGTCTTCCGGATGGATGCAAAGGAAGCCGTCCAGGACGACAATGTGATCACAGGTACCTTCCTCATAAATGATGTTTATGCAAGAGTACTTTTTGATTCAGGCGCTGATCAGTCGTTCGTAGATAATAAGTTTTGTGAATTGTTGAAATTGCCTGTAAAAACCTTAAGTGTGAAGTATGAGGTGGAATTAGCTGATGGAACCATAGAGACCGTCTCAACTGGGTTAGATGGATGTGTTATATCCATTAGGAACCACTCTTTTCCTTTGTCCTTACTTCCTTTGAAGTTAGCCGGTTTCGACATAGTTTTAGGCATGGACTGGTTATCTCAAAACCAGGCCCAGATTGTCTGCAATAAGAAGCAAGTGGTAATCAAGACTCCGTCTGGTGAATCACTTACCATTCAGGGAGATACTCAGTATGGACTGCCTGAGCAAGTGTCTATGCTCAAGGCCTCTAGGTGTTTAAAGAAGGGTTGTGTCATCTACATGGCACAAGTGACTATTGATGAGCCGAAGCCTAAGATTGAGGATATCCCTGTCATTTCTGAATACCCTGAAGTTTTTCCTGAAGAACTACCTGGTTTACCACCAGATAGGCAGGTGGAATTCAGAATTGACATCATCCCTGGAGCAGCACCAGTAGCAAGGGCGCCTTATAGGTTGGCACCAACAGAGATGAAGGAATTGAGAACATAACTAGATGAATTGCTAGCCAAGGGTTTCATTAGACCTAGTTCGTCTCCTTGGGGAGCACCAATCTTATTTGTCAAGAAGAAGGATGGATCGATGCTTCTATGCATCGATTACCGTGAGCTTAATAAGGTCACTATCAAGAATCGGTATCCATTACCCAGGATCGACGACTTGTTCGATCAGCTTCAAGGGGGCAAGTTAATTCTCTAAGATTGACTTAAGGTCAGGCTATCACCAACTGAAGGTTAGAGATGAAGACGTACACAAGAATGCATTTAGGACTCGTTATGGTCATTACGAGTTCCTAGTGATGCCTTTTGGGCTCACTAATGCACTAGCGGCATTCATGGATCTCATGAACCGTGTCTGCAAACCATACTTGGACAAATTTGTTATCGTCTTCATTGACGACATTCTGATTTATTCAAAGAATCAGGCCGACCATGAGAAACATCTTCGATGTATTCTTTCACTACTTCAGCAGGAGAAGCTCTACGCCAAATTCTCTAAGTGTGAATTTTGGCTTCGTGAAGTCCAATTTCTTGGACATGTGGTTAGCGAGCGTGGTATCCAGGTGGATCCCGCTAAGATTGAAGCCATCATGAATTGGCAAGAGCCGAAGACTCCCATAGAGATTCGCAGTTTCTTGGGATTGGCAGGATACTACAGGCGTTTTATAGAAAAATTTTCAAGAATTGTTGCACCCCTAACTTCATTGACTCGTAAGAGCGTAAAGTTCGATTGGGGTCCTAAACAACAGGAATCCTTCGATATTCTCAAACAAAAGTTGAGCAATGCGCCTGTACTGGCATTGCCTGAAGGTAGCGAAGAATTCGTAGTTTACTGCGACGCATCACACACTGGCATGGGGTGTGTGCTTATGCAGAAAGGCAAGGTTATTGCCTATGCTTCACGTCAGTTAAAGGTGCATGAAAAGAATTACACCACCCATGACTTAGAATTGGGTGCCGTTGATGTATTGTGTGTTACTTTATATATAAACTAGGTTAGAATCTCGTGTATTACATGAGTTTGAAAAAATAAATGTTATCATAAACAAATAGTTTTAAGATATATAATATATTTAATTTGTTGTTTATAATTACTATGAGATTGATAAATAAATAAGTAGATTAGTATGTTGTTGCTAATATATAGTGAGTGATACGTAACATTCTTTGGAAACCTGTATATTACAAAGGCTAGATATTAAAAAAAAAGAAAAAAACAAAAATTATAAACTTTTTTAATTGATTATTACAATTGTATTACAACCCCGTGTATTACACAGGTTGACATTATTTGAAATCGTTAATCACTTAATTATTTTAAAGGGTAAATTCTTTAATGAATATTAAAAAGTTATTTTTTTTAGTTGTAATATATGACAAACTCATTGCACTATTTTATAATTAATAACAAATTTCAAATAAATATATCCATTGCTCATTGTGTTATACTGATACGTTAATATTTGTGGGTAAATATTATAAATATGTAAATTAACTTTCGAGTACTACACAAACCTGTGTAACGATTTGTAACTAATTAAACTTTTTTAACCTTTTTAATTAACGAACTAATAATTAATTGGAATAGTTTATTAATTAATTTTTTTATTATTGATAAAGATAAGTGATATTTATGTATTAATTAATTGTTAAAAAATAAAAAAATATAAATAATTTTTTAGATGAAGAGAGAAAATATCATGTGGCATTAATTGAAATCCTTTATTAGAATTTAGAAGATTAGATTTGATATATAGATACAGATAATTCTAAATATAAATAGATAATGATGTTTTATTTAGATAAGGATATAATAATTAACTTTAATTAATAATAATTATCCAATTAAGTAGAAGATAAAAGTTTTAATTAAAAATTAATTATCTAAAATTAAGTAAAAGATAAGGGTGGGAAAATCAAAAAATAGATAGCTCTAATGAATGACATTGATTCATTTTATTAAATGTATAGATGTGTTATATATATATGGGAGGGTTTAAGTGAAAACTCCTTTTATCTTGAAAACTCAAAAACTAACTAAAAAAACCTAAACAACATATCAATTTTTTTTTACAACTTTTTATTAAAAATCGCTAGTTTTATATATAATAAAAAACTCTTTTTCAAAAAAAAATTGTACATGCGCACTACAAATTTTTTATTTTTTTTGAAAAAAAAATAATATATAAAAGCAGCAAAATTGGTAAAAAAAATTGGTATGTTTTTTAGGCTTTTTTAGTTAGTTTTCGGATTTTCACTTTAACTAATGGTTTTTAATTGAACATTCCCATATATATATATATATATATATATATATATATATATATAGGGCCAGGATCATTTCAGAATTATAAATATTTACAGAATTCCTAATAAACAATCTTTTTACTTATATATTTTTATGTTTAGGATAATTTTATCATTTATTATGTGTATTTTTACGATTACGTACATGTTAAGAGTAATTTTATCATTTTTTATATGTAATTTTATAATTACACATATGTAAACTAGTTTTTTAACATATATGTAATTAGTTATGACACATATATATAATTTTGGCAATTAAACATATGTAAACTACTTTTAACATGTATGTAATCAAAGAAATACATATAATAGATGATAAAAAGATCCTAAATACAAAAACTTATATATAAAATTGTGACACCTCGAAATTTCATGTCCAATATTATATCAACACGTGTCATATACTTAAAACGTGCAAAGGGTTTATTAGAAGGACTAAAGTTGACAAACAAGAAAAGTATGTAAATATAAGGGTTCAAAATGTCAACAATGAATAAATATACTTTACAATAACCCTACATGATGTTTATACCTTTAAACGAATGAATCATGGATCATACGAAGCTGATTGTGAAAGAAAGTGAGAGATTACAAACTATAGGGATTAAATGTGTCAACATGTTTAAAGTATACCTCTGAGTGACCTTTTAACAAACCCGGAGCGTTGTTACGATTAATTATGCTCACTAGAATGCATGATAAAAAGTTCACCAAGTTTCGTCATCGTATTAGAAAGTTATGATAAAATTCGTACACGAGGGGTTAAAAGCGTCGACATGTTAATACATACCTCTGAGCGACCTATGTATAACTCCCAAACCTTAACCTGTGTTGTAAACATCTGATAAGCATCCTAATCCGGTTAATGCTTACAATAATTGATTCAAATCATAAAGATGGGATCTTATGAAATTGTGTTTGACGAATCTTCGTTTATGGTCTTTCAAAAAGAATCCAAGACAATTATACAACATAGCAAGGTGGTCATAACTGCTCAAGCATGAACTAAAGGTCCCATACTGATAATTCAAGCCCAAAATCGTAATGCCTAAGTTGTCCTTTCAAAGCTTGAAAGGTTAACAAGTTTTTGCCTTCTGGTAAAGGCTTACGGACCGTAAAGGTCTTGCCTTACGGTCCGTAAGGCATGCCCAGTAACAGAAAAGTGAACTGGGCCTGTTATGAACAAGTTATCCGACTTAAATGGATATTTTCACTTCCATGAGCGACCCCTACTAGTTCTTAGGCATTAGGGACACTTGTTAATGATCAGTGACCAATGCTAGAGTTGTTTGTCATGATCTTGAGCAATCAAAAGCACTATATAAAGCCCACTTTGTTGCAACTTTGATCATTCACTCACAACTCATCTTCTGATCATTTCTGGAGCTCAAGAGCCTTCTCTAAGCATTTCTAGTCGTGCATAGGACCTTGGTAAGTATCCTTAACCTTCCTTAATCATGTTTTACTTAGTTAATTAGCTTAAAGTCAAACCGTCGTAATTAAGGTTTGACTTATCGATTAATCACTAATGGTTCAGTGTTTAGTCAAACTTAAGGTAGCTATAAGTTGGTAATTATGTGGGCAATAAACCCTTAAAAGGGTACCATCTGATTCCCGCTTTAACTAGATCATTTGTCGGGTCAAAGTTGTTTATAAAAAGTCAACAGGAACTTAATTTTCGAATTAACGCATAATTAACAATGTAGAAGGCGTGCAACCTATTTTATCACTCATATAACTTGTTAATTAGTATAAGAACTGGTCTAAGCTTGTTTGATCCGACAATTTTCTGTTTAGGCTCGGTTCGGAACCGAAAGTCGCAAAACTTTGACTTTTGCTTTGACTTCAGTTCTGACCCGATTTAGATGGGTTTAGAAATGCCTTAGAGCTTCCTTAGGACCAGGTTACATGATAGTATAACCCTCTGTGGTTGGTTCGTTGATTGTCCGATTCGTTTACACGTTTCCGTTAATTGCTTAACGTTGACCATAATGCCCTTTTGACCATAAAACGAGAATTTTGGAAATTTGAAAGGACAATAATCTTTACTACTGATTTATAAACATGTCCCTGAATTTTCACATCAGTTTGAGGTCTAGATTAGGAGTTATGCTCAATGGCGTAATTAGAACGTTTTTATTAATTAAACGGCGTCATTAGCATAAAACCTATCTAAGCCCAATTTTTGACACCAAACCTTTTACCCACTGATGTAATATAATATTTTGGGATTTTTGAAGATTTTTAAGTATTTTTAAACTGATCATAACATGGGGTTATCGCCTTGATTCGGTTATTACCGACTATACCCTTTTGTTCATAAAACGAGTTCTACATAGTATTTTAACACCAATCCAATTGCTACTGATTTTATATAATAAATGAAGTATTTTGAACTTTATAACCTGATCAGAAAACTCAGATTTCCTGTATAACCCGGAAATCGCTTAAAACGGCTTTTTACGCGTATTAAACGCCTAGTATG
This sequence comes from Helianthus tuberosus, assembly GCA_030545235.1. Taxonomy (NCBI): domain Eukaryota; kingdom Viridiplantae; phylum Streptophyta; class Magnoliopsida; order Asterales; family Asteraceae; genus Helianthus; species Helianthus tuberosus. The sequence continues at coordinate 192,823,760 of CM060401.1, read as the reverse complement.
GGTTTAAAACCATTTTGTCATATAAGACTTATCACCAACTGATATGACCTATTAAATTAAGTTTTTTTACTGATTACTTCAGACCCGAGTCTCAAAATTATAATTAATCTTTTTATAATCCTTAAAATGACCAAAATACCCTTACGGGGCTTAGATTGAGATTAAACTCGTTTTGGGCATAATGGAAGGTATCCTACTGATATCACAACATATTTGAGGCATATTAACTTAGGAAACCTGTATATGACTCTTATGGTTACCCGTTACGCTTCTTGCGCGTTCGGTTCGGTTTATGTAACTAGTTTGCATAAATTAGCCGAAACGGGTCAAACCTTATCGTTTTTATCTCAAAATCCAGAATGTGTTTAGATTACCCATATTATGCAAGTCTTCAAACTTCTCGGGTCTAAATCACCTTCTATTCCGGTCTTCGCTTAATCGCGCGTTTGAACCGTATCTTTCTTTAAAACTAACCGGTCTAAGTTTAGGCTTAATTAAAGACTCGTTAGGATTCTAATAGGTTATTATAAACCTTCGTTCCAGAATAGGAGACCCGGTAAAAGCTACACGCACTTGCTATTTGTGATTGATACTTGCAAAGGTAAATACTTTTAACTTATTTTCCCTATACGGGCTTGGGGTACGGTATATAAAATACCGCTTGGTTGGGCATTAAATCTTTAATCGTATGGTGGTTAAGTTATTTAATTGACCTGTTTAAATTGTTTTGTTTGCTTAAAGCCTTTGGGGGGTTAATGACCATGTCCCGGATATCCTTGGCATCATTTTACGAAATGGCCACGACCTAAGCGCGGGGTGTAGGCGTACACCCGTCAGTGCCTAAATAAATAATGTGGTGTGTCTATTGATCTTTAACCCGGCATGAACCGGGCTACTGAACGCATAAGAAACATGTAATTCTTTTACAAGTGTTATATTCAAATAATTATCCCAAGTTATAAAAGATATTTTGTGCCACGTGCATTCAAATCAATTTTTAATCATTTTCAAAATGAGTCAGTTAATTGTATTTACCAGTGTAAACTGACGTATTTTCCCAAAAAGGTTAAGTGCGGGTACTACTCGTAATAGGCTGGCTTTCTCATAGCATCCACAATAAGTCTCGCAAGCTTGGATGACATAAGACTGTTGAATAATGTTTCCTCTTTATTTTGATCCACCTGTGGATTTTATTCAACTATTTTGTGATACTTGATATTACAATTTATTAAAGTTGAAATGAATCTATCTTTTGCTTTCGCTGTGCATTTAAATATTGTGTTGTTTGATTATGATGATATCAACTACGTCACGATACTCCCCACCGGGCCCACCGGTAATACGTGGAAATATCGGGGTGTGACAAAAATGATTGTTTATTAGGAGTTCTGAAAGTTCTGTAGTTATTTAGAGTTCTGAAATGAACTCAACCCTATATATATATATATATACACACACACTTCTCGTGCGAGTTTGGTCACCATTTTTTACAGAAACATTTACTAACACATCTGTAAAAAATGACAAGCCTGTAGTTATTCATCATTTACAATGATGTATTTTTTTACAAAATGATGACATCATCAGTAAAAAAAATTATGGTGATGTAAATTTTTGCAGGATGCATTTTTTATTTTTTTCTAGAACAGTTTGATTTTTTTTAAAGATTTTTGAGATTTTTTTTTTTTTGAAAAAACCTTGTTTAAGGCCTACCTCTCACACTTCTAACAATTCAATGTGATTCTCATTTTACTCTTTCTATATATATATATAGGATCAGGATCAAGGGAAAAGCACTCCGAGTTGTGAGAACTTAGAGAACTCGGCCTTCTCGTGCTATTTTGCACCCATTTTTCAACCATAGATTAAAATGTTTAGAAAGACTGTCGTAAAAAAATTTAAAAAAAATTCGAAATGGTGTTTTTCAGCCCTTTACAGCAGCTGTAAAAAGGTGATGACATACGCATGACATCACTTTTTACACCATGTACGGCTGTCGTAAATGGAAAAAAAAAACTAGTTTTTTTTAGTAAAACTTGATTTTTTTAATGATTTCTGGTAAAAAAAAAAATAAAAAAAAACTTTTCATAAGGTTGAGTTCTCTAAGTTATCACAACTCGTATAAATTTTCATTTTATCCTAACCCTATATATATATATATAGAGAGAGAGAATGTGAACACTTGAATAGTTGTTTGAACTTGCATTAATGGACGACTTCTTGTCCTAAGCATGACTATTGAAGGTCCAAGGGACCTGGACCCCCACCACAATTTATACAAATCGACAAGTAACATATAGTACAACTATTCAAATTTTTGGATGATCAAAATTCAAATCTTGTTGTTATCATATATATACACACAACTTTAGTTCATATTGAACATAGAGATACTTATGCAACATGGAAAAAAGACGACAATAATTTATGTCTTTATAAACAGAACCAGAAAACCATACGCAACAACTATAATTTGCAATGAATCAACATGTAGAGCAATCTAACAACATTTATGGGGTCGTCATTGATTTGATTGTCTCATTCTATTTGGAATTTATTTGTTTGGGTTTTCCCTACACTCAAGTTGATGTTTATCGTCACATCACAACTAGTAATTTGACTTTGGTTAACAATGTTATAAAAAGAGTAGTCAAAATCCAAAAGCAACTTTAGGCTCGACCAAAACCACTCACTAAGTTTGATCAAAAGTGACTATAGTTGTGACGGTAGCGGTAGGGACCGGCTAAGCCCATCAAAATCATATGGTGAATTGTCGACATAGGTTTAATCAGGTTGTTTTGTTAATACATAAAAACTAATTAAAGCACAAGCATATGCAGAGGCGTCTCTGAAAATTCACGTACTCTGTTCGAGATTGAAAAAATGTGCTCTTCCGTTATGTTTTGTTATTATTTAAAAAAAATCAAATTAGCATTGGGCTCAATAAACCTAATTTCAAGTGGGCTAAATTTTAAACCATAAAAAATGATATGTAAATGAGCCTATATTAGAAGTGGTATGTGTTTACTGTTTAAAGAAAATAACATATACGTATCGGATTTCTTTTAAATCGCATGCCCCTCGAAATCGTAGGCCTTGTGCGGAGGTCCTCCCTGCACACCATCAAAGCCTCCCATGAGCATAGGGTAGGGTAGTATATGAGAAGTAACACAATAAAGTATTAAAAATGAAATACAAAATTAGAGACCAAACGTTCCACACACCTAGAATTTTGTAACCCGAACACGACTCATTTAACCAAGTTATTAAATGGGTTGGTGGGTAATAATTAAGTTGTTAAGATGTTAATCGGATAGTGGGTTGTAAAAAATGGGTTAGTGAGTTGACTTCTTTAACTAAATGGTTTAGTAGGTCAACCGAACATGACTCGTTCAATTACAAATGGTCAACACGAAGAAGACTCATTTAACAAGTTAAATATGCCAACCTTAAATATGATAGTTCATATGGTGTTGATGTTCTCTTGCAAATTGGCATCCCTAAAATCCGTACTTAGTTAGGGATGAGTAAATACCGATACCGTCCCGATACCGTCCTGATCTCGAAAAATACCGATCCCGAATTTTGTGTAAACTTGGTACCGATACCGATACCGATACCGAAATATGTCGGTACGGTATCGGTATTTTGAGGGTAAAATTCGGTATTTGACCGATACCGAAAATGCCAAAAAGTGGATACCGTTTCCGGTACCGAAAAAATCGGGATCGGGATTTCGGGATTTCGGGATCGAGATCGGGACATGATCAGAATCGGGACGGTATTTTATACCAATTGCTCATTAGAGCAATTTTAGTATTTATTTTATGATAAAACGGGAGGAACTAATGTGGTGGTGTTTTCTCTATTTTTTTTCTCATTAGAGAAATTTTAGTATTTATTTAATTATCTCAATTATATTTGAAAAAACTAAGGTTTGTCGTGCTAAGAGTATCATGGGAGCAACATCTCTTTTCTTAAGGGATAGGTTAAGGTTTGCTTTCTTCTCACTTCTTCTAGACCCTACTTACGTTGTGGGATATTACTAGGTATGTCTGTATAGTGTATACTGTACAGCAACAAAAACATACCCACTAGAATCATACCCATAGCGAACCTATTGATGTGGTGTTGGGAGGGTGGGATGTAAATAAGTTTTAACTCTATGACTCTATCACAAGAGATAGAAATGTTGCTTCCAGTGAGACCCCAATAGTGGCGAAGCTTGACCCGAATGACAGGGGGATCGAAAACGTATATACAGTGGCGAAGCTTGAAAATTTCCACCAGGGGTCGGAAAGTAACGGACCTAAAAAAAATTTTCTATCGCGTAGTTTCGAGGTGTATGTTCGGGTCGGACGTCGGTGATTCGATTCGGGTCGGGTCAAACATTAATATCAAATAAAAAATGTTCTCAAACATTAAAACGTAAACATGGTTTCACAAACAAACGAACAAAGACACCAAAACACATAAATTGCAGCCCTAAATTAAACCTAAAGATAAAAAACACATAACTTTAACATTATGAAGATTGAAGAAGTAGAACAAGAGTACAAGACCACAACAACGAGCAGTGTTTTGGCTTCTGTTCTCGAACAAGAAGCTGAAGTCGAATAGTTCTGGAACCTGCGCCCCCCCCCCCCCCTCCCCCTCTGCAATTCTGGCTCGTGGCTTCTGTTCTTCTGGTCGATGTCCCAAAGTAAACAAATTTGGGGTTTTTTTTTATAGGGTGGGCTTTTAAGTTGGGTTGTATAATGATTTGATTTGGGTTATATAATTTAAGTTGGGCTGTATAATGATTTGATTTGGGTTATATAATGTACATTCTAGTATTCTACCAAATATAATGACTGGGGCTAAAATATTTGGGCTAATTAAATATTTTATTTGGCTATATAAATAAAAAAAATTAAAACTAGGGGGTCGAAAATGTATATACCTAAAAAGATTTTCTTTTATAAAACCGGGGGGTCGAAAACGTATATACCTACAAAATCCTATACGAAACGTACATATATAACACTATTGACCGAAAAGTTGGGGGGTCGGGCGCCCCTCCCCGCCCCTTAAATCCTGCGCCCCTGCGTATATACCAAAAAAATTCTATAGAACCGGAGGGTCGAAAATGTATATACCCAAAAATTTATAAATGAAAACTACATATATAACACTATTGAATGAAAAGTTCGGGGTCCCCCCCCCCCCCCCCCAATACTTCGCCCCTGCAGACATAGAAGTCAAAATAAGACGTACATAGCTACTAAAAAATGATAAAGCCAGAAATAGTTAGCTAACAATAGCAGGACATTTATGAAAACGTATAATATGGACAAATTCCACATGATATAGACACACAAACAAGCGATAATTTGCAAAGATCACTGATCACCTAAAAAACACTGAGAAACTAAGCTCGTAAAATAAGAAGAAAAAAACGTACCCTCCACCTAAAAGTCTATAATCCTAATTCTACCTGTACACGAACCACTATCCTAGACGAACTCTATTTATGATTACAATGAGTTCTGTTAATAAGTTATAACCGTTAATAAGTTGTAAAAAAAACTATATATAAACATAAGATGGTGATTATGATAAATTGATATGATAAATCAAATTTATAAAATAAAATCTGTGCATCACAATATATTTATATAAACAAAATCACATCCAGACATCCCATCAAACGCCTTCTGTGCATTTGAGTCGAAAGCTTGATAGAAAATATGGTGAAAGTTTGAATTATACTTCGAAAATCATTGGGATGATGTAGGAAAAAATCTAGTTCTATAGATTTTTTTCGCTTTTGATTTCTTATTTGATTATTGCACACGGCAGTGGAGGATGACAACGATGCGAACGCAAAGACGCCACATATTGGTCAGCGATGTCAGCAGCCGGAGGTTGGATGTCGAAGATAACATGAGGATGAAGGAAAAGACTTCATTACAAAAGTTATTAAACTCTATTTATGAACACAATGAGTTCCCTTAAAACAAAGTCAGATACAACAGCATGAAATACTAAAAATAAATAAGAGGTTTATAAAATTGGTACTCCAAACAGAAAATGCATCTCCAGATTGTATGTAGTACAATAAATCAAACCAAAGAACATGTTTTCGAAAAGCAAACACATAATACACCAAGACTCCCGGCTAAAATTGGGTATAAATAGAACCCTGTAATACACAGAATTTAAGCATAACCCCTTATTAAGTTCTAATCAAGAAGACAAGAATCAACATCATCCTCGCCACCGCCGCCTCCGGCACCACCACTATAGTCCGTTCGTTCATAAAAGATTAATGGTGAAGGAGACGTATGGGTGCGCATCAGCGTCGCCACCCAAGCCAGCCATGCTTCCTTCATCCTCGGTTTTCCAGAACGTGCTGCGTTGATAATTACCAAAACATCATTAATTGGCAGTGTGGTCCTAAGACCAAAACAACATTAATTTCAACATATGACAGAAACAAATTAACCACGTGGTCCTAGACATGCAGCCATCGATGAGTAACTTCAGGAGTGATTAAATGGCTGAATACGACAGGTACCTTGCATCTATAAACCTCTTAAAATGTTTTGGACCATTATATCATATTTTTAATACAGTTTCTTTTTTTAAGTCAATGGATTTATGATGTTCTAGACTAGGAGAATTAACTATAACATCAACTATATTCCATTGATATTGCACAGATAAAATGACCAATTTTCCCATTAGCATTGATGACAGTGAATTGGGTCCAAAACAGTAGCTTTATTTGTCGGCAACAAGGGTAACTCAACAAACAATCAAAGGAGTAATTTTCAATGTGAGGTGTAAGAAATTACCTGTTAGAGTTGCCACATAAGCCTTCGAGGATTGTACGCACCTTCTTCTCACTTTTCACAAATGGTGATAACACAACCGACTGAAGTCAAATCAGGAAAAAGAATTATACATATATTTGAGCCACCATTTAATACTAAAAAAACAAATGTAATTGTAAAGGTATAAGTAAATACCAAAAAGGAAGGGGGCAACCCGTATCTCAAAATGCTCTCGGCAAATAAGCGAACAGCACAAAAGTGCATCCAGGAAGTGAAAACCTGCAAGATAAGCGTAGTACAGTTGAAGTTGGGAAATACTAAAGAAGAGAGGGAAATATAATTGTGTTACCTGTTAAATACAACTATAAATAAAATAATATTACAATCATAATCTAATTCTATTAAATAAATCCCTTTAAGAGGCTTTACGCATTTATATATACATTTTGGGCAATTTTTGACCCGTTTAATTTTCATGATAGCTAAAAACAGAGCTTCACCCATTTAACTTGTAGAGAGCATGTGAATGTTCCAACAATCTAAGTTTAAATCAATTAGTGTAGTGACTAGTGAATAACTTTGCTATTCTTTTGTTACAGAAAAAATTAAACGACTGTAGGCAAAACGGTAATTCGGTGCAATATAGGCGGTCGTGTTTTCAATTTAAAAGAGTGTTATAGGAACAACAGTACAGAAGCGAAGCTGACTAACGGGTGGTAGTGATACCCTTAAGGGTGGTGGTTTCAAGAACACATGTGTAGGTGGGTCATGGGTGTCTAAATTGTCGTCGTAAAAATCAAAAGAACGGTACATTATAACATGGAAATTTTGTGACATGTTGAATGTCCAATTTGTCGTCTAAAAAAACAAAAGAGTACATAATATTATGAAAATTTTGTGACATGTGCTCCATGATATAAATGTTCATAGTGCATATTTTTCCGGTTTCAGTCACACAGAACACTCATGTACGTAGCAAATTTGGACCATTCTTCCTGGTTTAGTAACTAGTATCATACAGACTAGATTACTTGTTACATTTTCGGTACATTGGGAAGTTTAGAACAATACAACTTTTGAAAATATTACATCTGAAAATAACAAGTATTTGCCATTATAACAGGGAATCACCCTTGCTAAGAGGCTCACGAGCACAAAAGCTTAACGATTAGCACAATAAATTTAGAAAAAAATAAAAAATAAATGGATGCAATGGACGCAAATGTTTTGGGCTGGAGACAAGACAAGGAAAAGACTGGGATTTTCGAATTTGTGCCAGGTATTAATTAGTATAAGAAAGAATGGATTAATCAAGCTTATTGGGCTTTGGTATGAAGGGCATTGGGCTGGTTGGAATCTCCCTTGTGAGCATAGAAACAATTTGTACAAGAAAAGGCCCAATGAGTGGATTATTAGATTTGTGTGGGCCTGGAGTTGGACCGATATTACATGGTGTTTATTTGATTGGTTGATTGAGGAGAGAGTTAGACAAAATTATCAGTATTGGATTAGTTGGATGGATATTGGGTTAGAAGGTGGTTTTGGGCTGTCGGATTGTTTACATGTTGGGATTTGGTAATCAACCGAAATAATCATCAAGTTAAGTTACGTGGTCTAATAGCAAGATGTATGTGGCAACGGCCAGTTTCAAAACCATTAAAGGTTGGTTTGAAGAGGCGAAAGTGGGCCGAAGAAATTTTAATGGGTATTGGACTTATAATTCTACATGTGCTGTTAATAGATTTTAGGTTCTGTGCAATGACTGTGTCTTGTATTGGGCCAACAATAAGCCCATATGGATTAGGGGCATAGGGTATTTTGGTGGTGTATGCATAAGAATTGTTCGGTTAGGTATAGAGTAGACATACTTGTATAGAGCCCAACATAGTCGGTATTGATAGGACTCGATGGGCTGGGCACGTTGCTCACTTGTTCAGGGCCCAACTTTTTTTTTCATCTTGTAATTCTTTTTGTAAATTTATATAATTTTACCAGGGGTGTTGTTTCCCCCATATATCTTTTAAACATAATATATTCACAACATAAATTAAGCATAATAGAGTAAAAGGATAAATTAAGAGAGATGATAAAATACCTCTCCATAACTGGTATAACACCATTGCAAAAGAGAGCTTTTGAGAGATTCTTGATCTTGTATCAGTTTTTCAAGCTACTGTTTCCTACTCTCTTGAGATACTCAAAATCACAGATCTGAATCATAATCAGATATTTTATAATCAAAATTTTGTTTTACACAACCTGAATTATAATGGCATAAGATGCTTTAATGTATGATTGTAATTGTCATGTTACAAGAAGAATGCATGAATACTATTATCAAATAAACTCACTTGGAATCCTCTTTCGCGTGCCTTAATTCGAAAATTATCAGCATCACGATTAAACAATGTTACAGTGTAAAGAGCATTCTCATTGTCCTCATGTAGATTCTTGGAGGATCTGGGGACCTAAAACAATTAGTTTGATTACCGAATGAATCATGAACGTTTTTGCAGGCAGTAGTGAATTTCATAATTATAATCATAAAGGCAGTCGTACCACATAAGTTGTCAGTGTCTCATAAGTCATAACATGACAACCAATCCTTCTGAGAGTACTTGGGAACAACTCCAATGAGCGTAACCAAGTGTTCTGAACGAACAATGTCCTCTGGCTTTACTAAATTCTACAGATCATGAACAGCTAAGCTGGAACAAGGATTTGTTTACAAAATGCATGTTATTGCATAATAAACTAATTTTTTGAATAAAGCAATTTAGTTGGTTGTATGCATAATAAAACAATGTGGGTGACTTTCAACCAGTATTCAGTAAGACCCATTTTAATGTGGAACAGATCCAAGAGTTGGTGGGCCCTTTCATGGAGTAATGAGAGAATGGAAAACGGGCTGGAAGCCTGATGTAAAGCCCAACTTCAAACAGGTACAATTCTCAAATCGTAAAAAGTTATGGGTCTGCCTTATATATCACAGAAAGCTAGCAATGGACCGAACTTTGTGGTAAATGGCCCATCATGGTTTGCCTGGTTCTTGGGCCCATGACTAGTTCTTGGGCCCAAATCCCTTTGTTTTAGTATTTTAGGTACATTCCTGCTAATGGGCTATTCTTGTAAGTTATAGGTATTCGATAATAGACTATTACTTCACTCTCTAAAAGCGTGTGTTCTTTATGTGTTGTGTTTATGTTCTGTATCACATTTAACCTGTTTCCTTTTAACATAACTTTTTAACCTATTAGACCCGTTAAAGGTATAACATAACCCAAAGCGACCTGTTCATAAGCTCATGGGTAAAACTTGCCACCCCAGAATGATTGGTCTGTATAAAGTTTACCTTCCGGTCTGCTTTCTGTTAATTGCATTGAGCTGACTACGAACATTGTTATATTCAGCCATACGAACCTGGCATAGTGCAATACGGGAAACCACCATAAAGCATTAGAGAGTTTTCGATAAGTAAATAAATAGATCTCAAGGTTTAGCAAACACATAACAATGAACAACAAATTTGGCAAAGTGGTAAATAGAATAAGTCATAAGAATTAAACTGTATTTCCTCCACTTCATTATGTCCAATAAAAAAATGTTCTATATTTCCCTTATGGGAGATTTCAAATACAGAAATATGAATTTGTCTGCCTAACTTATGCTGATTTATTTCCAAAAGGTTGCACCTTATTTTGTCTTCATTGGAGGATGTTAAGGCATTTGACTAATAGTCAACGAATTTCATCATTCATGAAGTACAAGTAGAGGTATACAAATCGGTTTTTTTCAAAAACCGGTTTCGGTTATTAACCGAACCGGTTTTTTTCATCCAAAATGAAAACCGGTTTTTTTAATAACCGGTTTCGGTTACTAACCGGTTTTTCAAGTCCAAAACAATAACCGGTGTAACCGGTTGGGACCGGTTTTTAACCGGTTTTGCCAAAAAAAACCGGTTTTTTACCGGTTTAACCGGTTTTTTTTTTAAACCGGTTTCGGTTATTAACCGGTTTTTCATACCAGGAATCCTAACCGGTCTACAACCGGCGGTTCGGTTATAAAAAAAACCTGTTAAAAAAAACCGGTTTCGGTTTTTTTTCCGGTTTCGATTCTAAAACCGGTTTTTTTGTACACCTCTAAGTACAAGTGCCTGTCAAATGCTGTAACATCCCTGGGACAGAAGTAATATTATCCTGATAGAGACTTCAAGATCTAATGTGCCCAGAATATTAACCAGGTTAATCATAAAAACTAACTTAACCAGAATCTATTTAATGGTTAAAGTTTATCGCACATTGTACTTGATATATGGTTAAATAGTATATCATCCAAGCTTTCATTAATAACCTAATCCACTGTTTTCTTTCTAAGATTGATTCTTTGTAATTGTTAACAGCATTTAGTTATAGTCTCCAACGACTGTCTTTTTCAGTTTTAGTTTCATGCTTTTTCCTTCTAGGAAGCGTTCAGAAAGTTGAATAATAGTATCGCAACAAGAACCTTGTAACTGACTGTTGTTATACCATATTTCAGTCCTTTTAACCATATTTTGTTTAGACTTTAGAATATATGAATCTGCCCTACAAATGTACAGGATAGAACAGGATCTACAAATGATCATACTAAAAAAGACAAACATATAATCGATATGATCAAACAACTGTAACATCTTGCACCTACACTCCACAACACAATGTTCAATACCGAAATCAGTAACCTAGCAAATAGCACAAAAAACTGTTTAAATCAAGGATTTAGTAATCACAATTTACAACCACATTGCCTACACGAAAACCGAAGACTATAAGATACAAAAACAAAACAACGAAATACCTTAAGATCATCATCTATCTTAGCCACCTGCGCATGAATACCATCCACAATCTCCTTAAGAGGAGACATTGTAGGATACTTAGCCTCATCCCACACAAACCTAAATCACAAACACAAACAGATCAACAACAAATAACAATCTTCAATCCAACTCACAAAAACAAATCCAATCAATTACTTCGTAAGATACGAATCCACCGGAACTCCATCAACCGTCAACGAACTCGCCAGAATCCCCGACGCCTTCTCCAAATCCTCGATCTAACGCCGTATCTTATGCGACATTCCTTCAATGAACGAATTCGACTGCACAAATCCACACACACACACATCAAAACAAACAATCAAACGATTAAACGATCCAAAACCCTAACAAACATCAATTAAATAACAATTTGATTCGATTTGATTTGAATTTTACCTTGAGTAGGTCATCGCTTAGGGCTAAAAGCGAATCGAGTGTTCCGACACGGAGATTAGGGATGTTGAACTGCCAAAACGATTGAATTAGTGCGAGATCGATGAATATTATGAATGAATGGATCGTGATGGTTGTATTACCTTATAGAGAGGAGTGTCGAAGGAGTTTTTGAAGATTGATTCTTGTAATCGGCTCTAGAGAGTGGTGGCGGAGGACTGAACGGGGAGAGAGACGATCCAGTATCTTGTCGCCATTGTTGTTGTTCAGATTTGATGAAGAACAGTGAAAATGATCAAAGAGGATATGATATCTTTCGTCTTATATTATTTTGAGTAAATTACAAGTTTTTTCCTTTATGTTTGTCCCAAATTGCAGGCGCTGTCCTTTGTCTTTAAAATTGATGAGTTTTGTCCTTAATGTTTGCAAATCTTGCACGTTATGTCCTTTAGGCCAAACCCAGTTAGATTTTTTTGTTAAAACTAGTCATGTGCAAGGCATGTGAGGGTACATTTGTCTTTTCATCATTATAGGGACTATTGTGTAAAAGAACTTATATTTAGGGACTATTGGGTAAGTATAAAAAAGATATTTAAAAATATATATATATATATATATAAAACTCTTGTCTCTCTCTCTAACCTACTGAACATCTCACTCTCTCTAACCCTTGTCTCTCTCTCTAACCTACTGAACATCAGAGATGCAGGCCGCCGGAGGTGATCAGATTTTCCCCTCTCTCTCTCTCTCATCTGAAAATCCATTCTCGGAGATCTCTCTGTTTTATGAAACAAGAATGGTTGTTGGAGGTCATTAGGGGCCATCTTTCTGTTTTATGAAACATCTTTCTGCTTTATGGTTTGGTGATGGGGGTGGAACCGCCACTGAAACCCCACCAAAACCCTAACCACATCTTCATCTTACCGCCGTAAATGGTTAGATTTGATCGGATTTCATGCTAGTTGCAGGCTTCGAAACAAGAAAGATGGTCAGATATCACAGTTCTTATCCTTATTGTATAAATCAAAAGCTTCACGGAGTTGATGCCTTTCGGCGACGGAGATGATGTTTCAGCCGCTTTGATGGGTGCTGATGTTTTCCGACGCGGCGATGAAGATGATGTTGTGAAGAAGAAGAATAATAGTGACGAGTGGCGATTAGGTCAGAGATTGTTAGGGTTTCTTCCATATCTCCATATTAGGTCAGACTTTAGAGATTTGGGGGATTTCTTTCAACAGCGGGTACAGTGGATTAGCTTAGACTTTAGGGAAGTGATTTTGTTGAACAGGTTGTGTTTTAGGGTTCTTATTCAGCGGCTTCTGATCTGAGCTAGCTTAGACTTTAGGGATCCTGAAAGTGATTTTGTTGAGCAGGTTGTGTTTTAGGGTTCTTATTCAGCGGCTTCTGATCCTGAGCAATCTACATGTATTGATCTCTTCATCTTCATCTTGTTGTGAATTTGTGATTTGTGAATTGTGAATTTGTGAATTGTTGTGAATGAATCTTGATGAATGGAGTTTTAAAGATGAATTAGGCAATTGGTGGGTTTTGTATGATACACCAGATGGATATGGAGTTGAAGCTGTGGTGAGTCTTGAAGAAGATCTGCATCAATGGCCCGTTCTCGAATTTGATTTATAAATCAATTACAATTGGTAGTGGTTTATTTGGAGATGGTTGTAGATGATGAAGGGTGGTAGAGGTAGTGGTGGCGGTGAAGGGGGGTGGTGGTGGAGGTGCAGGATGGTGGTGATAGGTGGTTGCTAATTTCAGAATATATATATATGGTTATAAAAATAATATTTTAAATTATTTTGTTTTATTTTTACATATTAGCCCCTTGATATAATTTATCTTACACAATAGTCCTTGGACAATGAAATTACAAATGTACCCTCACATGCCTTGCACATGACCAGTTTTAACCAAAAAATCTAACTGGGTTTGGCCTAAAGGACATAACGTGCAAGATTTGTAAACATTAAGGACAAAACTCATCAATTTTAAAGACAAAGGACAGCGCCTGCAATTTTGGACAAACATAAAGGACAAAACTTGTAATTTACTCTATTATTTTTTTGCAGTTATGTGCTGTTGATTCCTAAAAAGTTACACTTGTGTTCGGAAAATGAGTAGTGTATAGGCTATAAACAAAGTGTTCGGCGAAAAGTTCGTTTACGTCTATTTGTTTATAAAATGAACGAACACGAATAAGAAATTATGTTTGTTAAGCTAAACGAACGAACATGAACAGATGATGCGTTTGTTCGGTTATGTTCGTGAACGTTCAGTAATGTGTTTATTTATGTTTGTTCGTTTATGTTCATTTGTGTTTGTTCACATAGGGGAAGGTTATCTTAAGAACGCTAAATATTGCGAGAACCGTGACAACGAATGAGAACACTAATCAAAATCATTTTTTTAATACAAATCTCACTATAATTAAAATACAACATCAAAAAAAAAATTACAAGATTAAATAATCCATCTCTCTTTTCAAAATAATTCTTAGTAACTTTTTTACACATGTGTAAATGACAAACTTACACATGTGTAAATTATCTTTATTTACGAATACATGTAAATTTAAATGTGTAAGTTTAATTTCTAATATTGTTTTTGAATAATAATGATAAGTGTAAAAAGAAATTTTGAATTTGAATTGTTTTTTACCAAGTTCTAATGGTTTTTTCATTCGTTCTCACGGTTATCGCAATATTTAGCGTTCTCATTTAAACACGCCCCTGTTCACATAAAGGTTGTTATATGTTATATTTTTATTTTATTGGTTATAGTTTTTAAAAATTATGGAAATCCTAGTTATACTATCGCCTCTGCCATCATCTCTTTTATTTCAATTCTAGTTTGTGTTAAAGCTTGAGAAACTTCTTAACTTTTGTGTTAGTTATGTTTATGACAATTATGTCAAGAGTAAAAAACAATTTACAAAACTACTATACAATGTGTTGTGATTAATTTCATAATGAACCTAACGTTAAATTGTTTGTGAATAACTGAGCACATATAGTTTGTTTATAAACAAACTTTAATGACACTTTAGACCATATGTAACGGTCATTAGAGTGTGAGAGTCCCTTAACCACATCAGCACTAAGGGGTGTTTGTTTTTTCTTCAAACATTTTCAAGGGGGCTGATGTCTGCAGGCGCGCAGACGTTACCCTTGAAGACTGTTTGTTTTTTTTGTTTAAACAGATCTGAACTCAGCTTTTTTCATCTTAAAAAATAAGTTATGGACCCTCTTCTTAAAACATCTTCACACCTCCCTCTTCTCCTCCCTCAAACATCAGCCCCTCCCTCAGCCGCTCCTCCTCCTTCTCCGACCTCCCTCTTCTCCTCCAACGACCTACCTCCACCTCCGGCGACTTCCGTCCTCCTCCGGCGACCTCCGTCTTCTCCTCCGGCGACCTACCTCCTTCTCTGGCGACCTCCCTCCTCCTCCAGCGACCTACCTCCATCTCCGGCGACCGCCCTCCTCCTCCGGTGACCAGCTCCTTCTCCGACGTCCCTCTTCTCCTCCGCTGGATCGAAGCGGAATGTGAATGTTTCGTCATTGTTTGATGCGCTTCAGACCGGTATCAACTTATAAAAACAAACAGTCTTATATTTTCAGCTTGCAGATCTTCAGACCACATCTTCAGTTGCAGACATAAAAACAGATGAAATCTGCTTGCAGATGATTTATGTCTGCTAAAACAAACAGCACCGAAATCCACAAAACACCACGTCATGGTTCCATGAGCGGGGTCTGGGCCTTCCTTTTGTGAGCCAGGCAAGGGGCGTGGTTAGCAACTTCGTTTAGTTTTAACTTTTTTGTGTTTTGCCCAATAAGATAATAACAAATGTCTATTACACATTTCACCCTCACTGTGAACCATTACACACCTTTAATGAGTGTGAGTGGGAACTATTCGTGACTATGTGGCTTCACTTTTTTTTCCGTTTCCTAAAACATTACGAATGGTTTTAATGCCCATTTAGTTGAATAAATTTCATTTTTTTTTTAAAGCATGACAAACAAACAGGTAGGATCGGGTAGCAGGTCAAACGTATTCTAAGCAAATTGGGTTTGTATCAAAAATTAAAGTACTTGAAAAATATTACTTTGTTTTGAGTCAATATGGTTCAAGGTGATGATGGTATTAATGTTGGTGATGGCGATTTTGATGATAATAATTCGGATTTGCTAGATGATTGGTAGATTTATATGTTGTTGGATTGGTACTTTTGTTTGTTGTTGGATTTGTACTTTTGTATGTTATTGGATTTGGTACTTTTGTATGTTTTTGGATGACTAATGCTTGTGTTTTTAGTTCCTTAAGTATTTGGAATTTTATCTATTTTTTCTATATTTTATATATATATTTATATAATCTATGACGTAATCTGGGTCTTAAATCTGGTCCGATCGGTCTGGCCTTTGACCCGGTAAGGCGACCAGGTCGACCTCCGGTCCGGTCATGCAAACATTAGTTTTGACAAAAAATGGGGTCGGATTGAAGTGAGTTGCTTTAGAAGAAAAAAGAAATTAATAATATCAAAATGGGTTCACCCGCTATATTTTATTTATGGTGGGCAATGGCGACTAAGACGGTGATGGAGGTGTGGCGGAGAGGATGCTAGTCATGGTGGTGTCAACAACAACCAGTAGGTGGCGTGGACAAACAATGTCCGCAAGTAGTGTTAATTCATTTAAATCCGTTTTAAATTAGCAAATTATATCAAAAGTTGTTTGTTTTAATTTGTTTTGTAATTTAAGTAGACCCCAGGTTAACTCTATAGTTCAACTTATATGCAAACGTTTTTTTAACTTCAACCCATTGTTTGAACAATTTTTCATGGCCTACTAATGAAAATGTTTGGGCTAAGTAGCAATTTTTAACAATAATTGTGTATTTTGGTCGTTGCCGGATCTATATTATAACTAACCAAGGCTTGGACCTAGGGCCTCCAATTAAAAGAAAATTTATATGCTAACTATTAATATTTAGTGCAAATTTATTGTTTTAGATTTGTTTGATTTCTTAAACCATGTGTAGTGGTTAAACAAAATAATGCCACCACCATGGGGCATTATTCGACACGTGGCAGTCCAGTCAGCATGGGGCGTTATTGCAAAAGTGGCGTAGTGGGAATAATACCTAATAATGCCCCTTCCAATCATTAAACAAAAAAACAAAAAAAAAAGCAAACTATTTATCATTGGCCAGTCAAACCTTGGACCACTCCCATTGGCCACATGCAATTCTCTTTCAGCGTTATTATAAAAACGCCAGATTCAATTTTTTGAATTTTTTTTTTTAAAACGCCCCATGTAATGGGGGGGGGGGGGGCGTTTTTGAGCGTTTTTTTTTCAATTTTTTTTTAAAATACCGCCCCATTACGGGTGGTCTTATAAAAGTTATGTTAGATTTTTGCATGGTTCCAAACACTCATAAAAGGGTACCGTTCATAATAATCAAAAAAGGAAAACGAACCTTAAAATTTTATTTCCCCTTAACCCTAGAAAAAAGTTACAAATAGGTCAATTCGGGTTATATTTTACTTCAAACGGGTCACATGTAACTAAAAAAGTAAACCGGTCAAACTAAAAAATAGAGATAAAAACAAATCGGGCCAACTATTTGTTTTGGCCAGGTGCTTGCTTTACTTCTAAACGGTTTGAGCTTGAAATCGAAACCCTAAATTGCTTCCAAATTCAAACAGTATTTAAGCAAATATGATAAATCAAAATATAAAGAAATGTGAGAAAATGTATAAATGTTTACCTAGTCTTATGAAAACCAACAAAAAGTTCCAAAATCATATAACAAGAACCACAATGCTTCAATAACAAGTTCTTGATTTTACAACACTAAGCATTGACCCGTATGACGGTTGACCCACCCTGCATCTGTACAAAACTTTAAAAAGAAAACACACCAGGTCAACACAAACAACTCTTTGGAGCTCTGATGCTTCAAACACTTCTAAGCAACCGATAACTGGTTTTCTTTTACTCCACCTTTTCTCTGCCTTCCATCAGTTCATGCTTCTTTGGTTCAGCAGGAAAGTATTTTATGCCCACCAAGTCCCCGACTCTGCTTATAACCTGGTATTCATGTTTCTTAAATTAATCACCACAAAGACAGATGTGAAGTTACTAAACTACCCTCTCTTTTCTCAAAGAAGTTTATTACCTCTAAAGCTTTGACCATGTCTTCCCTTGAATGGGCAGCAGAAATGCAGATACGTGCTCTAGCCAACAATAAAGGCGTAGCCGGAAATGCGACTGTCACCACAGCAACCTTTGACCACATAATAAAAGTCAATAACACACCTTCAAAATATATAATTGATAATAATTTACAAACAAGACGATTATCAACATGAAATGAAAAAAGGAAGCATACATTTTGCTTGAGACATTCCCTTGAAAAAGCTGGAATTTTTGCGGGATTGTAAAGCATAATGGGCATAACAGGAGAATCGTTATCGCCTAGAACCTCAAACCCCATTTTCTGCAGCTCTGACCTAAAGTAATTGCTGTTTTCACGTATTTGAGCAAGTTTCTGAGCCCCTATATTACCCACAAAAACAAAAGTTGAGACAAGACAAAATACCACAATTAAATAGGTGACAAGATATCAAGATTATGTTATCATGTAATTTCAGACCTCGACTAGAACCGTCCTCTCCGAGAATCACTTTTATGGCAGATATAATCTGCTGCGCAGCAGGAGGCGATATTGATGTGGCGTATAGATGAGCTGGACACGTATACTTCAAATACTGAATAAGTTCCTGAAAATGTAACATGTATAAAAAGCTTTAAATTAAAAGTCATTTCCTATGCAGTTAATGTGGTAAATATCGGATATCGGTCAAGGACCATAGTTGTTAATAGCGAATAGCGACAAATAGCGACAAGGGACCTATATGCTACATAGCGAATAGCGACAAATAGCGACCAGCCAACCGCTATTTTATATATAGCGATACACTAGAAAAAGAATTTTGAAAATTTTATATGTATATTATATCAAAATACCTTGGTATATATGCTATTTTACATGTATATTTAACAAAAACCTATAAATCCAGCTATTTTATAGCTATATCTAATTGCTATTTACATAAAAAAAAAACTAACTGTCGCTATTCATGCTATCGGTCCCTATGACCCAAATAGCGACACTTGTCGCTTCGCTACGTAGTGCGCTATAGCGGTCGCTATAGCCGCTATTGACAACTATGTCAAGGACCGATATTTATGATATAGGTCATCTCGGTGAGATATCGGTGGGATATCGGCTTGGTTTAAAAAAGCGCGAAGCGCTCCGAAGCGTTTTGGTTCCAAAAGCTTTAAGCGAAGCTTCAAGCGCGAAGCGAGAGCTTCACGTATACGAAGCGCTCAAAATTAAAAAAAAAAATTAAAAAAAATATTGTACACATCAATATGACCAATTCTACTTGTTAATCAATAACAAACACAAAAACATGATTAAAAAACACACTTAACACATAAAAAACATAGTTAAAACATAAATTAAAGTCGAAACACACTTAAAACATAAACATAAAACATAAATTAAAGTCGAAACACACTTAAAACATAAACATAAAAATAGTCTTCAATCAATAATCATCATAATCAAGTACGTATTCATCTCCATCAACATCACTCAATCCAATATCTTCTTCAAGCTCATCTTCATCGTATAGAGCTTGTTTTCCCTTGTCCCTTGATGTACTAGCACCGTTGCCTCTTCCTCTAGAAGAAGAAAGCGGCTGGAATGTTTTAGACAGCGGCTGCTGATATTAGCTGATATTAGGGTAAGCCTCATTTAACCCTATTTAAAACTGTTGGGCTTAAAAATTGGCCGAAATATTAAAAAAATGGCCCAAATGGTGATCTGATTGGCTGGAGCGTCGCTTCGCCGCTTAAAGCTCGCTTCACATCGCTTCACGTAATGTAACGCTTCAGACCCAAAAAAGCGTTTTTTCCAGCGCTTCAGCGCTTCATCGCTTCACGCTCGCTTGAAGCGCGCTTTTTTAAACACAGGATATCGGTAATTTTAATATCATGTATAACAAGCCTTAAATTAAAAGTCCTATCCTATGTAGTTAATGTGGTAAATATCGGATATCGGTCAAGCCGTCAAGGACCAATATTTAAGACATAGGTTATCTCGGTGAGAGATATCGGTGGGATATCGGTAGTTTTAATATATCATGCAGAATTTATATATATAGCAATTTAACACTAAGAATTCAGTGATATATCGGTTATAACGCTCAAATATCGGTGATATATCCGTCAATATGGCCAATAATATTGGTACCGATATTCTGACAGATATTTTACATGGGGGCCGATAACCGATATTAACTGCATAAATCTTATCTGAAACATTGACTATAAAAAAAAAAAAAAAAAAAAAAAAAACAGAAATGACAGGGAAGATTCTTTGATGTAGGTTTATCATATTGTGTCTTTTGAAGACATTGAAAAGAAGAGAAATTAAACAAACCTTGGATCCTGCTATATAGCCACCACATGATCCAAACGATTTTGTGAATGTTCCCATCATAATATCCACATCAGCAGTATCCACACCTAAAAGCTCACATACACCTCTTCCTGTTTTCCCAACCGCACCTATACTGTGAGCCTCATCCAAATAAACGTATGCCTGCATCAAATAATATAATAATTCCATGATAACTATATGCGCACCGCAAAAAAAAAACAGATTAACAACAAAACGATTAAACACGTATGCATAATGCATCACCTTGTATTTTTTGCATATAGAGACGATCTCAGGAAGTTTACAAAGCTCTCCTTCCATGCTGTAAATCCCCTCAACCACAACGATAATCTTCTTCCACGGTCTATGTGTTCTCGGTTGACCTTCAGCAATTTGCTCTCTTAAGACTCGTTCCAAATGAGAAGGAGCTACAAATCAATTACAGCAATATAAATATATGAGGGATTATGAAACACACACCAAAAACTTAAAATATAATGATACCAGATAAGTAGATAGCTTACTGTTATGTTGGAAGACTCGAATGGTTGCACCGGACCCACGAGCACCATTGACAATAGAGTTATGGTTCAATGAATCACTGATTATCAACCCACCCTGTGTAAATTCCATTAAGAATGAGAAACTTTTGCAAAATAAACTAAGATTACATGTAACGCATATTATAGAATAGAGATTTATACAAAGAACATACATGTTTTACTAATACAGGAAGGATAGCGGAGTTGGTGACATAGCCCATGCCAGTAACCATAGCTGCTGGTTTTCCGACAAAATCAGCTACAACTTGTTCCAATTCAACATGTAATGCAGTAGTGCCTGAATGAACCAGTGAATTGGATGTAAATAGCATCAATAAAAGCTAAGGGGTCATGTTATTATAAATTTAAAACGGAAGATATAATCAAAAATACCTCCTTCCATACGAGTACTGCATGTGCTTGCAGAGTATCTCTGCAAAGTTTCAGTTACACGAGGTGTGCAGTATTCATCTGCAGCAGCAAAGCCAAGGTAGTTGTATGATCCTAAGTTAAGGCACCTACTTATTTTAGTAGTCCGGCTGCATGAAGTGAACATTTTAATTATCATACAAGATATGTCATTTGAAAGATAAAGAGAGAAATAAAAAAGTTAAGTCAAATATCGAGTGCAAGCTTAGCATGTGAATCGAAACACTCACTGAAGAGTCTTGTTATTGTCATTAGAAACACGCTCCACCACATCAAACCAAGCATCAGGAGGGCTTGCTATAGGCCGTCCAAAACAATCCTGCATGTATGTCAAACATCTCAAGTGATGACCTTAACTTCTTGGTAACAAAAACCAAGCATCACATGGCTCATGATGCCTCGAATTATAAGAACAGGGGATTTAATTAGACAAAGCATAGAAACAATGTGAGCATGAAACAAAAGTTCGAATTATGACACAATCAGAAAAGCGATAATCCCTTGACTAGAAGTAAAGAACCATACTTGTTAAAAGCCATCGCCTCTTGCGCCTAGGCCCATTTTTCAGGCGAGGCGAGGCAGTTGCGCTTTAAGTCGAGGAATATGCGCTTTAATTCTCCAGGTGATGGTTCGGCGCACATTCCGGCGAGATTCCTAGATTCCGGATAGTTTCCAGCCAAATTCTCTAAATTCCGACAAGATTCTAGCCAGATTTCTACTTTTATCTAAGGAAAACTACTTTTCTACACTAATACACTAATATTTTTAGAACTTTTGGTTCTACATAGACGACATATAGTTTTATATAATATATTTTGTTTATTTTATTTGAAGAATAGTATTCTTTTTCTAATACATAATATATTTTTAACTTTTTTTCATTATGCGCTTAATTTTTCTCAGACCCTCGCTTTTTTTGCGATTTGCACCTAGGCCCCAGGCGAGGCCTATGCGCCTTGAGTGCGCTTAGCGCCTTTAATAACTATGTAAAGAACAACATCTTTGTAATTTTAGTTCTACAATAAAAAATTTCCAAACAATAACTATTTACCAAGGGCTTAGACTCCAATCCCAAACCATCTGAATATAAAAACTTTAAACCGTACCGATTCGTTTAGAACATTCAAGTGCAAGCAAACCAGTTAGCTAGCACATGGATCTATACATATGAACATTTGAATTACTTACATAAACATTAACCTGAGATATCTTACATCATGTCCTTACAATAACCAAATTTCATTAAAGCATTTCCAGATGCATTATTATACAAATAAAAAAAAATCAAAACAAGTTAAGATCATAAGATGCGTATATACAGACAATACCTGTATACGTAGATAGAGACGGCGTATATAAAAATCTTCAAGCCCTAAGCAGATCGGAGCATAACCCTAACAATTCACACATCATAAATATAATAATCAATTCGAACAACAAGGAGTAGGCAAAGAGAAGGAACGAACCTGAAGATTACTCGCTTTCCACCAATCAATGAATTTACGGAAGAAATCACGCAACTGACCAAACGCAAAGAGCAAACCATAGCTGAAATAAGTGGTCAGCGCGGTCAAATACGGAATTGTAATCATGTTAACCGTTGGATCTCGTTATTTTGTGGCTAATCTGATGAGAAACGTAAAAGATCTTATTAGCGGTATGTGTGATACGAGTGACCGGAGATTGGAGAAATGGACCGCCGGCAACGACGGTCTGGATCGGCGGAAGTTTTAATCCTCTGGTTTTTGATAATTTGATGAATCTGGTATCATGGAAAATTTAGATGTTGAATTGGATTTGGATGTTTATTTTTTATTTTTTATATATTTTGGGGCATGTGCAAAAGCCCATTTGAAGTTGAATTCTGGTTAAATGTATGGCCCACCATGTTGCTCTTTTTTTTTTTTTTTGTAGGAATTTATTCGGAAAACTAAGTTTTGGAGAAGGTTTGAGATTGAAAGTGACTGTAAAAGTAATTCAATGAAGGCGATTGTGAATAAATTACATATGTTGCTTTAAAGTTAGGGTTAATTACCATGATTTTTTACCATGCTGAAGTCGGGTCAGGCCATTTATGGTGGCTTCAAGTTGAAGTCGAGATTAGGTGCCCGATTCCACAATCAAATCACTCGCTTCTTTTGTGACACCCGGCTTTTCTGGCCGTACCGTACAATGGTAACACGTGTTGTGAATAGGTAAAAGGCTGTATTTGACTGATTATGATGTTTATATGTGAAATTTAATGAGTTGGTAAATTTAAACCTTGGTAAAAATTATGTTGGCAAAGGTAAGATAAACGCTTATCGCGTAACGGATAAAATGCGAAACGAACGTCGGTGACCACCCGATCAGTGTTAAAATCCTAAAAATAGTCTGTTATGATTAGAATAGTAATTTTAATCATATTCGTGAGGAAAAATAAATTAAAACGCTAAGAAACTCTATTTTTCGAGTTTAAGCGCGTACCGCGCAATGCAGCGCGTGCACCGACAAAATACTGTCAATACAGCCTGTCAAGGCAACTGAAAATCATTTTAGTAATAATTTGATGAGTTTATCACTATATAATGATAAAAATAAAAAAAACGCTTAAATCCCTATTTTTGCGATTTTAAGCGCGTACCGCGCAACACAGCGTGCATACTGCCAAATACCGGCAACGTAGCCAATCCAGGCAAATAAAATATTGTTCAATAATATTTTGGTGAGTTTATTTTTATAGAATAATAAAAATAATTTAAAACGCACTAAAACGAGACTAAAACGCTAGATAAAATACCTGGTATCCAGTAAAATACCAGTTCTTACACTATATTATATATATATATATATATAGTAGGAGTTGGGTAGAAAGTGTATTTTTCCTAGAAAGTCTAGGAAGCAATGAGAATTGGACATGTGGCATTGAGTTATTTTAACTAAAAGGGCAACTATGTAATTTCACATTTTAATTTTATTTTTGGAATTTATTTTTCATTAACTAACATTCCATGATTTTCAGAATTTTTGTTGTTTTCGAATTCAAATTCAAATCTGGAAGTCAATGTGTTTATCTAGAAAACTATCAGCATGTTCTTGGTGATGTGTTTTACTAGTCAGAGAGGTTGAAGTCAGTGTGTTTTAACACTCTGAAGTCAATATATAATCAAGTTCTTGGTGATGTGTTTTAATGATTTACCAGTAAGAGAGGTTGAAGTCAGTGTGTTTTAACACTCTGAAGTCAGTGTGTTTTAACACTCTGAAGTCAGCATGTTCTTGTGTAACACCTCGAAAATTTATGTCCAATAATGTATCAACACGTGTCATGAGCTTTAAACGTGTAAAAGATTACTTTAGAGGGACTAAAGTTGACAAACAAAGAAAGTATGTGAATATAAGGGTTCAAAGTGTCAACAACGGATAAATATGCCCTTCAATAACCCTACGCTATGTTTATACTCTCAAACGAATAAATCATGGATCATATGAAGCTAATTGTGGAAGAAAGTGAGAGATTACAAACTACAGGGGTTAAAAGTGTCAACATGTTTAAAGTATACCTCTGAGTGACCTTTTAGCGAACCCGAAGCTTTGTAACGATAAATTATACTCACTGGAATATGTGATTAAAATTTCACGAGGTTTCGATAAAGTATGAGAAAGTTATGACGATATCCGTATACGAGGGGTTAAAAGCGTCAACATTGAAATTTATGACCTTATGGGTGATCACAAAGTTAACCAAGGACTTAACCAAGGTTGTATAAGTCTTAAGGTCCTTAAAAGTCAAGTTAGAGGGCCAAAAGTGCAAGAAATAAAGGTGAAACCACGCATACAAGGACCAGGGACCAAAAATGCAAACTTTGAAACTTGTTTGGCTGGTTCTGGGGCTCCATACCAGGCGCGTAAACTCCCTGGGTTTCCTTACGCGGGGCGCCTAAACATGCCAACGACAGAAAATGACATGCAGGTGCCAGTTCAGGTCTGTAACCGACTTATGAGCCTGTAAAATGATACCAGGGGCTGGGCAAATGGATTTTCATGCACTAGGGACAGTTGTGATGATCTGAATCCATGCATAGAGTTGCTTGGCATCATCTTGTGAGATCAAATTCCATATATAAGGAGCCTTTAGTTGCAACTTTGATGCACATTCTTTTGCAAACTCTCACAACTCAAGTTCTGGAGCTCTCTGATCAGCAACCAAAGTTTCTTAGGCTTCCTAGTCGTGCTTAGGACCTTTGTAAGTGTCCTTAACCCTTCTTAATTCAGTTTAGCTTAGTTAATTAGCTTAAAGTCAAACCGTCGTAATTAGAGTTTGACTTCGTGATTAATCAATAATTTTCCAGTCAAATTTCAAATTGAAAGTACCTATGAGTTGGTAATTATGTGGGCAATAAACCCTTAAAATGGCACCTTCTGATTTCCACTCTAACTATGTCAATTGTCGGGTCAAAGCTAATCTTAAAAAGTCAACAGGAAGCTTATTTTCAAATTAATGCATAATTAGCAATGTAGGATCCATGCAACCTATTTTATCATTAATATAACTTGGTAATTAATGTAAGAACATGTCTAAACATGTTCAACCCGACAATTTTCAGTTTAGGCTCGGTTCGGAACCGAAAGTCGCATAATTTGACTTCTGCTTTGACTTTCAGTTCTGACCCGTTTGAGCATGTTTTAGAAATGCCTTAGAGCCTTATTTGGATCAAGTTTCATGTTAGTATAACCCTCTGTGATTATACAACTTGGTTCATTAGTTATCCGATTCATATGCATGTTTCCGTTAAATGCTTAAATGTTGACAATTATGCCCATATGACCTTAAAATGTGATTTTTGAAAATGTAAAAGAATAGAAACCTTAATTACTGATTATTAGAGTTGTCCCTAAATTTTGACATCAGTTTGAGCTCCAGATTAGGAGTTATGCTCATTAGCGTAATTAGAAAGCTTTTTATTAATTAAACGGCGTAATTAGCATATAGCATATCTAAACCCAATTTTTAATACCAAACTTTTTACCTACTGATATAAAATAATATTTTGGGATTTTTGAAGATTTTTATTTAATTTTAGGCTGAGCATAACATAGAGTACTAAGCTTGATTCGGTAATTGCCGGTTTTGCCCTTTTGGGCTATAAAATGAGTTTTATAAATTATTTTGATACCAAACTTTTTTCTACTGATCTAATATAATAAATAAAACATTTTGAGCCTTCTGGAATAATAAAAATATCAGCTTTCCTTTAAAAACCAGGAAATAGCTCAAAATCGCCTTTTTAAGCGTTTTTAACGCATAGTATGTATTAAAACTATTTTAAACATATAAGGTATGATACCTACTGATATTTTAAGTAAATTATTATATGTTAACAGTAGGTAAAAGTTTTAAACTCAGATTTCCAGTTTTGACCTTTTAAGCCTATGTGAAATTACCAAAATGCCCCTAAGGTGCATAGTTTGGTTATAAATGATAAATTTTACATATTTACAATACCCTACTATTATAACTTATAAAAATAAGTATTTTTACTGATTATATCAGACCTGTAACTCAGATTTTTATTAAATCTCTTTTATAACCTTTTAAATGACCAAAATGCCCCTACGGGGCATAGTTTGAGTTTAAAATCGTTTTGGGCATAATAAAAGATATCTTACTGATGTCACAACATATTTAAGGCATATTAACTTAGGAAACCTGTATATGATGTGACAACCCTCACAAATCCAGGTATCCGTACCATTGATTAATATTTAATTAGTGCTTAATTACTGTGCTTGATTACAATTGTGATTTAACTGCTTTCTGCTTTCTGATACATACATACTCATGCATCACATTTTATTACTGTCACTCCATTCATTACATACAAACATTAGTGACAAACTTGATGCACAAAGCACAGATTGCACAGTGAACGGATAACCCAGTAAACATGCTGACAATGCCAGCACCTAGACTGACACTATATTGAGGCCAGTATGAGCCGGGAATAAAGTACTACACTGATAGGGAGTGTAGGGAGGTGAGGATCATTAAACTGCGTCACTAGGTGATAGTTATAGTGCCCGGAAGTGCCTAAAACATACTTAAAATGCAGAATTCTGCACTAGTTAACCAAAATTCAGCATTTAACAATACTAGTAAAGTGCAAAAACTTGGTAAAATAGTCCTAGACACTTTCCAAAGTGTTGGTAATTTAATGTGTCACTAAAAACAATATAAAAGACACTTTAAAGCTTTATGTAGCACTTTAACGGATCAACATCCAACCGAACAACCGGACTTTACCCGGAACATAAAAATATTGCCAAATACATTGTTTTTACTTTTCTGAGCTAGTTAGGGTCCCCGAACACCCTAACACCCTTTATATTAAATAACACACTAATATCCTAACTAAATATCATTAGATTTCAACTAAATCCTAACTAAATCATCACCACCCAACCCTATACCCCCCCCCCTCACTTCGACGGTCACAAGGGGTAACCCACCCCTTGCCCTTATTTGATTATTTTATTCACTAATGTTGGGTGATTAGGGGCATGTTGTATGTTGGATAATAGAAACACTTGGTTTATAAATAAGTCCATGAGTCTTGATCAATTCATTCCACAAACACAACATCAACAACTTACTCTCTCTTCTCCTCTCCCCACCTACGGCGGCCAACCCCCTCCACCATACAACCACCATCAATCCTTGTTCTAGCCATTTTTCATACATACAAAGTGTAACACCCCGAAAACGGGTTTGGTAATCAAACTCCGTTAATACTAAAGGACGGGTAAAGTACCGTTAGTAGTAAAAATAACCCGGTAAATATTTGGATTTAAATAAGAAATCCTAATATTAAATACAAACGAATCAAAGTTTTAAGGAAATTGAGTCTATAAGAGCCCGAGTTAATGGGACTTAAAATAAAAACGGGTTATAACTCCCGGGACCCACCAAGTAACTAGGAATATTAACCTAGTTAGTTGGTGTCTTGACATAATAGAACAAATATGGTTAAAATAACCAAGCTATATGATTAACAAAAGTGGAGGGGCCTATGTTGTTAAAATTGAAACTTATATTATTAGTTTTAATTAAAAACAAAACCAAACACCCCCATTTGGATGTCTGGTCGATCAAGAACAGGAGAGGGCGACCTCCCTCATCCTCAAAACCCTAAAATTCACTAAACCCACAAATTGAAGGCTCAATCCAAGTTGAAATCAAAATATGAACATGGAATCGTGATCACCTCATCAAGAGGATAATAAGGTATGTCGAATTAGGGTATTTCGATTCAACATAAGTTCTTGCATGTGATTGAAATCGAGTGTTGAGCTTAATTATGTGTAGCAAACATGAAATTGGTAGTGATATAAGGTTTAGGGGCAAACCCTAGATGATTTCTTGTCAAATTCTTGCATGATGATGGTATGGATCAAAATCACCATAGTGGGTGATTAATATGTTAGTAGAACTTGATAAACACTAGGGTTAAAACTCTTGTTCTAGTGTAAACTGAAATTATGAGATAATCCTTAAATTATTGATGTTAAAAATATGTGTATATTGTCTAATTGAAGTTAA
The DNA here is from genome assembly GCA_030545235.1 of Helianthus tuberosus. Classification (NCBI taxonomy): domain Eukaryota; kingdom Viridiplantae; phylum Streptophyta; class Magnoliopsida; order Asterales; family Asteraceae; genus Helianthus; species Helianthus tuberosus. The sequence continues at coordinate 192,794,609 of CM060401.1, read as the reverse complement.
TTAGAGTGATAAACTCAAGTCATGAATTTGGTTTAGATCATGTAGAAATCTGACCCGCTAGGTGTTCGATAAAACGCCTAAATGAGGGTTAAAATGTTGAAAGTTGGGTAAAACGCAGATTTGAATATGTTAAGAAATAATGCGTTAAAGCTTACGAAAGAGTTCTAAACTTATTATGAATTGAACTCTTTAGGCAAGGAATCTGGAACGTCAAGCGGACACGCCGGAGGAGATACACGCGGAAAAGGTGTGCTTTAAAGGTACGTAACTACGGTTTCGTCACGTTATGCTTGATTACGTATTTTCGCTAGTAGACTTTAAATTAGCATTATGGATGAAATTGGTATTTAGTTGAAGTGACGAAGATCACTAAATAGATAAATGGGTCAAAAGGTGAGATTATCACCCTTTGACAATATCGACTAATGGTTTGTTGAGTTATATGATTATAGGAATGAATATCAAATGGATGTATACCTCGCTATTTCTTAGCGGCTATTAAGGCAAGGTATCGAAACGGGTCAAAATATTGATCCGAGTCAGGTATGTAAAATGGTTTAACTCATCACTTAGAACTTGAGGCTCTCTAAGAGTTAAACAAAGTCAAAATTGGATATTCGGTTATCTTAAAGGCAAACCGAATGATTTAAGTTATAATTGTGGTATTTTAGAAAAATAATGGTTTCTAATCAGAATTATAGTTAAAAGATCGGATTTTGGGTCAAACAAGCATCTAAGAGTCATTCGTCGTAAAAGAGGGACAAAAATTGACAAAAATGCCCTTGTAGGCTAAATTGAACAAACAACCCTTAAAGGTTGTTTAGAAACGAGTCTTTATGATTTGATAAGTACTTAGGACGAGTATAGAAGTTGAAAGATGTAATACATTAGTTAAATGGCTCTATTTGAGTCTTCGCCGTAGAACGATGAGTTGAGAGGTAAACTCGGTTTATATAAATTACCATAGTAAACCCACCATAATTACAGTTGTGGTGGAAAATTATATGATAAGAAATGTGGTAAAGTAAGGGTAGGAACAATCGAAAGCGATTTTTAGCTAGAAGGTGCTTAAATACCCTTAACGGGTCAAAATAAGAATTTGAGCGTAAACGGGTTTCTATTAAGTAAGAAACCCGTGATTTGAGATTAATATGATAGGAGATGTGGAATCTAGGAATTTCATTAGTTTAAAGAGCAAGTAAACATGTTTGTTTGATAAAAGTTGAATGGGTCAAAACTTGGTAAAAAGGGCAATAAGCCGAAGACTTAAAAATCTGAAATTTTGTTAAATCGGATGTTGGATTTTAACTTCATAAGGTGGGAAATCAAATTAAAATCACGTAGGAAGAAACGGTAGGTCAAACGGACAAGTGGATTGAAAGATACGAAAGTTTTCGTGTCAAAAACGGCAAAGTGAAAACTGGGCTGTTACAGGGGCCACCGTAACTTACGGTGTCCACCGTAAGTTACGGTGGAGCTGAAAGTGTTACGGTATTTACCCCCTGAGTTACGGTGGGGGGATTTAATATTCAGGGGCCACCGTAACTTACGGTGACCACCGTAAGTTACGGTGGAGGCCAAATTTAAGTGATTGTTTTTGGATCAAGATTTCAATGTTGGATTTTTCCTAATTTCCTTGTTGTATCGGTTATTTAATTATCAAAACTGACCTTTAAGTTGGTTTTGATCACATGTGAATGTCGAGAGTCCCGGATGAAGATCAAGCATCGAGCAAGAACCGAACACACGTTAAACAAAGCTTCCGCAATGTTGTTTCGTCGTTATTCTATAACGGCGAATTAAAATCACATTATGTTGTATCACTTTAAATTGTAAAAGTTTTTAACAAACCCGTATTTTTAGTATAATTGTGACTATAATTACATGATTATGAGTTTAAATTATACGATAAACGTTAAATAATAACAAGGGTGTTACAAGTTGGTATCAGAGCCTTGGTTTAAGAGATTCAAGTATGGTGGGAAAACTATGCTTGGACTTAAACCTTATGCTCTTAATAAAGATTGGTGTTCGGTTCGAGGCTTGATCGCAAATCCGGTAAGTGCATGTATATTAATCGTTTAGCGTATTAGAGTGTTGTAAACGACACATAGGGTTATCGTGTAATACACGTTACCCCAATTAAATGATAGATATAGCTAACAAAAATTTCGTGCGTTGACACATATTGTAAAAAGCCTTGTATTACAATACGGGCGTTTATTAATGTCGAAATTACTAACTTTTGTAAATGTTTAGTTGAAGGACAATCACGTCTGAAGATGACGATGGTTGAACGAATTAGGGATATGACGGTAGAATGATCCGAGGTATGACAGGCAGAGCATACTTATTGAGGAACTAAATCGCGTGACGATCGCGAACAAGGTTAACGCCGAAGAAGCCCGTTATGGCAAGCGTTACCAGGTGCACATTTTAAATTTAATCGTAGAAATAGCAATATGCAACAAACATGTAGAGAATGATTGTTGCATACGTAAATTAAAAGCTTGGAAAACCTGAATAGAATACCTATCCAGAATATTATTTCCAAGAAAATTAAATAGAGGCGTTACCTACATGGGGTGTAATGTGAAAATTATAAAAAGTCATGTATATCAGGTGTTGATCGCTTGCTCTGGCCAAGTAAGTAGTGAACACGTGGTACCATGAACTTTTATGATGGACATATCTACATCCGATGTAGTAAGGGCGGGATGAATGGGTCTAATTTAAAAGGTACCCAAATAAACCAAATAAGCAAGACGTATGATAATAAACGTAGACGCAAGTCGGATGACATAAGCATATTACGTTAGAGTAAAGAGCCCGAGAGAAGGGACAAGGATCAAAGTAAGAGGAAATACAGACCAACTAATAAGAATGCTAAGGCATAAAGATAAACATTGACAGTCATAAGTGATGAAAATTCACACATACAATTCAAAGGGGTAGAATAAAAGAATAAAAGACTTGACTAAATAAAAGTAATGGATTTCGCTAAGACGATCAAATAAACTAAGATGATGCCTAAAACCATATAAGAATGGTTACTTGATGATGACTTTGGTAAGGATACCCGATAGATGGGTAGGAGTTTGAAAGCATGCGTAAACCAAGAGACGGGTACGCGAAATAGAAAGTCAAAGGACTCGGATTAAGAGTCATGACTAAAAGACGATGAGAATTTGCAAACAGAAATTTTGATAACTATGATCAACTGTTCTAAAGTTGAACGGGTCAAATAAAGAATGAAGTTTGACGTTCGTGAGTAATGAAATCTCACACGAATAAATCAAACGAGATAAATAAAATATAAAAAGCTTGGTAGTACAAGTAAGCGCAAACCGAATAATGGAAGCACGGAATAATAAAGAACCCGGGTAACGGGTCGTAGAGAAGTATAATTATGAACCGGGGAAAACGGTGAGCGTAGAACAAACCGACGTGTAAATGACGTAAAGAGTCATAAAGTCGGAAGATTAGTCCAAGAGTAAACGAACGAAGGTTTAGACTATGGTCAAGGCCAACTAAAGTTCAAAAACGAAAATAAACGATTCCAAACATAATAAAAGACGCTTTGAAGCTAAGTATGTATCTATACATTTGAATATAGACATGGATAAAAGATGATCTACGGGATCCACTTAACCTTTAGAGCTGTAAACAATGGAAAGGTTTATGAGACTAAAACAACCCACGGGTCATGATTAGAAAGAAATTATAAGGACTTCGCCCTAAGGAGGTGAAAGTCTAATCAGGATAGCCCATAAGGCTAATTGATAAAACCTATGGGTTAATTAGATAAAGCAAGGGAATCAGTTGAGAATCCCCGCATAAAACTAAGACCGTAAAAGAATAAATTATGGACTGTGAATACCCATAATTCTGACAAAAGCTAAAGAGAAGATCCTAAAACTAAAACTTCGGTTTTAGTAAGAAATAACGTTTTTACAAATATAAATCCTGATAGGAATTTAAATAGTAAGCATGAAGGATACAAGTGTTAACACTAATAGGCGCAAGATGATATATTCGAAAAAGTGATGTTTTCGAAAATGAAAGGTTGGTATGAATTAAACATAATGTGACACGATCGCGGTCAAGAAATGCAATGTGAGGTAGAATCACGTTATAACTAAGCGAGCAGTAAAAGTAACTGGACTAATAAGTCTAGTTAATGAGACCGGTTAAGGTCAGCAATTCAAATCAAGAAATTTGGTTTGCTTGTAAGCGGTAGATTCGGTATAACTGAACCGAATAAATAAATTTGAAAACAAAAGAATTTGTTGCTAAAAGTGAAAGATTTCACTAAAGACCTTTAAACAGGTCAAAGTAACGGATTCATAAAGAATACGATAGTATACGAAAGCGATGGATATCGCTAAGTTAACTAAACTAGTGGAAATAACGAGATTACGTTATTTCAAGTTGCACTATGTCTTATGAGATACGTAGACAATTAGTGGCCAAAAATATGTTACCATACTTATCTGGTAGTAATAACAATTGGTTAAAAGTGTAAGTAATGTTTAAAAGATTTCTCGGATCAAATACATTGAGTTTAAACTCAATGAATTATGTAAGAAAAGGTTTCGAGGACGAAACCTCTCTAAGGGGGGTAGACTTGTAACACCCCGAAAACGGGTTTGGTAATCAAACTCCGTTAATACTAAAGGACGGGTAAAGTACCGTTAGTAGTAAAAATAACCCGGTAAATATTTGGATTTAAATTAGAAATCCTAATATTAAATACAAACGAATCAAAGTTTTAAGGAAATTGAGTCTATAAGAGCCCGAGTTAATGGGACTTAAAATAAAAACGGGTTATAACTCCCGGGACCCACCAAGTAACTAGGAATATTAACCTAGTTAGTTGGTGTCTTGATATAATAGAACAAATATGGTTAAAATAACCAAACTATATGATTAACAAAAGTGGAGGGGCCTATGTTGTTAAAATTGAAACTTATATTATTAGTTTTAATTAAAAACAAAACCAAACACCCCCATTTGGATGTCTGGTCGATCAAGAACAGGAGAGGGAGACCTCCCTCATCCTCAAAACCCTAAAATTCACTAAACCCACAAATTGAAGGCTCAATCCAAGTTGAAATCAAAATCTGACATGGAATCGTGATCACCTCGTCAAGAGGATCATAAGGTATGTCGAATTAGGGTATTTCGATTCAACCTAAGTTCTTGCATGTGATTGAAATCGAGTGTTGAGCTTAATTATGTGTAGCAAACATGAAATTGGTAGTGATATAAGGTTTAGGGGAAAACCCTAGATGATTTCTTGTCAAATTCTTGCATGATGATGGTATGGATCAAAATCACCATAGTGGGTGATTAATATGTTAGTAGAACTTGATAAACACTAGGGTTAAAACTCTTGTTCTAGTGTAAACTGAAATTATGAGATAATCCTTAAATTATTGATGTTAAAAATATGTGTATATTGTATAATTGAAGTTAATTAGAGTGATAAACTCAAGTCATGAACTTGGTTTAGATCATGTAGAAATCTGACCCGCTAGGTGTTCGATAAAACGCTTAAATGAGGGTTAAAATGTTGAAAGTTGGGTAAAACGCAGATTTGAATATGTTAAGAAACAATGCGTTAAAGCTTACGAAAGAGTTCTAAACTTATTATGAATTGAACTCTTTAGGCAAGGAATCCGGAACGTCAAGCGGACACGCCGGAGGAGATACACGCGGAAAAGGTGTGCTTTAAAGGTACGTAACTACGGTTTCGTCTCGTTATGCTTGATTACGTATTTTCGCTAGTAGACTTTAAATTAGCATTATAGATGAAATTGGTATTTAGTTGAAGTGACGAAGATCACTAAATAGATAAATGGGTCAAAAGGTGAGATTATCACCCTTTGACAATATCGACTAATGGTTTGTTAAGTTATATGATTATAGGAATGAATATCAAATGGATGTATACCTCGCTATTTCTTAGCGGCTATTAAGGCAAGGTATCGAAACGGGTCAAAATATTGATCCGAGTCAGGTATGTAAAATGGTTTAACTCATCACTTAGAACTTGAGGCTCTCTAAGAGTTAAACAAAGTCAAAATTGGATATTCGGTTATCTTAAAGGCAAACCGAATGATTTAAGTTATAATTGTGGTATTTTAGAAAAATAATGGTTTCTAATCAGAATTATAGTTAAAAGATCGGATTTTGGGTCAAACAAGCATCTAAGAGTCATTCGTCGTAAAAGAGGGACAAAAATTGACAAAAATGCCCTTGTAGGCTAAATTGAACAAACAACCCTTAAAGGTTGTTTGGAAACGAGTCTTTATGATTTGATAAGTACTTAGGACGAGTATAGAAGTTGAAAGATGTAATACATTAGTTAAATGGCTCTATTTGAGTCTTCGCCGTAGAACGATGAGTTGAGAGGTAAACTCGGTTTATATAAATTACCATAGTAAACCTACCATAATTACAGTTGTGGTGGAAAATTATATGATAAGAAATGTGGTAAAGTAAGGGTAGGAACAATCGAAAGCGATTTTTAGCTAGAAGGTGCTTAAATACCCTTAACGGGTCAAAATAAGAATTTGAGCGTAAACGGGTTTCTATTAAGTAAGAAACCCGTGATTTGAGATTAATATGATAGGAGATGTGGAATCTAGGAATTTCATTAGTTTAAAGAGCAAGTAAACATGTTTGTTTGATAAAAGTTGAATGGGTCAAAACTTGGTAAAAAGGGCAATAAGCCGAAGACTTAAAAATCTGAAATTTTATTAAACCGGATGTTGGATTTTAACTTCATAAGGTGGGAAATCAAATTACAATCACGTAGGAAGAAACGGTAGGTCAAACGGACAAGTGGATTGAAAGATACGAAAGTTTTCGTGTCAAAAACGGCAAAGTGAAAACTGGGCTGTTACAGGGGCCACCGTAACTTACGGTGTCCACCGTAAGTTACGGTGGAGCTGAAAGTGTTACGGTATTTACCCCCTGAGTTACGGTGGGGGGATTTAATATTCAGGGGCCACCGTAACTTACGGTGACCACCGTAAGTTACGGTGGAGGACAAATTTAAGTGATTGTTTTTTGATCAAGATTTCAATGTTGGATTTTTCCTAATTTCCTTGTTGTATCGGTTATTTAATTATCAAAACTGACCTTTAAGTTGGTTTTGATCACAGGTGAATGTCGAGAGTCCCGGATGAAGATCAAGCATCGAGCAAGAACCGAACACACGTTAAACAAAGCTTCCGCAATGTTGTTTCGTCGTTATTCTATAACGGCGAATTAAAATCACATTATGTTGTATCACTTTAAATTGTAAAAGTTTTTAACAAACCCGTATTTTTAGTATAATTGTGACTATAATTACATGATTATGAGTTTAAATTATACGATAAACGTTAAATAATAACAAGGGTGTTACACAAAGGTGTGAGAGGTCCAACAACTAAGCTCGATGCTCTCGGAAGCTCAAGGACCACTCTTGTTTTCTTTTATCCACCACTTTTACGCCTTGTTTCTTCCCTAGCCTTGTGCTAGTAGTAAGTGTTCAAAAACATCATCTTGTTCTTGTATTTAGTGGTTATAGATGATAGAATGATGAAATGTTAAAGAACACTAATGAACATAATCTAAAGTCTTGAACATAAGGGATAAAGGGTGGATAAAGAGTAGTTATTTCGGTAAATCTTGTAAATCTTGTGTAGTTATGATTATTTGATGTTGTTTGTTAGTAAAAGTTGGATGGATCATCATCTAGACATGCTAGATCATGTTCAAGAACATGAACTAGTAAGATGTTAGTGTTAGAAATATGAAAGATGATGAAACCATCCACCATGAACTTGAAACTTGAATAAACATAATTTTTCTTGAAAAGTAAGGTAATAAACTTGTAGATCTAAAGATCTATAAGTGGTTTTTCGGAAGAACCAAGTGAAAGATACTAGTTTTGTTAAAACCCGGATATTTTATGAACTAAAAGCATTCTTGGTAAATAAACAAGTGTATGAACACTTGTGTAACAAGGAAATTTCGTAAAGAAATATTTTTGTGAATCTTGACTAGAAGTTGTGAAACTTCAAATTCTTTAAAAATAAAATTTTCAAGAAACCAATCATGTTTTTAAAGATAACAAGACCCACTAAATGTGTTGGTGATTTACTACATATTCTTACAAAACTCTCAAGTTCATGAGTTATGATTTAGTCTTATTTTTGTCAAGATTAGTGAGTAAATATTGTATGTTGTTGATTGTTAAATTGTTTGATTGATTTTACAAAAGAAAATGATACGCTAGTAAGCGTGGACACCTCCGTTTACAAAGGAAACTCTGGCGAAATTTTTCTTGAATTTCAACACTTAGAATTATTTTTCTAACAAATGTTTACAAGTATATTTTTAACTTGGTTTTCAAAATAAACTTCGCCATGATTTTTATTTCAAAAATTACCAAGTACCGGAGGTGGATTTTCGTAAATAAAACTCGATAAATATATATTTAGAGTATATATTTTATAATAAGACGCTTGTGTGATTATTTGATTATTTGGTGAACTAGATATATATTATTTTTAGGATAAAAATAATATAACTTGAAGATATCATGAAATCACGACTCCAAAATAATACCAACGCTCTCACAAATAAATATTTAAGTTACACCGGTATTGTTATTACAACGCGAACTTTAAAATGTAACCTATGTAGTATTTCTGAAAATACTCGTATATGTATATTTTGATGAAGTATTATTGTAACACCTCGTAAAATCACGTCCAATGATGTATTGACACGTGTAATAAACCCTAATAAAGTCCAATGTTGAATTTAAGGGACTAATTTTTCGAAAAATCGAAAACTTTGATAATAAAAGGACTGGAAGTGTTAGCATACCTAAAATAAGTTTCCAAATAACCTCTCACGATGTTTATATTCACAAATGTGCCACTTGATGAATAAGTGTAGTCGTTTGGGTAATTAATTGAAAGTTTACGCAATAAAGGGTTAAAAGCGTCAACATCCAGCGGCGTTGTCTCATGTTTAGTTCCTTCTGATTAAACAGATGTTGGAGGCTTTTGTGATCAGAATAGATCACACATTTGACACCATAAAGATAGTGCCTCCAAAGCTTTAGTGCGAATACAACGGCACCCAGCTCCAAGTCATGGGTGGTGTAATTCTTTTCATGCACTTTCAATTGTCTTGAAGCGTAGGCAATAACTTTGCCTTTCTGCATAAGTACACACCCCATGCCAGTGTGCGAAGCATCACAATAAACCACAAATTCTTCTATTCCATCTGGCAATGTCAGTACTGGGGCGTTGCTCAACTTTTGCTTCAGAATATCAAAGGATTCTTGCTGCTTAGGGCCCCAAACAAACTTAACCTTCTTCTTAGTTAAGGAGGTTAGGGGTGCAGCAATTCTTGAAAAATTTTCAATGAAACGCTTGTAATATCCTGCCAATCCCAGGAAGCTACGAATTTCAGTAGGCGTCTTTGGCTCTTGCCAGTTCATTACGGCTTCAACTTTAGCGGGATCCACCTGGATACCACGCTCACTGAGCACATGTCCAAGGAATTGGACTTCTCGTAGCCAAAATTCACATTTAGAGAATTTGGCATAGAGCTTCTCCTGATGTAGAAGTTTGAGAATACAACGAAGGTGTTTCTCATGGTCAGCTTGATTCTTTGAATAGATAAGAATGTCGTCTATGAAAACGATGACGAATTTATCTAAGTAAGGCTTGCAGACGTGATTCATGAGATCCATGAACGCGGCTGGTGCATTAGTGAGCCCAAAAGGCATCACTAGGAACTCGTAGTGACCGTAACGAGTCCTAAATGCAGTCTTGTGCACGTCTTCATCTTTGACCTTCAATTGATGGTATCCTGACCTCAAATCAATCTTCGAGAAGTAACTTGCCCCTTGAAGCTGATCGAACAAATCGTCGATTCTGGGCAAAGGATACCTATTCTTGATCGTGACTTTATTAAGCTCGCGATAGTCGATGCACAGGCGCATCGACCCATCCTTCTTTTTGACAAACAAGATTGGCGCTCCCCAAGGAGATGAACTAGGTCTAATGAAACCTTTAGCTAGCAATTCATCTAGCTGCGTCCTCAACTCCTTCATTTCTGTGGGTGCCAATCTGTATGGAGCTCTAGCAACAGGTGCTGCTCCGGGGATGATATCGATCCTGAATTCCACTTGTCTATCCGGTGGTAAACCAGGTAGACCTTCAGGAAACACTTCGGGGTATTCAGAAATGACAGGGATGTCTTCTATCTTCGGTTTAGGGTCATCAATGATAACTTGCGCCATGTAGATGGCACATCCCTTCTTCAAACACTTAGAAGCCTTGAGCATAGTTACCTGCTCAGGCAGCTCATACTGGGTATCTCCCCGAATGGTAAGTGATTCACCAGACGGAGTCTTTATTACCACCTGTTTCTGCTTACAGACAATTTGGGCCTGGTTATGAGATAACCAGTCCATACCCAGAACTATGTCAAAACCGGCCAACTTAAAGGGAAGTAGAGACAGAGGAAAAGAATGGTTCTTAATGGATATAACACATCCATCTAACACAGTAGAGACGGTTTCTATGGTACCATCTGCTAACTCTACCTCATAGTTTGCGCCTAAGGTCTTGACGGGTAAATTCAACAATTTACAAAACTTATGATCTACGAAAGACTTATCTGCGCCTGAATCAAAAAGTACTCTTGCAAAGACATCATTTACAAGGAAAGTACCTGTTATGACATTATCGTCTTGCACAGCCTCTTTCACGTCCATTCTGAAGACTCTGGCATTAGTCTTCTTAGCCTCCTCAGGCTTCTTGTTGTATTTTGGGCAGTTGGTTTTGATGTGCCCCTTTTCATTGCAACGGTAGCACGTTGCGTCTTTTATCTTCTTGCAATCCAGGGTTTTGTGATCCGCGGACTTGCAAATACCACAAGCAAAGGATTTTGACTGAGCCTGAGAGTTCGACTCGAGTCTGCACTTTCCATAGTGCTGCTTCTTGCAAATTTTACACTTGGGCTTTTCCCCAGAATTATGCCCATCCTTCCTCGACTCCGACCCTTTCTTGTTGTCACCGCTCCCACGGTGCTTTTTGTTCGACTTTCGTGAACCATCATCTTCACGCTTCCTCTTCTCGGCATCCTTATTCCTCAGCGATCTCTGCCTGACCGCATCCAGAGTGAGGGATAAGGAAATGTCAGCTACAGACCTGAAGGTAGCTGGCCGAGAAGCTTTTACGCTTGCCTTGATTTCCGGGGCTAAACCACCAATAAAGCGAGCGATTCTTTTTGGCTCCAGGGTTACCAGATAAGGTACCAACCGGGACAGCGTATTGAAGCTTGTCAGATAAGCTTGGCAGTCGAGGTTCGTCATCACCAACGATAGAAAGTCAGATTCTATCTTTTCCACCTCGTGTTGAGGGCAGAAATTTTCCTTGATCAGGGCGACAAATTGATCCCATGACATATTGTACAATGGGATTTTCCCAGTGGCTTGAACTAAAGATCTCCACCATGCTAATGCTTCTCCCTTGAAGGACTGTGACACAAACTTAACCACATCCCTTTCAGCGCATCCGCTGATATCTACCACCGTTTCCATCTCGTCAAGCCATGTCATACAATCGACGGCTCCCTTCTCCCCATTAAAATCCCTGGGCTTGCAAGACACGAAGTACTTATAGGAGCAACCCTTGTTACGGGACTCTTGATGCAGCACTATCTGCTGAGATGGGACACTTTGATGGTTAGTAGACTGACGGTCATCACCATCTTTCTTGGGTCCATTCTTTTTGGGAGGAGGCTTGCTATGAGCCTCAGAATGTGTCTTGGGATTTGAATGAGGTGCAGATTGGGTCCTACTTCAAGTACCACTATATTCATCATACTGCCGCTCCAGAGCCTGTGTAACAGCGCCGTCTATGATCGCTTTTAATTCAGCACCCGTTAACGTAATCTGGGCGTTCTCATTTTGCTCCACTGGATGGCTATTTATTTCATTTGAGTCAGCCATTTGAATTGAACTGTTGCAGAAAACAAGGACAATATTTTATTTGGGAGTTTATTATGGAATTACCCCTTAGGGTAACTCGTTAACCATGGTAAACAGAGACCATATTTGGTTAACTTATTAATCGTATTAATTTAGGATTTCAATTAAAATTTATCCTAATTATAAACAATAACAATATATATTAGCACATAAGGCTTAGTCACATGGACAATTTAAATTATAAGCTATGATTTCAGAGAATCAAGACTTTTAAGGTTTGAACCTAGTTCATTACCCTTATCAGACAGGGAGTTATAGTTACCACTGTCCTTTGGCTCATATGGAAGTGAGCAGGGCCCGTAGGCGTCATATTACCACGTATGGTAAAATATGATCATATTAATTGATGATCTTAACCCATGATTCAGAGATCATATAATTGGGTTTGGAATCTTCTAAAGAATCCTTATACATATAAGAATGACATGTGATTTTTAACGAATCACTTCTGCCAGGAGTGTTAACATGTTTTAAGATGTTAATAGGGATTTGAATCTTTTAAACAGGTCTTACCATCTTGGCCCGGTCTTATATTTGACACGAGGCTAGGTTTCACACTTTAAGACTCTTAATTAAATAATTACATAGGCAGATTAATTTAAAAGGAATGATTTTGATTTATTTATTTCATATATAAATTATTTATGCACATAAGGCTAACATGAAATTTATAAAACCAACATTCCATTAATTTATTCAAAATAGTATACACTGCCCTAAACGGGTCTTTTCAAATAGCAAACTTACCCTCGCAGGGGTTAAACAAGTACTTACCCACGCAGGGGATTAATAACACACATGGCCACGCAGGGGCTTAATAACATAATTGTCCACGTAGGGACTTACACAAACAATATACCCTCGCAGGGGTTTATGGAAAGATAGGCCCTCGCAGGGGCTCAAAGCAAACATACCAACACACATACCCACATAGGGGCTTAACAACCAAATACACCCACGCAGGGGCTTTTACAGAAAATGGAAGGGTTCAATGATCCTTCTTGTTCTTCCCTTTGATCAATCCTACTAATCCTTGGAAGAAAGTCTGTCTCTCCCTACGGTCCCTGTGCACTTCCCGTTCCACCTGATCCAGCCTCTGAAGGAGTTCCTCATGCTCAGGTGGGGAGAACCTAGGCGGCTGCGATTGAGTCCGTATGATAGGCCTAGGTGGTATCTGGTACCCTTGTGTTGGGTACCCAACTCCCCATGGAGCTCCGTATGGTCCTTCTGGGTGCAGGGCATTGTAGTTAGCTGCCACCAAGTAGGGGTCGGCCTCTGCATACCCGTAGTTGTTGAGGACTGGCGGCTCGAACGGGTTATAAGCCATGGAACCTGTATAAGCTGGGATTGGGTTGTCAAAACCCATTGGCGGCGGCTGTGGCATCGCGGGGTTGGAAGGTCCACCCATTTGTGGGTCCTCCTGATGTGGCGGGTAGTGGCTAGCACTTGACTGGCGTGGGGAGCTGAAATGAAAGTCTCCCGCACGTGATGACACACGTGCACCTGACCTCCTATGCCTCGGTGGTTGAGGAGGTGCCGGCTGAACTGGTGGCGGTGGAGGTGGTGGCGTAACTGCCACAAACCGGTGATCCTCAGAGGAATCTTGATGATGCTGCTGCTGCTGAGACTGCTGCTGCTCATGAGGTGACGAGTGGTGAGAAGGTGTATAGTACCACTCGTGTTGATTAAACAGGGCTTGGAAACTATCTGGACCACCATAGGGTGATCCGTGAAAAGACGATCCATCGGAGATCTCGATCGGATGGTTTGGAGTGCCACTTGCTGGCATGACGGGGTCCGTATCCTCGTCCATGTCATCCGCATTATCACCGGAGAAGTGATCGTCTGGCCCTAGTGGGTTGAAACCCAGGGGTTCTGGTAAGTAATTGGCCGGATTAAACTGGCCTCTAAAGATGGGTGTGGAGTCACCATACGAATGGTGAGACAGGGATCGCTGAAGTGGTATGTAGGACGGTTGAGGGTTATTGGGTTCATAAGGGTTAAGAACAGGAGGTGTTGAACTATGCGAAACCGACCGTCTGGCCGGCTCGAACAAGTTTCTCCGGTTCTCCCGAGGGTCGTCACTCTCGGTGGTGGATGGAGCTCGCCGTTGCGAAGGTCCAGCTTCATGGTCGTTGGGGGCGGTGACTGGCCCCTTGCCTCGTCCTCGTCTCCTAAAGAATCTTGGAGGCATTTTGATATTCCTGTCAAAATAGCATAAGATAACAATAACCAATATAAAATTTAAAGGACAAAACAAAAACCGAACAAGGTGGAATTTGTCCTATGTTATATGTCTAGACTCGAAGGTTTAGAAATGTGCAATTGTGCAACTGAGATTAAACACAAAAGGCTAGTGTTTAATTCACTCAGAGTTGGCTCTGATACCAACCTGTCACACCCCGATTTCCACGTGTCACCGGTGGGCCCGGTGGGGGAGTATCGTGACGTGGTTGGCAACGTAATAGTCAAACAACACAATATTATTATGCACAGCGGAAGCAAATTTAAAATATGATACAACCGAATTTAATATTGTTTATCAATGTAACAATATCCGGAAGTTTATCCACAGTAGGATCGAAACAAAACAATATTAATGGTTCAACAGACTTCAGGCATCCTAAGCTTGCGAGACTTTTTATTGATGCTTAGGAGACAATCCAGCCAATTTCGTTTAGTACCTGCATTCAGTCTTTTTGGGAAAATACGTCAGTTTACACTGGTAAATACAATCAACTGACTCATTTTGGAAAATGATTGAAAATTGGTTTGGATGCACATGGCATAAACATTTTTATAACTTGGGAGAATTATTTAATATTATAATCTTGTGAACGAATTACATGTTACTTATGCGTTCAGTAGCCCGGATCTTGTCCGGGTTAAAGATCAATAGACACACCACATAATTGAGTTATACACTGACAGGTGTACGCCTACACCCCGTGCTCAGGTCGTGGCCATCTCGTAAGATGATGCCAAGGATATCCGGGACATGGTCATTAACCCCCCAAAGGCTGTAAAGTAAACAAGATTGTTTAAACGAGCCGATCAAATTATTCAACTACCCACTTAATGTGGAGATTTGATGCCCGATCAAGCGGTATGCTATATACCATAACCCAAGCCCGTATAGGGAAAATAAGTTAAAAGTATTTACCTGAGTAAGTATTAATCACAATAAGCAAAATGCACGTAGCTTTTACTGGTCCCCCTAATCTGGAACGAAGGTTTATAATAACCTATTAGAATTCTAACGGGCCTTTTATTAAGCTTAAGCTTAGACCGGCTAGTTTCAAAATACGGTTCATACGCACGATTAAGCGAAGACTGGATAGAATGTGATTCAGACCCGACAAGTTTGAAGACTTGTTTAATATGGGTTTATTATTCACATTCTGGATTTTGAGATAAAACCGTTAAGGTTTGACCCGTTTCGGCTAATTTATGTAAACTTGTTATATAAACCGAACCGTGCGCGTAATAAGCGTAACGGGTATCCGTAAGAGCCATATACAGGTTTCCTAAGTTAATATGCTTGAAATATGTTGTGACATCAGTAAGATGTCTTTCATTATGCCCGAAACGTGTTTAAACACAAACTAGGCCCCGTAGGGGTAGTTTGGTCATTTTAAAGGTTGTAAAAGGGTTTAAGTGTTTAACTGAGTTACTGGTCTGATGTAATCAGTAAACATACTGATGGAGAGTGTGAAACATGGGTGTTAAACGTGCTTGTCTTACGTGATTTAATCCGTTTTACGTGATAATATGCTTGGAATATGTTAATTGCGAGTGTTTGTGCTTTTGCAGGTAAAACGCGTAATTTGGTGAGGTTGCGGAGTTTAAAGAGAAAGCGAGGTAAACGGTGATGTTTCGGATGTGTGTCGGATCATAAACCATCTTTAATGTGCAAGAGATATAAAAGCTTGACTTGGAGGGCAACGATTTTATGCAACCATGTTGGGGAGATGTTTCATTTTGACGGCTGACTTAGGAGGGTATCTTCATCAAATTGTCATCATCTTATTGTTTAAAAGCTACTAATTGAAAAGAGGCATTAATTGAGAGGGGACATCATCACATGGGTACACAAGAGCCAACAACATTAATATTCTATCATCATCACCATCGAATGAGCACATGTCACGAAAGGAGGCAGCCAACATTAATTTTTGGTGGGCTTCCATTATCTCGATCTTGGCAGCAAATCATCATACGAAAGGCATTGGATTGGCAACAACTTTATTAGAATTTGGTGGGCTTTACATAACACAATCTTGGGCCGTGGACCTCCACTATCATCGATTTGGGGGATCAATTATTGGCAGCAAGATCCACGAAAGATTGGAGCCCATTATCATTTATTAGTGGGCTTTTACAACAACTTAGGACTTCTTTCCATCCCATCGATTGGGCAGCAGGGTTTACACGAATTTTTTGCTCTCAAAAATGAAAATTGCCAAACATCATCATCGATCAAGCTTGGAAGATTTGTCACACATCATGAGCGGCTAGTCTCGTCGGATTCACCCCGGTGTAGATGTTGTAAGATTTCTAGGGTTTATACATTTGTTCTTGTTTCATCTTAGTGACAATTTGTGTTTGGTTTTTGAAACTTTTGACAATAGTATTACATTGGTTACGAATTCGTGAATTGTCGAACGATGTTAAAAGTTATGACTTTGCGAAATGGTGATATGTGATTGTACATTGTCGTTGTTAGGATTTACTTGTGTTGATTACAAAGTGTCTTTTTGTCCGTTCTTCGGGACGTTGATAGCTAGTAGCACCTAAGTCACGGTACACTAAATCCGTTAATCGAATGCATTTGAGTTGAAACTAAAACATGTAGGAACCCTAGGTCTTGCAATTATCGAACCAGGTGTGATCCGTATTCTAATTTCTTGTTTCAACTTAGTAGTTTAGTTTACAAGTTTAGTTAATAAATTATTGTTTTAAATAATAGTCATTTGTCGGTTCACCCGATTTCTTTTCAAAACAAATAAACAAAATAAAATTAGCAAACTTCATAATCACTTTGTACATTTTTGTAAATAGCCTAACTAATCGAACAGGTCGTGCGATATTGACCACATGCTCTTCGTGGATACGATACCCGACTTACCCTAGCTACCTAGGTTTAATTGGGTTTTTGACTGATCGGGACGACACGGTCACGTCAAAATGGCGCCGTTGCCGGGGAGCTAGTGCGCTTAGTATTTCATTGCTTGTTCGATTTTAGTTTAGTTTTTTTTTTCTTTCTTGTATATTCGTGATTTTACTTTGGGTGGTCGAGCTTGTCTGTGCAGGTACATGTTTTGCAGGTACCATCTTTCAATATGAATTGGGTAGATGATGATCCGTGTGAGTGTTGCGGAAGCGGAGAGCACTATTTAGAGGATTGCTCTGTTTTCTACGAAAAAGTTCAAGCCAACAAGGAACGGGAAGACTACCTCAGCGGATTGTTTGAATATAGGAGGGCGGATTATGAAGATTTCAATGGTCCATCCTCATATTATCCATACGATAATCCACCACCACCATATTATCAAGAGTATTATTATGAACCCGAATTGCCACATTTCTCAAGTTACCGGGAGGTGTATGATGATTATTATAATGAATACCCTCAACCGGCATACGAGGAACCTCAAGACTCAATAAGTTCCAAGCTCGATGCCATCATGAATGCCATCACCACTTCAAATCAAGAGATTAAGATGGAATTTGAGGCGAGAGATAAAGCTCATGAAGCCTTGGCAAAGAAAGTGGGTCTACTCGCCGAAGAATTGGCTCAACTTAGACGAGACCGAGAGGTGTTGGCTATTGGTACAAGGGTCGATGGTGATGTGGTGGAAGAGGTTATAGAACTTCCGGAGCAAGAAAATGAATGTTTGAACCAAGAGGAAGACATAACGCCGCGAGACGGGTCGGAGCCAAAAGAAGCCCATGTTCATATCGATCCCTCTCCCATACTTATCACTCCAACCAACAAAGTTGGGGATGAAGGTTCGGGTATAAGGATTCGAAGGGTGGTATTGCAAGATATTGGCCGGTTTGGTAAGAAGCGACCCCGAAGTTGTACATTACGCATGCCGAATAGAAGAAAAAGAGAGTGGATTCGGCATGCCAACTACCGTGCATATGTTGGAAACTCGGTAGGCAAATGTGCACTTCGACCACCATGAGAGACAAATAAGGTATGATTGTTGTAGAGTTTGTATTATTTTCGTCTTATTTTTATTTTCTTAGATAAATGAACGTTGTGGGTGTGTTCCCTATATAACCCTCACGAGACCTCTCGTCCTCCCAAGCTATTGAGGGGTTTAAAAGGGCTTGTTGCATAAGCTAAATGCAACCGTGATTCCTACGAAAGTGAGTTAGGCTTGTTATTGTTGTAAATTATTTTTCCACATAAATCAAAGTAAATTAATGTATGACTTGGTAATATTTTCATAAAAGTGGTAGAACTAGGTAGCTAATAAATTTTAATGGTTGTGAGAAGCATGCTTCTACACAAGAGTTAAGATTTGTAGATACATTATGTTCGTGAGACGACCGCTTTGTTGAAGAGATGAAGAGCACACGAGGAATGAGCTCCAAAAATCAAGTGCATACGTTCCCTTTTTTACTTTTGATTTTTAGTTAGCAAATAAGTGGATTGTAAATTGTATTTTTTTTTTCCGGGGTGAAATTTTGGGGGAATTAGCCGTGTCACATCCCTTGTGCGTTTAATACTCTAGTTCTTACACATTGAGGACAATATGTATCTCAAGTGTGGGGATGGGGGAGTAGTAAAAATTTTAGATTTTGACCCGTTCATTTAAATACTACACATTGAGGACAATGTTCACCTCAAGTGTGGGGATGGGGGAAAATTTCAAAAATTTTTCAAAAAATATCTTGTTTCAAAAGCGATCTTAAAAGCACAAGTAACTAAGTCAACGAGGGATGTCACAACCTATTTGGTCTTTTGTCATGGTCAAGTTCAAATTAATAACATGACGGGTATTTAACGGGTGGTTATTTGGGAATAATCCGCCTAAGAAACTAGCATATCATGCATGTCATATACCATACCCTTATATATGTGAGGTTTTGAGCCACTTTTACAACATAGAATTACATATTTATGTTTCTTTGTTTGAGTGGACCATTAGTCATGTATTGTAGAACTTGCAACTTTTGATACGTTTGAGACCATAGACCGAATACAAGCACAAGAATGATTAAGGCATTAGGTAAACCTTTTCCTTTTACACCATTTATATATCCTTACCCAAAAATTTATCCCCTAGTCGCCCACTTTGAGCCTAATCCTTTCGTTTGACAACCCATTTAGCCCATAACCTTAAACCTTTTCTTTTAAACCCGTGTGATGAAAATTCGATTATAGGATTATATGATTGTATAGTTGTGTTTGCAAAAAAAAAAAAAGCAAAAAGCAAAAATTCAGAAAATGTTGCGAAAAAGAATAGAAAATCATTGAGAAAAGAACAAAAATATGCGGTTCTAGTTTGTGGAATAAAAGGCGAAAGTTGTTGCCTTGTAGTTGATGTTTATAGTTTAGTTTTGTTTAGAGTAGTTGATTGTAATAAAAATCATTTTTTCATCACCTTAGCCATTTTCAAACATCCTATTACATACCCTTAACCTAGCCCCGTTACAACCCTTCAAAGCCCTTTTGACTTGTGCTTAGTATTCGTGTTCGGTGGTGGAGAATGATTGAGTTGCAAGCCTATGCGGGTACGTGTTCTAATCGGTTTTTGAGTGATTACTTGAAAAGTGCTAATTCATTATTTATTAGCCAAATTTTAAACCGAGTGGAGAGAACATTGTGAGGGATGTGCATGGTTCATTGGTTTCAAGGGCGGGTTAATCTTGGATAACCATTTTATATGTGATTATTCACTTTACCGTTAAATAGTTTGTAAATTGTAAAAAGTTTGAACCAGGTATGACATTAGACCTTAACCTTTGTCTCGGGAATGGGAAGTGTGTTTCTCGTTCGACCCACGTGAAAGTGAAAGACAGATTTGCTTGAGGGCAAGCAAACGACAAGTGTGGGGATGTGATGGAGAGTGTGAAACATGGGTGTTAAACGTGCTTGTCTTACGTGATTTAATCCGTTTTACGTGATAATATGCTTGGAATATGTTAATTGCGAGTGTTTGTGCTTTTGCAGGTAAAACGCGTAATTTGGTGAGGTTGCGGAGTTTAAAGAGAAAGCGAGGTAAAAGGTGATGTTTCGGATGTGTGTCGGATCATAAACCATCTTTAATGTGCAAGAGATATAAAAGCTTGACTTGGAGGGCAACGATTTTATGCAACCATGTTGGGGAGATGCTTCATTTTGACGGCTGACTTAGGAGGGTATCTTCATCAAATTGTCATCATCTTATTGTTTAAAAGCTACTAATTGAAAAGAGGCATTAATTGAGAGGGGACATCATCACATGGGTACACAAGAGCCAACAACATTAATATTCTATCATCATCACCATCGAATGAGCACATGTCACGAAAGGAGGCAGCCAACATTAATTTTTGGTGGGCTTCCATTATCTCGATCTTGGCAGCAAATCATCATACGAAAGGCATTGGATTGGCAGCAACTTTATTAGAATTTGGTGGGCTTTACATAACACAATCTTGGGCCGTGGACCTCCACTATCATCGATTTGGGGGATCAATTATTGGCAGCAAGATCCACGAAAGATTGGAGCCCATTATCATTTATTAGTGGGCTTTTACAACAACTTAGGACTTCTTTCCATCCCATCGATTGGGCAGCAGGGTTTACACGAATTTTTTGCTCTCAAAAATGAAAATTGCCAAACATCATCATCGATCAAGCTTGGAAGATTTGTCACACATCATGAGCGGCTAGTCTCGTCGGATTCACCCCGGTGTAGATGTTGTAAGATTTCTAGGGTTTATACATTTGTTCTTGTTTCATCTTAGTGACAATTTGTGTTTGGTTTTTGAAACTTTTGACAATAGTATTACATTGGTTACGAATTCGTGAATTGTCGAACGATGTTAAAAGTTATGACTTTGCGAAATGGTGATATGTGATTGTACATTGTCGTTGTTAGGATTTACTTGTGTTGATTACAAAGTGTCTTTTTGTCCGTTCTTCGGGACGTTGATAGCTAGTAGCACCTAAGTCACGGTACACTAAATCCGTTAATCGAATGCATTTGAGTTGAAACTAAAACATGTAGGAACCCTAGGTCTTGCAATTATCGAACCAGGTGTGATCCGTATTCTAATTTCTTGTTTCAACTTAGTAGTTTAGTTTACAAGTTTAGTTAATAAATTATTGTTTTAAATAATAGTCATTTGTCGGTTCACCCGATTTCTTTTCAAAACAAATAAACAAAATAAAATTAGCAAACTTCATAATCACTTTGTACATTTTTGTAAATAGCCTAACTAATCGAACAGGTCGTGCGATATTGACCACATGCTCTTCGTGGATACGATACCCGACTTACCCTAGCTACCTAGGTTTAATTGGGTTTTTGACTGATCGGGACGACACGGTCACGTCACATACTCAAGTTAATGAGTTATAACAGTAAGATAAAGCATATATGTGAAATTTATCATTTTTAACCAAACTATGCCCCGTAGGGGTATTTTGGTAATTTCACATAAGCCGAAAAGCTCAAAACTGAAGTCTGAGTTTATCAACCTTTGCTTACTGTTAAAATATTATAATTTGCCTCATATATCAGTAGGTATCAACCCGGGTATGTTCAATATGATTTTAAAACATACTATGCGTTAAAAACGCTAAATAAGGCGATTAAAGGCCATTTCCGGGTTCGATACTTAAATCTGATATTTTTATATTTCCAGAAGGCTTAAAATAATTTATTTATCATATGTGATCAGTAGCAAAAGGTTTGGAGTCGTTTAGATATGTAAAACTCATTTTATAGCCCGTTAGGGCAAAACCGACCATTACCGGATTAAGCCTACGACTACTAGTTATGCTCAGCCTAAAATTAATTAAAAATCTTTAAAAATCCCAAAATAATATATTACATCAGTGGGTAAAAGATTTGATATCAAAAAGTAGGCTTAACTAGGCTATACGCTAATTACGCCATTTTATTAACACAAAGCTTTAAATTTGCGATAATGAGCATAACTCCTAATCTATAAGTCAAACTGATGTCAGACTTTGCATACAAGTTTATATATCAGTATTTAAGGTTTCTACACTTTTACATTTTCATAAATCACGTTTTAAGGTAATAAGGGCATAACGGTCAACATATGAGCAATTAACGGAAACATGCATATTAATTGGATAACTAATGAACCAAGGTGCATAATCACAGAGGGTTGTTCTAACATGTAACCTAGTCCAATTAAAGCTCTGAGGCATTTCTAAACCATTCCTAAACGGGTCAGAACTGAAAGTCAAAGTGAAAGTCAAACTATGCGACTTTCGGTTCCGAACCGGGTCTAAACAGGAAATTGTCGGGTTGAACATGTTTAGACATGTTCTTACACTTATTACCAAGTTATAACAATGATCAAACAGGTTGTATATGGTCTATAGTGTTAATTATGCAAAAATGACATTTTAAGCTTCCTGTTGACTTTTTCTAAACTAGTTTGACCCGACTTTTGACCTGGTTAGAGTGGTGATCAGTGGAAACCCTTTTGAGGTTTTATTACCCACATAAATACCAAGCTATAACTACTTTTAATTCGAGATATGACTGAGCCATTGTTGACTAATCTCGAAGTCAAACCGTAATTACGACGGTTTGACTTTTAGCTAATTAAACAAGCTAAACTTAATTAAAGAAAGACTAGCAGACTTACAAGAGTCCTATGCACGAGATATGATCACTTGGAAGCAGGCTTGAGCTCCAGAATCAATCAGAATGCAGAGAAATGGTGTGAGGACTTGTTGCAAGTTCATGCTCCTTTTATAGTGAAATTCCCACCATAAGAAGTTGACACCAAGGTCTACACTCCACCACAACTGATCAACATGTGTTTCTAGTGCTTAGGGGTTGCCTAGGGGTCTCCCTTTATGTGAAAAATCGGTTGAAATCGAGCAGAAAGCACTCAGCAGGCAAAAACCCAAGAAATTCGGAACTGGCAGTTCCCCCGCGTGTCGCGAAGGATTCTACCTCGGGCTCCGCGTGTCGCGACGCCTGTCACGTGTCGCGGCGGTCCTCCCTTCCGGCTTCGCGTGTCGCGACGGGTGGTCTGCAGAAAATCTTAATTTTTGATTTTTGCGATTTGATCCTTGGCCCTTCAAACTCCGGTTAGACACTTGTTTATTGTATTTTGAACCCTTATAATTGATATATGAGGGCTTTAAAACATATACCCACTTTGCTAAGTCCCCGGACACTTCCGGTTAACCCGAAAAGTCCTAACTTCCAACGTTTACGCTTTAACTCTTCGCACACGAATTTGATCATAACTTTCTCATACGTTAACGAAACTTTACGAAATTTAAATCGTGTATTCTAGTGAGCATGGTTAACAGTTACAAAGCTTCGGGTTTGCAAAAAGGTCACTCAGAGGTATAAATTAAACATGTTGACACATTTGGTCCTTGTAGTTTGAAATCTCCCACTTTTAGCTTCGTATGATCCATGATTTATTCGTTTCAAGGTATGGGCATCGTGTAGGGTTAAGGTACATTATATTTATTCACAGTTGACACTTAGAATACGTATATTCACATATTTTCCATGTTTGTCAACTTTAGTCCTTCTATAATATTTCTTTCACACGTTTAAACATTTGGCACGTGTCTACACATTATAGGACGTGAATTTTCGAGGTGTTACAGTAACAGCCTGTTTCTTGTTGTTTTCATGTGTAATCTGATTTCTAACTGTCATAAACGACTCTAGGGGCAGCCCACAGGTTTTAAAAGGTGGTTTAACACCTGTCCTAATCTGATTACATGTCCCCGACACTTGTCGCGATCTTACGAAGTCCCGAAAAGTATAAATAGGTGATGAGATCACTTGATACTTCACTTGCATTCTAAATTCTGAAGCTCTCTGATCAACCTCAGGCCTTCTAGTAATCTCAAGTGGTAATTAGGACTCTTGTAAGTGTTCATAACCCTTTCGATTTCGTTTTAGCTTAGTTAATTAGCTATTAGTCAAACCGTCGTAATTTAAATTTGACTTTGCGATTAATTGAAATCCGCTTAGTCATTTCTCAAATTGAAAGTACCTACAAGTTGGTATTTATGTGGGTAACAAACCCTTAAAAGGGTATTTTCAGATTCCCACTCTAAGTATGATTATTGTCGAGTCAAAGCTTATCTTAAAAAGTCAACATAATGATTAATTGCAAATTTAAGCATGATTAGCAATGTAGGGTACATGCAACCTGTTTGATCATTAAAATAACATGGTAATTAATGTAAGAACATGTCTCAACATGTTCAACTCGACAATTTTCAGTTTAAACCCGGATCGGACCCGAAAGTCGCATAATTTGACTTTTGCTTTGACTATCAGTTCTGATCCGTTTATGCATGTTTGAGATCTGCCTCAGAGCTTATTTTGGACCAAGTTTCATATAAGTATAACTCTCTGAGATTATACAACTTGGTTCAACACTTATCCGATTCATATGCATGTTTCCGATTTATGCTTAAAAGTTGACTATTATGCCCTTTTGACTATAAAACGTGATTTTTGAAAGAGTAGAAACATTTGTTACTGATTTATAAACTTGCACCAAAAAAAATTGATATCAGTTTGAGGTCTAGATTAAGAGTTATGCTCATTATCGTAATTTGAAAGCTTTATGTTAATTAAATGGCGTAATTAGCAAATAGCCTATTTAAACCCACTTTTTGATATCAAACTTTTTACCCACTGATGTTATATAATATTTTGGGATTTTTAAAGATTTTTATTTATTTTTTGGCTGAGCATAACATAGGTCTCTAAGTTTAATTCGGTAATTACCGATTTTGCCCTTTTAAGCCATAAAATGAGTTTTACAAATCCTTTTGACCCCAAACCTTTTTCTACTGATTTTATTTGATAAATAAAATATTTTGAGCATTCTGGAATTATAAAAAATATCAGCTTTCTTTTAAAAACCCGGAAACGGCTCCAAATCGCCTTTTTAAGCGTTTTTAACGCATAGTATGTACTATAGCCATATTAAACATATAAGGTTGATACCTACTGATGTTTTTAGTATATTTTTATAAAATAACAGTAAGTATAAGTTTTTGAACTCAGGTTTCCATTTTTGACCTTTTTAGCCCTTGTGAAATTACCAAAATACCCCTAAGGAGCATAGTTTGGTTTTAAATGATAAGTTTCACATATGGGTCATACCCTACTGTTATAACATGTCAAATTAAGTGTATTTACTGTATGAATCAGACCTGTAACTCAGATTTCTAATTTAACTCTTTTACAATCTTTTAAATGACCAAAATGCCCTTATGAGACATAATTTGCGTTTAAATTCATTTGGGGCATAATAGAAGACATCTTACTGATGTCACAACATATTTAAAGTATATTAACTCAGGGAACTTGCATATGACTCTTATGGTTACCCGTGACGCCCTTTTCGCGCTCGGTTCGGTTTATGTAACTAGTTTGCATAAATTGACCTAAACGGGTCAAACCTTATCATCTTTGTCTCAAAATCCAGAATGTATTTAGTATACCCACATTATACAAGTATTCAAACTTGTCGGGTCTAAATCACATTCTATCCGGTCTTCGCTTAATCGTGCGTTTGAACCGTATCATCCTTAACACTAGCCGGTCTAAGCTTAGGCTTAAATAAAGACCCGTTAGAAATCTAATAGGTTAATATAAACCTTTGTTCCAGAATAAGAAGAACCAGTAAAAGCTACCTTCACTTGCTTATTGTGAATTATACTTTACTCAGGTAAATACTTTTAACTTATTTTCCCTATACGGGCTTGGGTTACGGTATATAGAATACCGCTTGATCGAGCATCAAATCTTACATCTTTGGGTGGTTAATTGAATAATTTGATCGGCTCGTTTAAATAGTCTTGTTCACTTAAAGCCTTTGGGGGGTTAATGACCATGTCCCGGATATCCTTGGCATCATCTTACGAGATGGCCACGACCTGAGCACGGGGTGTAGGCGTACACCTGTCAGTGTATAACTCAATAATGTGGTGGGTCTATTGATCTTTAACCCGGACAAGATCCGGGCTACTGAACGCACAAGTAACATGTAATTCGTTCACAAGATTATAATAATACATAATTATCCCAAGTTATAAAATGTTTGTGCCACGTGCATTCAAATCAATTTTTTTAACCCTTTTCAAAATGAGTCAGTTAAATTGTATTTACCAGTGTAAACTGACGTATTTTCCAAAAGGTTAAGTGCAGGTACTACTCGTAATAGGCTGGCTGTCTTCTAGCGTCCACAATAAGTCTCGCAAGCTTGGATGCCTTAAAGTCTGTTGAACAAATGATTCATTTTATTTTTTTTGATCCGCCTGTGGATCCTTTACATTCCGTTTGTAATACTTGATATTACTTTATATCGGTTTGTAATATAATTATCTTTTGCTTCCGCTGTGCATTTAAATATTGTGTTGTTTGACTATGATGATATCAACTACGTCACTATACTCCCCACCGGGCCCACCGGTGACACGTGGAAAATTGGGGTGTGACAATTATTTTGGAAATTATATGAGATAAAATATAATATTTTTGGGAAAAATATATATATTTTGGAATTAAAATACTTTAGGCAAGTGGTTAAAAATATATTTTCTAAGTGAGACTTAAAAATATATTTTCAGAAATATAACGTATACATGTATTAAAACCCCCATCCTTGGGAATGAATATACTTATAAAATAAATAAAAAGTGTGAATACGAAATAGTTACCTAACTATTTCTCCAATCAAACGTTAAACCATAAGCCAAGGCACGGCCCATCCGTCTAATATGAATTAGTACGTGTAGGTCGTCACGCAGCAGATAGAGTTGGAGATTGACGTTTTTGGATACGCACTTCTGTGAGTTCATGTCCCCCTTTTCTCTTAACTGTTTTCAGTTTTATACTTCGGGGGTGGAATACATGTTACATTATTACAGACTTCTATATACATGGTATGGTTAGCTTAAGGAGGGTTTACTACTTAGATCATGTGAGTGGGTAGGTGGAACTTGAGGCCATTAATCCTCGTTGTAGGACCGAGGGTCATGAGCGATAGATCTATTTGGGTGTAGCGAGCCCAACTCCCGAGTCCACAGTACAGACCATGGGGTGACTTTGAGCCCGACGCAAAAAAATCTGCTAGGTTTGAGTCTTCCTGCATCACTTCACACATATCATTGGCTTTGCAACCCAATGGTGATATCTTTTTCCTTAATTGCTACATACCAGGGATTTTTCATACATACAAACATATTACAAAGGTTTATACATACTCACTTTTACATGAACTCGCTCAACTTTTTGTTGATTTTTCAAATTACATGTATTTCAGGAAACTAATGGATGTGGCCAAGTTTGCAATGAGGTTAAGCTGTGTAGGAATAATGATGTCATCCGAGTTTAGGAAATGTGACCTTTGCCTGGACGAGTTACAAGTCTTAAACTGTGTTTCTATTTATGTCTTTTGGTTGTGTCTTGTGAACACATTTTAAAATTATGTCTTATCGCAATCTGTTTTAAGTGTCGACTTTTAAACAATGTTGTCTTGGTAACTTTTAAAACTTGTTGAATGGATGAACATCATGTGTTTTATTTCATATAGCATGGTTATGATATTTGCTATGGTATTAAGAAGTCACACCAAAATAAACCCACGCTTCTGCAAAGCCAGGGTGTGACATATGACTCATATGGTTACCCGTTACGCATCTTTCGCGTTCGGTTCGGTTTATGTAACTAGTTTGCATAAATTGACCGAAACGGGTCAAACCTTATCATTTTTGTCTCAAAATCCAGAATGTGTTTAGTTTACCCATATTATACAAGTCTTCAAACTTGTCGGGTCTAAATCACATTCTATTCCGGTCTTCGCTTAATCGTGCGTTTGAACCGTATTTTTCTTTAAAACTAACCGGTCTAAGTTTAGGCTTAATTAAAGACCCGTTAGGAATCTAATAGGTTATTATAAACCTTTGTTCCAGACTAGGAGACCCGGTAAAAGCTACGTGCATTAGCTGTTTGTGATAAATACTTGCAAAGGTAAATACTTTTAACTTATTTTCCCTATACGGGCTTGGGGTACGGTATATAAAATACCGCTTGGTCGGGCATTGAATTTTTAATTGTATGAAGATTAATTTATTGAAATGTCCCGTTTAAATTGTTTTGTTTGATTAAAGCCTTTGGGGGGTTAATGACCATGTCCCGGATATCCTTGGCATCATTTTACGAAATGGCCACGACCTTAGCACGCGGGTGTAGGCGTACACCCGCTAGTGCATACATAAATAATAAGGTATAACCGCCGGTTTCGGGAATAACCCGCCGCGGAACTATATCATGTGGTGTTTCTATTAATCTTTAACCCGGCGTCAATCCGGGCTACTGAACGTATAACGAACATGTAATTCTCTTACAAGTTTATATATAAATAATTATCCCAAGTTATAAAATGTTTTGTGCCTTGTGCATTCAAATCAAATTTTAAACCTTTTCAAAACGAGTCAGTTAATTGTATTTACCAGTGTAAACTGACGTATTTTCCCAAAAAGGTTAAGTGCAGGTACTACTCGAAATAGGCTGGCCTCTCCTTAGCATTAATAAGAGTCTCGCAAGCTTGGATGCATTTAAGTCTGATGAACTATGTTTTCTTTTTATTCGATCCGCCTGTGGATCTATTTCAACTATTATTGTGATACTTAATATTACAATTTTATTCGGTTGAAATAAATCTATCATTTGCTTCCGCTGTGCATTTAAAATTGTGTTATTTGACTATGATGATATCAACTACGTCACGATACTCCCCACCGGGCCCACCGGTAATACGTGGAAATATCGGGGTGTGACATCTTGGTGATGTGTTTACCAGTCGGAGAGGTTGAAGTCAGTGTGTTTTAACACTCTGAAGTCAGTGTGTTTTGACACTCAGCATGTTCTTGGTGATGTGTTTTACCAGCCAGAGAGGTTGAAGTCAGTGTGTTTTAACACTCTGAAGTCAGTGTGTTAACACCCGTAATCGCTTTGTAAAACACGTAGTACAATGACAGCTTGATCTTACGTATATAGAACAAGGAAAATCTCTTATCTTCATCCATGATTTTAGGTATATTTGGTATGATTTTGGGGGTTTCCAAATGTGGGTTTTAGAGAGAGAGGGAAATTCGCGTGAAAATAGGAGTTGTGATTGCCTAACAGTTTTTTTGATTGATTTAAAATCCGGTCATTGACAAAATTGCCCCTACTCATTTAAAACAAACTATTAATTAAACTCAAATATTACAAGATTGCCATTGATTTAATCTCAACCCTTAAACACACCCATTGGATGGACCAGATCGCTTCCTAGACTTTCTAGGAAAAACACACTTTCCGCAGGATCCCCACTATATATATATATATATATATATATATATATATATATATATATATCTGTGTGTGTGTGTGTATATATATGTGTGTGTGTGAGTAATCATATGTATTAGAGAGAGAGGAGACATGTGGCGGCTCATAAGGCCACCTCTCACTTGTTGTTGACACATGTTAAGCATGGGGAATTGTAAGGAAGATTGTGGAAGATTTAAAACAAACAAATGTAGTGTAATCTTGGAAATTAAAAACAAAAATTCATCTCTCCCTCTCTCATAAAAAGCTACGGCCGAACACCCTTCCCAAACCCCCATTTTCGAAATTTCCAACCCTTCATGTAAGAACCAAGCTCATTTTAAGTAGTTTCCAAGTAGTTTTGAAGATCCAAGAAGGTTTCCAAGGTGTTTTCAAGATGAAACAAGCTCTAAACATCAAATCTTATCAAAACCCACCAATAATCTTGTAGGTATAAAATTTATGTTTAAATCATACTCTTGATTCTTGGTAATGTTTATGATGTTGGAAGGTTTCTCTTGATTCTGGTTTTTATACAAAATATAAAATGGAACTTGTGAGTATGTTGTTATGGCCGAAAATTTTAGTGTGTGTGGATTAGAGATTTAGTTTTGATGTTAGTTGATTTTAATGATATGATATATGAAAAACTTGATGCATGCATGATCAAAGAATGATTTATTAAAAAGTTCTATGAAGATGATAATCATATGAAAATGATGATGTTCTTGAATGTTTGAACATGATTTAAATACATGATAGATATAATTTAGTTCATGCATGTTGATGATGATGTGATTTGAATGCATTAGATGCTTGTACTTAAGCATGCATGTGGATGAATAATGTTCATGAAATGATGATTTATGTATGGTATGATGAAGATAATATTTAATCAGGTTCTAAACACTAAAAATATAATTATTTGAAGTGTTAAAATGGTATAAAACTTTGTCATAAGGTTTACTAGCTTTGCATGTTATACATGAGGCTTAGAAACTTGTAAAATAGGTTAAATAATGTGTTTTGTGTATGATTTAGTAAAAATCAGTTTTGAGCAGATTATAAACACTAAAATAAATTTATTTTAAAGTTTTTAGCGACATATAACTTTGTCCTAATGTTTGCTAGCTTTGCATGTTGTACATGGTGCATTAAAAGTTGTAAAATACGTGAAATCGCATGATTTATGTGACATGCACAAAAACTGCATTAATCTGATTATAACCATTATTTTAATCAGTAAATAACATGTATGGTGTTAAAATATAAAGTCGTTTCGAGTTGGGATGATTATAGTAACGTTTAACGCAAAACTATGCGTTAAAACGGTCAAAAATCGGCTTTTCGAGTGATTTTTATAAAACTGATTTAGATCAGTAAGTAAACTGATAATTTTAGTTTAAAAATAAGTATTTTAACTAATTTTAAGTTTACTTGGTGTTTGGTTAGTCATACGTGACTTCCGACGCCCGAAAACGTTACCGAACCGCTAAAATACGCATTTTTCAATGAACACTAGTATGGGTAAAATTTTGGGTGAACCTTATGTGTTAAGATGTGTTATGTGATTTAAGCATGAGAATATGAAAATATGTTAAGTTTTAACATGATATTAGAAATTTAGCTTACGCATGTATGCTTGTACGTTTTGTGCGGTAGAAACGGTAAAAATCGCGTTAAATGTGTAACTTGTTTGTCGAGCATGAAATTTGATACATATGAGATATTTTATGTATATTTGCTTTAAAATGACAAAATAGATAAGTTGACAATATTTCGTGTGTTTTGATGATAATTTATGTGAACGTTTATGTATATATATTACGATGCGCAAATCGTAGATATATAGCGTATAAACGGGAGTGTTAACGAATTTACACAATAATGGTCACCAATAAAATCGTTCAAGTCGCAAAATCATAAAAATATATGTATATGGACTCATATATATATTAACGTGCCAACATAATCAAAAATAATAACTTTTTGAGAAAATCTCAAAATTATGTGATAATTCTAAGAAACAGAGAAACTTAGGATATTTGTGATGTTTATATTGATATAAAATCGTTCCTACATATATAATACGACGTGTAGAAATTAATCTCTGGGATTGCGCTATTTAAAATACGCACCCAAAGGTGAGTGTCACTAAACCCCTCTTTTTACTGCTTTGTATATATTTTGGGGGTAGAACACGTCAATAAAAGGGTTTAATAATGTTTTTGAAATAAAACATACCTTTTTAATATAAAATATATATTTTCGTTGAAAATATATGAAATTTGATAAGTCATACGTTTCGAAGTAAAAATGTTTTTGATGAATGAATGGTACGGTATTTCCTAAGCGAAACAAGACCGTAACATTGGACGGATGCCGGCCTGGGTCTCGAATGATGGAGATTCAGGGGATTCGTACAACATCGTGTATTAAATTTTCATATTAGTAGGATATATATATTGTACGTGAGGCAGACATCTTATTACTCTTCAAGAGGACCCTGCGCCCATGATTTCGTTTAATCATTTAAGTATTGTACGTGAGGAATTGTTGGTAGATCTATCGGGTTGACAATCCCGTCGTGACCGGTCGCCCCGTGTCAAGTCAAGCGACGAATTTTGATTCTGATTATTGTCTAGCATTGATTATCCATGCATGGTTAATATATAGTTCGTATCGTCTAGCTAACATACGAGTCTGAAAATTGGCGCAATAATTTAATATACAAAACATGGGCAGTAACAATATTGTCGGGTTCATGAAACTGCGACGGAAGGCCCATAGATTTTATTAAGGAAGTAAAACGGACTTTCAAAATTATATGGATGTTTTCAGATAAACACCTAAACAGAAGTTTTTCCTTGGAATAAAATTGTTTGTATGTGAACATGTGAACTCACATTCCTTTGTGTTGACACTTGATTTTAACGTGTTCTACAGGTACTTGAGTTCGGCTTCGGGAATTATGGCGTATCTTGTGGTTGTTGATGCATGTTTTGTCACTTAAATATGTTGGACTGATTTTAAAACTTTCTGGGACAAATGTAATAAGATCCGTAAGGATCAAAGACAATTTAACTATGTCACAGTTGTGTCATGTTATGGGACGTCATGCTTAAAAACTTATGTTTTAATTAAGTTAATATGTCCAACACTATAATGCATCAAACATCAAGATAGAAATGGGCACCAGCTTCCGTCACCACTACGTTTTATATTCCGCTGCGACGTATTTTGGGGTGTGACATCTTTCATCTTTGGCATTTCAAAAATAATGGGCAAATTGATCTCAATTACACTAGAGATCTTGGAAGAGAAGAAATAAAGCCTAACATGTTTGCAAACCTTTCTTAAAAACGGTTAGTTTTTCATAATATTAAACGCAATGCAAGTTGATTTTAGAGGGTATATTTTAAAAATACATACCGAATAACAGGTGGCCGAATGCTTGTGTCCGGGCGCTTAACAGAGATTTTTCAGACCACTCGCCTCTGGTGTTTTCGGTTGCAGACACTAATTTCGGTCCAAAACCTTTTAGGATGTTTGATTCTTGGCTTGATAGACCGGGATGCGTGGAAGTAATAAAGTCGGTTTGTGAAGGCTGGATTAATGAAGGAGCCGTAGATTTAAATTTAATGAACAAGTTGAAAAAACTTCGGGCTTCCTTAAAAGATTGGTTCCAATTGTACAGATCTAAGGAGTTGGAAGACGAGGCTCGTTTAAGAAGAGAAAAAGAGGATCTTGAGGTCCAAATGGAGATTAAAGACTTGGAGGAAGAAGATCTTTGGATTTGGGCAGAATGCAACAAAGCGCTAGGTGAAATTGAGCATCATAAGACGCGAGATATGAGACAGAAATCTCGGGTCAAATGGGCTTCTTTGGGCGATGAGAATTCGTCTTTCTTTCATAATGTTGTTAATGGTAGGAAAGCGCGAAACTCCATTCCGGGTATTTTAATTAATGGCAATTGGGTTACCAAACCGGCTATAGTCAAGAGAGAGGTGTTAAAGTTCTTCCGAAATCATTTCAAGGAAAGTGCCCATATTCGACCGTCTTTAGTGTGCCCAGGTATGAAGAAACTTGATGATGTTAATCGAAATGCTTTGGTTGCCATGTTTTCTAAACAGGAGATTAAAGAAGCGGCGTTCGAGTGTGGTTCTAATAAAGCCCCAGGTCCGGATGGTTTCAACTTTCGGTTTGTTAAAAGATTCTGGAATTATTTTGAGGAGGATTTCTTTAACATCCTTGTGGAGTTTCATGCTTCGGGTATTTTCAGTCCTGGTTGCGGTTCTTCTTTCATCACTTTGATTCCAAAGGTTAAAACTCCTTTGGGGCTCAGGGATTACAGGCCCATTACCCTTATTGGGATGGTTAGTAAAGTTATTTCCAAAATTCTTGCTAATCGCCTCAAAAAAGTAATGGGTCAGGTTATTTCTGATACTCAATCGGCTTTCTTGGCTGGTCGTTTCATCTTAGACGGGCCTCTCATGGTTAATGAAGTTATGGATTGGTTAAAAAAAAGAAGAAGAAAGGCGTTTATGTTAAAAATAGATTTTGGAAAAGCCTATGACAACGTCAATTGGCATTTTTTGATTTCTATTTTGTCTCAAATGGGTTTTCACCCGTTGTGGTGCGAGTGGATCAAAGGTATATGCTACTCTTCCAGGGCCGCGGTTTTGGTGAACGGTTCGCCGACTTTTGATTTTGGTTGCGAAAAGGGCCTACGACAAGGAGACCCTTTGTCTCCTTTTCTATCCTTAATAGTTATGGAAGCCCTTTCCTGGTTGCTAAAGAAAGTGAATGAGTTGGGTGTGTTTAAGGGCGTTCGTATCTCAAACGAGGAAGGAGATTTAACCCACTTTTTTTACGCAGATGATGCTCTTATTCTGGGGAGTGGTCACGTGATAATATAAAGAGTATTGCTAGAGTTCTTCGCATTTTCTATATTTGCTCTGGTCTCCGTATTAACCTGCACAAGTCTAATATCTTCGGTATTGGCACGGACGATGGTGAAGTGGAAGATATGATGGATCTTTTGGGTTGTAAGAAAGCCGATCTACCATTTACTTATCTCGGAATTCCAGTGGGGGCTAGAATGTCTCGTATTAGGAGCTGGGACCCGGTTGTTGATGTGGTTCGTAGTCGCCTTGTTTCATGGAAAGCGAGAAATCTCTCTATGGGTGGACGTTTAATTCTTATCAAGTCGGTTCTCGAAAGTTTGCCTATCTACTATCTATCTCTTTACAAAGCTCCAAAGGCCGTTATTGATTCTATTGAAGCCATTATGAGGCGTTTTCTTTGGTCGGGTTCTAAGGACGACAAAAAAATCTCATGGGTCGCGTGGGATGTAGTAACTTCTCCTAAAAATAAGGGTGGCCTTGGTGTCTCTAAGTTGCAAGAGGTTAACGAGGCACTGTTATTAAAATGGACTTGGAGATTCAAACAAGAAGATAGGAGTTTATGGAAGAAAATCATTATGTGTTGTCATGGAGCGAGTAGGCATTGGGCAATGCTTCCGTGCACGACTTCCTCGAATGGGTGTTGGCGCAACATAGTGAATACAGGTGAGAAGAAGCTGCGCAATGGTAGGAGCCTGAATTCTTACTTTGTTGGGATCTTAGGCGATGGTAACAACATCAATTTTTGGGGTGATACTTGGCTTAGAGAGGTTCCTCCCCGTGCCCTTTATCCCAACCTGTTTAGACTTGAACGGAACAAATGGGTGGCGGTATCCCATCGTTTACAGCCCATAAGTAACTCGAACAACCTGCAGTGGGATTGGCGTACCCCTCCAGATTCTGCCGAGGAGATTAGTGAGCTGTTCCAGATTCTCAGCGACCTTCATAATGCAACCTGGAGGGGGGTAGGGATCAATGGAGGTGGGACGCTGACAAGGATGGGTCGTTTTCTGTGTCTTCGGCTAAGAAGCTGATGGTTAGTGCAGTTCCGAATATTATCAGACCAATTATCTGCTGGAAAAGTTGGGTTCCTAGCAAGTGTAAGATCATGGTTTGGAGATTGGCGCTTAACCGGCTTCCAACCATCGCTGAGCTTATGAAACGAGGTGTTATCATTCAGAACCAGGATTGTATTTTTTGCAGCGGGGAGACAGAAACAGCGCTTCATCTCTTTACAGGTTGCCTTTTTTCGCAGGAGGTGTGGTTTAGAATAGAGGATTGGTGCAGGTTAAGTCACAGCTTTGTCTTTGACATTTCAGACATCGTTCACATGCCGGAGAACCACAGCTTGCCGAAGGACAAGAGTCTCATTCTCAGGGGTATCGTTTACACTTCTTTATGGATTCTATGGAACGAGCGCAATGATCGGATTTTCAATAATAAAAAGCGAAGACCTATAGAGTTATTAGAAAATGTAAAGTCGGTTTCATTTTTTTGGTTTCGTCATAGGTCTAGACATAAACAAGTCGATTGGTGTAAGTGGCGTTGTTGTCCTTTGGATTGATGTCTTTTGGTGTTTTGGCTCGTAGGTCCTCTCTTTGAGGACGCTCGTGCTTGTGTTTAATGAAGTTCTCTTTTCAAAAAAAAAAAATTCCCCTATAAAAACCTAATCACGTACAACATGTTTCACAATCAATACATTCATCACAAACATTGTTTGAATCATAAGATTTTTTTTTCTTTCGGAATCAATACATTCATTGAATCATAAGATTTTTGTTCTTTGGAGTTACAAAATAGACCCTTAACTACTTTAGTTAACACATTTTGACATACAAATCAAGAATCAGCAAACTGGTCCTTTCATTACTAAGACTTATTTTGCCATTATCTTTTTTTAGCATTTGGCATTTATTTATTTATTTTATTTTACTTTTATTTTTTGTATCTGATATAAATTACATGTGGTTTAGTGTTGGATTCCATGACATTGTGTAACCTACGTTTATGGATGCTTTGGAGGACTTAAAAAATATATGATTCTAAAATAGAATAACTAAATCCATACCTACAATTCTTAATATAAAGTCAAATAGAAAGTTTTGCCACTTCATGAACAATCTTGGTTCTTGTTAAAGATATATCAAGATTTTTAAAACTATAATTTGAGGATAAGTGAAACACCAATGGCAATTGAAGGATCTAAAGCTATAATCTACCTATAAGTGGCATGTGTATTGAAAAGTGTATGAACTCCCCTTATTTTTTTTAACGGGAGGGAATGACGTGTCAACCACTGTGACACCAGGCGCTGTGGCCAAAGTCGACTACTCGACCGCCATCAGCCCCTTGGCTCTCCCAGATGCGCGGAAACCCGACCTCCACCTGTCCGAAGATATGACAGTGGAATAATCGGTAAAATCTCGCATCCCATCCAAGACGAACCGACGGCACCCGTATTCGCCTTTCACCTTGATACTGATACCGCAAAAAATAATAGGGAGAGTGAGAGTTTAACCTGGGTCACAAAAAACACCAAATATTTTTCCAACCACTCCACCACTACCTCATTGGCTATCAACTCCACTTATCACAAGCCAAATGGACCAAATGGAATATAGGTAATGAGCCAATGAGGCATCACATTCATTTTTCTTTTTCTTTGCTAGATGACCACTCAGTTTATCATCAAACCCTCAACTTAAACATGTTATATCATAAGACAAAACTCAAATCATGATATTTAAGATGATCAAATCTTGATTATATAATACAATAGAATTTTATTTTTGAAGAAACGAGATAATGTACCTTTGTTAAATATGATAAGTAAGATGACTCAATACACTATAACAATAATGGAAGAAGAGGGCTGACATGAAAAACGAGAGTGTTTCAGACGAGCCAAGGATGACTTCCTAAAAAACCACTTCAATGGTTGTCTCATTGAACGAGTTACAATTTACAACCTTAAATTTCTATGGATTTAGGCAAGTCATCCTTGGCTATCCAATTCTCTCTTCGGTCTTCATATAAGACCTCTCTTCCTTTCCGTTTACCCTTTTGCATTAAACTCTTTTTTTCTAAAATAGTTTCTGCACTCTAAACCACAAGAAATGATAATCACTATGTCCTAACATGGAAAAATGCATTCTTCAATGACATACTTATAGTTATAAAATGACACATATATATAGGTGCATGTATGAGGAGGTATGGAGTTGCAAGAAGTATCATTCTTAACCCTACCCAAGCCAACATGTCCACTTGTGATAGAATGCTACATTTTTTTCTTTACTTACATTTAAAAATTAATTAACTATCCATAAATGAATATATTCTAATCATCAATCGGATGTTTACAATACAATGGGCAACATGTAATGCAAATTCACTTTTTTTTCTTTTTATGTACCTAATAATTTTTGACTTTTTGTTATTCCAAATTGACAAATATTGACATCCTACTTAAAGATATTCCTTTGTGCCTATACATTTTTCGTATTTTCCAAGTGTTCAAATGTGAATCTCATAGAGGGTATTTTGAGATGATGTTAAGTTTGGTTTGATTTTACTAATGGTCACAAATTGATTTTGACCCCCACCCACATCAAAGTAGTGATTGGTGTAAAAGGTGTGAATGTGAAGTGTCAACTCTTGATTTTAAGTCAACTTTAATGAATTTGTTCTATTTTTGACGCATAGATTTTGACCGCATTTAGATTTTATTCACTTATTTTATTCCATTTTAATACTCTCTATTGATGTAAAAGGGATTAAAAGAAATTAAACATTTAAATCGTTTTATAAATAAGACACAACTTTTATATATAACAAAAACCATTATGTAGTAGCATTCACGCATTGGAGTCGTATGAAGAAACCTTATTATCACTATGCCAAAAGAAATCAAAACATTTGTGTAGACTTTTTGTAATGCCAAAAAAAAAATGAAAATGATGTATGTTCTATGATCATACAAAAATTAGAGGATATTAAAGTGAAATAAATTAAGGTAATACAATCATATTTACTACACTTATGAGTTATGATTACACAAATTTGATTAATTTTATGAACTTTTTGGTGTTTTATATGTAATTCCGAAACCGTAGTTTTATGTTAGGCGGGCATACACGTATGTTGGTTGAGTCGACTAATCACTATGAATATTTGTATAGGGTTCACAACGTGTACTTTTGAATATGAAGTATATAACTTCATTCACGTAGTGAAACACTACACTTTCGTAAAGCTTATCGTTTTTTTATACAAATGCATCCGTATCCACGACATGCATGTATTTTTAATGGATGTGTCTACTTGCACTTATATGCATTGTTTTGGGTTAACCAATACCACAACTTTGGTCTTTCAATGCCTATTTTGATACGAAAACAATTTTGCATTGGCTATATATGTGTATATAACTTTTATAGAATATATCTCCACCTAATAGACGAATGTGCATTTATTTAAGATGGCATTTTACCAACGGATCGTAACGTTAGCGAATTGATAGAGCTCGATCACACATGAAACAACTTTAACCTAGTATTGGTTACTTATGATGTGCTAATATTATTAGGGATGTCTTGGTGACTATTTGCATGTTATGCCACTTTGTGTCATTGACACATAGTACTTTGGATATAACATGCACCTTAAGGTGAGTTCACAATTCTTTTCTAAAAGCATGCGTCCCTGGTTTGGGACAACACCTTTTTACGATGGCCCTGATTGGGGCTACACGTGCGTTCCTTGTGAGAACCACTAAAACATACGGAAACTCTATCTTGAAAGTCCCTACATTTTACCAATTAGTTTGCCGGTTGGGCATACGAGGGGTATTAGTTGATAACGCTATTAGGTTTGAAAAACCTCACACCGTGCTGGAGGTTGGGCGTTAACTTCTAACCTTCACTTTTGCATTAATGTTGATAGACATTAATGAGGGGCACAAATGGAATGTCAATATTTGGTACACAGTTTATTCATGTGATAAAGGTTAGCTACCCGAGTCATACATAAACCAAAAAAAATTTGTGAACTTTACTTTTGTTAAACTAAAATGTGTGAATTCGTCCAACTTTATTGTTGACACGTAGTTGCATGCTTTGCAGGTCTGTAGGTGCAGCTTGGAGAGTGCCATGGCTTTTGGTTAAACCGTTTACATTGTTTTGCTAAATAAATGTGGTTTTCAATTATGTCTGGATTTTATACTTTTTCTTCTCTGATAACTTAAACTTACGTTTTCAAACTTCTAAAACTATTATCACTATTCATGTTGATGTGGTAGTTAAACATTTTACAATTAAACTTTAAATGGTTTAATATGATTGGTAGCTTGATCCTGAGATGTATCGTGTCTCACGGTAAAACTCCGCATGTAAAATTTGAGGGTGTGAAATATACCAATTGTGTGCAAGTTGTGTATGGGGTGAAGAAGTGTGCGTACACTAGATATATATTGATATATACGCCTTAGTTTTCTTAATTTAAAGAATTTATATAAAAAGATTTGTCCACATGAATTGAACAAACTTTGTTCTTTGTAAAGATACATTATAATATGAAAAATTTAATGCCACTTAAACATTTAGAGTAATGTGAAACACCAATGAGAATCAAAGGATCTAAAGTCTAAACTTCCTATAAGTGGAATGTGTATAAAAAAAAAGTAGAACTCCGTGGGGGTGGTCATCACTTATCACTCCCTTATCACTCACAACATCCAATCAAGTTCCGCCGTGTCATCAACCATTTTTCCATCACTCACAACCTTTTTAGTGGCAATGGTCATCACTCACAACACCCAACAATAAACCCTCACACCCTCTCACATCCATTTATCACTCAACTTCCATCACTCGTTAAAATTTATCACGGAACCTTAATCATCACTCGTGGAATTAGTTGGTGGCGGTGGAATGTTGCATGCCATCACTCGTGATGTTTGGTCATCACGGAACCATCCCCAGTGGCCTAAGGGGACTAAAATATATTTTGGTACTCACGCATAACATTTAGTTTTCTTTATTATAGGAGTTAGGACCATAATCAATTAATCATCAAACCCTCAATCTAAACATGTCATGGAATATCAGATGGCATAACTCAAGTGGGAATTTTCTTTTTGAATGAAAAAGTGATGTACCTTTTTTAAATGTGATAAGTAAGATGATTCAATACACTATAACAGTAATGGAAGAAGAGGTCTAACATGAAAAACAAGAGCGTTTCAGACAAGCCAAGGATGACTTCCTAAAAACCACTTCAATTTACAACCCTAGATACATGTGGATTTAGGCAAGTCATCCTTGGCTATCCAAATCGCTCTTCGATTTTCATATAAGACCACCCTTCCTTGACGTTTACACTCCCTCATTACACATTTTCAAAATAGTTGTTGCCCCTCAATCTAAACCACAAGAGATGACTCGCTATGGCATAATGTGGCACACTGTACTCTCTGTTGACATACTTATAGTTATAAAATGACATCTATATATAAAGAAGTTGGGAATGAGATGTGAATTTGTAAGAAGTATCGTTCCTAACATGCAAGTCAAGATGTCCACTTGTGAAAAAAATGCTTCTTTTTTTGCTTTACGAACATTTGAGA
This sequence comes from Helianthus tuberosus, assembly GCA_030545235.1. Lineage (NCBI taxonomy): Eukaryota > Viridiplantae > Streptophyta > Magnoliopsida > Asterales > Asteraceae > Helianthus > Helianthus tuberosus. Next base: position 192,753,431 of record CM060401.1, on the reverse strand, counting down.
AATTAATCAACAATGCATAGAAGAATATATTCTGGTCATCCATCTATTTGATATTATCCACCTAGAGCCATCTGTTTAGATTGGATGTTCACAATTTTATCCGATAGGCAGTATATAACACAACTTTACATTTCTTTTTATTATCTACCTAATAATTTTGACTTACGGATAAATATTGACCTCCTACTCAAAGATATTCCTTTATGCCTTTCTTTTCCCTATTTTCCAAGTGTTTAAACATAAATCACATAAGAGGCCCAAAATGGTGATTGGTGCAAACCATGTGAAGTGTCGACTCTTAATTTGAAGTCTAACCTCGTAAATTTGTTCTATTTTGACATTGAGATTTTGACTAGACACAAATTTTATTCGCTTAGATCAATCTATTCTATTGCAATACTCTCTATTGACGTAAAAGGGATTTTTAGAAATTATTCAATTAAATAGTCTCATATAGTTTATGCATTCGATATAAAATTACAAAATGGGGTTTCAAGTATTTTAAATTGTTGTTTTACAGGAAACCTAAATATCATCTAAGATTCAATTTGGATATACAACTTAGGAGTCTGGGCCCAAAATTGTTTAAAATATATCTATGTTTTATGTATAAATATATTGTAGAAAAAGTCTATTCAAGTTTACTTTTTGGCTCACTGGATGCGTCCCTTGTCTGTGGAAACAGTTGTCATGAGTTCGATTCCCTATGAGTGTTGGTTTTTCTTTTTCTACCTGTCTTGATTTCTTTCAATTTTTGTTTGAGCCTCAAGAGGCTAATTTAGCATATTTTATTAATATTTAATAGGTGGAAAGGCCCCATATGTTCACACAAATTCCAAACTTATATTTGACTTTTTAGTCTCAGGTGAACTTCTTAATTTTAGTCTTTACTTTTTGTGAGTTTTTTTTCTCCTTTAACAATTAAAAAAAACTTAACATGTTTTGCTGTTTAAATTTGTCAGCTTTTATATTTATCATTTAATCATTTATATTTTATATTGTAAATGGTTGAATGATAAATGAGAAATAGAAAAGCTGACAAATTTAAATAAGAAAACATGTTAAGTTTTTTAATGGTTAAATGAGAAAACAAATGGAACTAGAAATCGGTTAAATGAGCTTGTATTCATTCTATGAACATGGATAATGTGATAACTCATAAGTTTTTATGACAATCCTGAAATTAATTGTAATCGTCTTAATATCGATTTTTACATATACTCGAATCCAGTATTTTGATTGAAACATGTGATGTGCATATTACAACTTTGGTTGGTGTTCATGGACTTTGAGATATAGAAAATGTCGTTGGATCCTGGCAACTTGTTCATCAGTGTAATATAATTGGAGACCTCACGATTCTTTTAACTATTAAACATAGAACATTTTGCGACACTAACTTCTTGTTGTTTATTTTTAGAGAAAAATGCCCGGATAGTCCCTGTGGTTTTGTCTTTTTTCACCTATAGTCCCCAACTTTCTAAAACTACCTGAATAGTCCCCAAGTTTTCATTTTTTGTTCCCGGATAGTCCCTGGGTCTAACTTCAGTTATTTTTCTCTGTTAAAATGATGTGAAATGACAAAAATACCCTTTCCTTAAAAGGCCAAACCATAGGGATTATCCGGGCATCTTCTTCATTTGTTCAGCCGCTCCTTAACATTCTTCCTCCCAATTCTGTCTTGCAGATCCTTACCTTCAACAAATACACACTCCAACACAAAGAATCACCTCTCCTCAAACCACATAACCGCACCACAAACCTCTGCAAATCACCTCACATCCCCAATTTCTTATCAAACCCTAGCCGGCCACCACCATCATTGGTGGTGGCGGCGCACGACGTAGGAACAGCAGATGGAGAGAGACATCAGAAAGAATGAGAGGGGCAGTGAGAAGACGGCGGCGACGTTGTGATGTCGGGCGGCGTGGTTTCATAGCAGAGGGAGAGAGATATCGAAGAGAGAGTCGGAGATCAGAGATCAGAGAACAGAGAGAGAAACGACGGCGGGGGGGGGGTACCGCTCATTTTTCCGGTAACACCACCGTGGAAGGAGCCGACGACGGTAGCAGCGGCGGTGGTGCTTCTCTTACGAAACGTTACGGTAAACCCCCTAACTCCTCATTTCTTTAAACCTTCTCAAATTTCGGTTTTCTCCGGTTAGTACCTTTCGTTTCAGGTGGTTAGGTGGTGATCCGACGTCGTTGGAGACACCGTTACGGAGGAGAAGACGGTGGTGGTGGCCGATGATGATTGTTAGCGATGGTTTGAGACACCACGATAGAGGTGATGGCTGTGTTAACCATTTTCAGGCGGTGGCAAAGAGGTGGGTGGATATGGAGAGTGATGGTGGAGGGTGGTGGAGGGTGGAGGAGGGTGATGGTGGGTGGCGGTGGCAAAGAGGTGGGTGGGGTTTTATAAATAAAAATGAAGAAGATGCTCGGATAGTCCCTATGGTTTGGCCTTTTAAGGAAAGGGTATTTTTGTCATTTCACATCATTTTAACAGAGAAAAATAACTGAAGTTAGACCCAGGGACTATCCGGGAACAAAAAATGAAAACTTGAGGACTATTCAGGTAGTTTTAGAAAGTTGGGGACTATTGGTGAAAAAAGACGAAACCACAGGGACTATCCGGACATTTTTCTCTTATTTTTATCACAACCATCGTCCTATTACTTAATATATATATATATATATATATATATATGGGAAGGTTCATTTGAGAACAAATTTAATGTGAGAAGAAATGGCATATTAGTAAAATGCTATTTCATTTATAACTCATATCATTAATTTTTCTCTATTTAATTAATTAGTCAACTAATCATTAATTATCCTACATATAATCTACAAAACCTACACATATCAAAATTTTCTTACATATACCCTACACATTATAGAATTTTATCCTACACAGGCGAAATTTATCCTACACACCTCGAAATATATCATGCACAACTGGTAATTTATCCTACACAACTAGTAATTTATTCTACACTTTAAATTAAGTTGTCTTTTTAATTTGGAAAAAATATATATTTTGAAAAGGAGTTACAAATTTAATTTAGCTAGTTATTAAAGTGGAAGAATACAAATTAATGATTTATGTAAGTTTACCAATATACCCTTATATTAAAATTAACTACAAATATTAAATGAACTAAAATGAAGCATTCTTATTGGTTGAAACTTTTTCTTTTTTCTTCTTACAAAAAAAATCTTCTCATTTGAACCCTCCACTATATATATATATATACACGTGTTTATATTTAGGAGCCCGTCTTTTCTACCCGCACAAGGCCTTCGAATTATTAGGGATTCTCAGAGACGACTCTGATAATTTTAATACATGTGGCTTATGACTAGAAGAAACTAATGTTTTAGTAGTTAATTATATTATTATTTAGAACTTAATAAAAATCAGAATTATTATTATCAAATAAATTATAATCATGCAACTGGATTCAGGGTTTGGTAGAAACCCTTAACTAGGTTTTTATTTGTTGCAATCTTTGTTAAGTATTAATTTATAAAACTAATAAGAAGCAAATGTTTTAATTGGAAAGATAAAGTGAAATCATTTTTAGATCGGATCTCGATATCATTTCATAGAAGATATAAATCAAGGAAGAAATTTCTTCTTAGGTAATCTATCAAGTTGAATCACTTGAATCAAAGTTGAGATGAATCGAATTACAAGTACTTATGTAAGGCCGTAAACCCGAGAAACCTAACAATTGGATCATTGCATTAACATGTAGTTCAAAAACTAACAATAGTCATCGATAGCAGTGGATATTACATCAAAACAAACTATTGGCAACATAAAGTCTTTCAATCTAAAATAAACATTTATATAAGATCATGGTCGCAAAAATCGCTAGGCGTTCCTGTCACACCCCAACCGATGGCGGAATTATCATCGGGGCGCGGCACTAGGTGAACCAGATTGCTCAAGAGAATCCATAACGACTATTCATTACCAATATTTAACAAGTTTAATATCCCATACTATTAAACAAACATTCCAACAAATGTCATAACAGAAATCATGTCTCTCAAACAAAACAAGTCCGACAACCTAGATTTTATTTATGGGTTTCTAGACTTCCTATCCGTTGCAGCATATGATAATCATCAACCTGTCACATATGTTAAAATAAAGTCAATACAATAATGTAAAGGTGGGTACACAAGTTTAGCATAGATATAGTATGAAAAGCGTTTACGCATAACCAGCATGTAACACGTAACGGGCGAATAAAGTAAGCTATCAACAATGATACAACCTAACCACATGACTGCGAGTAGAGTATGCGCGACACATGTTCACCGAGGCGAACACGTGAAGTAAAGTATGTGATCCTTAGCAACCCCTGAGCAAACAGGTGCTGAGTCCAAACTATAGTACTATCGTTGCTAAAGGTGGTTCGAGTATACTCACAGTGCGTGTCTAACAAGTAAACAAGGTCTGGAAATGGATTGAAAGGAGCGCTGGATCAACCTGCGTACGGGAACAGAAGCGTAAGTCCTCCAAAGTGCTGAAACGGTCGAAATCGAAGTGTCGGTGGGAAAACAGAGGCTTCGTACGAAGCTGGTGCCTTCGTACGAAGGTGGTGGTCTTCGTACGTGTGTTGCTTCCGTTGTCCAAAATCGAGCGTGCTTTGCGTCTGTCTTCGGAAAATCGAGTGTTCATCCCTCCAACCTTAAGCTACTGATTAAAGTTAGAGTCGGAAAGGTCTTTGTCTGAGTCACAGGTGAGAATTGGGCTGTGATGTGCGAAGTTAGTGCCTTCGTACGAAGCCATGTGTGCCTTCGTACGAAGCCGGGCTTCGCACAGAACAGTCCAGCTCGCATTCGTGGCTGTTCTTGGCGTTCGGAGTTGTTTTCTCGTCTGAATCGAATGTGTTTTCGAGTCCTATTCAAGACGGTTTCGACACTACCTCGTCCCACTATCCAGTGAACGAAATACATGTCATTTTAGGTCCATTTTAGTGTGAAAATCAAGTTTAAAGGGGTTTTTAAAGCGTCTTTACCTAGATCTAACACTTGGTGAGTGCGAAATCTGTAGATCTCTAACTTGGGAAGCCGAGGCTAGGCCTAATACACTCGTTTAAGTGTAGATCCGTGATAAAATAAGAAGATTTGATGAAAAAGATGAAGGTTTTTATGAAAAAGATGAAGTAAAAAGAAGAAGTTTAGTTGAAAAAAAATGAAGTTTTGATGAAAATAGAAGAGTTTTGATGAAATCGAAGTGAATCTTATGGAAAATCGTAGTGTAAAACGTTGTGTAATCATGTAAAAATGATAAATCTCACTTGAAAATAGTCGGACAGCAATTCGGCAGCATTTCGGTGTAAATGGCAGCAAGTGAATGAAATGGAGAAGGGCTTGGGTATTTATAGAAGAGATGGGTTCGCACAGAAATGTTCGTCCGAAGTTGGTTGCCTTCGTTCGAAGGGTGCTGTTTTGTGTGGAAAATCATCGTTTCGCGTGTAGAATGCTTGTTTAATGCGTTTTGTTGCGTTATTTAGTATTGGTACTTTAAGTATTTTAGCGAGATAGTTACGTATTGCATCGTGTTGCGTTTTAGCGTGATAAATCGAGTTGTGCGAGCAGCGTTTGAGCGTTTTGAACGAGGTAATCAACACATATAAAGCACACACAAGTAAAGCGTATAAGAACACACAGCATAACATTACTACTATTAACAGCGTTTGCGATTTAGCGGTTTAGCGCGATAAGTGAGTGCGAAGGTGAGAGTGGTTACCTAACAAACAAACACACTCGGCAAGTAAAATAGCATAATTCTCTGTGATTCATGTTGCGTTAGTGTTGAGCGTTTGCGAACGTAAAGCGTTTAAGCGTGTAGTGGTGCTGTGTGATGAAAAGGTGTTTAGTATAACATAACCCTTTATTTATATCGAATCTCGGAGTACAAAACGGTTACAAATCGAAGTAAACAGTAGCAAACGGATAACAATCTGAAAAGTCGGGTTGTTACAGTTCCCTAGTCGTAGTCGAGAGTACTCGAGAAGTACTCGGCCTAGACGGAGAGTACTCGGGGAGTAATTGGCCTGGAGGAAGAGTACTCGTGCTTGGCAGCCTACCTTGTAGCGAGTACTCGAGGAGTACTCGACCTCTGAGACCTTGTTTTACAACCATGGATAAGATAGTAGACCAACTAAGGTTGATAGAATTCCGGTCCAGTAAGTAGAGGAGCCTTCATTCCATGTCGTCGACCTCCTATTAAGCATTAACCTATTTAACCTGACATGCACGCTAAAAAGTCAGCTACGTTGAGTGAATCCTAGTTTAAGTTGAAAATAAGGATTTATAGTTTTGAGTAAGATCATTTTAATAATCAACCTCAAATAACATTTTAACATCAATGGTGCAATAAATTTAATCATCAATATGAATACATAATTATCAAGCGGACTTCACCATCAATTGCTTGACACAATCCAAGCATGCTTACACTGGTATAAGACTCCATGCCTGCTACACTGTATCGCTCACAAGGCCCCATCAATTTGTTCCATTAATTCATCAAACTGTTTGGCATCAATAATCAATCATTTAAACTTGCACAATCAATATTAAACATTTAACATCAATAAATTAATAATCACATAATGCCAATCAAGTACTCCAAATAGCAATACCATTTAAGGTAGCATATATATCAGCCCAAAAATAGAACTGACTTGTTAATCTATGATTTACTTTTACCGTTCATTGAATGATTTGACCCTAGCACGACTCGTCAATCTGGTCAATGTGTAAAAATTAAATCGAATTAACATACTTGTGCTTAACATAAGGGGCAAAACATAGGTTTTCCAGTAATATGATAGGTTGTTGCATGTAAGGTTAGGTGAAATAGGAGGTTTCACTTTGCTGGATTCTGCGTGCAACATAGAAGCGAACCCTAGGTTTCGCTGGTGTCGGGTTGTGCCTGAAGGGTGTGGTTGTGCTAAAACAATCAGGCGCAACTCAAGTTGCGCCTGAACAACGTTGAGCGCAACATTGCACATAACCCTAATGTTTCATTGGCAACTACAACCCTTCTCACCCGATATTTTTTCGTTAAGATCTCAAGTTTTTTTTTTTTTTTGGGTAAAGGGTTACCCCGGTGATTCTATTAAAGACAACCGCCAAATAAGAACAAGTAGTGAGGATGAGTTCCCCACTAGTTCATATACAGGACAGGCCCCATATATGTAAGCAAAAAACAAAACAAACCATGATATCACCTCGACCTAGCCTACTACAATCATGATTATGACTAAACTAGTAGACAAAACGAAAATAAACCAAACAACCACGTCAACCGCCATCATCAAAAATGAAATTGCCACCAACCGGCAGCCCCTAGCATGAAACAGAAACGACCTATCCATTGGATGACGTTGTGGAAGAGGTGCTTGCCCCTGTACTGGAAGACGTAGGATGTGTACCCGATGTCATAAACTCTTGCATTTCATCATATACAACCTCTACGCCGTCATCGTCAGACTCCTCATTTAGCTCACGTCCCCCTTTATAATCACCTTTAAGGGAACCCCCATTCCCCCTAACAAACCCAAGAGCACTAAACGAATTGTGTGTTTGAACCTTGGACGAACTAGTACCCCGTGCACTCACATAGGTAGAACTCACTGCCTTTTTCTTTTTATCCACAGGTCTATATTCAAGCTTGGGCTTCTGGTTGTTTACTTGAAATCCGCTCTTCTTTGATTTCTTCTTTGTCTTAACTTCCATATAACCATCCTCATCTACTTTCGGACTGTTAGTAGGAAGTCTCACTGTTGATCGAATGCATTTTGGACACTCCTCAGAGTCATGCCCAAATACACAACAGTGGGCACATCTCGGGGGTTTCCATTCATATTCCACACTAATAGTTTCATTGATATACTTGTTCTCATCCAGCTCAGGAATAGCCATGGTTAGGACCTCTTTAAAATCATGATCAGCAGATATATCAATAAGGGCCCTAGCATAGCTGCTTCGTCCCCAAGCCTCGTTGCACATATCAATAGTATACGAATCCAACCGCAAAGGAGAACCAATTTTAGACGCCAACATGCTTAACCCATCATCGCCACTAGGGGAACATCATGCAACTTGACCCAATCTTTTTTAAGGGTATTTGTAGGAGACCACACGTTAAGAAACAATGGTTTGTTACGTATCATCCAAGGACCCCCTTCAAGAACAGTATTCATACCCTTTCTATCTTCAAACTTGAAGAAAAAGAACCCATTAGAATTCATCATAGTTTTCTGTAGACCATGTTTTTTCCAATTTGTTCTGACAAAGAATTCAACTACTGGATAAGCAATTCTATCCCCCAGGAAGTAACCATAAAGAGTATTAGCTAACCTGTCATTCACCTGCCGAACAGAATCAACTGGAAGCACTCCATCCACTCCATCCATCGAGATTTCTGAATTTAGTGTTCGAAAGTTAATCTTATGAGTCGAATCATTAGCAATTGTAACACTAAGAGTGAGTCATCAGAAGCATGCACCTTTTTTACGTAGAACTTACCAGGTTAGTGAGATCATCTCAATTCCAACCCATTTCAGTTAGGAACAATTGTTAACCCGCTCTTTAGTCCTCGTTTGATCAACAATCACGTAAAATCAATCCACATTGTTCCTCCTTAGTTCCTTACTCGAGACTAACTTAAATCAACCATTGAAATCAACAATTGAAATAAACTTTTTCTCTCTAGGGTCTCCTCTAGAGTGTGTAGAAGATAGGAGAATGATGAGTGCTGATTTGAGTCTTTCCTTTGTAGAGTTTCATGCTTATAGTTACTATTTTGCCCTCCATGGGCTATCCTTGCTTATTTCCTTTTTGACCTTTTAACTTCCGAAGCCTTATTAAGTCCACAATCACATCAATAATTCATCAAGTCCACCAATAATTTATTTTATTAATTTCGTATTCAGTTAATTTGTTTAAACTCAAATTTGGGGTTGTTACAACTGATATGGTATTTGATGATACCCATATCAATTACCTGAAACCATACACCCGATTACACAAACCATATAGCTAAGAAAAATATTTTTTGTTTTCCCTTGTAACTTATCTAGTAATAAACTTATATTTTTAGAATTTATATTTTCATGAAATTGACAAATATATATATATATATATATATATATATATATATATATATATTGATGGGGTACGGTACTAAACCCGACCCGAGCGGTCGGATTGCCGTTACGTATTGCTTTTATATTAATTATTTATTATTGTTGCTACTAACCCAACCGCGAGACCCAACGCGATGTAGTTTACACTACTTTGGGTCGGGGCTTGTAGAGATAACCCCTAACTGGGCCTGGCCCATTGAGGTTAGGGGAGGCCCATATCCCTCTATATAAAGAGGTCTTCACCTCTTGAATAAGGGAGAGCATATGGAGTGGCCATACTTTTTGTAGCTGGAAACAGGAGAATCTTCTCCTACCGGCAATCTCTACAGCCCCACTTTCTTCTCTTCTCTATTGCAGATCTAGGTTCAAGGGGAAGAACAAGATGTGATTCTTCACCCTCATGTAGAACGCGATCCAGTCGTCCCGGCGGTGAACCCGTGTTTCTTCATATATATATATATATATATATATATATATGGAGGAGATCATGCGAGAACCACCCTTATTACGAGAACCGCGAGAACCAATGTGAACACAACCTAAAATAGCTAAAAAAACCTAACCCCCACCCCCCCCCCCCAAAAAAAACCTAACCCCCCCCCCCCAAGCTAAATGCTAAAAACTAAAACCCTCAAAAAACCAAAAAAAAAACCTATCCCCCCCCCCCCCCCCAAGCTAAAATGCTAAAAACTAAACCCCCAAAAAACCTAAAAAAATCTAATTTTTTTTTTAAATATTTTTTATGCTCAAATACACAGTTGCAATTTCCAGATCTAAGGATAAGAACATTTTGCGTTTTTCCCATTTCTAAAAATATGATTCATGCTTATTATATGTATTTGCTTATGATGTGTATGAGAATCTGCAGAAGCTTGAAGTGCACATCAATTTGGACGATGATGGTTAAAAGGGAGGTACATCCCACATAGCTAATGGTACAACCATGAAGCATACATACTCTTGCTTTTGGGGTTCACCCTGTTTTGAGCACTACACGAAGATCCAAAGCTCTCCAAATCCGGTACGTGTAATCAACTACAATCTATCAACGAATCTGATAGTTATCAGCAAAACATTATATATAATCCAAAAAGCCTTGAAGTTAGTTTACAACAGAGATTAAAAATTAGTATTGATATAATTATTTATTACAAAAAAAAAAAGTGACCTTATCTCAAAGGTAGACCAACTTTGTCATTTAGCCTGAGACCATGACAGTGCATATGGCCGACCAATTTTGTCACCTAGCCTGAAAAAAGGGCTGGCACATTACATGTGGGGCCCGCATCACAGGCTTTTTCGTTGTATTATTTAATGCTTCATTTTGAACATCTACACAAGACTTGCTGATGCACATGATTTAGTTTTCACTATTACAAAACTTTTTACAAATGAAAAAACTATCCGGAGATGCTCCACCGCGCAGAAACATGCACCATTGACGGACATGCTCCGTCGTGCGCGAGCACATGTGTCTCTCCACCGACTCGCGCGCCATGCATACTTTTCACCGGCTCGTGCGCCGAATATACTTATACTCGCGCGCAGCGAACAAACTTCACCGACTCGCGCGCCATACATACCGTGCATCTCACGCATAGTGAACAAGCTTCACTACTCGCGCGACGTACATGCTTTTACACCTCGCGCATAGTGAACAAGCTTCACTACTCGCGCGACGTACATGCTTTTACACCCCGCGCATAGTGAACAAGCTTCACCACTCGCGCGACGTACATGCTTTTACACTCCACGCATAGTAAGCAAGATCCACTGACTCGCGCGACATACTTACTTTACGCCTCGCGCGCGATGAACAGCTCCACTGACTCGCGCGACATACTTACTCTATGCCTTGCGCGCACTGAGCAAGCTCACCGGCTCGCGCGACATACTTACGTTACGCCTTGCGCGCACTGAGCAAGCTCCACCGGCTCGCGCGACATACTTACGTTACGCCTTGCGCGCACTGAGCAAGCTCCACCGGCTCGCACTCGCACGAGTTGATAATCATTCCAGGTGTCAACATTATTAAACAGCTCATTAATAAGCTTGTGTCAGTATCACATGTGATGTCTCATAAGTTCAAAGTTTTGATCAGTTTGTGAAGAGGAGGTCCAATCAATTCAATTCAAACTATATATTTGAAATTCATTGTCACGTGAAAATTGTCAGTTCTTATTAGATTGCATGTGAAGTATTGAAAGTTATTAACAGATTCATTAAAAGAGATTGTCGGCCAATTGCTGTCTTGGTTTATAGCTCGCACGCTATACATACTTTACATCTAACTTGCTTGCCTCCAGTTTTAAACGGATTCCCACATGGGTTTTCATGGGAATCACTTTTTGAAATGGTGAAAAACAACCACGCCACTCACAAGTTATGTTCACATGGTTATCTTTAAAACAACTCAATATGCTTTTTTTTATAAAAAAAGGGGGGGGGGGTTGTTGACTTTCTGACATGAACAGTTGATAGGTTGCATGTGCCTTTAGTAAAACTAGACCTTTTAAATGAAATACTACATGTAGATGGATTCGAACTACACCACCTTTGATTGACAGACAAATAAAATAAAGTAAAGGCATTTATGGAGAATTAAAAGGTGTCTGTACTCATCTTGGGGTTCACGAGTTTTTGAAGCTTGCCCCACAAATCTCTTACTTTTCACACAAATGACCCCCTTTAAATATTATACAAGGACATTTTTAATCTCGTAGTAGCAGACACATTTTGTCATGGACAAATATAAGGGAGCCATTATTTTGTCATATAAGAACTATGGGCACATAGAATATCTCAGAAGATTTATTTATTATCATACAACAAATAAATTTTTGGACATAATACAAAACGAAGCTTTCTCCTTGCCATCACAATTTATAATATTTCTCGTGAATAGCCCAAAAGCTCAAGCGACACTTATATTAATTTTAAGTGCCATGACTTCGGCACCTTCTTGTATACTCCAACAGTTTGCGCACGAATTTTAAACATGAAGGGGCATATATTCATTTTGATTAATATATAGACAATACACATATTTACTGGCCTGGGAGCACTTGAATTATTTTGAAAGCCGGTGTTACATACTCCTTTCAATAACAAGAAGTTGGCTAACGTCTAGCAAATGAAATTATTCAAAGACACGGTTAATAGTTCACCATCTTAACGACTACTAATCTTGCGATATTTGCGACACATACCAAGTATCATTGCTTAGTATTATTATTCAAGTTTAATGTTACTAACATTTTATTTAATGGCAATAAATTGAGAGACTAACATGGTGCAACACCATTTCGGGGGTCAAAATTGCTTTCACATTTCGCGGAATAGGGATGCATAGAGCAAACACCTCCTAAGGATGAAGTTTTGGTATAACGCTTTCCACATCACTCTTTATTACAATTTACCATGTCAACTTATTTGCAGGATAAGCAATACATTCAATCGGTGAAACGCAGCGAGCGACCCTCATGCACACCGATGAAAGCCTAAAAAGCGTCTTCACACATGAGCACGTAAGTCGCCGGCTGGCACATGCTCTCTTACATATGAGCACGTAAGTCGCCGGCTGGCGCATGCTCTTTTACATATGAGCGCATGCTCTCTTACATATGTACACGTAAGTCGCCGGCTGGCGCATGCTCTCTTACATATGAGCGCATGCTCTCTTACATATGAGCACGTAAGTCGCCGGCTGGCGCATGCTCTCTTACATATGAGCACGTAAGTCGTCGGCTGGCGCATGCTCTCTTACATAGGAGCACGTAAGTCACCGGCGGGCGCATGCTTTCTTACATATGAGCACGTAAGTCGCCGGCTGGCGCATGCTCTTTCACTTACGTTCACGTTAGTCACCTCGCGCGCATATTCCATTACTTACGAGCACATAAGTCGCCAGGCGCACAAGCTCTTTTACATACCAACACGTCGATCTCCATACGAGTCTGTTGTCCTACATACGATCATCTCAGCCTCCATGCGAGTCTTGCTGCCGCACATAAGCACGCTAATCTTCACGCGACCCTGCTGCTTTACATACGAGCGTGCGTGTCGCCCGTGTGCGCATGCTTAGCCATATGTGAAAACGCTTACAAAACGTAAACTGTGCTACAAATGCACGCACCACTTTGGGTATACGCAAAAACGCATTGGCTGAAATAAAGTTTCGTTTACACCTACAATCTTCAAGACAAGCCACATCTCCTTGCGTCATGCCACATTGTTGTTATGTCACACCAGAGGATTAGCGCAGGCTCGGATCTCCAGTTCATTATTCCTGACGCAACTTTATGCCAATTCTCATTCGCGATACCTTTTCAAAGTGGATTAACACGTGCAACTATTGTAGACAGCAGTTTACAAAGATTCAAACACTATAAATACATACGCTTCATGGCTTAAGAGACGCGCGCACCTTGCGCTAACCAACAGAAGTCACACCATAGGGTGAATATTTTACAGTAGCCACACGACTGTGTGCACACTGCTAGAGTTCGGCCTCACTCGCCTGACAAAAGACGAACCGTCAGTGTCAGCATGATGATCGTCGTGTCAGTAGTCAACTCCAGGGTCACCATCAACGACATTTGCACCAACCTGTCAGAATTCAAAATTCCAAGAATTTCCCGCTTAAACTTACAACGAGACTTCATACTGAAGCTAGCAAGGGTTGCGCCGCATGCATCATCAGTCGATGATCACTCGCGCCAACCCTCAGAAGCAACACCTATCAGTAAGCAAGCCTGGTGGCCGCGCCGTAGTAATTGACAAACACTCACACGCGCGCCGGCTACCATGACCTAACAAATGCTTTACAGACCAACACACTTTCTTTTTTTTCTTTTTCTGAGTCCAGAGCTCCAACCATTTACTTCGCGCATGGAAGCAGCACTGGACTGGGGGGACTTGAAGGGTTATGGTCCCAAAAATCCGCGCTGACCAATCAGGTCGCACGCAGGACCATACTCCTTATACGTTAATCAAACTAATCTACAGACTTCTACAAACCACGCGCGGACTGCTTAGACGAAACCTAATCCGCGCGCGAGGTTCAAACAGGATTGAAGATCAGATTCAGCACTTAGCATCCTGAATGAAGGCCCTCAGTCCCTAAACCTTGCGCCGGCTGGTTGGACACACACCAAAGGCCGCGCAAGGACGCCTACGTGGCTCCAATCAGGGTGCGCCAGCACCAAAGATCTTCTAGAAGACACCAACGGTTGGCACCAAAGGGGCAGAGCGTATATTCCTTGTCGTCGTCTTCGGGACCAAGGCCCATCAACCCATCTCCTCCTAAACTACTCCGACTAAAGATATGGTCCTTCATACACAGGAAGGACCATAGCTAAGCTCAAGAAGGATTAAGAAGATCAACCCTTATGGTCGAAACATAAACCCAACTAATAAACCTAAAACTAGTTACGTACGCGCAACCTTGACAAGTTCATGGCAATGCGCCAATAGCAACGGCCCGCAATCAAACAGCGTACGCCAGGTTTGCCCAATCAATTTCCACGATGAACAATTCAGGGGATATTCATTATTCCATTACCTCTACTCACAGTAAAAGACAGACGCAACAAGCATGGCCAACAACTTTCCCGCACCTGGGCGACAGGTAAGCCTAAAACTCAATCTTTACTTTCGAGCACTCCTAACAAGTCTAGCACTCCTACCACGCTTGCACGCGGGAGCAGCACTAGACTGGGGGACTTGATGGGGTACGGTACTAAACCCGACCCGAGCGGTCGGATTGCCGTTACGTATTGCTTTTATATTAATTATTTATTATTGTTGCTACTAACCCAACCGCGAGGCCCAACGCGATGTAGTTTACACTACTTTGGGTCGGGGCTTGTAGAGATAACCCCTAACTGGGCCTGGCCCATTGAGGTTAGGGGAGGCCCATATCCCTCTATATAAAGAGGTCTTCACCTCTTGAATAAGGGAGAGCATATGGAGTGGCCACACTTTTTGTAGCTGGAAACAGGAGAATCTTCTCCTACCGGCAATCTCTACAGCCCCACTTTCTTCTCTTCTCTATTGCAGATCTAGGTTCAAGGGGAAGAACAAGATGTGATTCTTCACCCTCATGTAGAACGCGGTCCAGTCGTCCCGGCGGTGAACCCGTGTTTCTTCATATATATATATATATATATATATATATATATATGGAGGAGATCATGCGAGAACCACCCTTATTACGAGAACCGCGAGAACCAATGTGAAGACAACCTAAAATAGCTAAAAAAACCTAACCCCCACCCCCCCCCCCCCAAAAAAAAAACCTAAACCCCCCCCCCCCCCCCAAGCTAAATGCTAAAAACTAAAACCCTCAAAAAACCAAAAAAAAAAACTATCCCCCCCCCAAGCTAAAATGCTAAAAACTAAACCCCAAAAAAACCTAAAAAAATCTAAAAAAATAAAAAAAAATCTAATTTTTTTAAAATATTTTTTATGCTCAAATCGTTACTTTTAGTGGCAAAAAAAAAAATTTAATTTTTTAATTTTTTTTTTACTTCGAAAAGTAGCGATTTTTATATAAAAAATATTATTAAAAAAAAAAATTTGTGTGTTTTTTAGCTATTTTTGGTTGTGTTCACATTGGTTCTCGCGGTTCTCGCAATAAGAGGTGGTTCTCGCATGATCTTCTCCCTATATATATATATATATATATATATTTCAACTATTTTATGGTGATAATAATATGTATGTAATTTATCAGATTTTACTTTAATGTCGTTAAGAACATAAAATTTTATAAAAATTGTAATGATAAGAAAAAGAAATTCACTTAGAAATCCAAACGGCTACTTTTTAACAATATTTGAGATTGAGTATCACGTTAATTTCAGCTGTTAACATTTTTAAAAAAATAATTGAATTAGATCCATGTATAGCTAACTCTAAATTCTATAATTTAGCTTTTTTATCGGATAACTTATACACCTTCTAATACTACCCCTAAATATGCATCTACCATGAGATTTGAATCTTCAAACACTTAACCAGGAACACTTTTTCTATACACCTTGATACCACTAGGGATGGCAATGGGTCGGGTTTGGGACGGGTTTAGGTAATCCCAAACCCAAACCCGGTTAGATAAGCTTGTCCCAAACCCGTCCCAAAACCCGTCGGGTTTCTAGCGGGTAAATACCCATCGGGTATCGGGTATACCCGCGGGTTTCGGGTAAACCCATTAATTTAAAAAGATTACTCGTTTGGTATACTCATCTCAAAACCCATTGGGTATCTATCGGGTAACTACTAACCGGTTACATTTTGTATTGTCATTATAAAAATATATATCAAATAACTACAATGTATGGAATAGAATACCTAAACGTGTAAAAAATGGATGTATCATATATATACATATTTAATAATATAAAAGAAATTATATCGGGTATACAATCGGGTAAACGGGTACACTTTATCGGGTAACTGGGTCGGGTAAACGGGTATATCACTAAATCCCAAACCCGTCCCAAACCCGCGAAAAAAATAAAAACTATTCCCAAACCCGTCCCAAACCCGATTAACCAACCCCAAACCCGTCCCAAATATGTCGGGTTTCGGGTTTACCCAACGGGTTCGGGCTTGATTGCCATCCCTAGATACCACTAGATCACAAGCCATTAAGTTCTAGAATTTAGTTTCACTTGGTTTCAACATCAAATGAGTTCATTTGGAGTCTCTAATGCACCACCACAAAGTTGAACGAAAACCAAGCCCAATTAAGTTTGAAAAGGGGGTGGCGGCGCCAACTTGTTGCCCGACTACCTGCCATTGCTTTGTAATTGCCCTTTTTCGTGTGGAATGATATTTCTAGTATTTCTTATAAAAAAAATAAAAAAAAAGTTTGAATTTATTAGTGAACTTGATTGTCAATTATATGAGGGATTAAATTCTAGTTTTTACTATGTCACGCGTTATTGTGACACCATACCAATAAATCATGATTCTTCTAAATTTATATAGCTATTAGCTTTAAAATTTGATTCTTTTATACCAAAATGTTAAAAGAGTGTATGATATATTGATATCTACATCTTAGTTTCCTTGATTTAAAGAATTTATAAAAAAAAAAATTGTCCACGTGAATTGAACAAACTTTATTCTTTCTTAAGATATATTAAAACATGAAAACTTTGATGGCATTTTAACGTATAAAATAGTATGAAACACCAATGAATATAAGAGGATCTAAAGTTTTAAACTACCTATAAGTGGAATGTATCAAAAAAGTATAAGAACTCTAGTTGTCACCTA
The DNA here is from genome assembly GCA_030545235.1 of Helianthus tuberosus. Taxonomy (NCBI): domain Eukaryota; kingdom Viridiplantae; phylum Streptophyta; class Magnoliopsida; order Asterales; family Asteraceae; genus Helianthus; species Helianthus tuberosus. The sequence continues at coordinate 192,735,964 of CM060401.1, read as the reverse complement.
AGCCTAAGAGGACCAAAAAGAATATTGGAACTTAGGCATCACATTCATTTTTCTTTTTGTTACTAGGTAGGACCATTATCAGTTAATCATAAAAGCCTCAATCTAAACATGAAACATGGTATCAAATGGCATAACTCAAGTGAGGATCTTTTAACATTGCAATCTCAGTAATATAATAGACTATAATATTTTTAGGAATGAACAAAGTGATGTATCTTTTGTAAATATGATAAGTAAGACGATTTAATACACTATAATAATAACGGAAGAAGAGGTCTAACATGAAAAGCAAGAGCTTTTCAGATGAGCCAAAGGCAACTTCTTAAAAACCACTTCAATGAATGGTTGTCTAATTGTACGAGTACAATTTACTACCCTAGATTTCTATATCATGGTATCAAATGGCATAACTCAAGTGGGGATCTTTAACATTGCAATCCCAGTAAAATAATAGAGTATAATATTTTTAAGAATGAACAAAGTGATATACCTTTTGTAAATGTGATGAGTAAGATGATTTAATACACTTTAACAATAATAGAAGAAGAGGTCCAACATGAAAAGCAAGAGCTTTTCAGATGAGCCAAGGACGACTTCCTAAAAAACCACTTCGATGGTTGTCTAGTTGTACGAGTACAATTTACAACCCTAGATTTCTATGGATTTAGGCAAGTCATCCTTGGCTATCCAAATCGCTCTTTGATCTTCATATAAGACCTCCCTTCCGCCTTGTCTACCCTTCCTCGTTACACCTTTTAAAATAGTCGTTGAACTCTAAACCACAAGAGATGACTCAATGTCATAATGTGGCACATTATACTCTTAGTTGACCTACTTATAGTCATCAAATGACATCTATATATAAAGGAGTCAGGAGTGAGGAGATATGAAGTATCAAGAAGCATCGTTTCTAACATGCAAGTCAAGATGTCCACTTGTGAAAAAAATGCTTCTTTTTTCCTTTACGAACATTTGAGAGAAATTAATCAACAGCCCATAAAAGAATATATTCTGGTCATCAATCTATTTGATATTATCCATCTAGAGACATCTATTTAGATTGGATGTTCACTGATTTACCTAATAGATAGTATATAACACAACTTTGTTGATCAGTTCTGTTTAAACATGAGGGAAAACATGTAATAACATACCTTTGATTGTGTCAGTAGAGAATCCAGTCAGAGACGCAGCCACAGAGTTCGACATAATTGTCAGTTTGATCTGGTTCCTCCTTAGGGTGTAAAGTGATGATGGTGATGAAACCGAAAGTAGGGTTAGTTTCGGTTGAGGGAGAGAGAGACGAATTTGATGTTGGTGAGGGTTGTGATTGTGTAACTTGTCTAACCCTTTAACTCTCTAATAAGCTCCTTATTTATACACCCAAGAGGAAACCCAATTAGTTAATAAGGGTAATATGGTCCATCAACAATTACCAACTAATTAATAATAGGTTATTAATATATTTTGATCTATATTATATAAATGATAATGATGGCTACTAGATTAAATATAAATAAAATATTTAATCTTACATTCTCCCACTTAGCCGAATAATCATTTATCATGAGTATTAGATTAGTCTGATCAGAAGTTAATACTCATTTTAGCCTTAAACAAGTACTATAGCAGAGAAATACAGCCGTTGAATCATTATGCGACTCAGGACCCCCATTAGTCATACTATAGCCTTAATTTAAAACCTAACAGTTATGATCAAAATATGTAAACCCTTTAACGTTTGATTTGTATTTATAGTTGTCTATATGTCATTACACCGGCAGAACATATGTTAGAGACATACAAAATCAAACTGATGAGGAAAATTGATTAATAATTAGTCATTCATAGTACGATATGCAGTTGTACATGGTCATCAATTAAAACCCGTCTCTTTTATGTGCACTCTTAATAAGACTTATGGGTAATAGACCTTCAATTATAGGATCCTTAAGCATATCATGAATGTATTCGATACAAATATTTAGTTTCCTCAATTCGTTCATAAACGAATAATTAATTGCGTATCGAAATCTAATGCAGCACCTCTCGAACTGTTACTGTTCAAGGAGACATGGTAGCTGACTTTATCACAACAAGTCTTCAATATATTAATTATATGGAGTTAATAAAGTCATGAGTCCACTGATAAATTTCCAACAACATTTAGTGACTATATTATGTCTTTATAACTTAGGTTGTTGATATCAGTCTATTATGACTCATCCATGAGATAGGTTTTGTCTGTTGACATAAAGATATACCCAAAATTACATTTTGTCATCTTTGAATATTACAAAGTTAGAGTAATAAACCGGTTTTAATTCTCACTTCTTCTTTAAAATATAGTCTCTCATTTCTTTTAAAGATATTGTAATACTCTATTAAATGCTTCACATTAGTCTAGACATATCTAGTGTGTTGCAATGTGAGTAATATCTAAACGAGTATAGACTTAAACTTACATAAGGCTTCTAATTAATGAAGCGTAAGAAATAATCTCATTTATCCTATTATCCTCTAAAGGAGAGCAGTATTGTTTGTTACATATGTAAGGACCAATTTAATGTTAAAATTATGGAACAGAAGTAATGTCCCATTTGGTCTATCTCAACATGTTATGATATCTATTATGTAAGAGATATCTCTGAGATCTATTATATCAAAGTTTGTGTTAACAATGCTTTGACTTATGTAACATCTACTTGTCAAAAGAATATCATCTGTATAGACAAGTTTATCTTAGTTGCTCCCACTCATCTTGAGGTAGGTACATTAATCCACTAAGTTCTTGATGAAAATGATTGCGTTAAGATTTCATCACATTTTGATGTTTGCATTAACCCATACATGGATTTTATTTGACTTGTAGACAAACTGTTCTTTAACCTTAAGTTTAGAACTTTCAGGTTGTTTTATGAACATGTAAATGTGTCAGCCAGTTGTTAGGGAAAGTTGTTTTAATGTCCATCTAATGTAGCTCAAAACTTTTATAAGCTACTAGAACAGTGATGATCCTAAAAGAAATCTTTTATTAGATATGTAAGAAAGATTCTTTAATGATATATCTTTTCCTGAGTATAACCTTTGACAATCAATCATGTTTCTTTGTGTCTTAACGTTTATATCAGGATTTGGCTCAGTTATGAACACTCTTAGGTAATTCAATCAAATCCCAAACGTTATGCGAACACATAAAATCAGTTTTACTAGAAAACAGTTTTATTCCATTCAGAAGATTGATTGACACTAATGGCTTAATTATGAGAGATAGGATCAATAAACTTTTCCAAAATCCATTTCAACTTCAGTTAGGGAGGTTATGTAATCATCAAAGTTAGTAGGCTTTTAAACCTAGATGACCTCCTGAGTTGATTATTGGGTTTGTTAGAAGTTTCAGTTTTATGGATTAGCTCTTGATTAGGTTGCTATCATTTTCAGGATTCTAAGTTTGTAAGAGTTGATGCAGTATGGTGTACAAGAGGTGTAATCGGAGTTAAATTCTGAGTGAAATTTAATGACACTCTTCCCCCCGCCTCTTGTATTCCTTGCAAGTCATGATAAGGACTTTAACTGCTCCCACTGACCTTAGAAAACTTTAGGAACTCAGCATGCTTAGGGTCAATATTCAATGACCAAACAAATTCTAATAGAGAAAACATATTAATGAACATATTAATGACGTTAGTCATTGTAGTTTCTCTTGTTGAGGATTATGTTAGTTTAGGTAAGAAATCTAAGTATGGCCACAATTAAGCAACAATGAAACTCTTGTAAGAGTAGCATTAGATTTTAAGGAGACAAGTGATGATAGAACAGTGTCAAGATGAAGCAGTGTCTTGTACAAGAGGTGTAAACTGAAGTAATATAAAGTGTTCACTCCCCACCTCTTGCAACTATTGCAAGTTATTATTAAGACACTTAATGCTCCCACTGATCTTTAATATCTCTAGAATGCTACAAGAGAAGTTTCAATGAGCTACGTGACGTAGGAACCCATCACATATATGTTAGACTTTATTTGATTTCTTTAATGTCCAGATATCATAAGAAACTTTAGGGACATATCTAATGGAAATCTTATTAAGTACATATATGAATAGATTTCTTATAAGACCGTGGGCCATATTGTAACACCCCAAAACTCAGATTTTAATTGACTAGTATGTTTCCTTATGTAATGTCATAAAATAAAATATCCGAGCTATTTAACTAAGTTAAATAGTTAGTCAAGTAACAAGAGAATGAAACTTAGTGCTATTGGTGATAAAAGAATAAACTAGGAGGACCAAAAGTGGGAAATTGAGTTTAAGTTTCTATTAAACTAAAAAGTTCAGTAGGTTTGTGTGTGTGTTGATGGTGTGGTCGACACCCACAAGAAGAAAATGGAGAAACCCTCAATTCAGCCACTTTTGTCTAAATTGAAGATGGATTCAAGCTAAAATCCATGCATGTACTTGAATTCTTGATCATCTAGCCCTATTAATCACTTGGTAAGTTGTAAATTTTTATTTGATAATCTTTTAGAAATGGGTTATGATCAAATGCATGAATTGGTATGAAACTAAGCATGGTTAGGTATTAGAAGCATCAAATAGAACTTATTTTATGTGTAATTTCAAGTAAATTGATGTTTGCAATGAAAACCCACTAGTTGGGTGATGAAGATGACATGGGTGTTTCACCCATGTCCAAGTCTTGCTTAAATCATGAAGTAGAGTGAGGTATTAGATAAATTCTTGTTAGATGGATTGTGTGTATTATAGAGTGGGTATGATATTTGGTTATATTTGATGAATGATACATGGAATTGGAAGATCATGCATAAATTAGTTGTAAATTGTGCATTAAAAGGTGTACGCACACCAAGTGTTTGATGAAATGCTTAAGTGACAATTAGACGTGGAATTATATGCAAGTTGGGAGTAAGTAAGTTTAGAAAGTGATAATGAAGTAGTTGTTAGCTAACTAATATGTGAAGTGTGTTTTAGATGGAGTTCATGAGGAAACTTGAATGATTATTATGATATGGTAGAAGCATGTAATAGGAGTTTGTGCTCTATGCTTGAAGATACGGTACACCCCATGCGTGTAGTTGATATGATCATACGGATACATAAGGATAAGCCGAGAGTTTGTATGATGGACTGTTGACCTTTGAAGATCAACTACGCATAAGAAGCATGATTTGGTTTGTTGTCATAAAGGTAGAATTATAGGAAGTTATATGGTACATGTTATGTTAATATGCGATTATTATGATCGTTAACATGTACAATTGTGTATGCTAATGTGAATGTGATTTGGTGACATGAAAGTATAGGAATCACGTCGAGACGGACTCAGGCATGATGCGTTAAGGGGTCAAGAAGAGACGAGGAATTGGGTACGAGCACGGACGCATAAGGTAAGTGATTACTGTAATCACTTCTCAGTACAAGTAAGAAATAAAGTATTGTAATTAATTAAACATGATGTTTGAGGTCAAATATGTGTTAAAGTCTTTCGTCATAAATGATAGGATTGAAGTTGACCATTATGCCCTTGATGGGTATTTTGGGGTAAACGATCTTAAAAGAAGTTTAGGAGCAAGTTATGTGAATAGTGTAATGATTTGGACAAGTATGGAAGTGAAGAGTATAGTCTTGGTATGTCATAACCAACTAACGCGCAAATACTCTTAACGGGTCAAAAATAAGCATATGAACGACAATGTGTTAAGAGGATGCATAATGTCCAAGAATTTAGTATTTTATGATAGATGTCACTGGTATTATTAGGTTTATAAAAGTTTATGGTAGAACAAACAAGTTATGTTGATGAATACATGAACGGGTCGAAGTTTGAGTAGAGGGTAATAAGCCGATAGAGGGTAAGTTAAGATTTTCCTTAATCCGGGTATGGGATTTTAAGTTCATATGATAGAATATGAATTTACAAGCATGTAGGAAGAAACGGGAGGTTAAACGGGTAAGCGGTTCGAAAGTTACGCGAGTTTTAGTGCGTTCGGACGACGAAACGAATCTGCAGAAAAAGAAGGATTAGAGAGGCCGTCGCCGACGGGTCCCTACCCCGTCGCCGACGGGCCTCGGTTTGCTTAAAATGGCCGACGGCCTATCTTACTGCCGACGGGTTATTTTACAAGACGGGTATTTCCCGAGCCCGTCGCCGACGGGTCCTTAGCCCGTCGCCGACGGCTTGTTCTGTTGTGTTTCTCTGTTTTCGCGTCATGCATTCCCGGTTGACCCGTAACGCTCCCGAAAGGCTCCTTAACCTTGTATGAGGTGATATCTATGTATGATTGTAATTAGGTAATTGCGTAGTATATGTACGTAGGTGTGAGAGCATGCATATGTATAACTACCTTAATTTATTAAATGTATGTAAGCGTGTAGTTATGTATACATGTATGTTTTTATGTAGGCATTGGTGTATGCATGAAATCAAGTAATATGTATGAGTATGAGCTCTAGGTAATTAAGTATGAAGGTATACGTGTGTGTAGGTATGAAGGTATATATATATATATATGTGAATGGAAGTATGTAAGTTTGTATACGAGTAAGTAGTAATGTATGTAAGTATGTATTGATGTAATGATGTATATGCGAAGATGCGTATGTGTATATGTACGTATATAGAAATGTAGTAACATATATGTATATGTAGATGGGTATTTAGTATATACTAAGCTACATGTGAGTGTATGCATACATGTAGATATATAAGAAGGCATGTACGTTTGTAGAAGCATATGTATGCATGTAAGGATGTATGTATGCGTGAATTGGATATGTGGTGTAATACGCTATTAATGGTGCGCCTTGAGAATGATACGTCATGCAGGTACATTAACGAAGCCTCACTAGGATATGTATACGCAGATGAAATGTTGAAAGTCAGATAAGATAAATAATGGAATGGAAGTGTACGAGATTGAAATCCAAATTATGTATTTTATACTAATGTAATGTATGTATGTGGTGAGTGCAGGTTGTACAATTCACAGGCGGTTATCACGAAGATTAGAGATTAAAGAATCGAGTCACAAAGTAAATTGTACGGGGACTTATTTGAGTATGTACTTTAGCAAACATGACTTTTACCTTGTTTTTGTAAAGGATTCATGCTTGAATCGAACTTTCAAGTAAGACAAGTTATTTGCAATGAAAGAAATTTTATGGTATGTGTTTTTCCGCTGCGACTTTTGTCATGTACGATTTAGGGCGTTACAAGTTGGTATCAGAGCCCTGGTTTGAGGGAATCAAGTACGAGAAAGTAAGTACTTGAACTCAAACTTGTGTGCTCTTGAGATAAGAAACCCGTACAATCCGAGACTCGACCAAGATCTAAAGGTAGAAGCAAAGGTAAGTAGGTGCTTAAGTATGTATTGGAAGATAACTAACTATACGTTATGTGTAAGGTAAGCATGGTTGCTTGGAAAGAATGATTTGTGGATGCGGTCTAGCACCGACACCAAGGTATGTAATTTGACATATTGACCCAAGTACATATATTTAATATATGTAAGTACATGTGATGGTAAAACCTATCAATGAAAGGAAAATTTTAAATGAAAAATAATGATAAAAATGGTAATGAAGTTTTGAAAATGTTACACGTGCCGAAACCTAATTCTTCGGACATAAGGTGACAATTACACGAAGACACGAAACTAGTGTGTGGAATGTGTACCTGGCCAGTACACAAGAAACGCATGACTTTCGTGAGCCCGTGATAATTGTTACAGGTGTGTCCGTTAGAATTAAGTAGTAGGTGGACGTGAGGGTGAAGAGAAATGTAAGACTCTCAAAAATGAGAGTATGAAATGCTATGTTAGAATCCGCGAGACGGATTCGAAACATGAATGCTATGTTAGAATCCGCGAGACGGATTCGAAGCATGAAATGCTATGTTAGAATCCGCGAGACGGATTCGAAGCATGAAATGCTATGTTAGAATCCGCGAGACGGATTCGAAACATGAAATGCTATGTTAGAATCCGCGAGACGGATTCGAAGCATGAAATGCTATGTTAGAATCCGCGAGACGGATTCGAAACATGAATGCTATGTTAGAATCCGCGAGACGGATTCGAAGCATGAGATGCTATGTTAGAATCCGCGAGACGGATTCGAAACATGAAATGCTATGTTAGAATCCGCGAGACGGATTCGAAACATGAAATGCTATGTTAGAATCCGCGAGACGGATTCGAAACATGAAAGAAGTTAAAGTATGAATGCAATGCTTGAATCCGCGAGACGGATTCAAAACGAAGAAGGTACGAAAGGTATGAGTAATGTGTTCGAATCCGTGAAACAGATTTAAGATATAAAAGACGGAACTAGTCTACATAAGAAGAAGTCAATAGCTTGACCACGTATGCGTCAAACAAGTCATATAAGTAAATGTAAAGCTGATGAACAAAAGAATGATAGGAATGAAAATATTCGAATGTGTAAGTAATTACGGACCAGACAAGCAAATATTTCTTAAATGATATGATTCAAAATTTTGCTTAAACTTTCATGTATCTATATTTATATATGAATATATTTATGCAAATGCGTTGCAGGCAAGAATGGTTGAAAGTATAAACAGGTCATACGGGTCAGATGGCGATTGCCATTTGAACTCGCTAGTTAATGTTTTAATATGTTAAGTTTTGTACTCATAGGTGAGCTTGATGAATGGACACGCAATGTCACCAATCGGAAGGGAATGATCACCGTAAGTTAAGGAGGATGAATCAATGGAATCTACTTCCGTCAGATATCATAGTGTTATAAACCTATCAAAATCAGTGAAAGAATTCTCATGAGCGGAAGCTCGTTACACGGATGAATGAGATCAATCCTGAGATGGTTTGAATTCATAATGAAGTAGTCGGTTTGCTTTCGCGGATCGTGGCATTATGCCAAAATAGTAAGGTTAGTAAATTGTTTAATATGTGAATTTAAGTATAAGTATGAATCGAAAAAGTTACTTCCGCACGAGCCAGTGGTAGCGCAAGATGTGATATGATAAGGAAAGGGTTGACTTTTAGAAGTAGGCTAAGAATGAGTCTTAAATCTGGCTTAAGTAAGTAGACAGTGCATGTATGAGTAAGAAGGTGGAAGTGAGGTTTCGGGGACGAAACCTTCCTTAAGGGGGGTAGACTTGTAACACCCCAAAACTCAGATTTTAATTGACTAGTATGTTTCCTTATGTAATGTCATAAAATAAAATATCCGAGCTATTTAACTAAGTTAAATAGTTAGTCAAGTAACAAGAGAATGAAACTTAGTGCTATTGGTGATAAAAGAATAAACTAGGAGGACCAAAAGTAGGAAATTGAGTTTAAGTTTCTATTAAACTAAAAAGTTCAGTAGGTTTGTGTGTGTGTTGATGGTGTGGTCGACACCCACAAGAAGAAAATGGAGAAACCCTCAATTCAGCCACTTTTGTCTAAATTGAAGATGGATTCAAGCTAAAATCCATGCATGTACTTGAATTCTTGATCATCTAGCCCTATTAATCACTTGGTAAGTTGTAAATTTTTATTTGATAATCTTTTAGAAATGGGTTATGATCAAATGCATGAATTGGTATGAAACTAAGCATGGTTAGGTATTAGAAGCATCAAATAGAACTTATTTTATGTGTAATTTCAAGTAAATTGATGTTTGCAATGAAAACCCACTAGTTGGGTGATGAAGATGACATGGGTGTTTCACCCATGTCCAAGTCTTGCTTAAATCATGAAGTAGAGTGAGGTATTAGATAAATTCTTGTTAGATGGATTGTGTGTATTATAGAGTGGGTATGATATTTGGTTATATTTGATGAATGATACATGGAATTGGAAGATCATGCATAAATTAGTTGTAAATTGTGCATTAAAAGGTGTACGCACACCAAGTGTTTGATGAAATGCTTAAGTGACAATTAGACGTGGAATTATATGCAAGTTGGGAGTAAGTAAGTTTAGAAAGTGATAATGAAGTAGTTGTTAGCTAACTAATATGTGAAGTGTGTTTTAGATGGAGTTCATGAGGAAACTTGAATGATTATTATGATATGGTAGAAGCATGTAATAGGAGTTTGTGCTCTATGCTTGAAGATACGGTACACCCCATGCGTGTAGTTGATATGATCATACGGATACATAAGGATAAGCCGAGAGTTTGTATGATGGACTGTTGACCTTTGAAGATCAACTACGCATAAGAAGCATGATTTGGTTTGTTGTCATAAAGGTAGAATTATAGGAAGTTATATGGTACATGTTATGTTAATATGCGATTATTATGATCGTTAACATGTACAATTGTGTATGCTAATGTGAATGTGATTTGGTGACATGAAAGTATAGGAATCACGTCGAGACGGACTCAGGCATGATGCGTTAAGGGGTCAAGAAGAGACGAGGAATTGGGTACGAGCACGGACGCATAAGGTAAGTGATTACTGTAATCACTTCTCAGTACAAGTAAGAAATAAAGTATTGTAATTAATTAAACATGATGTTTGAGGTCAAATATGTGTTAAAGTCTTTCGTCATAAATGATAGGATTGAAGTTGACCATTATGCCCTTGATGGGTATTTTGGGGTAAACGATCTTAAAAGAAGTTTAGGAGCAAGTTATGTGAATAGTGTAATGATTTGGACAAGTATGGAAGTGAAGAGTATAGTCTTGGTATGTCATAACCAACTAACGCGCAAATACTCTTAACGGGTCAAAAATAAGCATATGAACGACAATGTGTTAAGAGGATGAATAATGTCCAAGAATTTAGTATTTTATGATAGATGTCACTGGTATTATTAGGTTTATAAAAGTTTATGGTAGAACAAACAAGTTATGTTGATGAATACATGAACGGGTCGAAGTTTGAGTAGATGGTAATAAGCCGATAGAGGGTAAGTTAAGATTTTCCTTAATCCGGGTATGGGATTTTAAGTTCATATGATAGAATATGAATTTACAAGCATGTAGGAAGAAACGGGAGGTTAAACGGGTAAGCGGTTCGAAAGTTACGCGAGTTTTAGTGCGTTCGGACGACGAAACGAATCTGCAGAAAAAGAAGGATTAGAGAGGCCGTCGCCGACGGGTCCCTACCCCGTCGCCGACGGGCCTCGGTTTGCTTAAAATGGCCGACGGCCTATCTTACTGCCGACGGGTTATTTTACAAGACGGGTATTTCCCGAGCCCGTCGCCGACGGGTCCTTAGCCCGTCGCCGACGGCTTGTTCTGTTGTGTTTCTCTGTTTTCGCGTCATGCATTCCCGGTTGACCCGTAATGCTCCCGAAAGGCTCCTTAACCTTGTATGAGGTGATATCTATGTATGATTGTAATTAGGTAATTGCGTAGTATATGTACGTAGGTGTGAGAGCATGTATATGTATAACTACCTTAATTTATTAAATGTATGTAAGCGTGTAGTTATGTATACATGTATGTTTTTATGTAGGCATTGGTGTATGCATGAAATCAAGTAATATGTATGAGTATGAGCTCTAGGTAATTAAGTATGAAGGTATACGTGTGTGTAGGTATGAAGGTATATATATATATATGTGAATGGAAGTATGTAAGTTTGTATACGAGTAAGTAGTAATGTATGTAAGTATGTATTGATGTAATGATGTATATGCGAAGATGCGTATGTGTATATGTACGTATATAGAAATGTAGTAACATATATGTATATGTAGATGGGTATTTAGTATATACTAAGCTACATGTGAGTGTATGCATACATGTAGATATATAAGAAGGCATGTACGTTTGTAGAAGCATATGTATGCATGTAAGGATGTATGTATGCGTGAATTGGATATGTGGTGTAATACGCTATTAATGGTGCGCCTTGAGAATGATACGTCATGCAGGTACATTAACGAAGCCTCACTAGGATATGTATACGCAGATGAAATGTTGAAAGTCAGATAAGATAAATAATGGAATGGAAGTGTACGAGATTGAAATCCAAATTATGTATTTTATACTAATGTAATGTATGTATGTGGTGAGTGCAGGTTGTACAATTCACAGGCGGTTATCACGAAGATTAGAGATTAAAGAATCGAGTCACAAAGTAAATTGTACGGGGACTTATTTGAGTATGTACTTTAGCAAACATGACTTTTACCTTGTTTTTGTAAAGGATTCATGCTTGAATCGAACTTTCAAGTAAGACAAGTTATTTGCAATGAAAGAAATTTTATGGTATGTGTTTTTCCGCTGCGACTTTTGTCATGTACGATTTAGGGCGTTACACATATATGAAAAAATTTAGAAACAAGTTGATAGTCTTTTAAATGATAAATGAATTATGTCTGAATATTCCATTTGGAATAAGTTCCACGAATGTCAATGAATGACTTATGAGTTGACTTATGATGGACCCATACTTTATTCCTTAAGCCAAGTAATATTTATGGCTATAACGTCATGATTTAAAATCACTTAGAATGAGATTAGATAAAAAAAATCATCCTCATTAACCATGTCATGATTACTCATGAATTTTGGTTATAATGGATGAAATTTGTAAGTCTCATTTTCCTTTTATCAAATTCTCATTTTCATGATGACAAAAGTTGTGAAAATGTAAGGTATCAACTAGTTTTATCTTAGTAATGTTTCAATCCAGATATTTAGAACAAATAAAATGAGAGTTTTAAGGTAAGTGTGACGTTATGTTGACTATGCAAACCTCACAACCTTCATAACATTGCTTAATTATGATACTATATTCTGATTAATCCTCAGAATATGTAAGGTATCGAAAAGCTTTGTTAAAAGACTGCTTATTATGGTTCTTATAGCCTTAACAATTAACTTTGTCACTAACTCTCATGTTAGTTATTTGTCGAGTTCTGATAAGGAAACGTATGGAACTAGAGTCAACTAATCATGTGTTAATTGGAATATTAAAATTATCAGACTTAAATATCATTAGTAAGTGACTATTTAATTAACTTATCCAACCGTTCTTCTGAATAATGGATAGTCTCGTTGCTTATGTCTAGTCGAATGACATAATGATGCATTGAGATTTTCCCTTTAAGAACCTTAGAGGTGGAATTAACAGTTGTAATTTGTCTATGGACCTTAGAACAATCCTCTTTTTAAGGTTTTAAGTGGTTGTAAGGTGAGTAACAACTTATTTTTCCAGCTTCAAACATTTATTTCTTTGTACATATGTTGCTTATCAACACACTCATTATACTTTGGTATTTTTTAGTGTTATAGTTGATTTATAAGGCATCAAATTGTACAAGTGAAAATCTTAATATGTAATGTACTGGAAAAATGTACGTATTTCCATGCGTAAGCCCTTAACTTTATGGGTCACGGTATTGTACATTATTATGTATTCACATATACCACTTAACTTTATAGTTTAGAATTTTAAAAGAAGGCATGCATCTTAGGAGTTATAGTGATTATTCCATATATAAGCGATTAGCCTTAGGAAAAACTTAATCTGAAATAACTTTAGTGATAGCATTATGTTAGAGAGTTCTTGATCATCATAAGAGACATCATGTTCGATTTGTCCTAATCATCATGCTCTAATTTTCTTCTTTATAATCTTTATCAGAAGAGAGCAATAGGATTATCGTGTCTTAAGAGATAATCAAGGATTTAATTTAAGAGCTAATTCTAATAGAAACTTTAAATAAAGCAAACATTTTAGGTTTAGGAATTAAAGTGGATGAGATATATGTAGAAGTAAATTATAGTGAGTAAAAATTATGGGTACAAATAATAAGACAGACGAAATGATCATAAAATTAATTAAGGATCATTAATATAAGGATCATGATGTGAAGAGATTGTGATATGTCTATTACTAACATCAAAATAATAGACTTAGTAAAATTCTACTTAAACAAAGACAAATCAGCTTTGGCCAGAAGTGTAATCATTTAAGTATGTGTGCAAAGTAATCGTGACAAATCAGCTTTGGCCAGAAATGAGACAATCACTTTAGTTATGCACTTGTCAAGCATGCTAAACATAAATGAATTAAATCAGCTTTGGCCAGAATTAAGACATTTCACGTTTGTAATGCATGCTTAACATAGCCTTTTATAATACTTGAACAATAAAGAGATATATTAAATCAGCTTTGGCCAGAATTAATACATCAGAAGCTCATTCAAGTTAAGCTAGTTTGGTTTTGTAAAACATTATTTGATCCTTATTAATTAATTAAGTATAAACAAAACCAAGTATTTAATAGCAAACCACCTGTTAGCGCGGATCGAGGTCTCGAGTTGGGTCTCGAGTCAGGTCTCGAGTCAGTATGTTTTATGAGATCTCGACTCCATAATGAGATCTCTAGTCGCAACCATGATCTCGAGTGCCTTTAGTCGAAAACGCAATGATCTCGAGTCGAGACTGTTGTCTCGAGTTGTGAAGTTTTTAAGCCCTTATGATCTCGAGTCGAGACCTTGTAGTCTCGGGTCTAGACCTGATGGTCTCGAGTAAACTTCTGATCTCGAGTTGTAAATTTCTGATGACCTTTATGATTTCGAGTCGAGACCTTATGGTCTCGAGTCGAGATCTGATGGTCTCTAGTCCTCTGTTAACAGCTGCTGATTGTGATAAAACTGAAACTCGATTTTTAAGGGATTGTGGGATAGTGTTTCTATTTTATTTCTGATCTATACTTATCTAAAGATTTCGAAAATAATAACTGATTATCCTCTAACAGTTTTCGAAATTTTAATTAAGATCAAAACAGAAAAACACCCACTAATCCAAATTAGATTCCAAAATAATGGAATTTTCGAGTTTTTTATTTAGAACAGTTGATGAACCCTAAGAAAATTAAAACATAATCTGGGATCCGAAATCTAAATTTTAACACTTTTGTTAACAGATTTCGGATATTATTATCCCCTTTATGGTTTCGAGTCAAAATATTAAGCATATTATTCCGAAAACAGTGATTTCGGTACCAAGGACCCGAAAACAGCCGAAACTTTTGAAGGCTTTAAAACTTTCTGTTTTCCAGATTATGATCCCAGAATTATGGATACGAAAAACAGAACTGATTTATCAACATATGCTCTGATACCACATGTTGATCAGTTCTGTTTAAACATGAGGGAAAACATGTAATAACATACCTTTGATTGTGTCAGTAGAGAATCCAGTCAGAGACGCAGCCACAGAGTTCGACATAATTGTCAGTTTGATCTGGTTCCTCCTTAGGGTGTAAAGTGATGATGGTGATGAAACCGAAAGTAGGGTTAGTTTCGGTTGAGGGAGAGAGAGACGAATTTGATGTTGGTGAGGGTTGTGATTGTGTAACTTGTCTAACCCTTTAACTCTCTAATAAGCTCCTTATTTATACACCCAAGAGGAAACCCAATTAGTTAATAAGGGTAATATGGTCCATCAACAATTACCAACTAATTAATAATAGGTTATTAATATATTTTGATCTATATTATATAAATGATAATGATGGCTACTAGATTAAATATAAATAAAATATTTAATCTTACAACCTTTACTTTTCTTTATATGCACCTAATAATTTTGACTATTGACCTCCTACTCAAAGGCATTCCTTTATGCATTTCTTTTCCCTGTTTTTCCAAGTGCTTAAACATAACTCACATAAGAGGCCCAAAACGATCTGTGTAGCGTCGACTCTTAATTTGAAGTCAACTCTCATAAATTTGTTCTATTTTGACATTAAGATTTTGACTTGACATAGATTTTCTCCGATTATGTCAATTTATTATATTGTAATATTCTGTTTAGATGTAAAAAAGAACCTATCCCTCCACTTGTGGTCTAGTGGTAGGAGACTTGGGTTTTCCAATGAAGACTTAAGTTCAATTCCCACTTGTGTCATATTGGGATGGATATTGAGCAATGATGGTGACAAACCCACCGAGGGGGTTCGATCCTGAGCCGCACCCCGGTTTTCATCCGGCTGTTACTTCAGCGAGGCAACTCGTGTGGAGGCAGTACGGTTTTCGGGGAAACGCCATAACCAAGTCTGGCCAACCCAACGCGGGCCCGGTTATGACAACGTAAGTCTGAGGAGACTTGGCTAGGGCCGCCGATTAGGCGGTGTGACATTAGGTCACTCAAAATGAAAGTCATCGTTCAAAAAAAAGATGTAAAAAAGAACCTAATAAAAATTATTCGTCGAAATAGTTCTATAAATAAAATATGTATTTGATATGAAAAATTCGTTTGTGTAGTAGCATTTACACCAAAAATTTGTAAGAAATAAAGTCTATTTAAAAATAAAAGTAAATAAATTGAAGTTTAAAATAACTTATTCTAGAACAAGATATATTTGTAAGAAATAAAGTCTATTTAAAAATAAAAGTAAATAAATTGAAGTTTAAAATAACTTATTCTAGAACAAGATATATTTAAGACATAAAATGAAGTTTAAACCGGCCCAATCGAAATATCTTAATCTTAACAAATATATATAAAAATATTCCAAGCTTCTTGAGTTCAAAAGTCATTCAAGTTGGGGACCCAATTCCATCGAATAATGAAGAAGCAAAATCTTCTAGAAAAAAAAATAAAAAAAACGAGATATAATAATAGTTGCGTATACTTGTATCAACTCGTTAGATGACGTGTCTAAATGAAGGTTTCAGCTATTCACGGACGGAACCAAGAAGTTCAAGTGGGTTTCCGGACCCCATATGTCATGACCACTAGATATTGTAGGGTTTTTTTTATATAAAATATATGCTATTAGAAAAAAAAAAGAAAAAAAGAACAAGTTACGTCTAATAGTTGTATTCGCTAATGAAAAGAAATTTATGATCATGCCAGATTAATAAAATTTGGTATCCCAATCACATGCACTCGATATAAATAATACTTTACAAGAAATTTGAATAGTTAATGTCAGTCAGGTATTTAAAAAGTTCATTTTCTCGTTATATTCTCTTCACAAATTTATAGAATATAAAAGTGCTTTTAGCCTAGTGGTATCAACTATCAAAAGTTCCACTCTTATAATGGACAATGATATAGAATTCTAAATAGGATTAAAAGGTGTGTTAGCCATTTTAAGAAATCTAAAATGGATCTACAATAGAGAGAATTGAGATTGTAATGTATTAACTACTAATGTATTATGTATGCTTTAAGCCTGTAAGCAAATATGGAATGAGCTACTTATTGGGTCTCGTTGTGGGCTAAATTACTTCTTGGAAAAAATAATTCTAAACATATGAACTGATAACCATTTACAACTTAAGCATGTTCAAAATATAATAATAATTACCTTGTGATTTTTTTATGCAAAAACATGCAGCGGATTATTAAATTTAGGTAAACTAATTAGTAAATTAGTGTGCTTGTATGCCATTTTAGAGCAACGAGCATACTGTATTCTTATGTAAAAGGCGAAAGAATAGTTCGCTTTCTTCTAGTCATTTTTCTCATGTCAGCCAGTGACTTTTTTACCTTTAATCTTCTTTTTGTGGGTGGATAACAAAAAAAAAATGAATTAACTGAACTACAAATAACCAAACCAACTGAGAAACCGATGATTCGGTTATAAATTCATTGAAAGCAGGTTTACATTAAAACCAACTTTATGTGTTTTTAAAATATCAACTTTATGTGTTATTTTACCTTATTTTGTAAGTTTATTACTTTGTTGCTATAATCTTTCACTCCTTAATTTGTTAATCATCCATAATGATAACATGAAAGAACTCTAAAGCTACATATACCCGACATATCAACGCTTTATTTTGAATATAGTGACTCGTATCAATGTAAAACATCCACTCTTTCTTATATCTAGTTCGAGTAGGAGTCTAGTGGTTATTTAATCGAATCAAAGCTGGTCGGTACTTATTATTTACTTGTTTGATTTCATGACAGATAAATGTTTTTGAAGGTGTGATAGGAAAATCTTTCAAAGTTTCAATTATGTTACATCGATCGACAACTCTTCAAAGTACCATTTGTTTGTTGATAAAATTGTTATCAAACTCGAGCTCCTATTCATAAAAGCGTAGGATCAAAGTTTGACTTGAAGGCAACCAGCTCTATATTAAGTACCTCGCTTATTAGCGATATGAGTTAACTCATTTCCTTGCATATATTGGACGCTTGTGTGATTAGATATTGTTGTTAAGTTTTTCATTCGAGACCCTAATGGAAAATTGGAAATACATACAAAATTGTCATTTTTTACAAAGATGAGCTAGCTCGTCAAACTCGTTGAGCTATGAGTTGGCGTAAACCAGCGAGCAAAGTACTAACTCAATAATTAGTTCGGTTGGATATAATAAAATATAGTTCGCTCGGTGATCGGTGTAGAAGCCCCAATCAAAGATAACAAGAGTTATGAACTTATTCACCTTAGACTAGTTAGGGTACATTTGGTCTTTATTGACTTTATAAAGTAGAAATGCATGAAATGATCATGAGCAACTTGCTTATACACACGTATGTCAAACACATGAATCTACTCAAGTCATCAACTAGTTCAAGCATTAAAAGAACATTCATGTCCAGTACAAATTTAAAAGTCATATTGAACATATTTGTAGAACAAAACCTACACTCGATTGTGACCAAAGGTAATTAAGTTATTGGTGATTTAAAAGTCATATGTATATTGTATTTTATATACACTTAATTGCATGTTATCTGTTTGTAAAATGTATTGATATTAGTACCAGATCAGATACAAATAGGTCTTACCATACAAAATACCCTTAACGTAAGAAGTGAAGATTTTTTCCCTACTACTTAAGAATGTCATTTAACATACAAATTACTCTACTGGTGTAAAATCACAAAAAAAAAAAATTATTCTGAGACGTGCTTAACAAGTATGGGAAAAAATTTTCTCCTTCACTTCTTACGTTAAGGATATTTTGATGTTAAGACCAATTTGTATAATAATTTAACCCATTAGTACCAAATATGCTATGTCTATTTATTGTTATACGTTGTAGGCCACGAATAAAAAAGCTAAAAATATAATTAGTGTTGTTGAGCTAAAAAGTAGATAATGTGACGCAAATTAAAGTCGTTTTATACATGGATTATTATATATTATATCACTTTACTTTGACTTTGTTAATTGTTCGTAGGTTAAGAAGAATATGGATGGGATGATCAGGAGCAAAAGAAGTGTCCATGTCACCATGAAGAAATCGGTTAAATCGAAGTTGCGTAAAGTGAATTAGAAAAGAAAAAATAGGAAAATAATATTTAGGTAATGTGATGTTGGGTACTTGGGTTGTTGGCGTGATCCAAAGAAAATATGTTTGGACTTGGATTAAGAATCAATTGGGCTTAGCTCCAATTGTTGTGCTGGACTGCTGGGCATCGTATGGAAAAAACACATAACAAAAATAAATGAGCTGAAATGCTGAATCGTTGATGAACGAAACACGATTGACCAAGGGTGGGTCTATTCGAACACGCTCTTTGTCTTTTTGCACACTCAAAGCGCCCCGCTTTGGCCATAGCGGGACGCTTTGGCCATAGCGGGACGCTTTGGCCAAGGTCAACAGACAAGGACTGACAAATCCTTGTCTGTTGACCTTAGCCAAAGCGTCCCGCTATGGCCAAAGCGGGGCGCTTTGAGTGTGCAAAAAGACAAAGAGCGTGGGCAGGAGTTTGTGTTGTTTTTTTTTTTGAAATAGGTGGGATGTGGGTTAGTTTGGTAGTGTTTTTTGGAGGAAAAAATTGTATTTGAGTTTTATTATTATTATAAAATATTAGTTACATATAATTCATAGTTGTTTTATAATTACGTTTTTTTACGTCATTATTTTTATAGAACGTATATAATATAAGTGTGTCTTTATAAACTGTTAACCTAGTTTATTTTGTTAAATTAAACGAACACGTTAAATAAAATGTACAGAAAGCCATAAGAATTAAACGTAAACAATCCAAAACCAACGTGATGTAAATAGAAGATTAACTGCAATATATATATTTATATATATCAGTTTGTACATACAAAACAAAAAGGTACAACTGAGTACATAATACATAACAAAACACTATACAAACAAACTAAGGTACTAATCCTCGTGCGGTGGGGACGGTGGGAGGGGAAGTGGAGGCAACCCAGCGAGCTCTCGTAGAGCAACGAGCGTCTCGACGATCCAGTCAATGCGTGCGCCCTGGCGTCTGAGGCGCCGGTCGAAGTCCCGAGCCACCTCACGCGCTACCGGAGGCAGGTCAGCGTAAACGTGCTCCGGGTACTGTGGCGGCTCAGGAGCTGGCTGAACTGGTGGTACCGGGATCTCCTCGACATGCTCCTCCTGAGCCGGATCCTCGAATACAGGCTGAGCCTGAGCCTGAGGCTGGCCCGGGTACTGATCGAGGCCAAGAGCCTGTAGCTGAGCCTGCCGAGCGGCCTCCTGAACATCAGGAGGGGCTAACACTCCAGCCCTCAACTCAATAACAACCGGGATGACCTCCGGCATCACCTCCGGATGCCAAATCAGCCCGTCACGGCCCTTAAACCTCAGACAAACATCAAAGGTACGGGTGATCTGCATGGCAGATACTGACGCGCGGCCCAACGTAGTCGACGGGATTGGGTCGGACAGCTCCGGATCACTCTCGGGCACGATCCCTAGCGAGCGTGCAATGGCGGTGATGTATGAGCCAGTGTGCAGGTACCCGCGGAGCTGCCGGTGGTATGCTGTGGCAAAGTAATCTGCCAGGCAGGCTGCTAGATCGCAGGGCTGGCGGCGAAGTAGGCAGTATAGAAAGAAAAGGTCACTGAGGTTGACCTTCTCCCTGCTGGTACCCCGCGGCACGATAGATGACGCGATAACATGGTGCAGGTATCGGTACAAGGGGTCTCTAATGGTGGTGGCCTTTTGCCAGGATTTCCCAAAGGGAACCCTGGAAATGGCCCTCCAGAAATTGATAAGCGTCTGCCTGTCCATCGCCGTAACCGCCTGCGTATATAAATCAGTATCAAGCTCGGGCTCTGTGTACAAACCTGTATGGACAGCAAACTGCCGCACACTCATCTGAAACTGCTGACCGGCGAGACGGAATGTAACCTCGTGGACTGGAAAATCCGGGTCCTCCACGTAATCCGCCGGATGCGGCGCGTATGTAAACGTGGAAAGAAACTCGACCGTAAGCTCAGGGTACGAGTCCTCCATCGCTATCTGAAATAGGCGCGACCAAGGAGTATCTAGTCCAACTATATCACGCGCCCGCGCGGCCTCTCCCACGGTCTCCAGCAGGTCCCAGTCTATCCCTACATGCCCCTCAATCTATATGGTGCGCAACCTAGCGCATCTCCCCCTCGCCCGTGACCCCTGCGAAAACTGCAGGTACGGACATGCAGGCTCTCCCTCCTCTCCCTCCGCTCCCACCTCTCCCTCAGCCTCCATATGCTCAATCTCGTCATCGGAGGAATCCATCCCTGCACGTTGAAAAGATAATAAATAAATAATATTATTTAAACAATTTAAATAATAAACAAATAATATTAAATATAAAATAATAAACAAATAATATTAAATAAACAAATAATATTAAATAAACAAATAATATTAAATCAACAAATAATAATAATAAACAAATAATATTAAATAAACAAATAATATTAAATAAACAAATAATAATAATAAACAAATAATATTAAATAAACAAATAACATTAAATAAATAAATAATAATAATAAACAAATAATATTAAATAAACAAATAATAATAATAAACAAATAATATTAAATAAACAAATAATAATAATAAACATATAATATTAAATAAACAAATAATAATAATAAACAAATAATATTAAATAAACAAATAATAATAATAAACATATAATATAATATAATAAACAAATAATAATAATAAACATATAATATAATAAACAAATAATAATAATAAACAAATAATAATAATAAACATGAACCAAAGCGCCCCGCTATGGCCTCGGCGCGGCGCTTTGGTTCTTCGTTATGAAGAACAACAGCAACAACTCGATCAAATCCACCCAAATCCAATCATAATCATACATATAACTTGAACCAAAACAATAAATGAAGTTCGATCGTACCTAATAGCGTTTGAAATCTGGAAAAAGAAGATCTTCGCCCTAGTGTGTGTAATCGCACCGTATGTGTGTGTGTTTTGTTTGATGATGAAATGGGGGAGAAGGCTGCCCCGCTTCAGGTTTAACGAGGGGCCAAAGCGCTGCGCTATGGCCTAAGCGGGGAGCTTCGGTGCCAAAGCGCTGCGTTATGACCTAAGCGGGGCGCTTTGGGCCTTTTTTTAAATTTTTTAAAATTGTTTTTAATTCACAAACGCGTCGATAATAGTCTAAATTTTACGTTTTTTCCATTGTACATCATTTTTTAATATATATGGACTATACTGCAAGTTCCGGATCAAATCGGTTACGTGTGATGTCTTATTCCGTTATATCGTATCATTTTGGTTTGAAAGCACAAGTACTCCTGTGAGAGGTGTTATGTGTATCAGCCGCCTACCGTACATGAACATGACGTATTTTTTCATTAATTGTAGTATTATGATGTATATTGTCATTTTGGGTTGTATAAGTGCGTATTGAATCTGATTGGGTTGTGTCGGTGACATTCGGTTTTTAACGTGATGTAACGCATATATTGAACAAACACAAACGTGATTATTATTAAACACATTTAACATACATCGTGAACATATGGGGTTACATTAAGGTCAGGGGCACGATACGTAAGCATTTCATACGCGTTGATATGATCCCTGTATAATGTATGCCAGGCTGCTGCGCGCTCTGTTCTGTTCGCTGTCCAGAGTAGGTTTGGGGGAGGCATTGGATAACAACCTCCAAGCTCTACATGTATGAAATGCCCATGGTCGACGAACACAACCGCAACCACCAGGTGAGGTTCCTCAGCTTCGTTTGGCCCGCCCAGCAGAGGGAAAATTGTATCGCTCCCACGCATGTCGAAGGTGTGAACAATCACACCGTATCATTGGGCAATAAGAAACCCCGTCTCAGGCATCTTCATGTAATTTTCGATATCTGCTCGTCCCACCCCCTTGAAATCGATCCGTCTAACCAGCGCATCATAATGTCCTATGTTTTCCAGATCGAAAACCTGCCTCCAAAGCGATTCGTTCATACGTAACTCCTTTATAAGTTGTTTCCGGATCATCAAATATGAATTTTGTTTCACTCCTAACCCAACAGCCACCGATCGAAACCCACAATGACCATCTGGTTTCACGTCCTTTATTCTAACGATGTATGGATGGATCACTTCGGGAATCTGAGATGCGTAGTTGCGGATCGCTATATCCGTCTTAGGACCGAGCTTGATCATCGGGAAATCAGGGTGTAGGTTGATCGGTTTGGTATTCTTTTGTCTTCTAGAATCTTCGGGTGATATGTACGAGCTGTGACGGGGAAGATCGTCTGAGGCCTCGACCCAAGTTTCTTCCGACGGAATGTACGAGCTTTTTCTAGCGGCTTCAACCTTTCTTTCTTCCTGCGTTTTCAATGTTGGACGACCACGAGTTTTCTTCAGAACAGCATGAGGTTTTTTGTTATTGTTCCCTGGATTGAGGATTTGCTGAAACTTTTCAAAGAAGCTCCTTTTCACTTGAGGGGGTGTTGGATCGATCTGTTGTTTCAATTTTTCAAATTCCGCGTCTACATCGATATCCTCTATGTTTTTCTTTGCAGGCTTGAAGTCAAGCTTCTTCCAGAACATGTCTATGTGTGTGATCCGGAGTTGCTGACCTGTGGATGAAAACAAATTAGGTGGCAAAATCATAACGAGAAAGGTCAAAGATATTAATTACCGTTATTTTCCAACTTTTCCAAACGACAGGCACATGGCAAACCACAGCTGGTAAAAAGTTGGCAACCACAGCTTGCACCGTAGGCTCTCAACCCGTCTTCCTTACGTTTTAGTTCCCTACTCAAAAGCTCAATCGCATATATTGAAACCTTTCTGAGAATATATGCAAGCATGGGCTGATTCTTGTGATGCGTCATCACTTTTCGGAGGCTTGTTTCAAAGCTACTACTAATCTCGGTGTATTGTCTATCAACAACATGATCAACATACAGTACAAGTTTATCCAGTGTGTTGCGATGACTTGGAAAGTGACTTTTTAGTGTTGCATGCATGCCCTCAACCCTGTTGGTCGTAGTTTGGTGAAAGTTGATAGTTTTGTTAATCCAGCAAGATACAAACTTTTCACGGTACGGATCCAACCATGATTTCTTCAAATAATCAAAAACCTCTAAAATTATTAACGTAAATAGTCAGTTTTTGTTATTATATAAAATTTGAACATAATTATGTAAGAAATACCCACGTTCACGGTCATCTTCTTTCAGCTATGCTTCAAGGTTTTCCAAGTTATACCTGTATATTTCCTCGGTCGTAGACTCGCACAATAACCAAAATCTACGTACGAATTCTTTCCACTCCTTGTCAGAGAATTTCTTCTTGCTGTTCTTATTAATATTTTGTTGAATATGGAACCGACAAAGATACTTATGCGCTTTTGGAAAAACTTGTTCACACGCGTTCATTAGCGCAAAATCCCTGTCTGTTAAAATCACGCGCGGTTCCATACATTCTACCAGCATAGACTTGATCCTCTGCAACACCCATAGGTAGTTCTCTGACTTCTCAGCGGAAATTACCGCACAAGCAGCCGTAAACGATTTGTTTGTCGACGTCATGCCTACGACCTGAACAAATGGCAGGTTGTACATGTTCGTTTTGTAGGTGGCGTCAATCATTAGCACATGCGGGAAGGCACACCACATAGTGAATGATTTTTTGTGAACAAAGAAGACATCTTCAACTTCGTTCGATATCTCATTCGTGCGCATGTAATAAGTGTAATCTTTTTCGAGAAGAATGTTTTCAAGTTTTTGCATCGGAGACTTACCGACATTTTTTTCGGCGTTGATCTTCTGAACAGCGTTGTGTATATCTTTCGGAATAAGCTTTCTAGCCGGATTGTTTTTTGTTAGCGTTCGCCAGATACTTTGGTTGGGAATATCTTGCTCTGCCAGCTCCTTAACCAGTTTTTTATCCTCCGAAGAAAGCCTTCTCGCATACGCGTGACCCTCTAAGTTTTCAATAGGAGTGTGGTTATGCTTCGCCTTCGTCACCTCGATCCTCCAAACACTTCCGGATGATTCCGAAAACTCGATCATCTCGAACGGGCAGCCTATTTTCTTGCTACCCGTTTTCCTCTGTGTAGCTATACTCTTATGCTCCCCACCAAAAGTACATTGAAACCAAATCTTGTAATTCTCTCCTCTTTTATTCAACCTCTTAATCACAATGAGGTAACCGTTGTCTTTTTCCGTGTCTTGTACCCAACGCACCTACTCTTTATGTGACGAAAAGGTCTGCGTTGTATCAAACGAAAATGTAACCGGGTAACAGCCTTCCTCGTCAACAGACACATCCCCCGACTCACCATCGTCACCGAGGTCCGAATATACTTGATGTTCAAAGTTGTGCTCGCCACCGTAACCGAAATTCGAATAACCTTGTAAGCTCTGTTGACAACCGTAACTGTCGTTTGGATAACACTCCTGCTGTACAAAGCTGTACTCGCCACCGTAACCGAAATTCGAATAACCTTGTTGTGCGTAAGGGTCCTCCACAGGGGTATTCAAATCCAGCGTCACCGTGTTATCACGATAACGAATGCCAGATACAATCTCTGCCTCCCTCAAGTTGGACGAGACCGGTTTCTCATACGAGTCAGAAATAGCGGTCCCCTCGTAAGAATCAGGAACAACTGACTCGTCAGAATATTGACCGAAAAGATAGTTGCTTAACCACGACATCGTTTTTTCAACACACGTAACTAATACAGCAAAGAAATCAACAAACAACAAAACACTCGAATACCCTCGAATGCTAAATGTTCTGTCTATGCAGGTTTAAATAATGAAAATTTGGGGTCGAAGAGCCGCGCTTTGGCCATAGCGCGGCGCTTAGGGTTCACGGGACACTGCAACCTCGTATCACCTTTATGTCTCTGCAACATCGTATCACTTTATGTCAGTCAAATCAACTTTTGTCAAGCAAAACACCGCGCTTTGGCCAGAACGCGGCGCTTTGAAATGTGAAAATAATTTTCTCCGTGTGTGATTAGCATGACCCTTGACCAATTATTCTATTCTACTATATAACAATTTGCGTTGCTTCTTATCTACAGTTCCCGTTTCCAAGTTTTGGTAACCAACATTTGCCGGTCGCTAATATTTCCTCCCTTCACCCGCCTGATATCCATGGCAGCCTCTTGCTCTGATTTGGGGGTTACGAACCCTAGAAATGGTGGAATACCTGTATCGAAAATTGGAACTCAAGATAGATGCAGATCGATTGGAAGTAAGTGAAGTCGCCGGAACCCTAACAAAGGTCTAGGTTTGAATCAGGGTATCAGATTTGCAATTCCAGTGCGTCGCCACCACCAACATTCATCGGATGCTTGCTTGGTAATATAGTAGATTCTACCACTTCTGAAATAGTGTTCGTTCATCATCATATTGTTCAACATGTTCATAGTTGTCATTTTGTGTTTGTTTGATTACCATATGCAAACAGTGCATCTGAATGCCCATAGTGTACCATAGAATGTCCCCTCTTTTACAGAAGCTGCCTTGACCAAATTAGAAATTGCCGCAATGGTTTATATGGATTTTTGTTTTACTTTTTGCTTAAACACCACCCCTATCATCTTTCTTGAAACATGGTTGTTTTGAAAGATTTGTGTGCCTAACTCTAGATGTATTGCATTTATTTGTTTTTCAGCTATATAGATTTCTTTCCTTTCATCCTTTGTACCCTGTTGGTTCAGATATGTGAAATAGTATGCATGTTTTTTTTTTTCATTTTCATGTTATAATACCAAGTTCTGATGAAAATTAAAGGTTAATTCAAGGATATCTCTGCTGAACTCAGAAATTTTAGGTTCATCGGTTGCTCAATCAACTTCAGTACCTATAATCAGGTATTTGATGAGATGAGATTTTGGAATCCAGTGCAACGATTATACATAACTTTCGATTGCCTTTGAAAATTGATACTTCGGAGAGAATTTATGGTATGATAGGTTAATGTTTACATGAAAATGTTGGTTTTATATAGTGATTTAGAACGACAGATTGTGAAAGTGGATTGCACTTTTTGATATGAGAAACCATTGATAAAAAACTTCGTTTGGTTGCCAAGTTTTGATAATGGATGGTATACTTCGCCAATTAGTATTGTGTCTTTTAAGATGTATCTTTTTCCTTTTAACTCCATGTATCATTTATTTATAGTCCTGTTTATTGTGTCTAATCAGCTTTGAGTATTTTCACTTTCGAGAACATGGGTTGGTTAAGAGGCAAACTTTAGACGTTCATTTGGAGAGGCGACATCATCTGCTAAGGTACTGAATATTATTTTATTGCACTAGATATTGACTTCTTGAAGCTATTTATTGATGACACTTTATCCGTTTTTAATTTACCTCTCAGACACCCGTTTGACCGGTCCTTATAGTTGGTGTTTTGTCTCCTATATGACCCGTTTGATCCGGAACAAAACCCAAATTGAGTCAAAATTGCCACATCTAAGTATACCATACATTTCGAGTATTTTCTACCCATTTGACATGTATTGATGTACCTGACAACTGTCGTTGTTTTTATGTGTATAGAATCATAACCCCAAGGTCAAAACAACTTGCAAAAAAGAAAAGAAAAAAGTGAATTATAATATCCTTTATGCAAATGTAAACATCTCTATCTAGATAGTGTAAAACAAAAAAAGCCTCTGGTCCATCCTTAGAAAAACAAATTGCTACACTTTTACTCCATAACTAAAAGTGACATTAGTAATGTACCACAGTTATTTTTGTTAACTATTACTTGCAATGTACTGAATTTCAGGTGAAGGAATTGATCCTAGCTAAGAATTCGGAGTGTAGGCTGGGGTACAATAAAAACCTCATTACGTTTTATGCTTATTCATTCTACATTCAATGTCATAATATATGCAAGCAGACCTCTGAAATCTGAAATGATTGATCGCACAGAGAATAGCATACTTGGATATGATCAAATATCATCAGATAGTAAAGATGATTGTATAGAGAATAGCACGCTCGGAGCATATATATCATATCACTTTTTAGGTTGTGTTCATCAGTTGGTTTTTTATAAACTGATTAATACAATTTACTTTCTAAAATCGGGTATTAGCATTCGGGTGAAAGACTGTTGCCGTTTTAATTCAGATTAGCCGAAAGTAAGTTTAAGGTCTATGATGCACGGAAACGCCACTGAGGTGCCGTCTCCCGTACCGGGGACTGCTAGGGGACGGAAACGGCACGGGGACGGCCGGGAAACGTCCCCGGCAAGGCGGAAACGGCCTGGAAACGTGCTGCAGAAGGGGACGGGGTTTGGGGACGTGCAGGAAACGTTTCCGTCAAGTTTCCGTTTATTTTTTTCGGTTTTAAACCACAAGAGAAGTATAAAAGTGAAAGATAGATGAGAAGATATATAAAATCACGGTGGAATGTTTTTGTTTCCGGGCGAGAGCTCTGGTTAACAGAGAGAAGAAGATGATGATATACTTTTTTTAATTATATATTTATCTTTGATATTTTAAAAAGGAAAGTACAACGGCACAACACACGAAAGCTTCTGACAAATATTTCTAGTCAAAGCACATGTATATATTTTATGGTTTATTTCTAAATATATATTTTGTAATAATTTTTTTATTTAAGTTTTTGTTGCTTACTTTTTTTTATTAGGTTATAATTTATTTTGTTAATGTTTATTATTTAATATCTTTTATTCTATTTTTAACAAGATATTAGGAAGATATGGGATTTTTGAGCTTTACATCAATATATAAATATTTTGGGGTTTTGTGTTACATTATCTTTGATATATATTTATTTTTTTATATGTTTTTATTCCCGTACCCGTCCCGTCCCCGCTTCTTGAATTTTTTAGTTTTGCCGTTTCCCGTACCCGTACCCGTCCCCGTACCCCGTTCCCGTACCCGTCCCAGTGCATCATAGTTTAAGGTATTGCTATTTTGTGTTCGTTATTTTTTTGTTTCAACAAATGTATGGTGCTGCCTTTGCCAAATTATATACAATGATATATGTGATTGTATAATTGTTATATAGTAGAGTGAAAAAGATATACGATATGAGTTTGCCAATTCAAATGCGAATCACTGTTACCGCAGCAACGCGCGGGCTACACATCTAGTTATTATCTATAATAACATTTAGGGTAGCATCTTGTGAACAGTACACAAGTATGCATATGGGACAAAAATAGAACGTTATTTACAGTTGTGCCATCCCCTTTTATATTTGTAGAAGGAAATGCGTGAGCCAAAATTTGAAGTTTATTTACGGAATTGCCATGATTCTTTTTTGCTACAATAGAGAGGACCAGAGAATAGGTTACAGAGATGAAAACGAAAGAGAGAATCAAAGTAACTGAGGTTAATGTTGATTATAGACTCAAACCGAAGCAGAGCATGATGGTGGCGACGTTACCGGTAGCGCCTTGGGTTCCAGGAAACTCCGGCGAGTCAGATCTGTCGTGCATATCCCGTTTTGGGGTAACTCCTACCTATTGCTTCACTTATCCGACAACTGATGAAGGATTACGGTGGTTTTGGTTTTGAGCTGGTGGTTGAGGATGATGGGTTTTTGTTGGTCGCCGAGTGAAGCGGCTAGCTAGAGGTGATTCCGACAAGTGGGATTGTGACAATTGATGGGTTTTTGCAGCTATAAGCAGTTGGGGTAGTAATCACCGGTAGCTGAGACGACTGTCGGCGGCAGAAACGACTCCGACAGCCGGACAGTGGTCAAGAGCGGAGAGAACCCTTTCGATTTCAACTTCAACTTCCAAGTTTAGGATTTCTAATCTTTTCTCATCAAAAACTTCTGGTGAGTGAAGGTAAGCTCGATCTTCTACTATTTAATCGCCTATTTTGCATTCTCATTGATAATATGTCTACAGTTCATGTTAAGTTAGGGTTTAATGATTTGCTGCAATAGGGTGTGTGTCATGAGTTTGTTTCTGTTTATTTTGGACTACGTGTGTTAATTTCTGTTTGACTTTAGGTCATCCTTTCATTGCTTTATGCTAATTTTGAATTCACTTCCTTGAGTTTTTCTTATTAGTTACGAGGAAGAATGTATTCCGTGAATTTGTATGCAGTTTTCGTTTTTTTCTGCTTCGTTCTATGGCTAATTGAGCAGTCGATTTTCATAGAGACACCATTTACAAGTTCAGCTACGTTACTATGTTGAGAGTAAAATTGTTAATTTCTGCCTTATGTGATTTAATATGATCTTAGTGCTACTATGGATCTACTTGGATCTCAACGTTGGTTTTGTGTTGATATCCAGTAGCTTAGTAGGACTTAAACATCAAAATTCTTCAGGGACTAGAGCTGTAACTACCTTAATGCTTGCGATAGCAACTTGCTGAAGCACCTGTAACTGCCTTAATGCTAGCGATAGCAGCTTGCTGAATCACTTGAGAAGCTTTTCTTCCTTTCTTTAGCTTATTTGATCAGCCCTTGGTATATACTGATAGGTTTTTGGCATTTTGATTATGGTTTGTGTTTCATTATTGCATTGGGTAATTGTTTTTTTTTTGTTTTTGGATTATGGTTTGTACTTGATTATGGCATTGCCTAATTGTTCAATTTTGTTTACCGTAAAATCCAGCTATAGGTTTACTGAAAAAAAAATACTCAAATTAATGGATAAATGCATATATTTCATGTTCCTTCAAGTGTAAAAGATCTATTATATCAACATGATTATAGGTTGGCACATGTTTTTGTTAAATGCATATAAAGCATAAAGTTGGTCGGATTTCCTCTTATGTGGCCTAATCAAACGTTTTGGTCATTATATTTTCAGAACCATTGTTGCTGCAAGGTTTACTTTGGGTCAGGTATCTTTGGTAGTTGGAGCTTTGGTTCTTAAAGTATAAGGCTTGATTCACATAGGAGAGACACTCTGCGGTAATCTTAATGAACTAACTTCAACTAAAAGGACTCTGATATTGATGGATTCAAAAATTGTTTTCCACACTTAACCTAACAATTCAATATCCAAAGTTTTTTTGTAATGAGAAATTTTTGATTCCCTTCACCTGTATAGTTATTTTGGTTAAATTATATTTATAATATGTATTATAGTTGAAGAGTTAAAGATTAAAAAAGTTGCAGTTTCTTTATATATACAATATTAAAATTCTTGAATCTTATTGTTCAATAAAGTTGGTATATAATTTTCGAAGTAAGTTGTTTATTTTTTGTTGATCTCGACATCTTAAATCCATCTAGATGCTTTTCATTTTGGGGATTCAAGATAAGGTAGACTCTACATATGTATAAATGTGAAGAAAATTAAAAAGGTTTTATGAGGCAAGTCTTCGATATTATGTACTAAATTTGAAATTTCATGTATGCTTTAACTACTGATGTATGTATCTAAAGTTTTTTACAGTAGTAAATTTTAGCTAAATGTGATACATTATGATATTATAGCTGTAGTACGATTGTACATCAAATACATAATTTAATACGCCATTCTTATTTATGTTGATGCGGAGGCTTAACGGTTTATGCCATCCATTTACGCCATCCCGTAAGTCGGTATTAATTCGAGTTTCACGTCACGTGATCACTTAATCGTTTTTCGGTTTTGGTCATCGTTGGGTTCCTATTTAGCATGTTTTTTCGCCGCCACCTCTAATTGCACAGTTTTACGCCCCCGCCCCGCAACGCGGGGGGCTCAATTCTAGTATATATACAATTCACGTCGATCTTATCTACAGTGTCAAGGGGTACTTTAGGTATTTCCTCCCTAGGTCCGCTTTGTCTCATCCCACAGCTCCACGTTGTTTGTTCTGCCAGCCCTTCACACCTCTTTAAGACTTCAACAACTCCTTCACAGTGCAATAATATGTCAAACTTTAATAAAAAAAATTGAAATCATCAGAGCGAATTCACAAGTAAAAATATAAGACCTATCTCGACTGAAATCCAGCAAAGGAACTTCATCGGTCAACTCCGTTCACCCTTTACCGAACCAGCCAGAACCCTAGAACGCATAAAGTCGCTGCTACCGTCTTCAAGAAACCTGTTTACCACCAAGATGTTGCATACATCTGAGTTGATGGACACCTGCCGGAAAATGCCTACGAGCCTACCACCAAAGAACACTGAAGACGACGCCTGATCTAAACCTTTACTTTCTGGAAAAACGGTTGCCGCCGAAACAGAGAGAGAGGTGCAACCTCTGTAGTCGCCTGAAAACATATGTGTGTCGGCGGGTTTGTTATGGCCGGAAACCATTAGATTGTGATGTCTCCGACGATAGAGAGATGAAGACGGCCGTTGTTTTGCTGGTGGTGGTGGTGGTGTTAGATGGTGGTGCTGTGGTGGCGTGGCGGTGGCGTTGTTTTGCTGGTGGTTGTAGAGAGAGAGAGAGAGTTAAAGTTGGTACTCCCTCCGTCCCACTAAAAGTGTCCTATTTTGAATTTTCAAAGTTTTTATTTGTAAACTTTGACCTTAAATAATTTTGTTTGTGTTAGATAATACTTGATGAAAGTTATATGATTTGAGTGTGTTTTACAAGTATTTTTATCGGGTTAATTTTCATCAAGTTTTATATAACACAAAAATATATAATTAAAGTCAAAATTTATAAATAAAGACTTTGAAAATTCAAAATAAGACACATTTAATGGGACGGAGGTAGTATAAGATAGTGACAGTGGACCGGTGGTACTGTGTTGATGAGTACATGGTTTTGATAAATGAGAAATGAATTTTATAGGGCTAAACTATCCACACACCAATTTTGCCAATCTACACACCTAAAAGGTGATTTTTGTCTTTACATGCACATCCTGCAGTGTCGAACTGTGGTCAAAACGAGACGTTTTGGTCCGATTAACCAGACAAAGACTGACGGGTGTCTGACGGGTCTGTTGTCCGGACCAAAACGCTGAGCTTTGGCCGCGTTTTGATCCTGTCAACCAGACCGGGTATCAGTCTTTTGTCTGGTTGACAGGACCAAATCGCGGCCAAAGCTCAGCGTTTTGGTCCGGTCAACAGACCCATCAGACACCCGTCAGTCTTTGTCTGGTTAATCGGACCAAAACGCCTCGTTTTGGCCACAGTTCGACACTGTAGGGTGTGCATGTAAAGACAAAAATCATCTTTTTGAGTGTGTAGATAGTGAGATGAGTGTGTGCATAGGTACATTCTTTTAATATAGTTTACACACATTAAAACTTTATACCTTTTGAGGAATTTTATTTTCTAACCATACAGCATCATATAACTTCAATCTGTATGTATTTTTATGTTAAAACCTTACTTCAAGATATCACAATTTACAAAATAAAAGATAAAGATTTGTATTCATCCATAATTTAAAAACAAAGTTTTTACTTCTTAAATTTTATTATCCATCACCCATTAATTTAATAACTACTTTTGATTTAACTAATTTTAATAACAAACTTTTTTTGAAAATAACTACGAAATTTGCGTACGTCACGGTTGTTTTAACGATAGTTTGAAATGTTAACGATAGTTTGAAATGTCATATTTAATGTATTTTATTTTCAGTTTTGCAAACAATACATGTTGATATATCTAGTGTGTCCGCATCACAACGGTGGTGTAACAAACCAAACCGATACTGATAACAAGTCCGCCGCGAAGCGCGGAGGAATCAACTAGTTAGCCTACAAATACATTCCTCACGTTGATTAGGTTATAATCATGTGTATTACACGAGTTGATAAATGTAATGTTTTATTGTTAGTAATAAAATGTTATGTTTTAAAATTGTCAGGAATAGTGAACCATTGTTATTGGTGAAAAATGGCGGCAAACTATTGCCATGTGGATTCCACTAAGTCCTTTATTATTCTTTTAGTTGCTTTGTTTTTAATGTGAATATATATATAGTTGAAAGAAAAGCTTAGTATTAAAATGGTGTGTGGTGGAGTGGTTGATTTATGATAAACCTAATTAAGTGACCCGGGTTTAAAACTTGGGAAGGGCAAAGTTTTGCCTTTTTTTTTGCTTAAAACATTAAATTTAGTATCCCTCAACTTTACCCGGTTTTTTCTTTCCTTAACTCAGTTTATGCTACTACTCGACTTTATTTATAGTTCCTAAAGTTTATAAATGCTTTTTCCTTTGACGATGGTGTTTTTATCTATGTCTCCATATTGTTTTATTGAGATTGTGTTATGAATAGTATGTACAGTTAACCGAAACAAAAGCGTATGTGCTATCAAACTGAGAAAAATTTGGTTTAGCGCCCCGCAGCGCGGGCGGGGCATTCCACTAGTTACATTACATATATGATATATACCTTCATGTATATTATTCCAAGTTACATGTATGTATATTGAAACATATAAGCGTGCACTCCTCATGTCACACCCCAACCGATGGCGGAAACATTGGGGTTAGGCACTGAGCGAAACAGATTGTCCAAGAGAATCCATAACACTATTAGTGACATTATAATTAACATTCATGTCCCATACCATAAACTCATAAAGCACAAATAGTTGTTACAGACATTGTTCTCAAAGACAAATATTGTTCCGACAACTCAAATATTATTCGTGGGTTTCTAGACCTCCTAACTTGATTCCACAAAAGTCCAGCAATCCTAGCATCCTAAACACCTGTCACATACGTTAAAATAGGTCAATATACATAGTGTAAAGGTGAGCATACAAGTTTAATAGCATAATAGTATTGAAAGCGATTTACACATAACCAGCATGTAACACGTAGAAATGTGAAGCAAGTAAGCTATCGACAATGAAATTTGCACAGACATGACTGCGAGTTGTAGAATGCGCAACACATATCACCACTGTGACACGTGAAGAAATACCCTTAACAACCCCTGTCCACGACAGGTGCTGAGTCCAAACTATAGTACTATCGTTGCTAAGGTGTCAAGCAACAATCACTGTTGTAACATAACATACAAGCATTCATTGAATAAAACGTATAACATGTAGAGCGGTTAGCGTATAAAAGTAGTTGCGTTGTGTGTCATTGTGATTTGATATAAGTAACGTATGTAACTTCCAAAAGTGCGTTAAGCAAAAAGGGATCGAGTATACTCACAGAGCGTGTTTAGTAAATAAACACAGTCTTGGATTGAAGGGAGCGCTTGGAGGATTAGCCTGATCACAGTACGACAGTATAAGCGTTGAACAGTGCGTAAAACCGTGTGTCGGGTGTGATGGGTGAACGGATGGTGGTTCGATCGGATGGCCATCCGGACGGATGGTCATCCAGACGGATGACCGTTCGGTCGGATGGTCATTCGACTGAGGGAGGTGTGTTTGTAAAATGTTAAACTTTTGAGGTTTTTGTTGTAGTATAAATAAAGTCATTCGATCGGATGGTCATCCAGACGGATGGCCGTTCGATCGGATGGCTGTTCGATTGAAACTGATAATCTTTGAAAATTTTGTAAAAGTTTAAGTGTTGAGTTTATCAAGTCACCTGGTCGAATAGTCGTTCGATTGGATGGTCGTCCGATCGGATGACTATTCGATCGAGCAACTGTTTGTTTGAAACTTTGTAAAAACATTTAAGTTGAAAAGTTTGCAGTTTGACGGAGACGGTATGACGGCGTGTTAAACAACGGAAATCTTATCAAGTCCAATTCGTCCGATCGGACGGGAATCACCCCGTTCGACCAGCCTTAACTGTTCTTGACGGGGTTTCATGTTCAACCTGTGAGTCGATCGTCTCTCCGGTAGAAATCTATCCTCAGACCGGTTCTCCATTAGAGGATGCGTAGAGAACCCAAACGAGTCTAGATTCTAACAGTTTTGAGTGAAAAGCGAAAGATGTTTGAAGAAAAGTTTGAAACACTTGGAAAATGTTTGAAATCAGTGTAAAATCATATGGAAATCCTTTAGATCCGAACGGTTCTTGATGAGATGAGGTCATACTTCAGTGTTCATGAGAACCCATGGTGACGTCACCCTAGAACAACTCAAAACCAAGCGATTTCTCGGTGAAAAGTTGTGATTTGATGGAGAAGATGATGAGAAAGTGTGTAATGAAGATGGAAGTACAAGATTTAGGAATAAAACTTACAAGAATCGCAAGGAATCGAGAGAAAAGAGGCTGAGAGTGCACGGGTCGGACGGAGATGTCACATCAATGAACAGTGATGTGACAGGAGGGGTATATATAGTGTGAGAGGAGAAAAGGCGGTGTGAAGTGGACTGGTCGGACGGCCGTTCGATCGGATGGCCATCCGATCGGATGGTCATCCGGTCGGATGTCCATTCGACCGAATGGTCGTTCGATCGGTTGGCCTTTGCGAGTTGGTTTTCCGACTTTCGTTTCGTGCGTTGAGCGTTGCGTTTAAGCGAGTTGCGAGTAAGCGATGCGATAGTATTAAACAATAGTTACACAAATAACATAACCAACACATAACAACATACAAGTAGTTAAATCTGCGTTTAGCGTTTGCGATTAAATAGCGTTGCGTTAGAGTTGCGATTGCGTTTACGAATAACACCTTTAACATATATAACATGCACAAGTAAAGCACATAATAACACACACACACATATAGAACAATCAAATAACTGCGATTCGAGTTGCAATGCGATAGCGATGTAATAGTGTTAAGTAGATTAGCGTTTAATAGCGTTTATCGCATTGTTACTTCACATAATAAATAAACCGTAAACTAAAATAGCGTCAACTAAAGTATCGATTATCGGGTTCGAAAGTACAAGCAATAATTAAGTAAATGACAGATTTGAACGTTAACATTTCCTGACTTTGACTTGTACTTTGCCTTCAAAAGTCAAGTTGTTACACCTCACTCTCTAACTTGTTTGCTGTATGTCGTGATGCATTTTGTTCAACAAGTCAGTTATGTTACACTAAAATAATCAACATAAAGGAATTAACAACTATGAACTATAAAAACTTGAATGTTTGTGAGAAATAAATTAATATGCAAAAAAAAAAAAAATTTATTGAATTTGATTAAATGTTTTGACTAAACTTTTAGGGGCTGTTTGGCAACATCTGAATCAATAAGTGCTGAATGAATAAGAGGTCTGAATGGGTAAGAGGCTCTGAACCAATAAGTGCTGAACCAGTAAAGTGCTGTTTGGTTGTACATCTGAATGACGGTGTAAAATGACAATTTTACCCCTTTTAATTAAAAAAACCATTTTATTATTAAATATATATAAATGTTACTTTCTCCATCCTCACCCCATTCCACCTCCACCGTTCAAACAAAAAAAAATCTCATTCCACCAAACTTTCCTTTTTTTTTTTCTTTATATGTATCTTACACACACAGACAACAACAACATCCTTTGTCTCTCTCGTTTGCTCGACCGGTGACCGGAGCCGAAGTCTCGGCCGGTGCCGGTTGTGAATCCCGCTGAATCACCTACGCCCCCCCTCCCCCCCCCCCCCGGTTACAGAAATCTCTGGTAGCCACACCCACCACATCGATCGAAGAAAGAGAAAGATCGACAGAGGAGAGAGAGCTCCGGTGGTGACGGCGCCACCGCTACGGCGGTGGTGGTGATGGTTTTCGATGGTGTTGACGGCGACAGCAGCCATGGTCGAGTCTCAGCTCGCCTCCGGTTTGATTTTGGTTCGGCTCCGGTTTGATTTTGGTTCGGCAGAGTGGTGGAGGAGAGGAGAGGAGAGGGGAGGGGAGGAGATGATGGTGTCGCGAATCATTCAGAGGCAAGGGGCATGAGTGGCAAATATTTCATTCAGCATACAAAAGTTGCTGAATCATTCAGAGCTGAATGATTCAGTTAAGAGATGAATGTTTTGTGAACCAAACAACTACACCTCTGACCGAATCAGAGGTGCACCTCTGAATGGGTTTATTCAGAGCCAACCAAACAGGCCCTTAGTGGATTAAATGGTTTAAAAGCTTCCATTTTGTAAGGGTGTAATAGATGCATGCCTAATAAGATGAGGCAAACTTTTCACCTACCCAATCATAATATGCCATGTCATTTCTCATCTCATTCTCTCTTCTTGCCCAAAAACACAAGGGGTGGTTTCCTCTAAACCATTTAAAAAATAAAAATAAAACATGTGATTAGTTGAGAAGATAATGGCCCCACCACTTACCCCTCCCTGCAAGCAGCAACAACTCACCGCAAACTTGGTGATGGCGGTGGACTCCGTGCGGCAAAAGGGGTTGCCGATCTCTTTGCCGAGACCACCCCGAACGCCCTAAGAAAATTTGTTCGGCCGTTTTACACGTTTTGCTATTTGGAATTTTTTTGAAATGAACGGTGCTAACAGATACAACACGGGAAGAAGCCACTGGTGAAATATAGGTATTAACAGGAATCGCATCACATAATTTGAACGGGAATAACTTGCACAATTTTATTAACAGAAAGCTCTCTCAAAAATTGATTATATTTAATATGATGAGTTAAGTTATTGTACAAATGGTCTTAACATACAAAATACCCTTAACATGAAAGTGAAGGAGGGAATTATTATTTTTTTGTTGTGAAATTTCTTTCCCCATCTTATAGTCACGTATTTTAGTCCCACGCCGTCGACTTGCTGTGGAAGAAATTAAGGCGCTAACATTTTAAAAGATAGAAATCTTATAGAAAACACTTACGATTGTATTCTTTTGGTTTCTTGTATCATTATAATTTTTTTCAAGTTAATTTAATTTTGTTGACCCAACCAGCCTCAACCAGTTTCTTAAGAAATCAATAAATCAAGTTGATAAATATCTTATAACCAAACCATGATAACACAGATTAGAGAAAAAAAAAGAGTAAGTGATCATCATTGGCCGAAGAAGGGGTGGTAGAGGAGGTATCTGACTTTTTCATGAATCAAAACGATATATAAATAAATAGTATAGTTTTAAGTATATGACGCCTATGTATGGTGACGTTGACCAATAAAAAAAACCATCTAAGACCTCACTTGAAAGTTTTTCTTCACCATAACAAACACATTTTCACGTGGATTCAACCAAAAAAAAAGATAGAACTTTTGTTTTGTTTTCGGCAACAAAACAAAATCATGTCATGGAGCACATATGTTAAATACAGGCAAAGATCCACTAAAAAGTGGATTTTGCCTAACTAAAGATTGTGATAATTACATGTGACACTCCTAATAAGAAGGAATTAAGGGCATTTTGGTTCTTATAAATAAGAGTGAAAATGACATGTGGCACCCTTTTGTTTTTTAAAAATACAACACAAAAAAATCTAGTACAAAAAAATCTAGTACAAAAAATATTGCACAAAAAATGTAGTACAAAAAAATATAATACAAAAAAACCTAGTACAAAAAAAAAACATAGCACGAAAAAATTCAGCAAAAAAATGTAGTACAAAAAATTCAGCACAAAAAATTGAGAAAAAAAATTTAGCACAAAAAAATGTTATACAACATATAAATACAACACATTTTAGTGAGTTTTTTTAGTCTTCATATTTCATATTGCAATATGGTACTCAAATTAAAGATAAAAAGACGCTCGATTTTATGGTGAAATTTTTATGAAAAAATAATGTCGTATAAAAAACTTATGAACGTTTAAAAACTGGGGGTGAAATATGCATTTGCTTTGCATGTGAAGAGAGAGTTCATAAATAGGATTTTCCCAAGATACCACTGCACTCATCCTTTCTCCTACACTTTTATCTTAATCATTGATTTGAAAAATGAATGGTTAAGATTCCTTCTAATCATACTTAGGCAAAATAAACTTTTTATTTGATTTTACCTCGTTGAATACATGTTATAAATTCTCTTCAATTAACGGTCACGATATATTACATTATATTATATTATACTAATTATACAAAGTATATGACGGAGAATAGTGTCAGATAAATTATATACAAAGTACATGGCGGAGATAGTGTCAGACAATTGCTATACACTCCCACAATAGCCAACGCAAATTACGATTTTGCCTCCTCCCTCTCCGTTCAAAATTACGATTTTGCTCCTACTTAAAAATTACACTTTTCCCATAGTTTAAAATTACATGCTTTCCATTGTTTAAGCTTTTGACAAAGGCAAATTGGAAATAAATAATCCCAACTACCTTAATTTGCCCGATAATAATCCCAAGTCATTTATTGGCATATAACAATCCGAATTGGTCAATTTTTGTTGTTGTCATCGTTTTAATTTTTTTTAGCAAAATTATGGTAGTGTTTTGTTTTAATTTGTTAACCAGATGTAATTTTTATCCGTGCCAGGAGATATCTAACACTCACTCATTGGTCCTGACAAATTAAAGGTTTGACCTCAGCTAAAAATTACAGTCTTAGCATCGTTTTTTCCTAACAATACTATGATAATGTTTTGTTTTAACTGGTTGAAAAATATTCGTCCTAACGTCCTGCAACGCGGCGGGAAATAAAACTAGTAATTTACAAAATAATAAACAGAATAAAATGATATGTATATCGCTTTCATAAATCCACTCAAACGTTAAAAACCACACCATTGTAATTTCAACATCACATTTGCCGCATGTTTGTTAAGAGAAAGCTACTGATAGGGACGACGCATGCAGATCAATTATGTAATTATCTTTTTTCAAACACTTCACATTTGCCGGCCTGTGACACCCTTCCGTCACAAAAAATAAAAAATAAAAATATAGTGGCGCCAATCAAGCTGCCTTCAAAATGAAAACCTCTAATGATGATTATTTAATTGTATTTTCTATACACAAGAATGCAGGATTACATGTGAATACATTTTTCATCGTTAATCGAGTTTTGCTAACGATGAATCAAGTTTAGCTAACTTAAGACATGATTATCTAAAGTTACTTAGACGACATATCTCAATAAATGTATGTAAGCTTAGTGGTGTGGTCTCACCCCCATGCCATCTCATCCATTTTGGCACCCCTACAACATCGCGCCTCCGCCCGGCGCGGGGAGGGGGGATATTCTTGGCCTCCGCCAAAGCCATAGCGGGCGTGAAGAGGAAGAAGAGGAATTGCGTTTTTTTTTTATTATTTTTTAATATTAGTTAATACAGAGTTTTATATGGGACGTTATTCCACACTGTACAAGTTAACGATAAAGACCCCCTGGCTTATGTATAACCTACGCGGCATGATAAAGCCCCTGAGGGTTTGAGACCACACCACCCAACCTTACCGTCCAATTTATTCATATTTCTAGATAAGCGTTTACATTTTACTTCTTTTTAATATAATCATTATCTAATGTTCATCTAGTTTAACTCGGTTGTTGAAAGCCTTAGTCAACCTCTTATCGGTCAAAGGTGTTAAAACTTTCGTCACCGTTAGTTACGGCCTACAAAACGACGAAGTTTTTAACTTCTGCTTAACAGAACGCGTGAGATACACTCACACTGACGTCATCATTTCCACTATTATTAACATAAAAGTTGGCATTCATATCTCAGTCTATAATCCACACTCCGTCTTCCCGGACCCAAACTCCGGCAATGAAGCTATCGGAAAACGAAGCCGACGTCGTCGAAGCTTCCAACATCCAACTCATCACTTCTCTCCTCACCTCCATCCCTCACACCGTCTCCTTCAAAGGCAAATGGTCCCTCATCGGAACCAAACTTTCCGATCTCAAATCCCATCTTTCCGACCTCTCCGACCTCCCCTCCACCCCTCTCTCCCTCTCTCTCCTCACCTCTCTCTCCCACACTCTCTCCCAAGCCCTCTCTCTCTCCCTCACCTGCCACACCACCCACCTCCCCGCCGGTAAACTCAAAACCCAAAACGACGTCGATTCAGTCTCCGCCAAAATCGACTCTCATATTAAAGACTTCGAAGTTTTATTAAAAAGCGGTCTTCTCAACGTTCCACAAGACGACGACGTCGTTTCAGTTAGTTGTTCTGTCTCGGTTTCTAAGAGAGAACCGATACGAGTTGAGTCGAGAAACTTGATAACTCGGTTGCAGATCGGTTCAACCGAGTCGAGAAACTCGGCGCTTGACTCGTTGTTGGGTTTGTTACAGGAAGATGATAAGCACGTGTTGATTGCTGTGGCGCAGGGAGTGGTTCCGGTGCTCGTGCGTCTACTGGATTCCACCTCCACATCTGAAATCAAAGAGAAAACTGTAACCGCCTTTGCTAGGGTTTCAACCGTTGATTCGAGTAAACACGTGTTAATCGCTGAAGGTCTGGTGCTCCTTCATCATCTTCTTCGTGTACTTGAATCCGGATCCGGATTCGCTAAGGAAAAAGCGTGTGTTGTGCTTCATTCGTTATCGTTCACGAAGGAAAACGCGAGAGCAATTGGATCACGAGGTGGAATTTCATCGTTGTTGGAGATTTGTGAAGCTGGAACACCTAATTCGCAAGCTATCGCAGCCGGTGTGCTGCGAAATCTAGCGAGTTTCGCGGATACTAGAAACAATTTCATCGAAGAAGATGCGATTTCGGTACTGCTAACCCTAGCTAGCTCAGGAACTGTGTTAGCACAAGAGTATTCGATCGCGTGTTTGAGTAATTTAGTTAGAGATGATGATGATTTAAAACTGTTGATTGCGCGTAAAGGCGTGATTGATTGTTTAAGAAGCTTTTGGGATTCCGCGACTGCGGTTCGGAGCTTGGAAGTGGCGGTTGAGTTTTTTAAAAACTTAGCGTCGGATGAGCGTTTGGTGGAAGCGCTTATTTCGGATGAGTTTTTAATAAGAATTGTTAATGTGTTAAGTTGTGGTGTGTTAGGGGTGAGGATTCAGTCTGCGAAAGCGATTTGCAGGCTCGGTTGTAACGCGAAAGCGAGAAAGGAATTGGGGGAATACGGGTGCATTCCACCGTTGATAGCGATGTTGGAAGGGAAATCGGTTGAGGAGAAACAAGCGGCTGCTAAGGCGTTATCGACAATCTTGGTTTGTTCGGGGAACAAGAGGATTTACAGGAAGGAGCAAAGAGGGATAGCAAGTGCGGTCCAGCTTCTAGATCCTACAATATTGAACCTCGATAAGAAATACCCTGTTTCGATTTTAATGTCGTTAACCCATTCGAAGAAATGCCGCAAACAAATTGTTGATTCGGGCGCTTTGGCGTATTTGCAAAAGCTTGTGGAAATGGAGGTTGATGGTGCGAAGAAGTTGCAGGAGACCATTAGTCATGGGAAGCTATGGGGTGTTTTCGCAAGGCGGTAACGATTATTGATTAATAATTCTTTTCAAAATATGTATTTAATTGTGGTAATGTGGTTTGTTCATAATTTATTTGTGGTAATCTTTAGTTAAGAAGTCAATTCATTCTTATTAGTTTAGAGCTACTGAGATATCAATATGTCTTTAGAAAATTCTAAAAATTTCTAAACCTATGTTTGGTGACCTACCTTGGATTAAAGTTGTAATATATTCAACCAAAACTTCAATAATCTAATA
Organism: Helianthus tuberosus; assembly: GCA_030545235.1. Lineage (NCBI taxonomy): Eukaryota > Viridiplantae > Streptophyta > Magnoliopsida > Asterales > Asteraceae > Helianthus > Helianthus tuberosus. The sequence continues at coordinate 192,692,467 of CM060401.1, read as the reverse complement.
AATATAGTAATGAAATTGACTTTCTTTTTTATTCCTTTATCTTCTTTACTTACCAACTAAACTTTTGTTTCTTTAATACTTCTGTTGGTGGGTATTGTCACACTTGTTTTAATTGTTGTATATAAGTTTCAATTGCTTGAATTAATAGCGCGATTATTCGGTTACATTTTTATGCTCAACTTGCATCAAGAATAACTAGAAATTTAATGAACCGCTTTCTATAATTGCATAGACATTCATGTACCTTTATATATACTTAAAGTCACTTCTGTGCCAGCAGGTTCATCAACTCTCTCCTGGCATTATTGGTTTTTAATTATTTTTGTTAATGTCAGCTCAATGCCTTAATTTATGATAATACACATTATCTTCTCTGCTGTGGGGATTGTTGAACATAATTGAGCTCTGAAATATATATATATATATATATATATATATATATATAGGGGATGGTTAGATAGAAAACCCTATCTATATGAAAAACCTTAGAAAACCCAACCTCCCGACATTTTTTTTTTTTGAAAAAAATAACACATGTAATATACATGTTTTTAAGAGTTTTGGGCCAAAAAAATCAAAAAAGCGCCGAAGGGATCTTTTTAAAAAAAAAAAAAAAATTTCAGCAAATTCTGGCATTTTTGACTAACACATGTTAGGCGACCGGACATTGCTGAAATTTGTTTATTTTTTTTAAAAATATCCCTTCGGCGCTTTTTTGATTTTTTTGGCCCAAAACACTCTAAAACATGTATATAACATGTGTAATTTTTTTCAAAAAAAAAAAATGTCGGGAAGTTGGGTAAAAATGGGTTCCCTTTTGGGTTTTCAGAGTTTTCTAAGAATTTGAGGGTTTTTTATCTAGCATTATCCTATATATATATATATATATATATATATTCAAGAAAGTTAATATAAAGAAGGAGAAAGCTAATATGAACATTATGATATAAAAAGTTGGTTACTTTAATGAAAGTAGTATGATGCTTCCCTTTTTAGTTGACCTATTTTGCTTGTATATATTGTGTTAAGTTATTCTTTTCTTGAACTCAAATCATGACATGAAGTTTTAAACAATATGAATATATACCACCAATAAAGGTTGGTAAGGATGTAGGCCATGTGCAGATATGGTGAGTACCAAGACAAAATACAATATATTGGATTATGAATAATTGACCCAATTCTGTTGATCAAAGTGTAAATTTACAAATATGTATGGTATCCTCATGAGCACCTAGGTTGTCCATGTGCTTTTGTTCTATGCATGTCCAGCCATCTTCTTTCTTTGTGGCATACTCCAAACAAATATGGACCTACATGATTTGGATTGTACTTGCATGTATTAATGAGTTGTACAGTAAAAATTGAACGACATCGTATGCTTTTGTTCTGAAACTGTGTATAATGCATTTGAGGCGATCGAAGAGTACATAAACTATAAATGCATTCGAAGGACAAACTCAACTTTAGGATCCAAGAAACCTAAATACCTGACACGATGAACACCTCTAACTCGGTTTTGTTTAATGAATTTGGGCCGACAAACTCAACCCAAATGCATGACATTATAAACATCATTGTTTTTGCTTCTTAAAATCATGAAAACTGATTTTTAGATTATTAAACGTTGTAAGAGCAATAAACTAATACCCTAGGCAAATCTTACAAACGTTGTAGCATGGGTGGCCATTTTATTGAACTAAAGCCAACTCTAAACTAAGGCCTATATAAGAGTACATCATTCATATCATAATATTTTTGGTCGAAAAGCTGAACTGACTGAAAACACGGATCTTGATTGATTACATTCAAACAGAAAACACAACAAAAAAATTGTGTACTATGTGTTGTAGAATAAATAAATTTTTGTCACATCACTGCCACGTAGGACATTGAACAATAACTAAATACCCAATAACTAGGTGTTGTAGGAAAACTACCCAATAAGACCATGTGTAGTGGTAATGTGTTATAATGCCCCCACCATGGGGCATTATCCGACACGTGGCGTCCTAGTCAGCGATGGGGCATTATAGCAAAAGTGGCGTAGTGGGGCATTATGCAAAAAAAAAAAAAACAAAAAGCAAAGAGATGGGATTGGCTAGTCAAAGTTGTACGCATGCAAAAGTGGGAAGTTGTCAGACCTTCATCAACATTGATTGGTTAAACCAATTTGCACATAGCGTTATAAATAAAACGCTGGAAAGGATTTTTTGAATTTAAAAAAAAAAAACGCCCCATGTAATGGGGGGATGGGCGTTTTTAGGCGTTTTTTTTCAATTTTTAAAAAAAAAAACGCCCCACTACGGGTGCTCTAACTACACTCAATAAATATAAGATTAGAGAAAAAAAAAGGAAAATGATTTGATTGTTCAAAAGGGGGTGGGCCCCAGCTCTCACCCGCCTAGCGCCCACTATTAGGTTGGCGAGGGATGCCCTTGGTGCCCCCAATAATAGGGCGGCGTGGTGTTCCCGTCCTTAATGGGCTGACGTGGAAGGCTCCGTTAATCCACAACGGCTAGCCTTAGAATAGATGATAATCTTCTTCATATACTTTTATACTGTCATTCAAAAGATCACATTTGAGTTGTGAAGATCAACACGTGGGTTGGGGAATTGGAGTTTTGTTAGATATTTTAGTGTAATCGGGATTGACTTGGTGATCAAATCGAATAATAATACACATCAAGCAAATTAGGATGCGCGGGAGTGTACACTTGTTTGAGTTATTATAATTCGAAGTGTATGGGGGTTCCAAGGGGGCAACGCCCCCTTGGCGGGGGTCCGGGGGCAGCGCCCCTGGGAGCAGGGTCCAAGGGGCAGAAAATTTTATTTTCTGGAAATTGTCACATTTTCGAAATGTTTGGACAATGGCAGTTTTATAGCAGTTTTTTTGTCTCAAAATTAAGATAATTGCCATTAGGCAGTTAATCACCCCCAACCCAAAATTTCGTATACAGTTTTTTGATCAAGTTTCTTTCCTTGTTTAGACAATTCGCTCAAAAACCATACCCTGGTTCAATTCTCGAAAATTAGAGTTGTATCCGATTGAATTATTCGGGTGAACCACCAAAATATTTGATATGAGAGTGACATCACGCCTCTCTGATCATCCGACAATCATAAAATTCCCCAACAAGTTTACCTTTGAGCAAATGAAAATTAGAGTAACAAATACACAAGCTATAGAATTTAGATTGCCATTTGAGTGTAGTGTGGTCACAGATGTATATAATAATAAAGTGATCAAGATAGTAAATTAAGTTATTAACTATTAGTTGTGTAATAGAGTAGGAGCAAACATTGTTATTAAAAAAAAAACTATTAGTTGTGTTGTCCCAAGGGACATGGTGTGGTGGTAAAGTGTCTCTTTATCTATTCTAGAGGTGCAGGGTTCGAATCATACAGGGTGTAGGTATTGCTATATTAAATTATCAAATATAAAATCAAGCAAGACATCAAGAATTCAAGATGCACTTGAAGCTACTTTTCATAATAATGAAAACACTGCACATGTACATGTAATGTTAAACAGAGAAATCACACATCATAAAGTATATAGCCTAGCATATGAAAAATCAACTTATTTAAAAAAATTAAAGACATGTGGTTAAAATGTCAACCAACAATTACACCCAAACACCATCTCTGCCAACTTGTTACAGAGATTTAAATAAAGAAAACTATGAACAGTCAAAATGATTTGTTGAACTCATGCATTGATTATTACTTAACAATGATTGATTAGCAAGTACCATTCTCTGTCAGTTAAGAGGATACTTAGACCAATATTAGAGAAACTTATCACCATAATTAAGAAACAATTCACGAACTTTTAATATTGTGCTACAGATATCAAAAACTAATAATCAGTAAAAAGACAGGAAGGGGTTATTATTTTTTTTTTAAGTTTTTACATATTGAGATATAATACTAACCCGTTACATACGAGCCAAATATAACCTATTGGATTCAGGTCCAAAGATTCGGAAAGTGTGAGGTGCATTAGGGCACGGGGGCGTACCGTGATATAATCACGAAAAGCAAATATAACGCGTTGAAGAATGCATTTTCCCACCGCCACCACTTGCTATAACGCGAGATACAATCACGGTTTCCGATTCCGTGATTTTTTCAACGCCGTGATGGGTTTTATTGTGAGGGTAATTGTTGGTTGGGGGGAAATTGTTAGGTGTGGTGGTGAGTGATGACCATTGCAACCAAAAGAGGTTGTGAGTGATGGAAAAATGGTTGATGACATGGCGGAACATGATTGGATATTGTGAGTGATAGAATTCTATCACTAGTGACCACCCCCTCCCCGCTTATGAAACCATGCTGAAGTGCAAGATCTCATGAAATGCATGATTATGTGGCACCACTCAAAATGGAGATGTTAACGTCAAATCGGTTATACCCTTAACGGGCCCATGTCTCCTTAACAATGAGGGTGAAGGGAGTGGTTATCTATTTGGAATAGGTAAACTCCCCATTCACCCAATCAGGCAGTGCCACGTCAATTCACCTAAATTGTTTACCTAATGTTCAAAAACGTTGGCGGTGGTTTACCTAATGGGGTTTAGATAAATTATTTAAAAAAAGGAAAAACGTGTGATTGGTTGAGAAGGAATGGACCCCACCACACACCCATCTCTCTCCCCCTTCCCTCCCTCTCAGCGACTCGGTAAACCTTCACCGAAATTCCCCCCCCCCCCTTTTCGGTAACATTTGATCGGTAACTATGTTGGCGGTGGATGTGGGTGCGGTACCGAGTGGGTTTACCGCCCCACTCCGCTCACCCTGCGGTAACAATACCTTCTATAAGTACTAGTGACCTCATGTAAGTTAAGGCATTTAATCTCTCACGCTGGATGGAGGTCATAAAGAGAAATTCCTTCCTGTGTGAGGCTAACGGTGTCATGTATTGTAGGTCAAAGGTGCAATCACACTTCATTGGTGCTCGAAGAACTCTTATGAGGGAGTCAACATCCAAATCCCATTTGGTATCGCGTCTTCCTTCTACACACAGATGTAGTAACGGTGGTACATGACTATAATACATATACATAACTACATGTATAAAAATGAAAAACATGTTGATCAATTCTGTTTTAGGAATAATGGAAAACATTAAAACATACCTTTGATTGCATCAGACAGGCCAGCCGAGAATCAAGATGTAGACGCAGCAATAGAGTTTGACATGATTGTCAGCTTGATCTGTTTCCTCCTTAGGGTGCAATCTAATGATGGTGATGATGAAAACAAAAAAGGGTGTTCGGTTATGGAGAGAGGGGCGATTTCATGATGATGTTATTGTGATTAGAGTCTAAACCCTTTAACCCTCTAATTATCTCCTTATATATGCACCCAAGAGGAAACCCTAATTAGTTAATAATGGTAATATGGTCCATCAACAATTACCAACTAATTATTTAATAGGTTGTTATATATTTTGATCTATATAATGTAAATGATTATAATGGCTACTAGATTAAATATAACATAATAATATATTTAATCTTACATTCTCCCACTTAGCCGAGTAATCATTTACTATGAGTATTAGATAAGCCTGATCAGGAGTTAACACTCATTTTAGTTCTAAATCAAGAACTATAGCAGAGAAATACAGTCGTTGAATCATTATGCGACTCAGGGCCCCCATTAGTCATACTACAGCCTCAATTTAAAACCTAATCGTTATGATCAAAATATGCATAAGCCCTTTGTTTGATTTGTAATATTATTTGTCTATATGTCATTATACCGGTTTAACATATGCTTAGAGACATACAAAATCAAACTGATGAGGAAAATTAACTAATACTTAGTCAATCATAGTACGATATGCAGTTGCGCACGTCCATCAATTAAAGCCCGTCTATGAGCTCTCTTAATAAGACTTATGGGTAATAGCCCTTCAGTTATAGGATCCTTAAGCATATCATGAATGTTTTCGATACAAAGATTTAGATTCCTCAATTTGTTCTTAAACGAATAATTAATTGCGTATCGAAATTTAATGCAACACCTCTCGAACTGTTACTGTTCAAGGAGACATGGTAGCTGACTTTATCACACTAAGTCTTCAAAATAATAATTATATGGAGTTAATAAACTTATGAGTCCACTGATAAATTTCCACCAACATTTAGTGACTATATTATGTCGTTATAGCTTAGGTTTTTATTATCAGTTTATTATGACTCCTCCATGAGATAGGTTGTGTCTGCTGACATAAGAATATACCCGAAATTACATTTTGTCATCTTTGAATATCACAAAGTTAGAGTAATCAACCGGTTTGAGTTCTCACTTCTTCTTCAAATTATAGCATCTCGTTTCTTTTAAAGATATTGTAATACTCTATTAGATGCTTCACATTAATTTAGACATATTGAAGGGGTAAGGTCCCAGAAACCTCATATCAAATACTTGGGACCATACCACAACCTCGTCCTTTAACCCTCTTTAGACCTTGCGCGGCCGCGCACTGGTCCTACAAAGAGTTTAAAATAGAAACAGCAAGTAACACCCGCGCGCCAAAAGGAAGTTAATAAATCCTTGCGCCTTCCTCCATAACAAACAAAGGATGAGAATCCTAGTTTAACACTTCCGCTTAAATAATACCCAGACTTGGATATTATTTACTGCACTGATACCACATAATAAGGAGTCACACTAGATTATGGCAATAATCTTCTAGAAGACTCAATCGTGCACCACCAGACGGTTATAACCGTCTGGGACACGTGTCATCACCCCAGACCATCCTGAAATCACGATGATGGCATGGAATTGGAGAGAAACCTCCACTTTCCCACTTTCCACGTGGCAACATCCCAGCTATCGATCAAGATCACGATCCGTGTGATCTCACAATCCGATCAAGAGAATTAACGGAGGAAAAATAACCGCTTACGGAGTTAGCATCTTCCGTTAATATTTCAACAACGAGTTTTCCCGCCCAAACTCCCGGCTATAAATATGAGAGTAATTCAGGTATGAACTTCAAGTTACACTCACTTCGTCAATACTACTTCTTCATAAACACATACTTATTCTCACGTCGGAGTCGGGTTACGGAGAGAACCTCCCTTCTCCCCGTAACGAGGCTAACGGTGTTCTGTTTTGCAGTGTTCACCGGAGAAGAAGACTTGTCCCTTCGAATCAAACGAGAGAGAACCACCCCTTTTATGCAGAACCTAACCCCCTGGATAATCTGATTCCGGTCATTTATCCAGTGTTTCTTCATTGACGCCCATCGACTTCTCTGTTTCATCCGTTTTCTCTCGTTTTTGATTTACTCTGTTGATTCCATTTGTACATGGAAGAAACTTCATCTCATCGGCAAACCGCCCCTCGGCCGAATTTCCCTAACAATACCCAGGTTGAGGGTATTGTTGAAGAAGCCTCGGATGACAATGAAATACAGTTTGCTAACAATCATGCAAACGAACCTATCACCCCAGGGGTACAGCCGGAGATCCCGGTAAGTTCAATTCTACCCCCAGGAGAGACCCCAATCTCCTAGTATGTCAGATCTCAGGGGGCATTAAATGTTGTGTACACACAGCTATGTGCACAAACTGCTCCCCAAACTCAATCACAAAGGCCTATATCTCGTGCTAGGGCACTGTCGGTACCTCATGTGTCTCAACATGATGGACCATCCCGAGTTCAAATCAAAGATACAGAGGTTCACTCTAGATCTCCATCGAGATACGAATACACTCAATCAGAAAATCGTCGAAGAGAGTATCGAGATGAGTTACACTCTCATAGAAGACCATCAGTTCACACCAGGTTGGGTCCTCAACGGAACACCCACACCAGTGAATATGATCCAACTTACCGCGAAGGAGAAAGTGTCAGTGTGTTTTCTTGATTACAACCGAATTACAACAAGTGTAGACTCCGCGCGGTTTACAATCCTGAGGCTGAGCATAATTACGATATGATTTATCGCCCTGCTGAAGCGGCGGAGAATTCAAAATTTACAAGCGAAATTGCTCTGGCTCCGCTAGAGAAAGCAAAGCTCCCGTCTAACGTTGGCAAGTTCAACGGAATGACAGACCCTGACGATCATCTGCGATTCTTTACAACCGCAGGGCTGGTAGGAGGCTGGACCCTACCAATGTGGTGCCACCTCTTCGTACAAACCCTTACAGGCGCTGCAAGAATATGGTTTGACAACTTTCCCATTGGAAAAATCACGTCATGGATAGATTTGCGCGAAAAGTTTCTGGTTCATTTCAGTCAACAAAGGCGATCCATTCGCGACACAGCAGATGTAATGAACATCTGGCGTCATGATGACAAAAGTCTGGAGGACTTTATTACCCGTTATAACAAGGAGGTACTCGAGATCGGGGACGTCCATGAGCAGCTGATTGGCGCCCAATTTAAATATGCAGTCAGGTGCGACGATATGATAAAAGTCCTTTCTGGGACGGAAGGACTCCCGAAGAGCTGGGAAAAAGTGATGGCGGCGGCTAAGGTCTACGCTCAAACAGAAAAGAATCTCACCACAAACAGGCCGCCACCACCACACAATCGACCCTCGGATTTAGGCTCAAGTGGCGGAAAGAAATTTAAGAAAGGTTGGCGCGATTCTAGCTCAGGGAACTATTCATCCAAGGATGCTCGAGCCACAATCAATAAGCTTGCCGCGCAGAGAGAAGCCAAAAAAGATAACAGGGAGAGACAATGGACTACCTTAACCAAAACTCCTGCGGAAGTTTTAATCACGGAGGATTATCAGTTTAAACCTCCACCACCCATGAAGAACAAACGTGGGCAGGACCCAGCTCAGTATTGTGATTACCACAAGGACAGTGGTCATACCACCAACAATTGCATCTCCTTGCGCACCGAGATAGAAAAGGCGCTTAAAAGTGGTGAGCTCACTCACCTACTACAAAACGTGCACAAGGACATAAAACAATAACTCGACGCGAAGAAGGCCCGAGTAAAAAAGCAAAAAATTAAGAAGTAACTCTATGATCTCCTCGCAGAATGGAACAGGCTCTACAGTTTATCAAGTTTAAGCAGGAAATAGAGCGTAAGTTAAGTTCCGTGTATTTATTTTAATAGACTTTGTAACGGCCTATGCGCCTTATCCCGAAATAAACAACAAAATTTCTATTATTCTTGTGTTTTTCTTACAAAGTGCATGCAATTTCTTTTGGTAAGCGCAAAAACATTATGGTAAATATAATACAAGTCTCATGAACGGTCAGTGATTACATCACACAAGACCATACGTTCACACATGAGCTTTATACCATCTTCATTCGCCTTACCTGATCAAAGTAATTGTACCCATGCAAAATATTGTAAACTAAAACACACACAAATCATACTACTTTTGGCGCACAAATACGCCTTAAAAAACTATCAAACACGGCAGGGTTTCAGTATACGTTACTTGCGCAGCAGTGCATTAACAAAAAAGGGGATACACATCCCAAAAGACTACAAAAATTTGTTCAAAACAATTAAACCAACGCTAGATCTTCGCCTTCATCTGGGAAGATTTCTTTTAGTTGCGCTACGTGATCTTCGGATTGCAAAGCAACATTTATAAGGTCCATGACGGGAAGCTGCAAATTGTTGAATTCTGTTTTTAAAGCTGCGAGCACAGCTCCAGTATTAACACCATAAGTAGCGGATCTGCAAAGATCCCAATCAACCTTCAGAGCGTTATTCACGTGGTGCGAACACTCAGCATAACCTTGGGAATACCCATCATTCCGCGCAGCAACCACCAAGGGCGCGACAGTTTTATCTAATTCTTCAGAATTCAACACCGATTCAGCAACCTACAAGAACAAGGAAGATAAATAAAAGAAAGGCGCAAATCATTCCCGCAAAAAAACGAACAAGAAACAACTTACGCAGGCAATCCCACGCTCTTTCAACCATAACATATCGCTTTTCAAAGGTTCCAACTCGCTCTCTATCGTTGCCCGCGCCGTTTCGGAATTCTCTAGTTTTTCTTCAGTAGCAGCCAGGCGGCGGGAGGTTTCGGTTTTCTCGATGCGCGCAAATCTTTCTTGAGTTGTTCCTGATCAGAAAGCAAAGCGGTAAGTTCTTCTATCTCTTTATCTCTAAGAGTAAGGGTGGCGCAAGCTTGTACCTCTCGTTGTTCACTTCGCTCCCTGTGCGAACGCGCCTCATCCCGCGCAGCTTCAGCATCAGTCTTTTCTTTCTTCAACTTTTCGATCCCCGCATCCTGTTTCTTCAATTTCTCAACTTTATCTTTGAGATTGTTGATAACGTTGCGGAGACTCATCTTTTCGGCGTTATCTTTTTCGCATATCTTCTTCCAGTTCTTGCGCTCCTCGGAAAGAAGGGCAGCTTCGGTTTCCGCCTTCCTCTTCCAGCCCGCAACATACCATTCTTCAGTTTTCCGATCAGCTTCAAACTTGGCCTGATCAGCTTCCATCTTAGCCTTTAACTGAGCAATTCGGTTTTCATCATCAGCAACCTTCTTCTTGGACACCTTGAAAGCATCGTGCATGCTATGCCACTCACGCACTATGCGATGAGTGGTAGATGCATAAGAAGCGGCCTCCTCAAGGTAGGCATGACAAGTCTGCTCATGAAGCCGACTTTCTTGAAACTTAATCTCCCCAGGCGGAAGTATCCCCTGCAACCAGTCCCGACACACGCGCCAATCTGAGAAAGTATCACCTTTCTTCAGATTCCAAACAGGGGCATGAATTTCGGAAGCATCCTTCTCCGAATAAGTCCTATAATAATACTCCCCTAGAGTTTCATCTGGGCGGATTGGAGAATTCTTGCCAACATTAGAAAATGAGCCCTGATCTTCAACAGTAACCTTCTCAATATTCTCAGGCATAGCGCCAGAAGTTTTGGAAGGAGGAGTTGTAACAGGGATTTCTTCGGCAGTTTTCCCTTTTTCCGAATCATGAGCAGCAAGTTCAGGGGCTTGTGGGTCACCAGCACCATCCACAACCTCTGGGCTGATAACCTTTTCTGTATCCGCAGCAACATCAACAGGCTTATCAGCTCCGAGATCCTCAACCCCAACAGTTTTCTCCGCACCACCCTCGGGAACCTCAGTATTCTTTAACTGATCAGCAACAGAGGCGCGTGGAGGAGAGGGTGGGAGTCCTTCATTAACCACAGGCAGCGGTTCTATGGGAACAGGAGAAACTGGTTTTTCTGAAAAACAAAGTCTACAAATCACAAAATATTCAATGCGTATAAGAAGAAGAGAGCAAAAGATGACACTTACCAGGAACAGACTCTGAAATAAAAGCATCCAGATTGCCTCTCCTAGTAATCTTGTTTCTCTGAATCTTCTTTGCAGGTTGACCTTCAACCTCAGAGCCAGACTGTTTTCTTTTCCCTGCCTTATTCCTCACTAAGTGCTCAGGGCTTGATTCCAAATCAATGGGATCATCAGGGTTGGACGGAGGGATATCAGCAGTATCTTTTGGTTCCGGTTTTGGCCTTCTTATAACTGCAGGCGCAAGACCCTCCAAAGAATCAGAAACCACCACATAATGACACCAGGAGTCAGAAGAGCGTCGCATACCTTTCTTCTCTCCCCCAACGTTTTTGGCCTTAGAAGACTGAGCTTTTTCAGCATCATTCTTCTTGGGCGCAACAGTAGCGGTTGGCGCGCGTCTTTTCTTCTCAGGACTTATGCCCAAATTAGACAACTCACCTACTAAATTGCAGAATAAAATTTGTTCAAACGCGCAAAAGAAGCAAACAATAAACAATATGATGAAAGCTTACCAGCACCAGCAGCAGGTTGTGCAAACAGATCAGCATCCCGTGGAAGAACAAAGTTCTTCACAATACAGCGATACCACAGTTCCTCATCTGGCTTTTTTGCAATAGTAGACATCTTTCCACCTTCCCTCTCAAACGCAACAACGTATAACGAGACAACTGCAAAGAAGGAGAAGTAAAAATAAATTTAAAAAAAAAAAAACCAACAGGGCAAAAATCTTACTCTTGCCATCCTCCATGTACTGTTAGTGCACGATGTCTAAAGCCTACGTCTTAGTCTAGGGTCTAATATGTCAATAATGTATAGATCAGGGGGCTGAATTGTAAATTTTAATGTTATGTGTATTAGGGTTTCGCTTGAACACATGTTGTGTCAAGTTCAAGCGAAAGGTCTCACTTGAGACTTGTTCAAGCGAACCTGCTAGCCTATATATAGGTGAGTTGGTCTCTCATTTGTAACAGTTCTGGAGATTGGTGTACTGAACTGCTGCCGAATTTTCGTGTCAGATTTATATGAGAACCAGTGTTTAAAGTGTCTTTCAGTGCTTTTCTACTCATTTCTCTTTTATTCAAGCTGTTTATTTGTTTCCGCCTTATAAACAGTGGTGTTTTCACTCAGATTGACTCACTTGATCGTCAATACGATCCTACAATTGGTATCAGAGCCAGTCATGAGTAAATATACCTGAATCAAAGTTTTTTTCTACACAAATTCTGATTTCTGGACCTTTACACGGATAAAATGGACTGATTTTTGAACATTGTGTGCGTAACTAAGTTTTAACAAACCCTTGAGAGTATCAGCTTAAAATTCGACTTAAAAGTGGTAAAAATGGCTTAAAATTGGGTTTCGCTTGACCGAACTGTACCCTATCGCTTGAAAATCGAGTCTCTCGCTCGAACTTTTATCATATCGCTTGAAACACATGGCAATCTGAAGCGAGACACACTCTTTCGCTTGATATATTTGAGTTTCGCTTGAAAAAGTGTGATTATCTCAAGCGAAGGAAGCCTTTTCGCTTGAAGTGCACCTTTCGCTTGGGATCACTTAGTGTTTCGCTTGAAAACCTCTGGGTTTTCGCTTGAGTGTTGCTGATTTCTCAAAAGTCCATTGTGTTCGTGTTATTGTTCGATTGTCTGAGTTTGTGAAAAGCGTGTGTTTGAAAAACTTAAAATCTATTCGGTAAAGTTCTAAAAATGGAAAACCAAGATTTTTACAACTTCTTCGCCGGCAGTGGTATGACAGCAGGACAAACCTCGGGTAGTCTTATGCAAAACGTCAACATGGAGAACGAATTGGGAACAATGCAAAAGCCTCCCAAGTTGATGAACATAGATGAATATGCGGGATGGTCAAGCAGATTTAAGAACTGGGTTCAGGCTAACCATTTTCAATGTTGGATGAAGATAGAGAGAAAGTACGTTCCACCTGTTGATGGTTTAAATAATAAGAAGAATATTGTAAACCTGACAGAATCAGAACAGAATGATTTCAAAGCCGAGAAAAAAATGATTAGTATTCTCCAGCAGGCTATCAAAGAAGATATTTTAGTATTATTGCAACATGAGGATAATGCTCAATCTATGTGGAATGCATTGAAAGTGAAGTTTAAAGGTAGTGAGTCCATGATCAAGAACAAGAAAGCTCTGCTCAAGAAGGAGTTTGATATTTTTACCGGCATGAAGGGTGAAACTACAAGGCAACTAATCGAAAGATATTGTCATTTGGTACTTGAGATGAAGAGATTAAATATTGAAAAGACCGATGAAGAATGGATTGACAAATTGTCTGATGCGTTACCATATGACGAGTGGGGTACATACCTGATGATGCTGAAGAACAATTCAGATTTTGCCAATTACAATCTTAGTTTGTTCATAGAAAAGATTGAAGCTCAAGAGTTGGAGTTGCTAAAAATTAGAAAGATGAACTCAATGAATGTTCAACAAGATGTATCTTTGTACTACAGAGGCAGTACTCCAGTTACAACAAATCAGAGCCCAAAGATACAAACTGGTTTCAGTGCTGACACAAGTTCAAGTGCTTCTTCAAATACTCCACAAACAAACAAACTGTCACCATTTTCGAGTGTTGATCCAAATTTCAAAGCTAGTGAACAGTCATCACCTCAAAGTTCGTCCAGTTCAAATAATCAGGCATATGTTTCTGGGATCCAATGCAACATCGCAGTTAATATCAAGAATGGGAATGAATTCACTGAATCAGCTGCAAAACAACACATTGCATTGTTAGCTTCCGTGTTAGAATCGTATGAGTCTTTGGTAGCGGGTAAGATTGGAAATCCGGATATGACCAAAGAGGATTACGATCAGATTGATCCGGAGGAGCTCGAGCTGATAGATATTAAATGGGGCATGGCTAGTTTGGTGAGGAGAGCACAACGCTTTATGGAAATCACTGGCAGAAACAGCCTTTCTGGACCTGATCAGAAATTAGGATTTGACAAGTCCAAGGTAACCTGTTTCAAGTGCAAAGAAAGAGGCCATTTCAAAAGAGAGTGTCCGAACCGAGAAGTGAATAATCATCAAAATCCATTCATGAATGGTTATTACAAGCAGGCAATTTATCACCGGCCGAATCAACAACATGTAGTTCAAAGACCACAAATCGAGAACAAACCAGAGAAAGCTCTCATTGTGAACCAGGATGACGAGAAAGTTGCTGAGGGATTCAGCTGGGATAAATACATCCCTGGAAGTGATGGACAGGCTATGATGGCTGAGATAGTTGAAGTGACCGAAAGTGTTGTTAAACTTGAGGTGGTTGTTGAAGATGTTTATGTGGATAATGTGGCTGACATTGAGGAGTTAGATACAGAAGTTCATTACTATCGATCTGAGCAGGAGGTATTAGCCAGTTCTTTGAGATATATCATGCCTCCTAAAATTTTTGAATCTTTTGCAGGTTTCTTTGAAGAACCGATGACTCGATTGTGTCCAAGATATGAGGAGAAGAAAGGGTTTGTCGAGGAGATGATTGATGTCCCAAAGGAAATGACCGAAGACACTTTGAAAGAAATTGCTGACAAGGCTCTCATGGCGAAACTGAGAGAGGTAAACACAGAACTTGTGAAACCCAAGTCTGTCGGTACCGAGTCAGTTCAAAAGGAGTCGGATAAGGAGTCGGGAATTGAGGAGACCAAAACTAAGAAAGTGTCTGAGTCAGAGTCCAAAGATGTCGGTAAACAGGAAGTAAAAACTGCTCATGAAGCAGAGGTTATTGAGAAAGTGGATTCAATTTCTGAAACTCCATGCCAAAAGTGTTTACAATCGTGCATGGAGTGTCTTGAAAAAGACACTAAGTTTCAGGAATTGAAACACCATGCTGACATGTTAAAATTTGATCTAGGACAAGTCAAAGAAGCATATGATACATTAGCCAGATCAGTTAAAATGATTAAAAAAGAAAGTGTCGAAAATGATAAAGCCACAAAACTAGCAAAAGCAACACTTTTTGATAAACAAGTGGAAGTCAATTTTCATATTGACACAATCGCATCATTAAAGAAAGAATTGGAATTGACTAAAATTGAAAATGAGCGAATCAATAAGAAATTAATGAGCTATGTTGCATCGTCCTATGTTCTTGAACAAATTGTTCCACAACAGCTCAATGCTGCACCGGTCTTTAACAGTGTTCCACCCCCAATGTGGAATCATTATACTCAAAAATATCCAGATGGGGTGGAATTTGCATTGAATCTCAAGTTGAAAACAATTGAGGATGAATTGCCAGAGAGCATTGATGTTACATTCTCTGCATCCGACACGGACAACGAGTCACAGGTCATCAAGACTGTTGTCGATCAGGTGTTAGATGAAGAGAGTGATAACTCTGAGATTGAAGTTATGAAATCTCATTCTGAGAAGTCTGTTACTGATTCTGAAGACGAGAATAACTTTTTAGATCGTTTCATACCGAAATCAGACAAGAGTACGAATGATGATCCGATTATGGTGGTTTACACTATGATTGGAACGGACAAGCTCTATTCTGATTTTGAGTATCCGATTCAGAACATTAAAATTGAAAATGTTGAAAAGATTTTCAAATTGGTTGAAATTGACATTGATGTGGTAAACAACAAAGAATTTTTTTCGAAACCTAAAAAGTCATTTGTTATGACAAGTTCCAACAACTCGGGCAAAAAGGAGTGGGAAGGGAATGGTAACAAGAAAAATGGTAACAACTTTAAAAACAAAGGAATTGGTTTTGAGAAAAAGATGGCTAAGAAAGTTGTTAAGCCAAAGGATAAAATGAATGATGTTTTTGTTGTTGGACCAAGTGTGGTTGATGAAAAGGAATACATTTTTAGCCAAAAATCCGTTGACGATTTCAATGCGGCTAAGAAACTGAAAGAAGAGTCATTCAAGTCAACTTTTGTCGAGTATGACAAAAGAGTTTGTTATCGCTGCAATGAAATCGGGCACATGGCAAAACAATGCAAGAAAGTTTTCGAAAAACCTGTCGTAAAATCTGTTGTTCAAAAACCTCGACCTAAGTCACCAGTAGACAAAAAGGGTAAAAAACAAATGGTTTCACCAATCCGCATCTTGAAAAGAGGTGAATCATTGAAGTCGGAAGATAATCCGAAATCGACATTCGAGATTGGCGAATCTTCAAAGTCACAAAAGACTTCAAAGATTTATCCGAAAACAAAAATTTTTGAAACTCAATCATGGGTGGTTAAACCAAAACAATCAGTTGAGGTGAAGAAAATGGAGAATGAGTTAAAGTTTGAATCAAAAGTCTTTAATCCCAATGTTTTAAATATTTTTGGAAAAATGGTTAACAGAAAAGTCAAAGGGGTAAAGGAATTTTATGAATCAAAAGTGGTTGCTAATGATAATCATGAATTTGAATTTGAGCTTGATAAGTTTCTTGCAGAGTTTCCCCCGATCACAAATGAAGTAAAATCAAAAGTAAAAACTGATGTTTCGAATGTCACGTTTAACTTTCCAAAGATTGATGAGAAATGTGATACAGTGTTTAAAGTGTCTTTCAGTGCTTTTCTACTCATTTCTCTTTGATTTAAGTTGTTTATTTGTTTCCGCTTTATAAACAGTGGTGTTTTCACTCAGATTGACTCACTTGATCGTCAATACGATCCTACATGTACACCGGCTTCTCTTCTCGTTCCATCATCCAGTTCAGACTCATACGGCACCAACAAGGGCTTCTCTTCTCGTTCCATCCTACATGTACACCGGCTTCTCTTCTCGTTCCATCCTACATGTACACCGGCTTCTCTTCTCGTTCCATCCTACATGTACACCGGCTTCTCTTCTCGTTCCATTCTCCGGTAAAGCAATAGATGGAACGTCTTTCAGATCCTGGTACCAATTTTCGTCAACAGGGTTCTGAATGGTTTCAGTAGGGACGTCCTCTTTTCCCCTAAAAATCATCTTCATCGGGAAAACCCCTGCTTTAATGAAAAAGAATTTCTGTTTCCAGTCGTGGAATGATTTTGGAGGATGAAGCAAAATCTTCTTCGCCGATGCCCTTTGAATAAACGAATAGACCCTTGAGTACAGTGCATTTGATGAAAATCTCGAAATCCAGGAACCGTCGGTTCAATATGCATCGTACGGCACACGAATTCAAAATGCCGAACCCTAACCATACCAATTGGGTGCATCTGGGAGATGTAGAACTTATAATACTCAAGAATTTCGAGAAAAAATTTCGTTACAGGCAAACGAAAGTTGCCTGCACTAAAGAAATCCCAAAACAAGGTCACATACCCGGCCGGAGCATCCGCCACCGTTTGACCTTCTTCAGGGTAAAGGACACCCCAGTTTTTCGGGAACCTGAGATTCCGAATCAAACCATCAAAGGTTGCCCTAGACCACTTTAATGGTGGTAGTTCGACAGACATTTCTTCTGTTGAGTCTTCGTGATGATCGCCGGTTGACATAGGAAGGAAAAATTGCAATTCTTTCTAAAGAACGGATAAAGAAGACAAAGGGGAAAAGGATTTCCAACAAAGTAATGATTACTGGAAATGGGAAATCCAAAACACTTATATACACACCGCCATAAATAGCATAGGTAACTGCAACAACACCTTTTTCGGGATAGCACAGTTACCCAAGCGACAGAGGAGAGTGAGAAACAACACAAACGCGAGTTCACGCGCGCGTGTAAAACACGGCCAGTAATATGCATCTGACAGTGACAGCCTGTCCTACAGTCATCACTGTACCATACTCACCCAAAGTCAAAGATTTTCAAAATCAACAGAATGAATCTTCTCATACAAGATTCTCCACTTTCGCGACCAAAAACCCCTCTCTTAAAGTCAAGTGCTCCACTTATTTGCATAAGAGCAACACTAGACTGGGGGGACTTGAAGGGGTATGGTCCCTGAAACCTCATATCAAATACTTGGGACCATACCACAACCTCGTCCTTTAACCCTCTTTAGACCTTGCGCGGCCGCGCACTGGTCCTACAAAGAGTTTAGAAGAAAAACAGCAAGTAACACCCGCGCGCCAAAAGGAAGTTAATAAATCCTTGCGCCTTCCTCCATAACAAACAAAGGATGATAATCCTAGTTTAACACTTCCGCTTAAATAATAGCCAGACTTGGATATTATTTACTGCACTGATACCACACAATAAGGAGTCACACTGGATTATGGCAATAATCTTCTAGAAGACCCAATCGTGCACCACCAAACGGTTATAACTGTCTGGGACACGTGTCATCACCCCAGACCATCCTGAAATCACGATGATGGCATGGAATTGGAGAGAAACCTCCACTTGCCCACTTTCCACGTGGCAACACCCCAGCTGTCGATCAAGATCACGATCCGTGTGATCTCACAATCCGATCAAGAGAATTAACGGAGGAAAAATAACCGCTTACGGAGTTAGCATCTTCCGTTTATATTTCAACAACGAGTTTTCCCGCCCAAACTCCAGGCTATAAATATGAGAGTAATTCAGGTATGAACTTCAAGTTACACTCACTTCGTCAATACTTCTTCTTCTTCATAAACACATACTTATTCTCACGCCGGAGTCGGGTTACGGAGAGAACCTCCCTTCTCCCCGTAACGAGGCTAACGGTGTTCTGTTTTGCAGTGTTCACCGGAGAAGAAGACTTGTCCCTTCGAATCAAACGAGAGAGAACCACCCCTTTTATGCAGAACCTAACCCCTTGGATAATCTGATTCTGGTCATTTATCCAGTGTTTCTTCACATATCTAGTGTGTTGCAATGTGAGTAATATCTAAACGAGTATAGACTTAAACTTACATAAGGCTTCTAATTAATGAAGCGTAAGTAAATAATCTCATTTATCCTATTATCCTCTAAAGGAGAGCAGTGTTGTTTGTTACATATGTAAGGACCCATTTAAGGTTAAAGTTATGGAACGAAACTAATGTCCCATTGGGTCTATCTCAGTATGCTATGATATCTATTACATAAGAGATATCTCTGAGATCTATTATATCAAAGTTTGTGTTAACAATGCTTTGACTTATGTAACATATACTTGTCAAAAGAATGTCATCTATATAGAGAAGTTTATTTTAGTTGCTCCCACTCATTTTGAGGTAGGTACATTAATCCAATTGATTTTTGATAAATAATTGCGTTAAGATTTCATCACATTAAGATGTTTGCATTAACCCATACATGGATTTTATTCAAAGTTGCTATCATTTTCAGGATTCTAAATGTATAAGAGTTGGTGCAGTATGGTGTACTAGAGGTGTAGTCAGAGTTGAATTCGGAGTAAAATTTAATGACTCTCTTCCCCTCGCCTTTTGTATTCCTTGTAAGTCATGATAAGGACTTTGAGTGCTCCCACTGACCTTAGAAATCTTTAGGAACTCAGCATGCTTAGGGTCAAAATGTAACGACCCAATAAATTATAATTAGAGAAAAACAAATTAATGACGTTAGTCGTTGTAGTTTCTCTTGTTGAGGATTATGTTAGTTTAGGTAAGAAATCTAAGTGTGTCCACAATTAAGCAACAATGAAACTTTTGTAAGTGTAGCATTATTAAGGAGACAAGTTTGGATAGAACAATATCAAGATGGAGCACTGTCTTATACAAGAGGTGTAAATTTAGGTAATGTGAAATTTTCACTCCCCCACCTCTTGCAACTATTGCAAGTTATTATTATGACACTTAATGCTCCCACTGATCTTTGATATCTCTAGAAATGCTACAAGAGAAGTTTCAATGAGGTACGTGACGTGAGAACCTATCATATATATGTTAGAATTTATTTGATTTTCTTAATGTCCAGATGTAATAATAAACTTAGAGACATATTTAATAGAAATCTTATATATATGAATAGATTTCTTCTAAGACCGTGGGCCATATGCGACAAAAATTAGATACAAGTAGATAGTCTTTAATTGATAAATGAATTATGTCTGAATATTCCATTTGGAATAAGTTTCACGAATGTTAATGAATGACTTATGATGGATCCATACTTATTCCTTAAGCCAAGTAATATTTAGGGCTGTAACGTCATGATTTAAAATCACTTAAAATGAGATTAGATAAAAAATTATTCTCATTAACCATGTCATGATTTCTCATGAATTTCAGTTATAATGGATGAAATTTATAGGTCTCATTTTCCTTTTGTCAAATTCTCATTTGCATGATAACAAAAGTTGTGAAAGTGTAAGGTATCATCTAGTTCCATCTTAATAATGTTTCTATCCAGATATTAAGAACAAATAATATGAGAGTTTAAGGTAAGTGTGACTTTATGTTGACTATGCAAACCTTACAACCTTCATAACATAGCCTAAGTATTGATACTGTATTCTGATTAATTTTCAGAATATGTAAGGTATCGAAAAGCTTTGTTAGAAGACTGCTTATTATGGTTCTTATAGCCTTAACATTTAATTTTGTCACTAACTCTCATTTTAGTTATTTGTTGAATTCTGGTAAGGAAACGTATAGAACTAGAGTCAACTAATCATGTGTTAATAGGAATATTAAAATTAGCAGGCTTAGATATCATTAGTAAGTGACTACCTAATTAACTTATCCAACTGTTCTTCTGAATAATGGATAGTCTCGTTGCTTATGCCTAGTCTAATGACATAATTATGCTGTGAGATTCTCCCTTGAAGAACCTTAGAGTTGGAATTTTGTACTTGTATTTTTTACTATGGACCTTAGAACTATCCTCTTTTAAGGTTTCAGTGGTTGTAAGGTGAATAACATCTTATTTTCCAGTTGCAAACATTTATTTCTTTGTACATATGTTGCTTATCAACGCACTCATTTTACTTTGGTACTTTTGAGTGTTATAGTTGATTTATAAGGCATCAAATTGTATAAGTGAAAATCTTAGTATGTAATGTATTGGAAAAAAAATCTTATTTCCATGCGTAAGCCCTTAATTTCATGGGTCATGGTACTATACGTTATGATGTATTCATGAATGCCACTTAACCTTATAGTTTAGAGTTTTAAATGAAGGTATGCATCTTAGGAGTTCTGGTGATTATTCCATAGATAATAGATTAATCTTAGGAAAGACTTAATCTGGAATAAATTTAGTGATAGCATTTATGTTAGAGAGATCTTGATTATCATAAGAGACATCATGTTCGATTTGTCCTATTCATCATGCTCTACTTTTCTTCTGTGGTACCTTTATCAGAAGAAAGCAGTAGGATTATCGTGTCTTAAGAGATAATTAAGGATTTAATTTAAGAGCTAATTCTTATAAAAACTTTAAATAAGGCAAAACATATTAGGTTTAGGAATTAGAGTGGATGAGATATAGATTTGTAGAAGAAAATTATAGTGAGTAAAGTTATGGGTACTTAAACAAAATTAAGGCAGACAAAAAATGATCATAAGTTTAATGAAGGATCATTAATATGAGGATCATTGTGTGAAGAGGTTGTGATACGTCTATTACTAACATCAAAATAATAGACTTGTTTAAAGTTCTACTTAAACGAAGACAAATCAGCTTTGGCCAGAAGTGTAATCATTTAAGCATGTGTGCAAAGTAATCGTGACAAATCAGCTTTGGCCAGAAATGAGACAATCACTTTAGTTATGCACTTGTTAAGTATGCTAGAAGTAATCGTGACAAATCAGCTTTGGCCAGAAATGAGACAATCAACTTTGGCCAAAAATAAGACATTCACGTTTGTAATACATACTCAACATAGCTTTCAAATAACTTGAACAATAAATAGATGCATCAAATCAGCTTTGGCCAGAAGTGATACATCAGAAGCTCATTCAAGTAAAGCCATTTTGGTTTTGTAAAACATTATCTGATTAATTAATTAAGTATTTACAAAAACCAATTATTTAATAGCTAAATTTTAGTTCACATTAACAGCTTAATAAAGTAATTAGATTTCGAGTTAGTGACTTATGAGATTTCGAGTCGCAACAATGATTGCGAGTCACTAATGCCATGAGTCGCAACAACCTGATTGCGAGTCATTAATTGCAGTCGCAACCTCGGTTTCGAGTAGTGAAGATTTACGCCTTGATGAGATTTCGACTTGTGTATGAGGTTTCGAGTCGCAACCACTAGATTGCGAGTCGAAATCTCAATCGGAACCATTAGTCGAAACCACCTAATTCCCAACCATACCCCCTTCTCTCAATGGCTCTCCTTCAACCCTTTAGCGCAGCAGACAAACAAAGCCACAACTCTCATAAGTTCGGTTTCACCCTTTCCCCCACCAATTATGGTCATTGGAAAACCATGCTACACTCGTTTCTTGTCACAAACAAGCTGTACGACTATGTTAATGGCACTATTCCTTGCCCAGAATCTGTTCTTTTCGTCCCATCATCCGAGAAAGACCACCCTCTGACCACCAAAACAAACCCTAATCATGCTACATGGGTCGCTAATGATGCTCACATCCGTATGTTGCTGTTATCTACAATCTCGGAAGGCGCGTTTCAGCATGTACAGGGCGAGACATCCAGGGAGTTATGACTTGCCCTGGAACGCGCCTTTGCTCCTCATACAATCTCACGTGAGCAATGTTGTAGAAGGCGCTAGGCGCTAGTCGGGCGGTGAGGTACAGCCTAGGGATTAATCAGGATTAATCGGAATGGGATTTTTATATGTATTTTTTCAAAATTATATATATATATATACCCAATAATATAAAAATAATACTTCAAAATTCACATAAATACTTCAAGTTTCAGATAGTATGGTTCGATTTTGACCGATTTTGATCAATTTTGACCGCCTAGGACCGATTTTGATCGATTTTGACCGACTAATATTGTCCGATTAATCCGATTTTTGACCGCCTAGGACCGATTTTGACCGATTTTTTACCATGACCGATTAATTGACCGCCTAGCTCAAAATTAGGCAGTAGATGACCGCCTAGCGCCTAGGCGCCGATTAATCGGCCGCCTAGGCCGATTTCTGCAACCATGCACGTGAGTACACCCTTAAATCTCAACTTTTACGTATCAAGATGGAACCTGATAAAACTAGTTCTGCTTATCTTCTTTGTGCCCGTGAATATGCTGATGCACTCGCAAACATAGGGGAGCCGCTCAAGGAAAAAGATTTGGTAATGCTTGTTGTCACAGGTCTTCGTGATGAATATGATGGTTTTAAGTCACAAATTGTGGGTCGACAACTTCCCACCGCCTTTACTGATTTACATGCACTACTCTCAGATCATGAGTATATGATCCGAAAGCCACAAGCCGCTCCAACTCAGGTCTTTGCAGCCTCGGTTCCCACTGCCCACTCGCAAACAGCCCAGCTTTCCTTACCACCTGACACTGTCAATGCCCTTCAGCAGCTCATGACACATCTTGGCCTTCAAATGCCGCAGCCTGCCTCACAAATTTCTTCCCAGCAGCCTCAGGCCAACTATGCTTCCAGGGGCCGCGGTCGTGGTTCTTACGGTCGTGGTCGGGGTAGCCGAAACAACCCTCGTAACAACTTTAACAACTCTAATGGTGGTAATCGTCATCAATTTTCTTGGGCTTCTAATCAAAACACGGTTTTTGGTACTTGTAACAGGTGTGGCATTGGACATATCCCCTCTCAATGTCCTAACAGGGATCCAAGAACTGTAAGGACTACATCACCCGCTGCACACTATGCGGATTATCGTTCACAACCAACAACCAATTGGCTTCCGGACACCGGTTGCAATGGACACTCATCCATGGATCAACAAAGTCTTGACCACTCAGAGCCCTATTATGGTAAGGATTCTCTTTATGTTGGCAATGGTGAAAGTCTCCCCATTTTACACATCGGCTCGACCAAAATTTATTCCCCACACAAAACCTTTATCCTTTCCAATATTCTTCATGTCCCTCAACTTAAACGAAATCTCCTTTCTGTACAAAAATTTTGTTCTGATAATCATGTGTTTTTTGAATTTCACTCGACTTTTTTTGTTGTGAAGGACAAGGTTACACGGAGAACCCTCCTCACGGGTCCAAGTGACAATGGGCTCTATTCTCTCCACCTGCCGCTTCCTCGTCCTGTTCACAAAGTTGCTTTTTCCGTTGTTCGTGCTTCTGCTGACACATGGCATCGAAGACTTGGACATCCACATCCAGACCTTTTGAAGTCCGTGTTATTTACTTGTTCTCTTCCTGTTAGCAATAAAAATTTGAGTTCCTCTTGTAATTCTTGTCACATGGGGAAATCCTCAAAACTTCATTTATTACCTTCCACTTTTTCCAGTCAACGTGTGTTAGACTTAATTTTTTGTGATGTTTAGGGTCCTGCCCCGGTTAAATCATTTGATGGTGATTCTTATTTTATGTTATGTGTTGATCATTTTACACGTTATATGTGGATTTTCCCGTTAAAACATAAATCTAATGTTTGTGCTACTTTTAAGACATTTCATGCAATGGTTGAACGACAATTTAACACCAAGCTTAAATATATTCAAACTGACTGGGGAGGAGAATTTCGACCTCTTTCGTCTTTTCTCTCTTCTCTGGGTATCATTCACCGCCTCTCATGTCCTCACACCAGTGAACAAAACGGGTTTGTTGAGAGACGCCACTGACATGTGGTGGAAACAGGTCTTACTCTTCTTGCTCAGTCGGGCGTTCCTAAACATTTTTGGAATTTTGCCTTTGACACAGCTGTTTTTCTCATAAACAGAATGCCCTCTCGTGTTGCCTCCAAAATTTCACCTTTTGAACACCTCTTTAAACACAAACCTGACTATTCCTTCTTACGAGTATTTGGTTGTCAATGTTACCCTCATCTCCGCCCGTACAATTCTCACAAAATGGATTTTCGCTCCTTACCATGTCTCTTTCTTGGTTATAGTCCAGCTCATCATGGGTATCGTTGTCTTGACCTCACATCCAAACGACTTTATACTGCTCGTCATGTTCGTTTCAATGAACAATTCTTTCCCTTCCTACACCAATCTTCGACACCACCACCGCAATCCCAAGCCGACCCCTATGTCTCATCCTTTCCTATCTCTTGCTTCTCACCCACACATGACCAGGTTCCATCCAATGAACCAAATCTCTCACAACCACCAAACACCTCGGACCACCTCACTACCTCACCGCAATCGGCCCACAACCAGCCGAATACACCTTCAACCCCAAATCAGCCCACTCCACCTACCCCAGGCTCAAATGACATCCCGCCTGACGACACCACCTCAGCCGTGCCCACTCCAACCCAACCTCCTACCCATCCACCCACTGTGCCAGCAAACACAACCACTTCCAGCACCAATCCACCCGTAATCTCCTCCAGACCAGCCCACCTATGACAAAATCCACCTAAAACAAAACGGTTTGATCCCTCAGCCTTCCACACCACCACCAGCCCACCTATCACTGAACCTACCACTTTCACTGTTGCTAACAAGGATCCTCAATAGCAACAAGCCATGTCTGAGGAATACAGGGATTTAATGAAAAATGGTACGTGGACATTGGTTCCGCCAGTCTCGAATGCTAATGTGGTTGATTGTAAATGGGTGTACAAACTTAAACGGGATCAACATGGGGCTATCAAACGCTACAAGGCACGCTTGGTTGCAAAAGGTTTTAATCAACAAGCTGGTGTTGATTATCAAGAAACCTTTAGTCCGGTTGTCAAACCGAGTACTATTCGGGTTGTTCTTTCGCTGGCAGTTAGCCGCGGCTGGTCCCTTCGTCAGTTGGACGTTCATAATGCGTTTTTACATGGTGATTTAAAGGAAACTGTTTATTTGGGACAACCACCGGGTTTTGTGGACCCTGCAAAGCCGAATCATCTCTGTCTTCTACACAAGTCTTTATATGGGTTGAAACAAGCCCCTAGAGCATGGTTTCAACGATTGTCCAAGGCTTTGCATCTCTTGGGTTTTAGAGGATCCACAACTGATCCCTCTCTTTTTATTTACTCCTCTGCAGGCACCTTTCTATACATGCTCGTTTACGTTGATGATATTATTTTAACAGGCAACAATAATGCAGCCATTGACCATGTTGTTCAGAGCTTAAGTTCCACATTTGCTCTTCAAGATATGGGTCCTCTTTCTTATTTCTTGGGCATTGAAGTCAAATCAAATGGTTCAGGTGTTATCCTCTCTCAGAAAAAGTATATCTTGGAAATATTAACCAAAGTTGGTCTTTCGCATTCCAAACCAGTCCCTTCTCCATGCTCAACAACGGCTCCCTTAACACTTGGTGACAGCCCAAGTTTTGATAACCCGGTTCGATATAGACAAGTCGTCGGGGCCCTTCAGTACCTCACATTAACTCGCCCGGACATTGCCTTTGCTATAAACAAGGTTTGTCAATTTATTCATTCTCCAACAGAAAACCATTGGTCTGCTGTCAGGCGGATTCTTCGATGCCTACATGGCACAATCGATCATGGTCTCCTTTTCAAACGTGCATCTGGATCTACTTTGCACGCTTATACAGATGTGGACTGGGCTGGTTGCCCGGATGACCGTCGATCCACGGGGGGATTTGCTATCTATCTTGGTTCTAATCTTTTTTCTTGGTCAGCTCGGAAACAACGGACTGTCTCTCGGTCATCCACTAAATCTGAATATAAAGCCTTAGCTGACACAGTGGCTGAACTTACTTGGCTTGAGTCTCTACTGCAAGAACTTCGGGTACCTGTGAAATTGGCTCCGATATTATGGTGTGACAATCTGGGGGCTACATATTTGTCTGCAAATCCGGTTTTCCATGCTCGTATGAAACATGTTGAGGTTGATTTTCATTTTGTGCGAGAAAAGGTTGCTCAAGGAAGCTGACTTTCTGTTCAGTTTATCTCTACACATGATCAGATTGCTGATGTTTTTACGAAGCCGTTACCTACTGACAGATTTGTGACATTACGGGACAAGCTACAGCTTGTTTCCCACGCTTAGCTTGAGGGGGGATATTAGACAAGTATTTATAAGTATTGTTTAGTATTAGTCATAACTATACATTAGAGGGTATTAGTGTGTAATTATGTATTCTATTTATACTCCATGTATACTCTATTATCAATACAATAACACACAGCAGTATTATGTTGTTTATCTTAACAGATTTCGAAAATCTTTAGAGGACAAAATCAGCTCAAAACAGGAAAAAAACACTCAATAATCTGAATCATATTCCAAAACATAAAGAAATTTCGAATTTTGCTAAGAACACATGATGAACCCTAAAAATAAAAATATAAAATCTGGAACCCGAAACCTGAAAATTAAGGCTTTTTCTAAACATATTTCGGGCATAATTTTACCCGTTTTGATTTCGAGATATTTAAAACAGATTCTTTTCTTCAGAACAGTGGTTTCGAGTAGTTCTTTATGACTCGAAACCGGTCGTGATTGTTAAGTCTTCAAAATTCCGTTTTCCAGATTTCTATCCTAGAATTAATGGATACGAAAACAGAACTGATTAATCAACATATGCTCTGATACCACATGTTGATCAGTTCTGTTTTAGGCATAATGGAAAACATTAAAACATACCTTTGATTGCATCAGACAGGCCAGCCGAGAATCCAGATGTAGACGCAGCAATAGAGTTTGACATGATTGTCAGCTTGATCTGGTTCCTCCTTAGGGTGCAATCTAATGATGGTGATGATGAAAACCGAAAAGGGTGTTCGGTTATGGAAAGAGGAGGCGATTTCATGATGATGTTATTGTGATTAGAGTATAACCCTTTAACCCTCTAATTATCTCCTTATATATGCACCCAAGAAGAAACCCTAATTAGTTAATAATAGTAATATGGTCCATCAACAATTATCAACTAATTATTTAATAGGTTGTTATATATTTTGATCTATATAATGTAAATGATTCTAATGGCTACTACATTAAATATAACATAATAATATATTTAATCTTGCAAAACAAACATAAATATTAAAAGTTAAGCTATCATTTTTTAAGTTTCAAGGCGGTCCCAACTGTTAAACCTTCAAACCGTGAAAAAAGAATCGACACAACCGTTTGGATCTCAAACTGTCCGACCTTTTCAGTTTAAATAATTTGGTCGGTTTTAACGGTTTTTAAACACCCCTAATTGTAAACAAGAGAATAACTCTACGGTTAACCTCTTACTAACAAATCGATAATGGTAACCTCTTACAAAGTCTCCAATAAGGGAAAAAAATAAAAATCTATAAGCAACTTTTTGAATAAAACTGAGTGGATAAATGTTTTTTTAGAATAAACCTATTAGGCCCTAATACATTGAATCTGTGTATATGATTATGATGTATCACGGTTTAGGAATTAAAGCTATGATCATAAGCATTTGGCTTTCAACTGGACTCTTTCAACTAGTTCTTTTGGGATTTTGAAGTCCAACATTTTGATTGGACACATAATCAGGATTAGATCAATAACAAAGTCTTATAAAAATAAAAGTCGTAAAAATGGTATCAAACGGACTTTGATTGACTCCATTCAAGCGGCAGTGAAACCGTCTCATCGAACTGTAGATGTGGGATTTTAGGTTTTTGTTTTTTGATGTTTGGCTTGTAGATTTTAGACTTTTTGTTTACATCACTGTGTCTTTTTATTTTAACATTGTCTTTTTTTCTTCGACGTTGTGTTATATTTTGCTCGACGTTGTGTTATATTTTGCGATTCATTGTGTCTTTATACACTTCTTATTTTTAGAAGCTTTTGTAAAATAATTTTCCCCACACAATCATATGCAAATACTAAAAATCGTATCGTTAAATAAGGATGAATCTAAATTTGACAGTGATGTTATATCCCTGGTTTGTGGAAAGATATTGGGTCAATGGAAGGTCAACTTGAGAAAATGGGAATATGTTTAAATGATAAGTTGAAAGTTGAGCTGGGAAATGGCACTTCTGTTCGTTTCTAGAAGGATGTGTGGGTGGGATCGGATGCTTTGTGCAAAAGTTCTCCCCTGTTGTTTCGTTTGGCTACTGATAAGACTGCTACGGTTGCTGCCTGTGTGGAGCTAGTGGGTAATTCTAGCTTATGGAGGTGGGACTGGGTATGAGCTCCGACGTCGACGGCTGAGTGGACGCAACTGAGTTTTCTTATGGGAATTCTGCAGAAAATCGAACCTGAGAAACGCAAGGATTCATGGGTCTGGTTAAATGATAGTGGGGCGAATTTTTCAACGAAGTCTCTCTGTCTTGAACTGAGCTATAGGGGGTCGGTCCCAAGCGATGCGGGCCCGTTCAAGTGGAATGCATTGGCGCCTCTAAAGGTGAACTACCTAGTGTGGCGCGCGGAGATGGGTAAAGTGGCGGCTAAGATGGCTTTGCAAAGACGCGGGTTGCATATTCAGAACGTGATATGCTGTAGGTGCGTGATGAAAGAAGAAACTAGCGACCATATTTTCGCCTCCTGTTTATTCTCTAGATCGGTTTGGTGGCACGTGCTAAGATGGATGAGAATTTGTATTGTGGTCGACTGCGACAAGGTAGCTCAGATTTTGGACCATATTGAAGGCCAAGTGGGGGCGAAAAAATGGAAGAAAGTTGTGCAGCTAGTGGTTTTTGCGACTCTTTGGACTCTAGATTTCACGTAACGATAATGATTTCAACGGCAAAGCGGTCCCGGTTATAAGAATGGTGGACTCGATTAAGGAAGACGCCTTCCTGTGGTCAAAAATGGGGGGGGGGGGGGGGTGGAGAATCAATAACTAGGTAGATTGGCTGAATTTTGATAGTATTCCTATGCTGTAAGTTCTTTTTTTTTTTTTTTGCTCTTTTGTTCCTTTTTCCAGCCTCTGGCTGGTCTTTATTTCTAATAAAGTCGTTGCGGTTCAAAAAATAATTACCAAAAGTCAATTACTTTTGCATTTATTGACCCTTACTATATATTTTTTTTTTTGAACGGCGGCGGCGGGATTGGGCTCAGTGGCATGCCTCTTCATAGCCCGGGTGAAACACCCCCCAGACGGAATTACAACCGTATAGTACCAATTATTACAAGTCACACTTTATGGCTAAATGGGCACCTCGATTCATACACTTTAGCATTAGCATTAAAAACATACAACGCATTAGCATTCTTTATAAATAAATAAACACTTTAGTTTAAAGAAAAAAAACATATAAGTTACTACTATCACTAAGTCTTCAATCTTCATAACGCTATTCCACATTTCATAAGGTCATTTCATTTCACATCTCCATAAGACATATAAGTAACGTCAGGCTTACTAAACCGGTATTTGTCGTGCTTTATTTGCCGAGATGACGACAAGAAGCACGTAACAAAATACGGCTATGTAACCCAAGACCAAGGAAGAGAATACTTTGTGACAAAATTTCCCAAAGTTCTCACAAATCGGCATCCAACCCGCATGGCTATTCCCATACTTGCCCACTTGAGCAAAAGTTGTCGCTGCTCCAGAACCGCCCGCCAACAATATCGCTAATATCTGTATGCGTACAACGATTTTAATCACAAATACATTAAAAAAATTTACATTAGCTAACAACCAAAACAATTATGAGGCAATATCCATTTGTTTTTTGGTATTAAAATCCGAATTTGTGGATTCATAGTGAAGAACTTAAAAGGAATTGCATAACAATCGCAGGTAAACGGACAATAAGCTGTATTGCAACCTCCTTTTGAATAGCAAATCCAATCCATTTATGAAAAAATGAAAACCAATATTTGTTGTTTTTACTTATATCTTGGATTTAGGTGTTTATTATAACTGAGTTACCAAAATAAGAAAAAAAAAAAAACAAACCGCTACCAAATATTGGCCACAAATCTTAGCCAAAAACAATAATTTTGAATCTTTAATCATATACCATTATTGATTAATATATCAAATATAACACGGTGATTAGGAAACTGTCTTAACAAATCAGGAAACCAATAAATCTATAACTACTAACAAATCATCATAAAAATATTAATTTAAAAAAAAATAATTGCATTTTAAGTGTTCTAACTTTCTTTTTCTTGTTAAATATACAAAACCTCCGAATTTCTAACGATCAAAATCAGAAACAACCAATTACAAACAAGTAACAGGTAAAGGTAAACGTGCAAAAAGCTACACCGCAAAGTGTAGCCCCCTTTTGATTAACTACGTATAAATAAATAGTTAAAACATATTAAACTATACATAAATGTATAAACATTACCAGATCATGGAGGAACAAGTAGAAATAGTTGATCGAGTTGGAGAATTTTCGGCCTATTGTCACAACCGGCAGCAACGACAGTACCGACAAGGCGCAAGCAACGACATTCATGAACATAAAAAACCTTCAACATATAAAAAAAACATCAATGTAACATACGTAACAAGTATAAGTTGCGTATAGAGAAACAAAAGATTACTTGAAGGCAGGAGAGTAGGTGTAACGTGCGTCCATATCGGTCCCGAAAAGCACCTTCGACTGACGGCTATTGAGCAACAAGATGACGGCCGCAATTGAGGCGGCGGCCGCCATGATCCTGAGCCAGATTTGGGAAGCCATGAAAGACAAATGTGTGATTGGTGAAGGGATTGGTTGGAGTTTTAAGTTGGCCGAATTGTTGTTTTCGGTTTCCATTGCTCAAAGAAAAAAAAAGGCTTAATTTTTGAGATGGGTTGCATAGGTTTGGTGGCTGGGGGATTATTTATAGGGGTGGTTAGTGAAGTTAGAGAGATGTCGTGGGTGAGATTAAAGTGGGAGTGATGGGCATTTTTGGACACGTTCATATTTCAAATATGGTAAGAAGAGTTTGTATTTTAATTGATTATATCAAGTTTCTAAAATATATTTTTAACACTAGTCACAAGTTATATCAAGTGGAAGAACCCTATATTAATATTGAAAGAAATCTTTTTTTTTCTTAAGTCAAAATGTTTATATAAGATTTGTGTTCCCTCAACAAGCTGTCAGAGTCCCTTGTGCTCTGGTAACAGACGGCAAAGAAAGCTGTTTTGTGACATAAAAACAGAAATGCTACAACATTGCTTTTAAATCTCAAAAAAGTTAATTGTTTTGTTTGGAATGATAAAGGAACGTGATTCCTTTATGCGGTAATCTTTCGATAAGAGGAGTCGTAGTTTCTCCTACGACTTGCTCCTTTTGCGTTTCAGATGAAGAGGAGGTCGGTCATCTCTTCTTTATGTGCATGTTCTCGGTGGAAAATAGAGCTGGTTGTGCAAATGGAATAGGCTCTCCCCTCGCAACCTCACAGTGAGCCGGATTTCATTCAAATGGTAAAAAAATTCTTTGGCATACAAGAAAACAAACAAACTTGAGGTGGCTTTGATTAAATCAAATTGTTTGGTACTTCGGTTGATTTGGAAAGCTCGAAACTACTTACTTTTCGGGGAAATAGACCAGATCTGCTTTAAAACGGCGGGATGTCATGATTCTTTCGTTTACTTGGGACAAAAAAAACATTAATCTAAATTATGTAATATCTTTTAGTCGGAGTGGTATTGTTATCCAACTTATATTTGTACCTTGTAGTGTTTGTATCTCTTGTCTAGCATCTTGCTATTCTTTTTAATGTTATCGCCTCCGTTTTATTGAAAATATATCAACTAATTATTTGATACACGGATTATAATTGGGGGTAGGGATAGTGTACATTAATTCAGAAGTGTGAGAAGTGTATCATAACACTATATATAACACCATATAAACACAGTATAACAATATGTAACACCATATAACACTATGTAACACTATATAACAATTATAACACTATACATCTATCATAGACATGTTATCAGACAAAATATAGTGTTATATTTGTTATATAGTGTTATATAGTATTATATGGTGTTATATAATGTTATAATACACTTCTCACACGTACAGGATCCTCTACCTTATAATTGGTTTGTCCATAACACAATCCTGATTTCTAGCCCAACTCTTTCCCAATTAACCACAACATCGCTTCGAAGTCTATTGAACAGATACTTACTATCGTGTCACATTTTTAATAACATTTTTTTTATTAGGCAAGTCCAACTTATATATAAAATATATATTCTTCAAATAACTGCCATGTCGCTTTGGAAAAAAAAAATCCCTAAAAAAAGATTTGCTAAAGTAATGTGTCATCAGATTAGGCAAATTATATATTTGGGTTATAAGATTCGTATGTTAAGCAACGCTTATGTTACTTTAATAAATAAATATTTAAAAAATTAATTGGAAAACGAAAAAATCTATATGGCGACCCGCTTTCGCCATTTCTTTTCGTTCTAGTCTTAGAAGTGCTTGAAGTCTTTATGAAGTGAGCCATGAGGTTAAGATGGGTTGCTTGGAGTAAAATACAAGCTCCTAATGGGGAGGGTTGGATCTTGGGAAGATAAAAAGCTTAAATTCGGCTTTCCTAATGAAGTGGAGATTGGGGGTTTTCTCACCAAACTTCTCAACTGTGCACTTTGACCATTCGCGCGATTTATGGTATTGGGGATGTAACTAATGGGGTACCGTGTCGTTGCAATGTAGCCGGTTTGTGGAAAGATATTATTTCTGTTGACAAGGATATCAAGAAAGCGAGGGTGACGAACTAGCTTGGGTTTGGAAGGTCTAAATCCGGTTATTTCTATAGCGAAGTTTAGGGAGGAGATCAATGACTTAACTGGGGGTAAAGGTCGACGTGGGATCGTTTAAATGGAACCACTGGGTTCCAAAAAAGGTATTGTATTTTGTTTGGAAGTTGTCTAGGATGTATTCCTTCGGCATAAGCTCTTCGACGGTGTGACATTGATTTAAGTGGTGCGCAATGTAAACTTTGTAGGTTCAAAACCCAAACGGATAGTCATATAGCAGTAGTTTTGTGATGGTGAGGGCAGTTTTGTGATGCATATGGCGGGTTTTTCACAAATGTTGGATGAAATTGCCAAGTTAAAAGGATCGAACAAGCAGAGGAAAGTGTTGGAGACTGTGTTTTACTCGACAATGTGGAGGGTTTGGAAGGCTAGAGACGGAAAGATTTTTGAGAACATTCCGTTCTGGGTGGAAAGTAGTGGACGCCATAAAAGAAGAGACGTTTATGTGGATTAAAATTAGGTCACCGATAAAGAGCTCTGAGTGGGGGCGTTGGTGTGATTTTAATGTTACAGGCGTGCTTATGTAATTTTGGTTTATGTTTTAAGACTCCCAACTTCTCGTTGACCCCCTGTATCGTTTTTATTTTTTCAATAAAAATGTGTCGTTCGAAGAAAAAAAAGATGGTTAAGTGAGAAAATAACAATTAATAATGTAAAGAGCAAACAAATAACTCCAATGGTGATACGTTTCAATCATAAAATATTGCAAGTAGCAAAAGAGCATCGACAGGGTCAAGGATGAGTAAAGTTAAATGCCAAATACCCTAGAATGATTATTTCCCTTTTCATTTAATGCTGATGCGAAAATCAAATTATTTTATTTAATACGAAAAGTAGCAACAAACAGAGACACATATCAAACGACCTGCATAATCGTTTCGTTTTTTAGTACCATATTCTTTGTAGTAACTATTGGTTTATCAAGCATTTAAATACAATTAAAAATCATAATCCACTATTAGGGGGGACGGGGAGCCCGTGATGGCCTCTCCATCACGTGTGGAATGTAAGGGAACACCGCCGCCACCCATATTGATTACGCGTGGAATGCAAGAAGCGTGACAATGAGCCAGGGGCGGACCTAGCATATAAGAAGGGGCAACCTCCGCTACGGCTTGGCGCTTCGGCGGTAGTGTAAAATTAGTGTAAATTTTGGAAAAATTTGACGTTTTTACGATTTTACTACGGCTTTTTTATAAAACGTTACGGCTTGACGGATTTTCTAGATCTGCCACTGCAATGAGCACGCGTTTTATATGTTTGTGTGGTGAGTTGTTTTTAATGGTAAATGTTTATGTGGTGAGTGATGGATATTTCCACTAAAATCCATCACTAGTGATGGAATAATGCTCAATAACATGGTAGAAATTGATGGGATATTGTAAGTGATAAGTGAGTGGTGAGTGATGGGCGCCCCTACCCCCTTATAAATTTAGCATGATGGAGCCATAGTTATAACTTATAAGCCCTCCTAAGAAGGAAAAATATGTTAAAAACCCTTATATTAATACCGGTGTTTCGACAACCAGCCGGCTAAATGATGACCCAATGGCGTTGTTGATTTCATTACAAACTAATAGAGCACACAAAAACAAACGTACCAGTTTTGTATGAACAAGACAAAACCGATAAAAACAAGGCCAATGTTGCCTTTATTTATGGACCGACTTGTTAAGCCTCTAGAGTTTGTGTTTAAAACATTCATAATACTTGTTGCATATGCCAAGGAACTTATGCTTTTACAGAGTAAAATGGTTTGGATATCTTTATTTAACAACTTATGCAAATCTCTGTTTGTGTACACGAGAGATATCACGCTAAAAAGAATGTTTTACCTCCAAATCATAAAGCTTCCTGGGCACACTCGCTCATGAAATGATAACTTCATAGTTTAGTGTGCTTGGCAATATTGGTTGGTCAATGATTCTAGGAAAAATTACAAGTTTTGTCCTTTACCTTAATACCATTTATCAGACGGTATCATTTTTAACGAATTTTGACAAGTTTTGCTCTTTACAAGGAATTTTGTTGCACGTTTTGTCCTTTAGACTTAACCCAGTTTGATTTTCTTGTTAAATCTTGTAACCCAAGGGTATTTTAGTCTTTTTACACATTTATTTCAAGAGTCAACCCTAAAATATTTTTATTATTCTTTTAAATAATATTAAATAAATGGGTAAAAAGACTAAAATACCCTTGGGTGACAAGATTTAACAAGAAAATCTAACTGAGTTAAGGCTAAAGGACAAAACGTGCAACAAAATTCCTTGTAAAGGGCAAAATTTGTCAAAATTCGTTAAAAATGACACCGCCTGATAAATGGTATTAAGATAAAGGACAAAACTTGTAATTTTTCCATGATTTTATATTTTTGTTACAAACTAGTTATTCGATTGTCAAAAGACATTAAATTTTTTTTTGGAAGGCGACTTTCACAACAGACGGCAACCATCGCCCCACTCCCGCAACCAAGACTATGTTGTCTTAACCGGGCCCACGCTTGGTGCATTAGAGTTTGGCTTGGCTTCCCCCGAGAAAATTTCCAGCCCCCTGCCACTTGACAGGAGTTGCACCCTCCGCAAGAGTTGACACTATCCGGAGTAAATGCACTGTAATAGAAAAAAATATGTTTAACAAAAAAATATATCAGTCTATTTTAAAAGCTATTAAGTCGCTACTAAACAACAAAATATATTTATTAGTAATTAACTACACAACAAGTCCGTAAACCTTTTCTATTCTTATTTCTAAAACATGTTTAACAAAATTGCAAATACGATTGTTACACAACTCATGACCACACAATTATAAGGTTGATTGTAGTATCTATATAAGTCTATTAATTCATTTAAGAGTTTATGGGACCATTTACTAAATTTGTATTTTCTTAAATCTACACATTATCCTTTCCATAAGTTATTTCCAGATTTGATGACTTGATGTTGCGATTGGCAATTTCTTATGTTCCACAATAAAGGTTGATAAATAATATATGGCAAAGTTTGACTAGTTTGATTGTGATTTTTGAGATGACAATTAGTGGTTTCACATGTAAGCAAATGTGTATTAGCTTGGTTCGGTCACAAAACAACAAAAGACTTGTGCCATAACAAACAACCAATATCTTTTTATGTCTCTCAATGTAAAACTAAATAGAAAATTAACATAAAAATATAATTTTTAATAGAAAATATAATTTATAAGAGATAATAACATAAAAATGATTCTTACGTTTTAGTATCTAAGGACGAGCAACATAACATATTAAGATTTAAGCTACTAAAAACTGTTTGATTTTGATTTCCTTTGGTTGTATCGGTTTTGGATATGAACCCGGTTATGAGGCATTTCATGGGTCAGAGACTATACTAGTTACTATAGGTTCGATCTGCTCCCCAGGCAAACTCTCAATCCGGGTCGCCATTTCACCGCCGATATAGCCACGCCTGTGTTCAACATAAAAAAAATGTTGAATTGTAAGAAATATTTAAATACTAAATTTTGAAGAAATTACAAGTATAGGGACCCAAATATAACAAGTCTTGTAGTTCAAGGCTTGATTTGTAACTTAAATCGGGATTTAGCCACGCCCGTAGCATACAAAAAAAATTGAATTGTAAGAAATATTTAGATAGTGATTTGTAACATAGAAAATCGGTGATATGTGTATTTAAGTTTAGTATGTTACGTATTGTTTAACCAATCAAGTGAAATGACCCTTGTTTATTTATAAGATTAGTGGGTGTGGGCGTTGGTTTCTTGGTGTTTTGGCCCTTTAATGTCGGCTGCTCCATCCCTGGTTGGCGTTGGGCATGGCGTTGCCCCTTTGGTGTGGGGATTGAGCCTGGCGTGGGGCGCGCACGCTTGGGAGAGTGACATGGCTGACTTTGGTTGACTGGGTGAAATTTTAAATAATTTAAACAAAAAAAATCCACATGGCTGGCCACGTCACACCACACCCCTAGTTTTTGAGTATTACCTTGTGGATCACACCCTCACCACGTGTCGAGCAAGGCCCCCAACCCAACCCAAACCCCTCCACACCCCATAGTCTAAACCAACAATTATACGGAAATGACTTTGATTATTTACTAAAAATCAAATTTTATTTCTTTGTAGTTCGTCCAATTTAGCATTAGAACTTGTTTCTTTGAAAATCAAATCATATTTGAAAAGAGATACATGTTGTATAATCAGGGGCGGACCCAAGTTATAGGGTGGGTGGGCGGCCGCACCCCTTGAAAAAAAAAATTAGTGGTATTTTTCGCGAAAAATCCAGACCGCACCCCTTGGAAATTTTCGTCCGCACCCCTTAGAAAAAAATGTTAGGAATTTATGTAAAAAAATTGTGAACACGGATTGAAACCCGATCAAATTATGTAAAAAAGTTAGCCTACTAACCCCTTTAATAAAACTTAAATTCAATCCATCAAGCCCAATAACTTAATACACATTCAAGCCCAACCCAACTACTAGTTTTGTTAAGGAACACGGGCGGCTTTGGTTGAACACTTGAAGATCCTTGTTTATTTTGTATGTGATAGGATTAGGAATGAACAATGAGTAGGGAAGTTATGTCGCGATTTCTCAAGAGGAAAGGGGTTGAACCACTCTTTTTCGCCGGATTATTCTAATTAAAGACCAATATATGTTATAGATAAGTTTTTTTTGTTCTTTTATTGAATGATTAAGAGAAATAAAAGTAGGGATGGTTTAAACTTTGATGTTTTTTTGTTTGTTAATGTGATAGGAAGTTAGGAACTAGGGTTTGATTGTTTGAGAATTGAAATGGACCTGACCCGACCCGATCTAATTCGACCCGCTATGAAACTTTGTTTGTTTGTTTTTACTTGTTTTACATGACCCGACCCGATCCGACCCGCTATGAATCGATTTTTTTATATAGCTAGGGGTCTAAAATCTTTAAAAAATTTCCGCACCCCCAGGAAAAAAATCATGGGTCCACCACTGTGTATAATAATGTGTTATCACCACTCATCTTCCAGTTAAAATATGTTCATAAATCCAAATTCATGCATAACATAATCCATTTTCATGAAATGGAACCGTAAAGCACTAAAACCATAGCATGTATCCAGTTGGGACATACTACTATCATACATCTCATATCTAAATGTATGATAGTAATAATATGTCCCAACTCTGTCAATGATCAAATAGTAAGCACTTGTTTCCTTTCTAAGAGGGGCTTAAGATTCTAAATTTTCTTCCGTTAATTGGTTTCCTACTTTCCTCACATGACTTCTTCAGTCTTAATGGTCATTTACCTTACACAAGCTACGATTTTCCTAATTTGATGGTTAGTAGGGCTTTGAGGAAGTCCCCTGAGTTAACGAATTCTCATGCATAAAAAACTTAAAAACTGTCACTATTCAAAAGTCTAAACTTTGTCCGAGTTAGTATTTTGGGATTTTTCTTCTACATCTTGGCTCTTGTTTATCATGCAACTCAAAATCCCAAAATGCATTTCTAACTAAAAGTACACGCGCCTAGTTTTTAAATAATTATATTGGTTTAGGGCTAGGCGCGCTCCACTAGTGATGGAATTCCATAACTCACAACATCCAGTCAAGTTTCGCCACGTGATCGAGCTTTATTCCATCACAAGTGATGGATTTTAGTGGATATGCTCATCACTAGTGATTTTTTTTATTTTTAAAATGATAAATTAACGACAAAAAAAATCATAAAAACCTTTCGTATATATATTTATTTAAAAACCTTACCAGCTTACCTTATCTCATACATCACCACTTTATTTAAAAAATCATAAATAATGGAGATGCAACTCCACGTCATCATCCCTGTAAATCTCATCTTCCACCATATTCCTTTTCAAATCTCATAAATCTCTATCGATAAACATCAAATTAAACCCAGATTCATCCACATCCACCTCTCAAATCCACAACTGTAACAAATAAAACTCCTGCCAACGGTCACATACAACAAAATCAACGCGTGATCATGGCAACGCCTGTTAAACTCCACGTGTGGAAAATGGGGACGGTGGCGATGTTTCACGTTGAAAAATGCGTTGAAGATGGGTGATCACGGGGCGCCCCGACCCCCTTATAATAGCATCATATAAATTTAATGATAAAAAACTAGTACAGTTCTTTTTGCTTAAAATAATTATGACATATTTTGTTGTTGTAAAAGTCTCGACTAATTATAGTCTAAGGATCAGAGCCGGTCCTTGGGTGGGCGGAAAGGACCACTGATCAGTGCACGTTTTATCGTGGGACACTTTTAAAAAAATCCAATCTATTGTAACGCCCCAAAATCTGAATGTTAATAATTGTCGTATGTTCTTATGTGACACGTCATGAAATAAATAACTAGGCTATTTAACCTAGTTAAGGGTATGGTCAAAAGTATTAAATGATGAAGGTAGTGTCAGTTATGTTTTAAAGGTAAACCCGAGGGGCTAAAGTGGAACAAATGAAAGTAAGTTATAAAATAACTTGACACACACAAACACACACATACGTGTGTGTTCTGGAAAGATCGAGCAGGGGCTCTCAAGAGCCCCAAAACCCTAGTTCTTCAAAAGCTTCAATTTGAAGGATGAATCAAGGCC
The DNA here is from genome assembly GCA_030545235.1 of Helianthus tuberosus. Lineage (NCBI taxonomy): Eukaryota > Viridiplantae > Streptophyta > Magnoliopsida > Asterales > Asteraceae > Helianthus > Helianthus tuberosus. Next base: position 192,652,026 of record CM060401.1, on the reverse strand, counting down.
CAAATCCATAACCGAACATGGATTAATGATCACCAACACGAGAGGATCATAAGGTATGTTTTAAATCTAAGATTGGTGATCATGGGTGAAGTGGGTTATGTTCTAATCCGTGAGTTAATATGAAATTTATCATGTACAAGGGTTAGAATCTTCGTGTAGAACATGGGTTATGAATGGTTTGCGTTAATTTGATGTTTAGAGGTGACACCCGTTAGTTAGGGTGAAGATGATGACTAGTATCACCTCCTATGTTCAAGTCTTGTTGAATGATTGATGTATTATGTGAGCATGATGAATTATTGTTAGATGAAAGTATAGGAATATGATGATGTTATGTTTAATGTTCATTTGGAACGATACATGATGATTAGTAGATGGTTTTGATGGGTTATGTAGGAGTTTAGAAGAATTGTGCATGAAATAGTTGTACGTTATGCTTAAAAGGTAGTACTCACATCAAGTGTATGATGAAATGTATATAGTGCCGTCCGTATAGTCGATTATGATGTTACGGGTATATGATGATAAGTCGATAGTTAAGTATGGTTAATAGTTGACTTTTGAAAGTCAACTAAGTATAAGAAACATGACTTGACTCGTTGTCGTAAATGTAGGTTGATGGGAAGTCGTATGGTACATGTTATAGCAATCCGTGTTAAATGTAATGATATGATGAGTTACATGAGTTTAACGTATACGGACATGATTATATGAAGTTGATTATGTATTTTAATGCTTGTTAGAAATGACTAAGGAAAGTTAAGTGTGAATTATGCGAGTGATATGATTGTTACATGTACAAAGGTATATGCTAATAAGAGCGTGATTTCGATGAAATGAAAGTATAGGAATCAAGTCGAGACGGACTCACGCATGAGGTGTTAACGGGTCAAGAAGAGGCAAGGAATCTGATACGAGCACGGACGCATAAGGTAAGTGATTTTCGTAATCACTTCTTAGTACAAGTAAGTAATAAAGTGTTGTAACGAATTAAACATGATGTTTGAGGTCAAATATGTGTTAAAGTCTTTCGTCGTAAATGATGGGTTTAAGGTTGACCAAAATGCCCTTGATGGGTATTTTGGGGTAAACGAACTTAAAAGTAGTTTTGAAGCAAGTTATTCGATTAGAGTAATGTTTTGGACAAGTATGGAAGTGGGGATGATGGTTTGGTCAGTCATAAACCAATTAATGCGCGAATACCCTTAACGGGTCAAATTAAGCATATGATCGATAATGTGTTAAGAGGATGCTAGACATCCAAGAATTTAGTAGGTTATGATAGACGTCACGGATTTTGTGAGGTTTATAAGGTGCTATGGTAAAATAACCAAGTTATGTTGATGAATGCACGAATGGGTCAAAGTTTGGGAAAAGGGTAATAAGCCGAAGAGTTAGAAGTATGAAATTTTATCATGTTGGATGTTGGTTCTTAACTCCAAAAGATGGAGAATTAAATTACGGATGCGTAGGAAAAAGAATCGGGTAAAACGGACCAATAACGAAGAAGTTATGACCGTTTCCGTGAAACGCGGACGTGCTGAAATCTGCAGCACTGCAGCAACAAACATTCAGTTTGTTTGATGGCGTCGCGCTACGCGACGGCCCGTCGCGCTACGCGACGGGGTGGCTGTTTGTCGAAAGTTGCTTGTTAGCTCCGTTTTGTATCGGGAACTCGTTTAAACGCGTTTTAAGTCGCGTATAACTAGTTTAACTCATGTTTTATGATCATTAGGGTAAGCGTATGTGTGAATGTGTAAAGGTGGGATGACATGATCGTGCGTGACGATATAGGTATGTTGGTTCCCCTTGGGATCCCATAGCCCAGGTAAGAATCCCACCTTAGGTTCCATTTAGGAACCTTAAAGCGGGATCCCATAGCCCAGGTAAGAATCCCACCTTAGCTTCCATTTATGAACCTTAAAGTGGGATCTCGTACTCCACGTAAGAATTATTAATTTAATTCTCATTGGCAATCGCCCCTATGTGGATAAGCAAGCATGTATGTATGTATGAGTATATACGGGGATGTAATGATGTAGGAAGGGTATGTACGTATGTAGATGTGTATGTATGTATGTATGTATGTATGTATGTATAAAGATATGTATGATTATATGCAGGTATGAAATGATGTAGGAAGGGTTTGTATGTATGCAGATGTGTATGCATGTATGTAATGATGTAGGAAGGGTTTGTATGTATGCAGATGTGTATGCATGTATGTAATGATGTAGGAAGGGTTTGTATGTATGCAGATGTGTATGTATGCATGTATAAAGACCAGCATGAGTGTATGCATGTATGTAAAGTTGTAGGAAAGATATGTACGTATGTAGATGTGTATGTATGTATGTAAGTACGTATGTATGCATGATTTAGACACGTTGAGGGTTAACATTATTAATGGTGTACCTCGAGAATGAAAAGTAATGCAGGTACATTATTGAAGCCTCACCAGGAAATGGATATGCAGATGAAATGCTTAAAGCTTAAAAGATGACGAAGTGTGAAGTGTACGCGAATGAACCTTGTTTCTTTAATGTGTGCTAATGTTATGAATGTATGTGGTGAATGCAGGCTGTACGGATAATGAGCGATTATCAGAAGGATTAGGGATTGAAGACCGAGCCACTAGAGAGATTGTACGGGGACGTTGAATGTAAAATGTAGTAAACGTAAGCTATGTTTTTAATTAGTAAATAAGAGGATGACGGATTTATGAATAAGAATTATGTTTAAGTTAAATTTTAAATAAGTTGAGGTATTTATAATGAAAGAAATTGTATGGTTCGTGTTTCCGCTGCGACTTTTTGTCAAATACGAATTAGGGTGTAAAAAATTGGTATCAGAGCCCTGGTTTGAGAGAATCAAGTGTAAGAAGGTAAGTGCTTGAACTCAAACCTGTGTGCTCTTGTGATAAGAAACCCGTGCAATCCAAGACTCGGTCAAGATCCAAAGGTAAAAGAGAATGTAAGTATGTACTTATGTATATGCATAAAGAAACTGACGGTTTTGTATATGCAAGGTAAGTATAAGCGTTTGAAGAGGATGATCCGCGAGTGCGGTCAAGTACCGACACCAAGGCATGAAATAAGATAAAGTTGAACCCAGGTACGTAAATTCAATATGTCGGTATATGAAATGGTAAAATGCATTAAGGGAAGAAAAATGCTAAATGAAGGACCATGATGGTATAGTAAACATGTTTTGAAAAATGATACACGCGCCGAAACCTAAGTTTACGGACATAAGGCGACAATTACATGAAGGCACGAAACTACTATGTGGATTGTGTACCTGGCCAGTACACGAGAAACGTAGGACGTTCGTGAGAACATGATAATGGTTACAGGTATGTCCGGTAGAGTTAGGTAGCAGGCGGGCGTGTGGGTGAAATGGGAAGTAAGACTCTCGGGAAATTGAGAGTACTATGAAAGTATGAAAAACCTGCCTGATAAGAATGAAGAATGTGGAATCCGTAATTAAGTACGGATCAATAAGATATGAATGTTATGTTTGAATCCGTGAGACGGATTCAAGGATGAAAGGTATGAATGTTATGTTTGAATCCGTGAGATGGATTCAAGGATGAAAGGTATGAATGTTATGTTTGAATCCGTGAGACGGATTCAAGGATGAAAGGTATGAATGTTATGTTTGAATCCGTGAGACGGATTCAAGGATGAAAGGTATGAAGGATATGTTTGAATCCGTGAGACGGATTCAAGGATGAAAGGCATGAATGTAATGTTTGAATCCGTAAGGCGGATTCGAGGAAATGAAAAAGTATGAATGATGCATCTGGATCCGTGAGACGGATCCAAAAATATAAAAAGATGAAATTAATCCGCCCAAGAAGATGTCGACAGTTTGATCATGATTGAGTCGAACGGGTCATAGAAGTAAGTATAAGGTAAAAAGTGATAGTATGATAGACGAAGTTTTGTATAAGTTACGTGTAAGATATGTGAGTAATTGACTCTCAGAAGTCGGAATGATGACGGGCTGTGACCCGAACAATAATTTAAGTAGGGGCGGGAATGGTAAGTTTGGTAAGAAATATTGAGACAATGTAATAAGGTCCTAGCAAGTAAGCATGAATAGAAGGAAGTACAAGCGTGTACTTCAGTTGGCGAAATTGATTAATAGAATGAAAGGATTGCATGTAAGAAATAGAATGTGTGATACGTTATAGTAGGTACGTAGGAAATCGTAGAAGAGTATAGGTGGGTAATCACCTAGTGTAATGAATGATTGAATGACATATGCTAACTGCTGAAGTTGTTGATGATAATGTTAGAATTACTGATGTGACGAAACCAATCATATTGGTGAAAGGATGTGCACGAGTGGAAACCCATGACACGGATGAATGAAATCTGGCCTATTATGGCTAGTACTCGAGGAGAAGATGATCGATCTGGGTTGCAGATCGTGGTTTGGGAAATGAAAAAGAGGTTAGTTAAAAATAATTAACTCATGATTGGATAGGTATGAACTAGTATGACACCTGTATATGTGTAAATTAAGTAATGCATGAAGAAAAAGTAGTAGTAACGTGGAATGAACGAAATGATTTAAAGGAAATGTAAAGGTATGCAGGATACAAGTAACTGTAGAAAATGTAGAATGAGGTTAACGTTAGAATTAAGCGCGTGGGCGTGATTATGTAATAATAGTTTTGTTGTGATAACAAAACAAAAGATAAATGTTATACAGAGTATGTAGAGAATGTAAATTTTTAGAGGCGAGATGGAGATATTAGATCCATTAGGATGGGATCATATTAAAGGACGGAAGAGTATGCGTATTGACCAGTTATTGACAGGTCAAGTAAATGAAAATGAAAATGATATAGGAAAGAATGATCAGGAAAGTATGGGCTAGTGGTCGTATGGATGGACTAGAAGAAAAGATGATGTGTGTTCGATGAAAGTGAGAAAGGTTTCGGGGACGAAACCTTGTTTAAGGGTGGTAGACTTGTAACGCCCCAAAATCTGAATGTTAATAATTGTCGTATGTTCTTATGTGACACGTCATGAAATAAATAACTAGGCTATTTAACCTAGTTAAGGGTATGGTCAAAAGTATTAAATGATGAAGGTAGTGTCAGTTATGTTTTAAAGGTAAACCCGAGGGGCTAAAGTGGAACAAATGAAAGTAAGTTATAAAATAACTTGACACACACAAACACACACATACGTGTGTGTTCTGGAAAGATTGAGCAGGGGCTCTCAAGAGCCCCAAAACCCTAGTTCTTCAAAAGCTTCAATTTGAAGGATGAATCAAGGCCCAAATCCATAACCGAACATGGATTAATGATCACCAACACGAGAGGATCATAAGGTATGTTTTAAATCTAAGATTGGTGATCATGGGTGAAGTGGGTTATGTTCTAATCCGTGAGTTAATATGAAATTTATCATGTACAAGGGTTAGAATCTTCGTGTAGAACATGGGTTATGAATGGTTTGCGTTAATTTGATGTTTAGAGGTGACACCCGTTAGTTAGGGTGAAGATGATGACTAGTATCACCTCCTATGTTCAAGTCTTGTTGAATGATTGATGTATTATGTGAGCATGATGAATTATTGTTAGATGAAAGTATAGGAATATGATGATGTTATGTTTAATGTTCATTTGGAACGATACATGATGATTAGTAGATGGTTTTGATGGGTTATGTAGGAGTTTAGAAGAATTGTGCATGAAATAGTTGTACGTTATGCTTAAAAGGTAGTACTCACATCAAGTGTATGATGAAATGTATATAGTGCCGTCCGTATAGTCGATTATGATGTTACGGGTATATGATGATAAGTCGATAGTTAAGTATGGTTAATAGTTGACTTTTGAAAGTCAACTAAGTATAAGAAACATGACTTGACTCGTTGTCGTAAATGTAGGTTGATGGGAAGTCGTATGGTACATGTTATAGCAATCCGTGTTAAATGTAATGATATGATGAGTTACATGAGTTTAACGTATACGGACATGATTATATGAAGTTGATTATGTATTTTAATGCTTGTTAGAAATGACTAAGGAAAGTTAAGTGTGAATTATGCGAGTGATATGATTGTTACATGTACAAAGGTATATGCTAATAAGAGCGTGATTTCGATGAAATGAAAGTATAGGAATCAAGTCGAGACGGACTCACGCATGAGGTGTTAACGGGTCAAGAAGAGGCAAGGAATCTGATACGAGCACGGACGCATAAGGTAAGTGATTTTCGTAATCACTTCTTAGTACAAGTAAGTAATAAAGTGTTGTAACGAATTAAACATGATGTTTGAGGTCAAATATGTGTTAAAGTCTTTCGTCGTAAATGATGGGTTTAAGGTTGACCAAAATGCCCTTGATGGGTATTTTGGGGTAAACGAACTTAAAAGTAGTTTTGAAGCAAGTTATTCGATTAGAGTAATGTTTTGGACAAGTATGGAAGTGGGGATGATGGTTTGGTCAGTCATAAACCAATTAATGCGCGAATACCCTTAACGGGTCAAATTAAGCATATGATCGATAATGTGTTAAGAGGATGCTAGACATCCAAGAATTTAGTAGGTTATGATAGACGTCACGGATTTTGTGAGGTTTATAAGGTGCTATGGTAAAATAACCAAGTTATGTTGATGAATGCACGAATGGGTCAAAGTTTGGGAAAAGGGTAATAAGCCGAAGAGTTAGAAGTATGAAATTTTATCATGTTGGATGTTGGTTCTTAACTCCAAAAGATGGAGAATTAAATTACGGACGCGTAGGAAAAAGAATCGGGTAAAACGGACCAATAACGAAGAAGTTATGACCGTTTCCGTGAAACGCGGACGTGCTGAAATCTGCAGCACTGCAGCAACAAACATTCAGTTTGTTTGATGGCGTCGCGCTACGCGACGGCCTGTCGCGCTACGCGACGGCCCGTCGCGCTACGCGACGGGGTGGCTGTTTGTCGAAAGTTGCTTGTTAGCTCCGTTTTGTATCGGGAACTCGTTTAAACGCGTTTTAAGTCGCGTATAACTAGTTTAACTCATGTTTTATGATCATTAGGGTAAGCGTATGTGTGAATGTGTAAAGGTGGGATGACATGATCGTGCGTGACGATATAGGTATGTTGGTTCCCCTTGGGATCCCATAGCCCAGGTAAGAATCCCACCTTAGGTTCCATTTAGGAACCTTAAAGCGGGATCCCATAGCCCAGGTAAGAATCCCACCTTAGGTTCCATTTAGGAACCTTAAAGCGGGATCCCATAGCCCAGGTAAGAATCCCACCTTAGGTTCCATTTAGGAACCTTAAAGCGGGATCCCATAGCCCAGGTAAGAATCCCACCTTAGCTTCCATTTATGAACCTTAAAGTGGGATCCCGTACTCCACGTAAGAATTATTAATTTAATTCTCATTGGCAATCGCCCCTATGTGGATAAGCAAGCATGTATGTATGTATGAGTATATACGGGGATGTAATGATGTAGGAAGGGTATGTACGTATGTAGATGTGTATGTATGTATGTATGTATAAAGATATGTATGATTATATGCAGGTATGAAATGATGTAGGAAGGGTTTGTATGTATGCAGATGTGTATGCATGTATGTAATGATGTAGGAAGGGTTTGTATGTATGCAGATGTGTATGTATGCATGTATAAAGACCAGCATGAGTGTATGCATGTATGTAAAGTTGTAGGAAAGATATGTACGTATGTAGATGTGTATGTATGTATGTATGTAAGTACGTATGTATGTATGCATGATTTAGACACGTTGAGGGTTAACATTATTAATGGTGTACCTCGAGAATGAAAAGTAATGCAAGTACATTATTGAAGCCTCACCAGGAAATGGATATGCAGATGAAATGCTTAAAGCTTAAAAGATGACGAAGTGTGAAGTGTACGCGAATGAACCTTGTTTCTTTAATGTGTGCTAATGTTATGAATGTATGTGGTGAATGCAGGTTGTACGGATAATGAGCGATTATCAGAAGGATTAGGGATTGAAGACCGAGCCACTAGAGAGATTGTACGGGGACATTGAATGTAAAATGTAGTAAACGTAAGCTATGTTTTTTATTAGTAAATAAGAGGATGACGGATTTATGAATAAGAATTATGTTTAAGTTAAATTTTAAATAAGTTGAGGTATTTATAATGAAAGAAATTTTATGGTTCGTGTTTCCGCTGCGACTTTTTGTCAAATACGAATTAGGGTGTAAAATCTATTTTCATAGTTGTATATAAAATATTATCAAACCCATAATTTATCAAAAAATTGAGTGGCTCAGCTGGTTTCGACGCTTTCTCTCTATGCACAGAGCACGGGTTCAATTCAATGGCTCCTTTTTTTATTATTATTCCCATTTTCCCCTTTGTTAATGCAGATTAAGCCCACTCAATATCAGCCTGGTTATATTTGTTCATAAAAGTCATGTTGTCTGTAGAAAACATGTAATTAATTCTCTATTTCTAAAGAGGGTGGTATTTTGGTGTCAATTTATATGATTTTTCATTCCTAATGGGCGTTTGTTTAGGCGTACCAAGATGAAATGGAACCTTTAACAGTGAATTGGAAGAAGGGTATGTAGCATTGTTGCAAGTAGTGACAACTTTTGCATTGTGCTCTTGAAAAAATGTATATGTGTGATGATGGAAGAGTTGTCGATAATCCTTCGATGAATATCCCGACGTTTAACTTCTCATTGTTAAGGCTAAAGGACACGTTTTTTCGGGCTCGGACATGGCACCTGAATTCTCAGGACCGGCCCTGCTAAGGATGATGCTTTACATAAGAATTAATAGTTCACTACATGTATATTTGGTCTAGAACAAGTAATTTGAATAAAATTAACAAACCTGGAACCCGAATTGGAATTTTAAAGTTTATGATGAAACCTGGATTATTCTCTAAATCGTGTGAAACTAGTAGATAAACCTATTTGCAGGTTACATGCACTGATTTATCAGATTGGATAGAGAATTACTCTTGATGGAATTTAGGTTTGATGTTTATGTGATGTTGAATAATGATCGCAATACACAATCGTAACCGTCGTTTTTTTTTTTTTTTTGGTTTCTTCTCTTGTGATGCGTATATATTGATCGAGTGAAAAGTTAAAGTCAAAGGCTTCATCAAGCCTCCTCGTATACAGCCATCATCGGCCAAAAATTCCCAACAGATTAATGGACTAAACAAATCATCAGCCCAAAAAACTAGGGCTGTTCACGAGCCGAGCCGAACGGACCTTTGCTCGTGCTTGGCTCGTTTACAAACCGAACCAAGCGTAGCGGCTCATTTAAAACCGAGCCTCAAATCAATCGAGCTTTTTTCGAGCAATAAAAATTCCAAGCGAGCGTCGAGCGAAATTCGAGCAATTTGGACAACCGTGTCGCCCGATTTAAATTTGCTGAGAGAGATAGTGACAATGTTGAGTCTCAAGTTTTAATGTCTTTAAAAATATGCACATTTAATGACACAATATTTTTCTTATTAATAACAATGTTGTGGCCGACGAGGTGATAATCATATTGCACGAACAATTATGTTGAGAGCAGGAGACGGTCGATTTAGGGTAACGACATGAAACATTTAGGCGATTAACAAAATATCTTTTATCTGTTTAGGGTTTAACTTTTAGTTTTACTATTAATTTTTTTATTAGCGTGGTTGGGCTAGTACGTATAGATATAGTTGTAAATTTGTGTATCGTTGACCAAAATCAAATAGAGTGGTACATATAAAACTATAAATTTAGTTTATATTTAACTATATATGTATGTGTAAGTGTGTATATATGTATAATATTTATTTTTGTGTGTGTATATATATATGTGTTTATATACATGTTTATATATGTATGTGTATAGATACATGTCTATGTATACTAATTAAAATAATAATTCGAGCCGAACCGAGCCGAGCAGACCTTTGCTCATGCTTGGCTCGTTTACAAACCGAACCGAGCAGAGCGGCTCGTTTACAACCGAGCGTCAAATCGAACGAGCATTTTCCTAGCAGTTTTCGAGCGAGCGACAAGCGATTTGAACGGCCCTACAAAAAACATAATAACTTTAATGGACTAAAACATCCATTAACGATTTCACAGATATTATCCATGTAATGGACTTTTAGCAGAATTAATAATATAAAATATGATAAGTGTCACACCCCAACCGATGACGGAAACATCGGAGTGAGACGAAAACGAGATTGCAAGGGATTTCATAACACTATTTGTGACAATAATTAAATAATGGATTTCATTTCATGTCTAAAAGTCAATTACAAAGGTTAAAATCAAATACAACAACTTGATATACAATATGTTCAATACAAGAATACAACAAACAAGTACAAATTGATACAACATAATAAAACTTAAGACGTCTAAGTGTGTATCTAAGCATTATCACTACTTCAATTTCATGACGTCGTCATCCTCAACCTGTAACATGTTTAAAATAAATTTTAATGCAAAAGCAAAGGCGAGTATACAAGTTTGATACATATATAGCATAAAAATGAGTTTAAACAATTCCACATGGCAAGCTATTGATACAAGATAAACAATAAAATCGGCATGTGTTTAACTAATCAAACCAATGATGAAACGCAATAAGCTCATGACATAACCTAAAGTCTACAGGCGGTGCGTTAATCCTATAGCGCTATATATGTCAAGGATCGGCTCGTACGAAGTTAATGATAAGTATAACACAAAACGTATAACCCCAAGTTTAAAGTACCAAGCAATCAAGTAGGCATGCATGTATAAGGAATGTTTGTGCATTATGAATAAAGTTTAAGTGTAAGTTAGTAGATAAGATGTTACACCCCAAAAAATAGTAAAACGAAAAAAGGGGGTTCAAGTATACTCACAAAATTGCTAAGTCTTCCGATTATCCAAGCGTTGACGAGTGTATGAGATTAGGAGGATGGAACACCGAAGTCACCCTATGTGGGTAAACGGAGGTGTATGAGCAATTGGAATTATGACGGAGGATTGAATTGGAATTAGAGCATATCTTGTTGGTATATATGTTTATATATATTTTACATAGTTTATGTAAAAGTTCAAAATTAAATCCATCAAGAGTATTATATAAGTGTTGTCATAGATAAATATACATTTATATTTATTGTTATAAAAATTATTTGAATCCGATACGTTTTCATTAGTGGTTCGACTATAAAGTATATGTATATATTTTAACGAAAATCAGGCAGAGTTTCCTCTGTTTTTGGATGATCCCGACAACTAACGTGTCGATATATTTTCCAAAATGCATCAATAAGCACAACAATATAATCATATGATTCTGCGTATGTTTATAAATACAAGTTAGAGTTAATTGCTCGGATGGTCCCTGTGGTTTCACGTTTTTTCACGTTTAGTCCCCACCTTTTGAAAATAGCATGTATGCTCCCTATGGTTTGTCATTTTGTTACTCGGATAGTCCCACAACATTTACTCTGGGGACTATCCGAGTAACAAAATGACAAACCATAGGGAGCATACATGCAATTTCCAAACTAACTGACATATACGCAGGGACTATCCGAGTAACAAAATGACAAACCATAGGGAGCATACCTGCTATTTTCAAAAGATGGGGACTAAACGTGAAACCACAGTGTAACACCCTTAAATTTTTATTTGAATTAATCACTAAATTTATACATTTTATACCAAAAGATATTAAATTACATAAGTTTCATAACTTGATTAAACTTTAGTCAACTAATGACTAAGTTAGATCATTCAAAATTTGTTTAAGAAATTGTTTACAAACCATGAACAAAATCTAAGAATGATTAAACTATTGCGGAAGCTTCAAAAATCGTGTTCGGTTCTTTATCATTCGCTTGACCACCATCCGTAAGATCCACTTTGCTACCTATGGTCAAAATCTTTAAAACATTAGATCTGACACAGTTATATAGCACATAAATACAAAATCCGACAACAAAATCTAAATAATAAAATAATGTTTTATTTTATGGTTCCACCGTAATTTACGGTGTGACCGTAAATTACGGTACAATCTGGACTTCCCTGGTCACCGTAAACCAGAAGATAACTACCGTAAACATTTGATCCCTACCGTAAGTTACGGTAATACCGTAACTTACGGTAGTTGCTGGAAAACCATCCCTTGTTTGTTGTATTCATTGTGCTAAAACCCAACCCTCGGATTTCACTTTTCTAACCACTTACACCTTGAATTCTTGTATTTCTAACATGATATATATAAACCTATATCAAAAATCAATCCGTTATAATCCGGGAGCATTATCTATGCCTTACTTGATTTATCCGAACCGTTTGGCTCGTCTATGGAATTCCTTCCTTAATGACGACTACCAACGAGTTCTAACCAACTTTTGACCAATTATTCAATATAGCGATATCATCGCTTTAATTCGTAGCAAACTTTAATCTAAAATTCAACTATGCATATTGCAAAGATCTAAATTTACTTAATGTAACGGGTCAAGTTACATACTTGCATATCTAAACAACATTATCAACCAACAATTCTATTTAACTATTTTGACCCGTTTGTTTGTTGAGTGAGTTACACCACTTCAATGACATACCAAACGCCATCATTTTCTCCATATCAATATAGAACATAACTACGACTAGGTTTATCTATATTTGTAACGAGACACAAGTCACGTACCTTTAGAGCACACCCTTCAAACGCGTATCCGCTCCGGCTTGTCCGCTTGACGATCCGGATTCTTTGCCTAAAGAGTTCAATTCACATTCAACTTAGAACTCTTTTCATAATCGTTAACGCATAATTCTCTATAATAATTCAAATCTGCGTTTTCATCTGATTTTTAACATTTTAATCCCCACTTAGGCATTTTAACAAACACCTTGCGGGTCAGATTTTTTACATCATCAAAACCGAGTTCATGACTTATAATAATCATCTAAATCAACTTCAATTAGTCACATTTACACATGTTTTAACTTTCAATTTCAGAAGGTACCTCATAAAACTCAGATTACACTAGAACAAGGATCATGATCTTAGTGTTTACCAAATTTCTACAACTTATTAATCACCTACAATGGTGATTATGAACCCTACAAGTATCATGCAAGATTTTGACAAGAATTCATCTAGGGTTTATCCCTAAACATCATACTTTTTCTGAAATCACCTTCTATGATCGAATTACACTAGAAAAATCTTTCTAAACCCTAGTGTTCATCATTATCTTGTAAAATCCACAACCCACCTTCAAGGTGTTCATGGAATTTCCTGAATTTGAACATGATTTCACATGTAGTTGTCTAGGTTTCACTTCCAGACACTATATCATCCCTAATCTAACCAAATAACACACATGCAACATCTAATTTCAGATTTTCCAAAATCATGAGATTTTCAAGTTTAGAGATTTCATCAGATTTTACATACCTTTTAATCCTCTTGCGATGAGGATCACGATTCTAAGCTCAGATTTCGTTTTTGATCAGATTTGGACCTTCAATTTGGTTGTTTTGTGAATGTTAGGGTTTTGGAGAGCTTTGGTCGCCCCCTTCCCTCCTTCCTGGTCGATCTCTCACACATCAGTGTGTTTGAGATTTTATTTCTTTTGTTTTATTAAATTTAGTTTCAATTTAGGCACATTAGGTCCCTTGTCTTTTGTTTTTATTTTGTTTTTAATCTCTAAGTTTCTCATAGGTCATTAACTAACTTGGTTAGGGTCATTTACTAGTTAGTTTATTTTACTAATTTATTTGCACCCAAATTGCAAATTTATAAATTTCACATTTTCGGGATGTTACAAGTCTACCCCCCTTAAAAAGGGTTTCGTCCCCGAAACCAAAGTACGTACCAAATAGTGTAGGGTAGAGACGTCGCATCTCTTCTTCGGACTCCCATGTAATGTCCGAACCCTTTCTATGTTCCCATTTGATCTTCACTTGATCAATTTGTTTGTTTTGCAATTGCTTCTAGCATTCCATCACCACTTTTCTTATCCTATAATCTCCCACCACAACTGTATTTATGGTGGGTTTAATGCGGTGATCTATATAAACCAAATTTTTACCTCTCGAATCATTATTTTACAGCAAAGCCCAAATAGTGCCATTTGACTAATATAATACCTCTTTCAGCTTCTATACTTATTCTCAGTATTTACCTAATCATAAAACTCGTTTCCAAACAACCTTTAAAGGTTGTTTGTTCGAATTAGCTAACAAGGGCGTTTTGGTCCCTTTTAGTCTTTCAATTACGACAAGGTCTTTTGAAAGCATGTTTGACCCATAATTCTTCTTTCGAGTTATGATCTTGTTTGAAAAGTCATCATGCTTTTCGAAACGCCACGACCCTCTTTTTGAAACATTCGTTTTACCCATTTAAGTAACCCATTGTCTATCTAAGGCTTCATTTAATGCTCATTGAACCTTACGTTCTAAATGAGTAATTACTCTATTACACATACCTGGCTCGGGTCAATGTATTGACCTGTTTTAATGCATTGCTATAATATTCGTTAAATAATAGCGATGCAAATATCATTTCTACATTAATTCCTGAAATCATATAACTCGACAAGAATCATTAGTCACTATTATCAAAAGGTGGTATCTTCACCTTTGGACCTGTTTGGTCTAAATGACCGATTTTATTAGCGAGATGACATGTATTTTCATCTCGACTATATGACTCGCTCCGATTTACATCGTGCGGTCGTTTTACTTATAATTCGTTTCTTAACACTTTTCGGCCTATTAAGGCTTACTTCATAAGTGTCTTTTAAAGCCAATAGTTATGGTCGACACGTGACCAATTTACCATTTTACCCTTATCGTTTGTTTTGGTTTACCCTATAAGGTAATCATTTAAGAGTTCATTTTCCATTTGTCATAAAATGATCGAATTACCGATTTAACTCCTTTTAAACCCTCCACGTGGTTTCTTGTCATGCTCAACTATCTTGTTTCGTATGCCTACACGCCGAAACATCATACCTCAACTATGTATTTATCTTAATTGTAACTAATACGATAGAGAATATTTTAAAATATAAGACTAGTGACTAGTCTTATATTAACAAGCGCTCTACCTAGGCCACAGTGTTATTTAGGCTATAACTTGTTTTATTGCCTAAACTAATTGGTCACCATTTTACCTCATACCTCGTCGTTCGGGTATGCGATATTGCCGTCATCTGCCCGTTTTGCATGTTTATACTACCATATCTAGTCATTCACACTATAACGTGATTACATTCTATATTACTTTTGTGTCCGTGATCACATCACGCCATGTTTAGTTTTACCTTGACCTTAGTCTAAGGCTGCACTCATTTTCTTTCGAATTATCTTTCCGACTCTATGACTTCCTATGTGTCCTTCGCGTCGGTTTATTTTTACTCATGTCGTTATTTGGTTTACGCCTCTATTTCCTTTCAACTCGTTACCGGGTTCTTTATCTTAATGTTTTTAACGCTCCGGTTTTATTGATCTGCGTTTTCCTTTCTATACTCTTTTACTTCATAACACATAGATTCAGCAATATTTCGCACTTTCATTATTCGAGTTGCGCTTACTTGGAATATCAAGTATTATACGTATTTGATCCGAACATCACCTTCCTTTTTTTTTTAGCGACCCTTGGGTCTGTTTCTTTTTACTAATGTCCCGAAGGCCCATTTCTTAAGTCTTATTTGGTAAAACCATTACTGTGGTTATACGGCTTTTGGGGTTTACTCGTTCTCATTCTAATACCTTCATAACATTTATTTACTAGCCTTTTATATAATCACTTCCATCACTGTGATCATCGTTGTTCCTCATAAGGATTTGATTAATAATATGTTACTTGGATGGTTACCCATACCCAAGTTTCTAAGTATGCATTTAACGATACTTCCTTATTCGTAGTGGCAAATAATATGTATCGTTTATTTGATTTTCCTTGAGGATATTTTCCGCCCAAGTCTTGACTTCTCATTCTTATCCTCGATCCAACTGTAACTGTAACAAAATTAATTCGTTTAATTTTATTATTCCTTATTGTTGCATGAAATTTATCCATATCGTTTGTTGATGTAAATAATGCTTCTACACATTTCATTTAGTTTGGCCAAGTCTATAACCTTGCCCTCGCTATTTATTATTATTGCAATTTCCGGGTTCGAGTGTGGATGCACTCCTTCCCGTTGCAATATCTATCGAGATTACTTTCACCTTTGAAATGTACAGTTTCAGCACCTCTTATAAACAATTAGAATTTTTATTACTACCTATTTCTTATTTCTCAAAGCATAGGTAAATTTCGTTAACGCGAATGTAGGATGTTGAATAAATCGATGTAAAACAACGATTTATTTGCACTCATAATAATTAAAAATTCATACTGAAATTTAATCTACAAGAGTGTACCTGAAACGACATCAGGTTCAGCTTTAGCCTCCGTGGCTATTATATAAAACAACTTTGTCCTTGATTTCTGGGCATCAGACCTTGTGTCGGCTGTGTCCTTGGTTCTGAGCCTCTCTGGACAATTAGGCTTTTTATGTCTTGGCTTACCACATGTGCCCTTGTGAATTTTTCCACAAACTCTGCACTGATGTAACACACTTTTTGTAACCCCCTTCCTGGGAGCTTTATTATACTTGAACTTCTTTACGGCTCTTGGATTCATATCCAACACCCTCCTTTCTTCTATTTCTTGTAGTATGCTGTCTTTCAATTCAACCATCATATCGTTCACCACCGGCACGATTGTGGTTTGTAATCTATCAATAGACTGTGATAGACTATTTTCTAGAGCTTTTCCGACCGTCTCGGAAATCTTAGCTTTCATTTGTTCAGTCAATTGAGATGTCGAATCATCTCCAGTTACTCCAGACATTTCTTTAACTGAAACATCCATCACGATTTATCAATAATTATTTCATTCGTTTCCATCTTATTATACGGAAATTTATATTATTCTCACTCAGTCATGAATAATGTGTTATTCTATTTCGGTTTGGTCAAGTGTATATCTTGCCTTACCTTTCTTACTTAGTGTATTTTCCCGGGTTCGAGCGTATTTATACACCTCCCCCCACATCTTTACGTCATCTTGAAAATGAAATGTTTACACTAATTGTTAAACATTTCATCTATGACATATGCGTCATTTATTTTGATCTAGCCAAGCTCACCACTTGCTTAAACCATTCATGTTTAGTGAACTTTTCTGGGTTTGAGTGTGTAAACACGCACTTCCCGTGCATATCAAATCAAATTTCCTTTTTCTAGTATTCTAGTAATTCTATTAAAGCAATTAATTCTTACCGGATGTCTTGAAACTGAAATGTTTACATCGATTGTTAAACATCTCATTTATAACACATGCTTTACTTGTTTTGATTCAGTCAAGTTCATAACTTGATTCAATCGTTCTTGTTTTGATTCGATCAAGTTCACAACTTGATTCCATCGTTCTTGTTTTGATTCGATCAAGTTCACAACTTGATTCCATCGTTCTTGTTTTGATTCGATCAAGTTCACAACTTGATTCCATCGTTCTTGTTTCATGCATTTCTTATATTTGAGTGAGCTTACACACTCTTTTCATGCACATTTGTTCATGATTTATTTCTATATTCTCTAATTTCTACTTAAACTATTAACTCTTACCGGATGCCTGATCAAGCTTGAACCGAACACTTGTTGACAACCTTGAGCTCTGATTACCAACTTGTAACACCCTTAAATTTTTATTGGAATTAATCACTAAATTTATACATTTTATACCAAAAGATATTAAATTACATAAGTTTCATAACTTGATTAAACTTTAGTCAACTAATGACTAAGTTGGATCATTCAAAATTTGTTTAAGAAATTGTTTACAAAGCATGAACAAAATCTAAGAATGATTAAACTATTGCGGAAGCTTCAAAAAACGTGTTCGGTTCTTTATCATTCGCTTGACCACCATCCGTAAGATCCACTTTGCTACCTATGGTCAAAATCTTTAAAACATTAGATCTGACACAGTTATATAGCACATAAATACAAAATCCGACAACAAAATCTAAATAATAAAATAATGTTTTATTTTATGGTTCCACCGTAATTTACGGTGTGACCGTAAATTACGGTACAATCTGGACTTCCCTGGTCACCGTAAACCAGAAGATAACTACCGTAAACATTTGATCCCTACCGTAAGTTACGGTAATACCGTAACTTACGATAGTTGCTGGAAAACCATCCCTTGTTTGTTGTATTCATTGTGCTAAAACCCAACCCTCGGATTTCACTTTTCTAACCACTTACACCTTGAATTCTTGTATTTCTAACATGATATATATAAACCTATATCAAAAATCAATCCGTTATAATCCGGGAGCATTATCTATGCCTTACTTGATTTATCCGAACCGTTTGGCTCGTCTATGGAATTCCTTCCTTAATGACGACTACCAACGAGTTCTAACCAACTTTTGACCAATTATTCAATATAGCGATATCATCGCTTTAATTCGTAGCAAACTTTAATCTAAAATTCAACTATGCATATTGCAAAGATCTAAATTTACTTAATGTAACGGGTCAAGTTACATACTTGCATATCTAAACAACATTATCAACCAACAATTCTATTTAACTATTTTGACCCGTTTGTTTGTTGAGTGAGTTACACCACTTCATTGACATACCAAACGCCATCATTTTCTCCATATCAATATAGAACATAACTACGACTAGGTTTATCTATATTTGTAACGAGACACAAGTCACGTACCTTTAGAGCACACCCTTCAAACGCGTATCCGCTCCGGCTTGTCCGCTTGACGATCCGGATTCTTTGCCTAAAGAGTTCAATTCACATTCAACTTAGAACTCTTTTCATAATCGTTAACGCATAATTCTCTATAATAATTCAAATCTGCGTTTTCATCTGATTTTTAACATTTTAATCCCCACTTAGGCATTTTAACAAACACCTTGCGGGTCAGATTTTTTACATCATCAAAACCGAGTTCATGACTTATAATAATCATCTAAATCAACTTCAATTAGTCACATTTACACATGTTTTAACTTTCAATTTCAGAAGGTACCTCATAAAACTCAGATTACACTAGAACAAGGATCATGATCTTAGTGTTTACCAAATTTCTACAACTTATTAATCACCTACAATGGTGATTATGAACCCTACAAGTATCATGCAAGATTTTGACAAGAATTCATCTAGGGTTTATCCCTAAACATCATACTTTTTCTGAAATCACCTTCTATGATCGAATTACACTAGAAAAATCTTTCTAAACCCTAGTGTTCATCATTATCTTGTAAAATCCACAACCCACCTTCAAGGTGTTCATGGAATTTCCTGAATTTGAACATGATTTCACATGTAGTTGTCTAGGTTTCACTTCCAGACACTATATCATCCCTAATCTAACCAAATAACACACATGCAACATCTAATTTCAGATTTTCCAAAATCATGAGATTTTCAAGTTTAGAGATTTCATCAGATTTTACATACCTTTTAATCCTCTTGCGATGAGGATCACGATTCTAAGCTCAGATTTCGTTTTTGATCAGATTTGGACCTTCAATTTGGTTGTTTTGTGAATGTTAGGGTTTTGGAGAGCTTTGGTCGCCCCCTTCCCTCCTTCCTGGTCGATCTCTCACACATCAGTGTGTTTGAGATTTTATTTCTTTTGTTTTATTAAATTTAGTTTCAATTTAGGCACATTAGGTCCCTTGTCTTTTGTTTTTATTTTGTTTTTAATCTCTAAGTTTCTCATAGGTCATTAACTAACTTGGTTAGGGTCATTTACTAGTTAGTTTATTTTACTAATTTATTTGCACCCAAATTGCAAATTTATAAATTTCACATTTTCGGGATGTTACAAGTCTACCCCCCTTAAAAAGGGTTTCGTCCCCGAAACCAAAGTACGTACCAAATAGTGTAGGGTAGAGACGTCGCATCTCTTCTTCGGACTCCCATGTAATGTCCGAACCCTTTCTATGTTCCCATTTGATCTTCACTTGATCAATTTGTTTGTTTTGCAATTGCTTCTAGCATTCCATCACCACTTTTCTTATCCTATAATCTCCCACCACAACTGTATTTATGGTGGGTTTAATGCGGTGATCTATATAAACCAAATTTTTACCTCTCGAATCATTATTTTACAGCAAAGCCCAAATAGTGCCATTTGACTAATATAATACCTCTTTCAGCTTCTATACTTATTCTCAGTATTTACCTAATCATAAAACTCGTTTCCAAACAACCTTTAAAGGTTGTTTGTTCGAATTAGCTAACAAGGGCGTTTTGGTCCCTTTTAGTCTTTCAATTACGACAAGGTCTTTTGAAAGCATGTTTGACCCATAATTCTTCTTTCGAGTTATGATCTTGTTTGAAAAGTCATCATGCTTTTCGAAACGCCACGACCCTCTTTTTGAAACATTCGTTTTACCCATTTAAGTAACCCATTGTCTATCTAAGGCTTCATTTAATGCTCATTGAACCTTACGTTCTAAATGAGTAATTACTCTATTACACATACCTGGCTCGGGTCAATGTATTGACCTGTTTTAATGCATTGCTATAATATTCGTTAAATAATAGCGATGCAAATATCATTTCTACATTAATTCCTGAAATCATATAACTCGACAAGAATCATTAGTCACTATTATCAAAAGGTGGTATCTTCACCTTTGGACCTGTTTGGTCTAAATGACCGATTTTATTAGCGAGATGACATGTATTTTCATCTCGACTATATGACTCGCTCCGATTTACATCGTGCGGTCGTTTTACTTATAATTCGTTTCTTAACACTTTTCGGCCTATTAAGGCTTACTTCATAAGTGTCTTTTAAAGCCAATAGTTATGGTCGACACGTGACCAATTTACCATTTTACCCTTATCGTTTGTTTTGGTTTACCCTATAAGGTAATCATTTAAGAGTTCATTTTCCATTTGTCATAAAATGATCGAATTACCGATTTAACTCCTTTTAAACCCTCCACGTGGTTTCTTGTCATGCTCAACTATCTTGTTTCGTATGCCTACACGCCGAAACATCATACCTCAACTATGTATTTATCTTAATTGTAACTAATACGATAGAGAATATTTTAAAATATAAGACTAGTGACTAGTCTTATATTAACAAGCGCTCTACCTAGGCCACAGTGTTATTTAGGCTATAACTTGTTTTATTGCCTAAACTAATTGGTCACCATTTTACCTCATACCTCGTCGTTCGGGTATGCGATATTGCCGTCATCTGCCCGTTTTGCATGTTTATACTACCATATCTAGTCATTCACACTATAACGTGATTACATTCTATATTACTTTTGTGTCCGTGATCACATCACGCCATGTTTAGTTTTACCTTGACCTTAGTCTAAGGCTGCACTCATTTTCTTTCGAATTATCTTTCCGACTCTATGACTTCCTATGTGTCCTTCGCGTCGGTTTATTTTTACTCATGTCGTTATTTGGTTTACGCCTCTATTTCCTTTCAACTCGTTACCGGGTTCTTTATCTTAATGTTTTTAACGCTCCGGTTTTATTGATCTGCGTTTTCCTTTCTATACTCTTTTACTTCATAACACATAGATTCAGCAATATTTCGCACTTTCATTATTCGAGTTGCGCTTACTTGGAATATCAAGTATTATACGTATTTGATCCGAACATCACCTTCCTTTTTTTTTTAGCGACCCTTGGGTCTGTTTCTTTTTACTAATGTCCCGAAGGCCCATTTCTTAAGTCTTATTTGGTAAAACCATTACTGTGGTTATACGGCTTTTGGGGTTTACTCGTTCTCATTCTAATACCTTCATAACATTTATTTACTAGCCTTTTATATAATCACTTCCATCACTGTGATCATCGTTGTTCCTCATAAGGATTTGATTAATAATATGTTACTTGGATGGTTACCCATACCCAAGTTTCTAAGTATGCATTTAACGATACTTCCTTATTCGTAGTGGCAAATAATATGTATCGTTTATTTGATTTTCCTTGAGGATATTTTCCGCCCAAGTCTTGACTTCTCATTCTTATCCTCGATCCAACTGTAACTGTAACAAAATTAATTCGTTTAATTTTATTATTCCTTATTGTTGCATGAAATTTATCCATATCGTTTGTTGATGTAAATAATGCTTCTACACATTTCATTTAGTTTGGCCAAGTCTATAACCTTGCCCTCGCTATTTATTATTATTGCAATTTCCGGGTTCGAGTGTGGATGCACTCCTTCCCGTTGCAATATCTATCGAGATTACTTTCACCTTTGAAATGTACAGTTTCAGCACCTCTTATAAACAATTAGAATTTTTATTACTACCTATTTCTTATTTCTCAAAGCATAGGTAAATTTCGTTAACGCGAATGTAGGATGTTGAATAAATCGATGTAAAACAACGATTTATTTGCACTCATAATAATTAAAAATTCATACTGAAATTTAATCTACAAGAGTGTACCTGAAACGACATCAGGTTCAGCTTTAGCCTCCGTGGCTATTATATAAAACAACTTTGTCCTTGATTTCTGGGCATCAGACCTTGTGTCGGCTGTGTCCTTGGTTCTGAGCCTCTCTGGACAATTAGGCTTTTTATGTCTTGGCTTACCACATGTGCCCTTGTGAATTTTTCCACAAACTCTGCACTGATGTAACACACTTTTTGTAACCCCCTTCCTGGGAGCTTTATTATACTTGAACTTCTTTACGGCTCTTGGATTCATATCCAACACCCTCCTTTCTTCTATTTCTTGTAGTATGCTGTCTTTCAATTCAACCATCATATCGTTCACCACCGGCACGATTGTGGTTTGTAATCTATCAATAGACTGTGATAGACTATTTTCTAGAGCTTTTCCGACCGTCTCGGAAATCTTAGCTTTCATTTGTTCAGTCAATTGAGATGTCGAATCATCTCCAGTTACTCCAGACATTTCTTTAACTGAAACATCCATCACAATTTATCAATAATTATTTCATTCGTTTCCATCTTATTATACGGAAATTTATATTATTCTCACTCAGTCATGAATAATGTGTTATTCTATTTCGGTTTGGTCAAGTGTATATCTTGCCTTACCTTTCTTACTTAGTGTATTTTCCCGGGTTCGAGCGTATTTATACACCTCCCCCCACATCTTTACGTCATCTTGAAAATGAAATGTTTACACTAATTGTTAAACATTTCATCTATGACATATGCGTCATTTATTTTGATCTAGCCAAGCTCACCACTTGCTTAAACCATTCATGTTTAGTGAACTTTTCTGGGTTTGAGTGTGTAAACACGCACTTCCCGTGCATATCAAATCAAATTTCCTTTTTCTAGTATTCTAGTAATTCTATTAAAGCAATTAATTCTTACCGGATGTCTTGAAACTGAAATGTTTACATCGATTGTTAAACATCTCATTTATAACACATGTTTTACTTGTTTTGATTCAGTCAAGTTCATAACTTGATTCAATCGTTCTTGTTTTGATTCGATCAAGTTCACAACTTGATTCCATCGTTCTTGTTTTGATTCGATCAAGTTCACAACTTGATTCCATCGTTCTTGTTTTGATTCGATCAAGTTCACAACTTGATTCCATCGTTCTTGTTTCATGCATTTCTTATATTTGAGTGAGCTTACACACTCTTTTCATGCACATTTGTTCATGATTTATTTCTATATTCTCTAATTTCTACTTAAACTATTAACTCTTACCGGATGCCTGATCAAGCTTGAACCGAACACTTGTTGACAACCTTGAGCTCTGATTACCAACTTGTAACACCCTTAAATTTTTATTGGAATTAATCACTAAATTTATACATTTTATACCAAAAGATATTAAATTACATAAGTTTCATAACTTGATTAAACTTTAGTCAACTAATGACTAAGTTGGATCATTCAAAATTTGTTTAAGAAATTGTTTACAAAGCATGAACAAAATCTAAGAATGATTAAACTATTGCGGAAGCTTCAAAAAACGTGTTCGGTTCTTTATCATTCGCTTGACCACCATCCGTAAGATCCACTTTGCTACCTATGGTCAAAATCTTTAAAACATTAGATCTGACACAGTTATATAGCACATAAATACAAAATCCGACAACAAAATCTAAATAATAAAATAATGTTTTATTTTATGGTTCCACCGTAATTTACGGTGTGACCGTAAATTACGGTACAATCTGGACTTCCCTGGTCACCGTAAACCAGAAGATAACTACCGTAAACATTTGATCCCTACCGTAAGTTACGGTAATACCGTAACTTACGGTAGTTGCTGGAAAACCATCCCTTGTTTGTTGTATTCATTGTGCTAAAACCCAACCCTCGGATTTCACTTTTCTAACCACTTACACCTTGAATTCTTGTATTTCTAACATGATATATATAAACCTATATCAAAAATCAATCCGTTATAATCCGGGAGCATTATCTATGCCTTACTTGATTTATCCGAACCGTTTGGCTCGTCTATGGAATTCCTTCCTTAATGACGACTACCAACGAGTTCTAACCAACTTTTGACCAATTATTCAATATAGCGATATCATCGCTTTAATTCGTAGCAAACTTTAATCTAAAATTCAACTATGCATATTGCAAAGATCTAAATTTACTTAATGTAACGGGTCAAGTTACATACTTGCATATCTAAACAACATTATCAACCAACAATTCTATTTAACTATTTTGACCCGTTTGTTTGTTGAGTGAGTTACACCACTTCATTGACATACCAAACGCCATCATTTTCTCCATATCAATATAGAACATAACTACGACTAGGTTTATCTATATTTGTAACGAGACACAAGTCACGTACCTTTAGAGCACACCCTTCAAACGCGTATCCGCTCCGGCTTGTCCGCTTGACGATCCGGATTCTTTGCCTAAAGAGTTCAATTCACATTCAACTTAGAACTCTTTTCATAATCGTTAACGCATAATTCTCTATAATAATTCAAATCTGCGTTTTCATCTGATTTTTAACATTTTAATCCCCACTTAGGCATTTTAACAAACACCTTGCGGGTCAGATTTTTTACATCATCAAAACCGAGTTCATGACTTATAATAATCATCTAAATCAACTTCAATTAGTCACATTTACACATGTTTTAACTTTCAATTTCAGAAGGTACCTCATAAAACTCAGATTACACTAGAACAAGGATCATGATCTTAGTGTTTACCAAATTTCTACAACTTATTAATCACCTACAATGGTGATTATGAACCCTACAAGTATCATGCAAGATTTTGACAAGAATTCATCTAGGGTTTATCCCTAAACATCATACTTTTTCTGAAATCACCTTCTATGATCGAATTACACTAGAAAAATCTTTCTAAACCCTAGTGTTCATCATTATCTTGTAAAATCCACAACCCACCTTCAAGGTGTTCATGGAATTTCCTGAATTTGAACATGATTTCACATGTAGTTGTCTAGGTTTCACTTCCAGACACTATATCATCCCTAATCTAACCAAATAACACACATGCAACATCTAATTTCAGATTTTCCAAAATCATGAGATTTTCAAGTTTAGAGATTTCATCAGATTTTACATACCTTTTAATCCTCTTGCGATGAGGATCACGATTCTAAGCTCAGATTTCGTTTTTGATCAGATTTGGACCTTCAATTTGGTTGTTTTGTGAATGTTAGGGTTTTGGAGAGCTTTGGTCGCCCCCTTCCCTCCTTCCTGGTCGATCTCTCACACATCAGTGTGTTTGAGATTTTATTTCTTTTGTTTTATTAAATTTAGTTTCAATTTAGGCACATTAGGTCCCTTGTCTTTTGTTTTTATTTTGTTTTTAATCTTTAAGTTTCTCATAGGTCATTAACTAACTTGGTTAGGGTCATTTACTAGTTAGTTTATTTTACTAATTTATTTGCACCCAAATTGCAAATTTATAAATTTCACATTTTCGGGATGTTACACACAGGGACCATCCGGGCAATTAACTCTACAAGTTATTTAAAGTTCGGTTCCGCGAAATATTAATTAACACAAAATAATGAAATTTATATTTCCGCCACTGTTATTCGGGTCTCGTGTTTAACCTGTGGACCCGAACCCGAAACAAGACTGAACCGAGGCCACAACTGACCAGCTTTGACCGAGTTTGTCCCGACAGTTGACCGAGTTGTCTGGTTGGCCGAGTTTTACGAGATCCGTTTTCGTACCGAACGTCGTGAAATATCGTAGGATATCATTTTAGGATTAAAAATACGTTAATGTTGTCGGAAATCGATGTGTGAGGTGCTCGCTTGTCGGTTTCGTTAAAAGTGCGTGAAATACGTCGGTTGTCGTTTCTTGACGATTTCCTGATCTGATTTCGACTGTGATTCAAAAAAAAAAAAAGCGAACACGTATTTCCTAAAAATATATAAATGCAGAAATACGAGGCGTTACAATAAGTCTAAGGTGTTGTATGTTTTTTAAGAGGTAAGTCTGAGGTCTGCGGTGCGGATTATATTTGTAGGCGTCTGTAGAAGAAGAGGTGGACCAAACCTCTGCAGTCTGCAAGAAGAAGGTTGTTTGTTTATTACCGTTTGTAGACTTCTAAAATAAATTGGTGGTGGTGTACGGATGGTGGTGGACAGCGGTGCGGGACGGTGCTAGTGGTTGGGGGACGTGGACAGTGGGTGGTGGTGATGGACGACAGTGGTGGGTGGTGGTGATGGACGACAGTGGTGGGTGGTGGTAGACGGTGGTGGGTGGTGGACGGTGGTGGTGGTGATTAACCTTCTGCAGACCTTAGAAAATCTTAGAGTGGCTGGGCCAAGTCTGCACCAAGAAGAGCTTGCGCAAACGTTTTTTTAATGAAACATCTTCAGAAAAACAAATACTCTGCAGATGGCAATGTCTGTGCGTGGTCTGCGCGGCGTAGACAAAAGAGCCTGCACAGATCTTAAAAAAACAAACACCACCTAAATAATTATCTAATTAAACAAACTAATAATCAATTAAGAGGCTCAAATAACATTCGTGTTAAACGAGCCCGCACTCTCGCGTCACATAACTCGATTAATCACCAAAGTAATTATCTTGATCAGCAAGTTAATCTAATACCCTAAATTACCCGTCGATAGCACTAAAATTATCAACACTACACATAGCCCATGGTTTTTTGTTTTTTTTTACCAAAAAAACACTTTTAGCCTTTAAGTCGTCATCATCATCATACTCGGTAAATCCCACCAATAGCGAAGCTAAGATAGGGTCTGAGGAGTGTAGATGTAGAGAGCCTTACCTCTACCCCGTAGGAATAGAGATGTTGTTTCCAGTGAGACCACTGGCTCGATTGTAGTTTCGTATCAAGCCGACCTAAGACACATAACACTCAAACAATTGGGACAGAGACTGATTGGTGCATGTACCCCCTGTCTTTCGGTTGTCAACATCACCACATGATGCATGATTAACCATCCGCCGCTTTTAACTTTTAGCCTTTAAGTATTAAGGTTTTCTGGTAATAGATTCAAGTTTTTTTTTTTTTTTTCATTTTCGCTACACGTTGGGGTAACAAAGAAAAAGGATGATATTCTCGTACAAAAGAACGATTTTGTAGTTAAACGTCTAAAAAATAAATTTTAATTCTTTTTAACATCATTTTTTACACATATATACCACATAATGTTACACTATAATGATTTATATTCTCACCATTTTTATGGGGCAAACATCATATCACTAGACCAATACATCATGGGTAGAACTTTAATATGTTAGATTAAATATTATTTATTTAGTATTTAATCTTGTAGCCTATATAATCATTTATATTATATTAGATCAAAATATATTAATAACCTATTATAATTAGTTGGTAATTGTTGATGGACCATATTACCCTTATTAACTAATTAGGTTTCCTCTTGGGTGTATAAATAAGGGACTTATTAGAGAGTTAAAGGGTTTTAGACAGTTAGACACTTTACACAATCAATCAACCCTCATTAACATCAATTCGAACTCTCTCCCTCAACCGAATCCTTACCCTACTTTCGGTTATCATCACCATCATTACTTTACATCCTAAGGAGGAACCGAATCAACTTGACAAGCATGTCGAACTCAATGGCTGGATCTCTGACTGGATTCTCCTCTGCTTTGAATGCCATAACAGGTATGTTATTCATGTTTTCCATTTAGTTTAAACAGAACTGATCAACATGTGGTATCAGAGCATATGTTGATAAATCAGTTCTGATTTTGTATCCATTATTCTCGGATCAAAAATCTGGAAAACGAAAGTTTTAAAGCCTTAAAATCAAAACTGTTTTCGAGTTGTTTGTGACCGAAATCCCTGTTTTCGGATCCTGCTAATTGATAAACCGACTCGAAATTATAAAGGACTAAGCTTATTGTCACGAAATCCATTACAAAACCATTAAAATCAGATTTCGGATTTCCAGATTATGTTCTTATTATTTTAGGGTTCATCATTTATGTTCTAAGAAACTCGAAAAATTCATAAAATTTGGAATATAATTTTGGATTAGTAAGTGTTTTACTGTTTTGATCTAAATTTTTATCTATTAAATTTTCGAAAACTGTTAAAGATATAATCAGTTATTATTTTCGAAATCCTTGATAAGTTTAGATCATGATTAAAACAGGAAATACTATCCCAAATCCCTTAAATTTCGAGTTTCAGTTTTATCACAATCAGCAGCTGTTAACAGAGATCACGACTCGCAACCACAATCATTACAAGTCGAGACTAAGGTTGCGACTCGCAACCACGAGATTGCGACTCGCAACCACGAGATTGCGACTCGCAACCACGATCATCATAACTCGAGACTAAGATTGCGACTCGCAACCACGAGATTGCGACTCGCAACCATGACCATCACAACTCGAGACTAAGATTGCGACTCGCAACCGCACTCATCACAACTCGAGACTGAGATTGCGACTCGCAACCATAACCATTGCGACTCGAAACTAAGATTGCGACTCGCAACCGCACTCATCACAACTCGGAGTTCGATCCGCGCTAACAGGTGGTTTGCTATTAAATACTTGGTTTTGTTAACACTTACTTACTTAATTAATCAGAATCAGATAATTTTACAAAACCAAAATAGCTTAACTTGAATGAGCTTTTGATGTATTAATTCTGGCCAAAGCTGATTTAATACATCTATTTATTGTTCAAGTATTATTAAAAGCTATGTTAAGTATGCATTACAAACCTGAAATGTCTTAATTCTGGCCAAAGCTGATTTAATTCATTTATGTTTAGCATGACTTGACAAGTGCATAACTAAAGTGATTGTCTCATTTCTGGCCAAAGCTGATTTGTCACAATTACTTTGCACACATATTTAAATGATTACACTTCTGGCCAAAGCTGATTTGTCTTCATTTAAATAGAATTTTACTAAGTCTATTATTTTGATGTTAGTAATAGACATTATCACAGCTTCATAATTATAATGGTCATTATTTATGCCTGCCTTAGTATAACATGCCCTTAGATCACATTAAGACTTCTTTCTTAGTATCATAACTTGCTCATCTTATTTCCACTATCAGCACCCAATCAAGGGATTCCACCTTTGACTGGTGATAACTTTGCTGCTTGGAAGGATGCCCTCATGCTTACTCTTGGGCTGCTGGACTTTGATTATGCTCTAAGAGAGAATAAGCCAGCGGACCTTACTGCTACTAGTACTGCTGCTGAGCAGTTACTCCATGATAAGTGGACTAGGTGTAACCGCATGTCTCTCATGTTCATGAAGCAGTCCATTCATAACTCAATCAGAGGGGCCATTCCTGATTCTGAAGATGCTAAAACCTATCTGGCTTCTGTGGAGGATCAATTCAAGGGAACATCAAAAGCACACGCTAGCACTCTTATCCTCAAGCTGGTGATGACTAAGTATGATGGGAGGAGCGGCATTCGCGAACACATCATGATGATGCATGACATGGCCAATAAGTTGAAGGGCCTAGAGATGGAGATCAGTGATGGTTTTCTTGTTCACTTCATCATCACTTCGCTTCCTTCGTCCTATGAAGCATTCAAGATCAATTACAACACTCAGAAGGACAAATGGACGATGAGTGAGCTGATCGCCATGTGCGTGCAGGAGGAAGAGCGTATGAAGATGGATCGCCATACTGATGTTGCTAACTTCACCACCTCCAGCTCAAAGAAGGGGAAGAACAATTATCCAAGAAAGGATGCTTCTAAGGTTCAAAAGCCAAATCCAACTCCTAATACAAGTGCACCTTCCAGCTCTAAGAACTCCTTAGGCAAACCCTATTGCAAGTTCTGTAAGAAAACAGGACATAAGCAAAAGGAATGCCCTGACTTCAAGGAGTGGCTGGCTAAGAAAGGTAACGATTTTTTCATGATACTTGAGTCCTTTAATTTAAATGTTCCTGCTAATTCTTGGTGGTTTGACTCTGGTTCTATGGTACATGTTACCAATTCACTTCAGGGATTCCTTACAATCCGGAAGCTGGGAAGAAACCAAAGAACACTTAAAGTTGGGGATGATCGGGAATTAGAAGTGAAGGCCATAGGAACATTATAATTATTTTTAAAAACTGGTTTATGTATTAAACTTTATGATACCTTATATGTTCCTGAGGTAACTCGGAACCTTGTATCAGGACCAAAGTTAGACATGGACGGTTTTGTCGTTTCTCATGGTCATCGCAAACTCTCTATTCTCTATGATTCCGTTGTTTATGGTACTGGCATTCTGGATGGTGGTCTCTATAGATTAGAACTAGATGATAATTTTTCTAAATCTTTGTTGTCATATAATATTAATGAATCACTCACAAAGATAGAAAAGAAACAAATTCGAGACTTAGAGACTTCATCTATGTTGTGGCATCAACGTTTAAGCCACATCTCAAGAGAACGATTAAATCGTCTCGTAAAGGATGAAGTCTTACCTCCTCTCGATTTCACCGATTTTGGAACATGTGTCAAATGTCTCAAAGGCAAAATGACATTAGCAAATAAGAAAGGTGCCACTAGGAGCTCTAATTTATTAGAACTCATTCACACTGACATTAGTGGTCCTTATCAAATTGCTGGTATAACAGGACATACTTCATTTATCACTTTCATTGATGATTATTCTCGTTACATGTACTTGTATCTTATAAAGGAGAAATCTGAATCTCTAACAACTTTTAAAGATTATAAAGCTGAAGTTGAAAAGCAATTAGATCGTCAGATTAAAGTTATGAGATCAGATAGAGGCGGTGAATATTATGGAAGACATACTGATGTGGGTCAAGCTCCTGGTCCATTTTATGAGTTTTGTAAGGGCCAGGGGATTGTGAACCAATACACCATGCCTGGTACACCTCAGCAGAATGGTGTAGCTGAAAGAAGAAATCGTACCCTTATGAACATGGTGCGCAGTATGTTAGCCAACACTAATTTACCATTATTCCTCTGGACTGAAGCGTTAAAAGCAGCTGTTCATATACTCAATAGAGTTCCTTCTAAGTCTGTCCCTAAAACTCCTTATGAACTTTGGACAGGAAGGAAACCGAGTCTTAAATATATGAAAGTATGGGGCTGCATTGCTGAAGCAAAACTTTACAATCCTTTCCTAAGGAAACTTGACCCTAAAACAGTTACCTGCTTCTTTATCGGGTGTCCTGATCATTCGAAGGGTTATCGTTTCTATTGTCCTTCCCATGTCACCCGTATTGTTGAAACCAAGCGTGCTGCGTTCTTGGAGGATTTTAAGATCAGTGGGAGCAGTACCAACCCTTACGAAGAATTGCAAGAAGTACAAGACGCGGGGGGGAGAGACTCGTCGCTTATCATTACTCCGTTTACTCCTCTTGTACCCCATGCAACTGCACCTGAAGTCACTGCACAAAATCCATCTCCACAATCAGAACCCATTATACCTCATAACGAAGGCACATCAAACGCTCAAAACCAAGACAACGCTGAACCCGATAATCAACTCAGGAGGTCATCTAGGCAAAGAAGGCCTACTAATTGGGATGATTATGTTACCTACCTGACTGAAATGGATGCTGGAAAGCTCAATGATCCTATCTCTTATAATGAAGCCATTAGCAGTGATCAGTCTTCTGAATGGAACAAAGCAATGATTGATGAGCTTGAATCCATGAAGAAAAATGACGTTTGGGATTTAGTCGAATTACCCAATGGTGCCAAACCTGTAGGTTGTAAATGGGTGTTCAAAACAAAACTGGATCCGAATGGGAACGTTGAACGCTACAAAGCGAGATTGGTTGCAAAGGGCTACACTCAGAAAGAGGGAATTGATTATCAAGAGACGTTTTCACCTGTCTCTCGTAAAGATTCATTAAGGATCGTCATGGCCCTAGTAGCTCATTTTGATTTAGAGCTGCATCAGATGGACGTCAAAACTGCTTTCCTTAACGGAGACTTAGACGAAGATGTTTACATGAAACAACCTGAAGGCTTTAAACCTGAAGGTCAGGAGCATCTAGTCTGTAAGTTGAAGAAATCCATTTATGGGTTAAAACAAGCATCACGTCAATGGTACCTAAAGTTTGATGAAGTCATGAAGAGGCAAGGTTTTATGAAGAATCAAGTGGATCAATGCACCTACCTCAAGATGAGTGGGAGTAACTTTACTATACTTGTCCTTTACGTAGATGACATTTTACTGGCAAGTAATAGTTTAGACATGTTGCATGAGTCGAAGCGTTTACTCTCGCATAACTTCGACATGAAGGATCTCGGAGATGCTTCTTACGTCATTGGCATCGAAATTCACCGAGATAGACACAAAGGGATCTTAGGATTGTCTCAAAAGACTTACATAGATCGTGTCCTTACACGTTACAACATGCAACAGTGCAAACCCTCCGTCGCTCCAGTAGTTAAGGGAGATGTTTTCGGTTCATTCCAGTGTCCGACAACAGAGGTTGAAAAGGAGCAAATGAGCCAGATACCTTATGCGTCAGTAGTCGGGAGCCTGATGTATGCTCAAGTCTGTACTCGCCCAGATATCGCTTATATTGCTGGAATGCTAGGTCGTTATCAGACTAATCCTGGCCTAGATCACTGGAAAGCAGCTAAGAAGGTCCTTAGATATCTGCAAGGGACGAAAGACTATAAACTGACATATAGAAGAAGTGATCATTTAGAAGTGGTAGGTTATTCTGATTCTGACTTTGCTAAATGCAAAGATGACAAGAAATCCACTTCGGGCTACATCTTTATGTTAGCAGGCGGACCTATCTCATGGAAGAGTCATAAACAACAGTTAACTACAACTTCCACAATGATGGCAGAGTACATTGCTGTTTACAACGCAACCTGTCATGGAATGTTGCTTAGAAATCTGATCACTGGACTCAAGATTGTTAATTCCATTTCTAGACCATTGAAGCTTTACTGTGATAATTCAGCTGCCGTTAGTTTCTCGAACAGTAACAGTTCGACTGGAGCTGGTTTATATCTTGATACAAAGTACTTGTTCGTACGTGAACGAGTTGAGGAAAATAATCTTTGTATTGAGTATATTAGTACTAAAGATATGCTTGCGGATCCGATGACTAAAGGTCTCCCACCTAAAGTTTTCGAAGAACATGTATCGAATATGGGACTTACTAAAGACCTTATTTAATGGCATATTGTACTAGCTTATGTTTTAATTAATAAAATTTCCTCAGTTTGATTTTGTATGTCTCTAACATATGTTCTGCCGGTGTAATGACATATAGACAAATATAAATACAAATCAGACGCTAAAGGGCTGTGTATTTTGATCGTAACTGTTAGGTTTTAAATTGAGGCTATAGTATGATTAATGGGGGTCCTGAGTCGAATGATGATTCAACGGCTGTATTTCTCTGCTATAGTTCTTGGTTTAAAGCTAAAATGAGTGTTAACTCCTGGCCAGGCTTACCTAATACTCATGATAAATGATTACTTGGCTAAGTGGGAGAATGTTAGATTAAATATTATTTATTTAGTATTTAATCTTGTAGCCTATATAATCATTTATATTATATTAGATCAAAATATATTAATAACCTATTATAATTAGTTGGTAATTGTTGATGGACCATATTACCCTTATTAACTAATTAGGTTTCCTCTTGGGTGTATAAATAAGGGACTTATTAGAGAGTTAAAGGGTTTTAGACAGTTAGACACTTTACACAATCAATCAACATTCATTAACATCAATTCGAACTCTCTCCCTCAACCGAATCCTTACCCTACTTTCGGTTATCATCACCATCATTACTTTACATCCTAAGGAGGAACCGAATCAACTTGACAAGCATGTCGAACTCAATGGCTGGATCTCTGACTGGATTCTCCTCTGCTTTGAATGCCATAACAGGTATGTTATTCATGTTTTCCATTTAGTTTAAACAGAACTGATCAACATAATAGCTAAAAAGTTATATGAAGCGTAAACATGATTAGCGTATGACACAAGAAGCAAACATGTTTGCTTAGGTTGAAAGAGGCACTTATCTTGGAGCTTATTTAATCCCATGAAACCAACCAATAGAAAAGTGTTACCTCATTTGAACCCATCCCATCTCGTTTCAACCCTAAAGGGATGAGACACCCATTTAGTTGAACCTACATTTTTTTTAACGGTAAATTTGGATTACTGACGAACCACTGAAATATCATCGTGCCACCAGTAGAACTACCGGATCATATCCATCTCCACTAGGCATAATGCATATACACCAATTCAGGAGAAAACCCAATAAATATGAGAAAAACCTCCTTTATGGGAATCAAACCCAGTACATATTGGTTTCAAAGTCTTATCTCACCACCAAGATGACACTAGGCTATAAAGCCATGGGCAGTTGAACCTACTACCCAGTTCAATTCACCATCCAATAATATTGTGTTTCATCGCCATCTAGCACACCCTTTGCCTTTCTAGTAACTTGTGCAACGTTAAATCATTCCATCTAGCATGGGGTTCGGAAAACCATGATTGACCCCGTAAGCCCATCTTGCAAGGGTTACGACTCTATGACCGTGTAATCTGGTGAACCCGCCCTCCCATCTTAGAGAACCCCATCCAACCTTACAAGTTACATCAACTACCAATAATATGATTCCTTATTAGAAATTTTTTAAAAAATTATCAACTCTATTCGCAATTTGGGCTCTTTTGAAATGAATAAATTATTAATAATATGCTCACCACTATTTATGAAAAATAAATTATTATATTATGAGAATATGTCACAGAATAGTAAACAAGTTTCAAAAGTGTTCTAATTAGGTCACTCGTATCGTTTTTGTCCCAATTAGATAACTTAACATCCATATCGAGTCATGTCCTTTTTTCTATATGTCAAGAAAAAAATGAAGAATAAGATGTTAGGGTCGGATTATTTTAATATATGAAATTATATTTATTAAAAATAAAAATACTTTAATTACATTAAAAATAAAAATAAAAACAAGTTACAATTCACGTCATTAGTCAAAGTTAGCATCAAATAAAAGGGAAAAAAGAAACAAAAATCCACATCACCATGGTTACTTATGAAATGGATGAAAAAACTCTTAATTTTAATGAAAAATGAAAGTTGAGTGAACTGATTGGAACACTTTTAAAACTTGAGTGACCTAATTAGAACACTTTTAAAACTTGGTTACTATTCTACAAACTTGGTGGCTACTCTAACGTCTTATCATATCATTTTTTTACTTTAACCCTTTCACTTTTAGTTTTGACACTTAGACTCTTTAACTTTCTAAAAACTGTATTAAAAGTCATTTTGACCCTCTAGAGTTATAAATGTGTATTTTTGTATATGTATATGTACATGTCAGTATAAACTCAAGTTGGTTTACACTTCAATGTTCTGTCGGGCCAAATATAATACGTTCTCGAACTTATTTTTATGTGTGTTTTCAAGTGTATATTTTGACGTAAATTTCGGAAACAAGTGCAGTCAAATATAATACGTTAGACGATATAAATTTGAGTTACTTTACGTTTCGACGTCGCGACAACACGCTAGAGAAATTTACTAGTTTGCATAAAATATTATTAACACACATAAATGTGGGGCTTATAAACGAAAAGCCCAAACAACTAAGAAACATGACCGACCGGCTACAGGTCTAGGGACCACAACATGATTCGCCTCTTACCCAAACCTGACCATGACACCGCCTTGTGACCCGATCACGACGCAAAATGTTCAAAGCATGCATTACAGAAAGTATCTTTTACATTTTCAAATATCATCAACTCACCAAATCTTGCTTTTGTTTAGAAAATTCCAAACTATAGACTAAACTGATCTAGATAGAAAACAAAGAATGTGATGTGGTTTGTATTTTAAGTTCCAACTAGGTGGTCAAAATAACATTTCAACTTGAATTTATACCGACACGTACATGTATAAAAATAAGCACTTAAAACTCAAGGTGGGTCAAAATGACATTTCATAAAGTTTTTAGAAAGTTGAAGGGGTACAACTGTAAAAACTGAAAGTTAAGGGGTTAAAGTAAAAAAAAAAAAAAAAGGTTAGTGTAGCGAGCACTACACTAACTTTGACTTGTACCCAAACTGTTAATCGCAACCAAAATACAACCACCTAACTAATTACATTACAATCAGGGGCGTACCCACCCTAAGCCAAGGGTGGGCGGGCGCACCCCATAAAAATATTTTTAGTGTTATTTTTCGCCGGAAATCCCGACCGCACCCCTTGGAATTTTTCACCCGTACCCCTTGAAAATTTTCAACCGTCACACTTAGAAAAAAAATAATTATTAACCACTGGGTGGAGTTATTGTAAAAAAGACCAAAAGTGTGAGAAAGGTAAGAAAGAATCTCAACCATTAGATTAAAATTAAATGAAAAGGGTAGGATTGTAAATGCATTAACAAATTTAAATATGGTAATCCTTGATTTAAGGATTTGGAGAGAGAAAATCCTGGATTTAAGGACTTATAACCGTCCATAAATATAACACCATTCAGAAAAAATATAACACCATTCAGCACAAAAATAACACTATTCAGCACAAAAATAACACCGTTCAGCAGTAAATAAAAAAACACCATTCAGTACAAGAATATAACACCATTCAGCAGTAAAATAAAAAAAAACATCATTCAGTACAAAAATAACACCATTCAGTACAAAAATAACACCATTTAGTAAAAAATAACACCATTCAGTATAAGAATATAACACCATTCAGTACAAAAATAACACCATTCAATACAAGAATAACACCATTCAGCAGTAAAATAAAAACACCATTCAGTACAAAAATAACACCATTCAGTAAAGAAAAAAATAACACCTCTGTATCATCTTCTCCACTTCCGGCACCACCACTGGCACTTCCGGCACCACCACTGCTGCACCACCGCTGCAGATCCGCACAACCACTGCCGCTGCCCGCTCGACGTCGCCGCTGCCGCTCGCCGTCGCCGCTGCCGCTCGCCGTCGCCGCTGCCGCTCGCCGTCGCCGCTGCCGCTCGCCGTCGCCGCTGGTCGCTCGCCGTCGCCGCTGCTACTCGTCGTCGCCACTGTTCGATCGATTATAGAGATAGACGAACCCTGAATCAATTTTGGAGACCAAGATCACGATGCTTTGATTGTAGAGATAGAGAGAGAAACTGTACGATCAAATTGGAGAGAGAGATCGGAATAATAGGAATTTTAATTTACAGTTTCCTATTTTGAATGGGTATAAAGACTTTATTACCCCAATAATTTTCAATTAAGTCCAAATTAAGAAAAATATTTAACATTTTGGTCCCTATTGATCTCAACCATTAGATCAAAAGATCTAATGGTTGAGATTCTTTCTTACCTTTCTCACACTTTAGGTCTTTTTTACAGGATCCTCTACCATTAACCACTTATTCACTTAATTATTTAATCCAATTAAAGCCCAATCTGCAATCAATTTTTATTAACAGAAGCCCAAACCCAACCTAAAGAAATTTAAACTAAATAAAATAACCCAAACCCATCCACCCATTCCATTTCCAAATCCCGCCCCCAAAAAAACTCTTAGCGACTTAACGCCACTGCTCACGACCTGGTGGCTTTTTTTTTTACCAAAATAAAACAAAATTCCGGTTGGACCAACCCATATTACGTCAGAATTCCAATATAGAACTAGTATGGTTTATTTATTTATTTATTTATTTTGTTTTATGTGATGATTAGGAGAAAATATAGATATGTAAGGGTTTAATCTTTTTATATTTTTTGTTGTTCTAGACTTGTAGTTAAATGATTTTGTTGTTTTATTTA
Source organism: Helianthus tuberosus (assembly GCA_030545235.1). NCBI lineage: Eukaryota > Viridiplantae > Streptophyta > Magnoliopsida > Asterales > Asteraceae > Helianthus > Helianthus tuberosus. The sequence goes on along the minus strand of CM060401.1, from coordinate 192,613,691 downwards.
TAGCTTTGTTTGTTTAAATGATTAGTTATAACTTATAAGTAATCAACAGTTAATATTAGGGCTTGAATGTTTAAAAATATAATTGAAAGTTATGAGCTATGGTTGAACATGATTGTTTATTTTGTTTAAGTGTTTAGTGTTGTTTTAGAACTTATGGAGCAAATTATATGTGTTAGGAACAATGAGTAAGAATGTAATGAACTTATGACGTGTTTAGTATATTTAGATTATATTTTGGATATATTTCAAAAAAAAAAAAACTTGTAGGGCACAATTTTAAATACGTTTGTAATTTATAATGACGTTTGAAATGTTTTTTATGATTTATAAATTTTAGTTTGATGTTCTTTTGTCTTACATGATCCGAACCGACCAGCTATGAACCGATATTTTTATACAGCTTGGGGCCTAAAATCTTTGAAAATATTTCGCACCCCCAGGAAAAAATTCCTAAGTCCGCCACTGATTACAATATCCCATACTCTTTGACATGTTTGACCAATTAGCATATGTATGTAAACATGATAATTAGCATGTGTATGTAAATATGATTAGGTCCTAGGGATAGCAAAAGAGCCCAAACACGACCGGAAAACCAGAGACATTCAAAACAGGTAATGGAACGGGTATTCAGGTAAAAAGAATCAAGTATGGAATTACTTTTCAAAACTTAACTAGCACGGTGTATTCAGGTAAAAAGAATCAAGTATGGAATTACTTTTCAACACTTTACTAGCACGGTATTAGAAGTACCTGATCACCGGAACCCATTTACCCACATAGAAGCCGAATGTATTAATGTATTTTTATAATATTAAAAATTATAATAAATAGTAAGTTGAAGTTGTTAAAAAACTTAAATTGTTTAGATTGTAGAACTTTTAGAAATGCGGTTGTAAAGAAACTATAATCGGATTTCGAGTAACAGAGATCCTTTTAAAGCGTACACCCGCAAAACCCGACAATTATTACTACGAGAACTTCGTATAGAAGATTGTTTCATAAACTTGTACGGAACTGTGATTACCAAAATCCGTCCTATACCCCACCCATTGCCATCTCTAGACAAGAACGTACATGTACATGTACTAGATAGTTTAATAGTTTTTACATGAAAATAACTCAAAACTAACTTTAAGTAAACTAGTATTTTTACCCGCGCATTGCGGCGGGAGTTTTTTTATCACTGCAATACCGAAACTCGGTATAACAACCGATAGAGATAACATAAAAGCATGGGAAAAAGAACATCGAAATGTCAATATACATGTCGGAAAAAAGTGTTAAAAGACAAAATGCTAAAAGCAAAAAAAATGGTGCTAATGATATCACGGTAACAATATTGTTCGGTTGGAGTCGGTTTGTTTCGTCACGTAAGAGAGAAAAAAAACGCAAAAAAACGAAATACTAAAATGAATAAAAGCAGAGGGAGTGAACATGTATATTACCATAGTTAAAGTAAAGGTACTAAACATGTATATTAGGAAAGTTAACTAATTGGGAAAAACTTTATTAAAGTAGAGGTACTAAACATGTATAATAGGAAAGTTAACTAATTGGGAAAAACTTTATTAAACTCGAGGGACTAAACATGTATATTAGAAAAGTTAAAGTAAAAGGACTAAACACTAAGTGTAAAATGAGTAAAATTCTAGTGAGCAACCACAAGGCGACATGTGGCTATGTCGGATTGGCCAACCGACATAGCCTTTTAAGTATATGTATAATATGTTCAGTTACACAAACATGCCCAACATCCGAAATTAGGAGGGGCAATGGTGTTGAGGAAACTGATTTATTTCTTGAAAGAATGTACAAATTTACATCTGGTGACAACAAATTCTAACTTGTAAATGAAAATCTATACAGCAGTAACGGAATTTTTAACTCCCATCACCAGATAAGATTACTTTTATTTAAAACAATATTTACAGAGATTGTAATCAAACAAGATAACTCGACCTTTTAGTTGCTGATGTCGAAGTACTTGGGATCCGACGGATGATGATATTCCACATGCAACTGCAGTTTTAGACCACCAAAGCTCGTTAAAATAACCCAAAGAAAAAATGTTTCGGGTCAACCCAACCCACCCGACCCGCCCAGTTTGCCAACGTAGAGATAAATGATACAGCTAACTACCTTGCCTTCATCAGCATCAGAGTGACGTTGAGGAAACACAACCCGCATGTCATTATACAAATAGAACCGTCTTTCTGCTCCAAGGTTTTTAGAGTTCGTATCTGGTACAGATAATGGATCTGATTTGCACCTTTGAACGGTCCTCGAACTTTTCTTTAAAGCCGGGCAAAGAAAACGCAGATGGAGAGCATAACGTAAGACACCTGTGTTATTCGAGTTCTCATTTGCTTTTGGTGAATTTCGCACAGAAGATGCACCCCCTGTTTTAGAAGCCGGTGTTGTTGACGCTAAGGTCACCTTCTGCCGCAGAAATGTCTACATTAAAATAAATAAGTTAACGATTGTGTGTTTTAGTTACTCGTTTACATTATTATATGCTTCACAACAGTAGGGCAATAAAAGAAAACTAACCTTGGTGCCAGCTGGCATGTCACTCAAGTCGTAGTTACAAAGGAACGTATGAATTGGAGTCTTTTCAGGATTGCTCAGGACCTACAGAAACCGTTTAAGCAAATAAACATAAAAATCGTTCCTTTTTTGCTTATACTTCAAAAGCATAGTTGAGTATAAACAATTTTGAACATACCAATTGTATGCGACCTTTCATAGGGACCCGCAAACGACTTCTTTCTACTTGTGGATCGTCAATGCTAAGGCTCCTTTTCATTTTTTGACTTTTAGGTTTGTTTGGCGAAGGTTGACCAGCAAGGTCAATGGATGAGTAGTAAAGCAAGAAGTTATCCCCGTCCACGCTTGTTACCGCAAATGGAAGTTTCTGAGGGTGTGGTGAAAAACTTCCTCCGGTAACGTTTAAAACCGCAAGAAACCCATCAATCTTCTGCCATTATCAACAACACCGAACGGAGATATAATCAAAATCGCGTATTCATGAAAACCAACCAACAAATTAAGTAAAAAGGAAAAAAGAAAAGCTGACCTGGCTGACTGCGGATGAAGCTAAACGACCCGATAATAACGACTCTTCGAAGGACCCAATCCATGACCGTCTCACTTGTAGCCCACTGGGGGTCCTACATAACTTCGGAGATTGGGTCAAGTAAGACGAATCTTGACCCCAATCACCCGACATTTCGATCATCGTCTCAGGGGTATTCGGAAAAGATTTGCTACCGATTCTAAAATCTTCTTGAAACGATAGAATATCAGAAATGGTTCCGTCGAGAGATAACTCTAACTCCTTCATGGTTAGATGGTTATCTTCTAACTCGTTGGTCAGAACCCTAGACGGTTTTGACGTTCTAGAGAACTTTGGACCGAGTGGAGATAAAGACAGAGGAGACGATACCGCTTTTCTTGAAGGTATCGCTATGGGCGAATTCAAAGACCGTAACGTTGATTCTAAGCCATCTAGTCCTGGTGAAGATGATAACGAACTAAAAGAAGGATAATCTGAGTTCTCGAGCACAGGACCGTCAGTGAAAAAAACAGAACTTTTTCCGAAACTTACGCTTTCCATGTTCTTGCATTGTTGAAAACTAGTCGGTGACAACACGATAGGTGTCACGATTTTGGGAATCACGATTTCGGTATTCTTATGATCTTGAAAAGCGGAAAAAAGATCGTTATCCGAGCTGGTTTGTGGCTTGTGGTCGAACTGATTTGGTAAAATCAAGCCGTTTAACGGTGATGATAACCTTTTCCTAACTATAGCTCCACTGTTCTCTAGGACATTATCAGTAGTATTATCAGTCTGCATACCATCAAATGCAAAACCAGAAGAGCTTGATGATTTTGATTCAAAGCCGACAATTCTGGAAACGGCAGTTTGAACATTTCGTCCGGTTTTGCGAGTGAGTGTTGTAATCTTATCCGACGAACTAAGTTTCTGCCAGTTTACGTGTTTATCTCTGTGTAAATTGGAGATATCTGTGGAACTGGTCACACCTGGCACACGAGTGACGTGCATTCCACTCATGTCACAGCTGCTTAATCCGTGAAAATGAGACGGTGACTGGACTGAAGTGCTGAACGATGCAGTTACTTCTTCGGCAAGTTTGCTAGACGAGGCTTGAGGCAAGCCCATGGTTATTTTTTTTTTTCTTTTCTTCTTTTTTTTTTTTTTTTTGACTTCCTAAATCTATGAAAAGCGTTAAACTACTAACCTAGTTTACTACACCAAGGTTCTAACCGGGAATTTAAATTATCTATATAGATCTAAGACACACGTACAGCAGAAACTTAACATGGAAATCTAGCTATATTTCATACCTACATAAAACTATTCACTATCTATCGGTTCTAATTAGCATTCCAATCTTTGCAACAGTCTCTTCAAATCCCAAACCTAACCCAAATGTCCAAATAGCACATGTAACACAATCGATAATTCCTTGAAATCGGTAAGAAGAATGAGATCGGAAGTCCATTGTTTATTCCAGAAAACCGAGCTCAAAACCTGGAGTTACATTAAACACAATCAAATTTAACAGCAAGCATCACATTTATCCAAGTGAAAAACATCAAATGACATTGCAACAAAAGGAATTTCAAGTTTAACTTGTTCTCATTTAACAATATCCATTTTCAAACACTAAAAACAGAATCTGAACTTCATTCATGTACACAGATCAATGAAGATGCTACCAACAACTAATGCTAAGTGAAAACAGAGAAACAGATTCAAAACAACACATTGTAACGCAATAATTACTTCAAAATCTATAGAATCACACCAATCCGTCCTGTCAATACAACGTTTCACACAGATAATCAAATCATCCTTATTTTAAACCTAATTTCTGAAAACTGAAACAAACGAAACATCAAATGAACTCACAGTTATCTGAATCTAGATACACCACAACTTCATTCAAGCACACATATCAATATCAATGAAGATGCTAACAACAACTAATGCTAAGATCAAATAAAGAACCAGATTCAAAACTGCAAGTTGAAACACAATAATTGCTTCAAAATCTATAGAATAATCACAGCAATCCGTCATGTTCATATAACATTTCACACAAATAATCAAATCAACTTTATTAAAAACCTAATTTCTACATACGAAAGTCAAATTGAACTCAAACTTCAGTCGTTTACGGCAAATTAAATCTACAACATCGAGATTAAACAACAATAGTTTTCAATTCGTCAGTTGTATGCACAGTAAACACGCATTGATCAAAAGCAAAAATCAACGCCTCAATTAAACAAATTAAAAGAAAAAACGAAAAAGAGGATGATGATAATCAGAAGAAAAGAGAAACAACGCAACGAACCAGTGCAGATTACGATCATGTAATTTGCGATTGTGAATTAAAGTGGGTTATGAATGAATTATAAGTTATAGAATTAGGTTTTTTTGTTGTTAATATGGAGGAATAATAATCGGATGAAGAGGTATTGGATGAGGGGAGGGTTTTGATGATGAGGAATAATATAATATAATATATAATAATAATATTTTTTTGAACGGCAAGGAACGACTTGTCAACAACTGTGACACCGGGCGTTGTGGCCAAGATCGACTATTCGACCACCGCCAGCCCCTTGGCTCTCCCAGATGCTTGAAAACCCGACCCCCACCCCACCCGCCCGGACACACGACAGTGGAATAATCAGTAAAACCTCGTCTTTCATCCAAGACGAACCGACGCCACCCGTATTCGCCCTTCACCTAAATGCCGCAGAAAATAATAGGAAGAGTGTGAGTCAAACCCGAGTCACAAAGAACACCAAGTTTTTCTCAACCACTCCACCACTATCTAATTGGCATGTAATAATAATATTAATAAAATAAAAGAAAGAAAGAAAGGGTGTGGATTGGGAACCGTAAGGCTATGGGCAGCCCCATGTGTATCAACTTGCGGTCTTTCTTTTTGTCTGGCCGACTCTTTCTCTAATTACGGTAAATCTAGTCAATTCTATTTTTTTTCTTTTATTAATTAGGATGGCTTTAGTTATTCTTATCAAGGTTCAATTAACCTAGACCAAACTTATATTTAGATTTATATCATATGAGAATGAGATTTGAGGTTCATGTACTTTAGAGGAAGAGTTGTGAGAAAATTAATATCCATGGAAAAATATGATGAGAGTGATTTTGGTGGTAATGCGTGTATGTGCGTAAGTGTTAGCGGTGAGAAATTAATGAGTCTATTTATGTGGATAAGTGTATGACAACAAAATACATGAGTTGGAGGCACTATTATAATAGTTAGACGTGCTCATGCGCCATTGTAATTGGGAGAGGGGTATTTGTGTAATCGAAACTAGTTACAATGAGAAAGTTTGATGCATTCTTTTGTTGCTTTGGAGTACATGTTCTTGTCTTGTCTTGTCGTGTCGTGTAATAAACTTGATGGCCAATGTTGTATTCTATTATGATCTTTGAATCGTATATTAGGTCATCTAACCGGGTACTACTGAGAATGTTTTTTATCAAATCACCTTACGAAATTTGCTAGTGATCACCAATAGAAGTCGTAGATAAATATCTATTGGTTCCATGGATCGATTGTGAATCAGAGATAAAAGTTCATTCAACTTTATTTTTATTCAAACATACATATACTGTGTTTTTACTTAAAATGGCACAAAATATTATCTTTACACGAAGATTTTTTTTTTTTTTTTTTTTTGAAAGCCCTCTTTTGAGTTATGTAATTTGAAGAACAATTCTATTGTTTGGAAACTTAGTTAATCACGAATGAAAGCATATGAGTCTTATGAGATGTGTTTGCTAACCTTTTAATAAAAGTCTTATCAACTCTCAACATATTTTTGTTAGACTAAAGTTTGGTTTTATATAATTTTAGTTAGATATGTTTCTTTTAGTTTCATTCTTAAGCTTATATGTATATGTTGGTCTTGTATGATTTATATGTAGATGTCATGTATATAAAACAGAGGACATAATACACATTAGTTTATAGTTTCAAGAAAGAAAAGACAGACTGTATTTTATAAACAAAAGATTCGGCATTAAGTGATATATTTATTGGGTTGGCTTTCTTTTTCTTTTATCCGAAATCAAAGGCTACAAAACAATGAACGCTCTTGGTCCACTATTTAAATCCACTGAATTAGGATTAGGTATTTCAAATAAAATATGTTAATATTACTTCTTGTAAAAGAGGAAAGTTTCAACAAAATGTAATATCTTTTCTGAATGTTTTTATAAATTTATTCAAAAATTTATCAACTTAAGACTTAATAAGAACTCAAGTTCTAAACATTGTTCTGGTGTTATAAACTTTTTCACAGTCAGATAAAGGTAAGGATATTTATACAACTCATTAGTAGTTTGTGTTTTTTTTTTTTTATAATTTGTTTTAATAAAATAACATAACATGTAAATGTGAAAGAAAAAATGGTTATGTTATAGTAACAAAGTTTTATAACTATTTGTAGATCATGTAAATGTGAAAGAAAAAATAGTTATATTATAGTAACAAAGGTTTATAACTATTTGTAGATCATTTCGTTTTAACAATTTTGATTTTTTTTTTCAGAACAATGAATAATCTGAAGGTTAAATGATTGTTTGAGTAAAAAAAACCCTCAAGTGACCAGACGGTACTAAAACTTGTTTATTATTTAATTTAACTAGATTTGAACCCCACGCGCGTTGCGCTGCGGATTCCACCACGTTGATAGTACCCCTCAAGTTTCGTTTGCACTGTCACGTACTTGACGCGAATATCAAGGCATACCATAACGGCTATTAAAAACGAAAAAAGGGAAAACAAACAAAAAGAAAGAAAGAAAAGCATAAATGAATAACAAAATATTGGTTGTTATTTCAGGATGAAGGAACTCGTGCACATTATTGTTTTCTGACACTAATACAATGCATTTCTAGTCAAGTCCAGACTCTCCCGATAGTGCGAAACGCAAACATTGATAAACTTGATATCTGTAAATATAGATAACAAACCTATGAAGATGGATACCCTAGGCTTTGCATTTGATATAGGAAGTTTATGACCAAGCCGATGAAATTCCACCATGGATGCAGCCTGCCATTACAGCCTGAAATAGTTACAAGACAACGAAAGAAACTTAATTGTGTGAATATTATCATAACAATTCATAAAGAAGAAAGTCCAGATATGTAATGTTGTTATTTTATTTAGTTGGTAAACACTGTAGAAATGAATGAGTTGTTTTAACTATTAACCTACCTCTAATTTAGCTTAAAAAGGTCCATTGTAGGCCCTTCAATTTCCCCGTTGTACAAATCCAGAAGCAAGCTTGTAGATTTGTATAGTTGGTTCCAGTTCCTCAAGACGCTCACAACACAATACTTGATTATCCAGATCTCTATATTTTCAAAGTTCCTCGTGAACGACGCTGTTTATATTGAATAAAATGGGGCTTGCCTAGCACTCTTGAAAGTCTTCATTTTGATGCCCCAATATACGCTTGCAAATTGAATTCAACTTGTTTAGTAGAAACGAAAAAAAGATACATATAGAATAAAGTTTGACAACAGAATTCATTCCAAATTGCATGAACTGTATTTTAACCATTGCCTTTCAAATAAAATCACTTATATACAAAGAACTATACAGATCTTATGTTAAACTCACATGTCGGATGTACGACCCAACTCCTTTTGTGGTAGAATAACTTGTAATGAATGTGATCCATTGGTATGTGGAATTGGATGACTCACAATGCAAATTTCTCTAGCCATCTCGCCCACCATCCTATCTTGTCTCGGACACCCCATGTCATCGATGTAATGCTTACATGTGCGTGTATGGAGAGCTTTAAACTGCAGAAAGTTGAAACCACGTAAATGAAGTTACAAATCCGACGCTAATAACATGACGTAAAGTCAGTTAACCATCCCGACCGCTAATAGTTGCCTTGTGGTATCAAAGTAAATCACATTATGAGGCTAAAAAATCCAAAACAGATTACAAACTTACCGGATACCATGTGTTATCAGACGACTATCTCGGCTGCCACCAATTGCCATCCCTACTCATCTACTCTATATGCCATGTTTATAAACACTATCTTTAGAAAAAAAAAAAAAAACAATATCTTTTATAAAACAATCCCAAACACCCTAGATAATGTTAGTATATATAGGATTAAGAGAGAAAGAGTAGTTGTTGGCACATTGGAAGCCAGATTTGATAGAACTATCACAACTGCAAGAATATCTACGCCTGTCATTATAGTTTATCCTCGAATATAAACTATAAATTGTATTCCATAATTATATTTAATTAATAACTAACCTTGTCATTAAGTTACCTTTACTGCAATTGTATGTATAGCAGGCAGCATATCCACCATCACCAGCCCAGAAATCAGCTCGAGTAGCACTTCCAACAACACCAGCAGCATCACTCGTTCCTGATCCAACATATAAAGTAGCACCATAAAGTCATAAACCACCAGTTTACTACATCTATAACAAAGAAATAAAAATCATTGAGACAAAAAGCTGAAATTAAATCATCGAGACAAAATGTCGAGCAGTTGGTGGTCAATAACAACAAATCATAGGCTTTTGACACAAAGAAAATAATAGTCTAACCATCTGGAACTTATACTTGTAACTTGTATACAAACTCATTAATGTAAATCAATATTTATATATTTTTTTGAACTAAGAAAGTTATATCTATGTTCTTTTATCTTCTTTCTTTTCTTTTCTTTCTTCTATAGTTCCAAACTGATTGACCGGTTCAGTTAGTTTAAACCAACCTAATCAATACCAAAGGGTACCTTCTTAATCCGATACCTGCCTAGAGATATTTTTTTATCTTCTTTCGTTTTTTGATTCCAAAACGATTGAGTGGTTCAGTTTGGTTTAAACCCGTTTCAACTGAGAGGTTCTTAAACCGACAAGGGCTTAGCTTTATAGGGGCGGGAGGGGCCGACCGACCCCCCGAACTTTTCGCTCGGTAGTGGAGAGTATGTAGTTTTCGTATAGAAATTTTTGGGTATATACGTTTTTTACCCCCCCCCCCCCCCCCCCGGCTTTATAGAAATTTTTGGTATATAGGTTTTCGACCCCTCGGTCGGAAATCTCAAGCTTCGCCACTACAAACCGATATCAAACTAATTAAACTCAAATCAAGAAAAAAATAATAATTAACATTACTAAACCTAATAAACAGAAAACTAATGCATATAAACCAAACTGTAACTACGAGTTCCTATATAAACCAAATCATAGTAACAATAATATTCAAATATCACTCTAAATACAGTGAAACAAAGCCACAACTCATCTTCCAACCGCCAATACATAACAGTTGTATTCCATATTTCCATCATCATAATCAAAACCTATATTTCGTACGGAGCAACTTGAATCAACAATTACAGTAGCCAATTTTCCGATCCCCTTTCCTAGTTTCTAAAAGACAGAAACCCTAGGTGGATGAATAGACCGATCATGAACACAGTAAGCACATCAACGCCTCTAGATCGGTGACCAAACAAACTAAATGATTCGTGTAGATTTAGAATCTGCATATCGATTACTATTACTGAGATTAAAGGAGAAGAAAATGACCTGAAAGAAGCTTCTGGCGGTGAGGCGAAATGGGGTCTGCAGTTGTGCTTTTGTATGAAGATGAGTGACGAAGATTTTGAAGACTTCTCTCAACCTGTGGATGAAGATTTATCTTAGACTGAAGAAAAGCAATCAAGATAAATGAATCGTAACCTACTTTTGTTGTTGCCATGGTGTTGTGGCAGAGGAAAGACTGGGCTAGGGTTTAACACGTAGCAACACCGCCTTATACATCCAACCAATAGAAGACACCCAAGAAAAAGCCTGTACAAATGATGTAGATATTGTACAATACAAAAAACTGTTTATGCATAGGGTACAAGTAACACCAGCACTAACATGTTGCAAATTTATAATATTAAACTAGGGTTAAGACCCGCCCGCGTTGCGGCGCGGGTACATCGTAAACATTGAATGGATTAGTCCAAACGTTATATGATGCATTAACCATATGAAAAAACACATTTCGACGTATCCAGTTGAACTCAGTGTAACCTGTATAAGCATTGTGATTGGATCAAACGTAAAGTAAATGGAATTCATATCGAATAATCATAACGTATTATATGTGACCCAACTTATACAAAGAAAACGTAACGGGTATGAAGGAAAATATGCACATGTAATCGAAAGGGATTAATTAGAGCTTTCGAAAAAATAGGAGAAAAAGAAACCATAATTTGACTGCACTCGGTTTGAAACAAACTTTACGAAACGTACATAAAATAAGCACGAAAACATATTATATTTGACCTGAATCATTTCCCGAAAAAAGTTTACGTCGAAACGTAGAACAACTTAAATTTATACGAAAACGTACATAGAAATATGCACGTAAAAATGGTTTCTTTAAACGAAAACATATTATATTTGACCTGACTCGTCTATAAAAAAAGTTCGCGTCGGAATGTAGAAGAAATCATATTTACACATACCCGTACATAAAATAAGCACGTAAAAAGTAGTTTTTAAGTAAAGGAAGTATAGGGGTAAACCGAAACAAAAAAATTAGTAAAAAATTTAATAGGTTAAAAACGTTCGTAAAACCGTTCCACGTAGCACCAATGCCACAACCACATCGACTCTCAACATCGTAAAAATAAAATAGATAAAATGGTAAAAATTACACTGAACGAAAAGCAGACTAAAATCGTTGAACCACACACACCCGTTACAGTGTCCTAATACGAAGAAATTACCAGAAACGTAAAACGTAGAAAATAATAACTTAGTCGATCTACGACCCGTCCATTGCGGCGAACTTTTCAAAAGGGGAAAATGGACGCGTTGCGACGGGTCAGTTAAATATGAAAAAATAGAGCAAAAATGTTGAACCTCACATGCACGCTACGACATGTTAACTCGCAAAATTTAGAACGACGCGAAAGATAAAAAGTACGGGGTACGAAAGTTGTAGATAATAAAATGTTGTGTTAAATTAGAAAAGATGGAAAAAGTTGGGGTAAAAGTAAAAAAAATGAAATGGGGTTAAAATGTAAAATATGAATTGTTTGGGTTAGAAGTGGAAAACCCAAGTTTTTTTTTTTGAAGCACTCCCAAAGCCAAATGTACAAGTAATGATGCACATACTTATTAATATATGGAATAATAACTTTTAACCAAAAATAACTAATGAATTAACCATGTATTGACTATTAATAGCCAGATATGTTACTTGATTATATTTGTTAAAGTAATCACAGTAGTAAGGATTAAGGGCTGTTGAGAAGTTAACAAGTAATTAACATATTCTTAAATACTTACATATCTTCACCTCTTATATAAATGAAAGACACCATACCATCAGTCATATTTCTTGTGACTAAGTGTATGTTAATTACTTAATTTATCTATCCCTCATGTTTAGTTTAAGGACCTACATATTTATTGTGTTTTAATTTACAATGATAATATTTTTTTGATTTATTTATTAAAACAATATCTTTTTTACATATGATAGAGAATATTTTTAAAGCTGTGGTTAATGGATGGAAACATGCATAAGTTATTCTATTTACTTTCAAATATACTTCCTTTAAGATAACTAATGATATATATAGCTAAAAAATGAATTTGTTTAGATGTTTATAAAAGGGTTCATTCATCTCTTAGTATAGGTATGTTTGGCATGTTGGCATGTAACTTTTAAGAGTTTCTAACTTTTTTAGTTGAAGAGGCTTGAAGCTTTTAAATTAGAAGCTTGAACTTTTTGGTTGAACGCTTTAACTGGAAGCATTTAAGGGGAGCTACAAGCTTTTAGAGAAAAATGACTATTTTAACATCTAAATGATTATTATGTTTTTTTTAGTTATATCTATTTTGGTCATTATATACATTTTATTAAAAGATACAGCTACTCTGCCAAATATCTAAATATATCTAAAAAGCTACAAGCCAATGATCTCTAGATCAAGTGGTGGAGGGCTTGCATTTCTCTTGAGAGATGCAGGTTCGACTCTCACTTGGTGCAGAGTGAGGCACTGGTGGGCAATGATAGGAGACCCAGGGAAACCTGGGTTGGATCCTTGAGCCAAACGGGTTTTACCGGTAATTTTACCGTCGTGCCTACGGGCGGGTGGGTTATCGGGTTTTCCCCGGAATTGGTGATGGACTCGGGTTACTCTCGGAGTACTCCGTTTGTCCAGTGGGTGCCCCGAGAGTGCTCAAGATTGAGTTTGTTGGCCGTTCAAAAAAAAATCTAAAAAACTACAGCTATAAGCTTTCAGCCACCATCCACAAGCTTACAACCATCAGCCACCATCTACTTTTGCCAAATATACCCTACTTACAACAAATATGCGTGTCATGTAAAAATAAGTAAAAAGACCTTTCGTAACAATAATATTCCTATGTATTTATAATATATTTATTTATTCTAAAAGATAATTTTTAAAACATAAGTAGTAACATCTGTCTACAAATCTAATCATTAATTATCAACATCATAAACACAGTTATTTTTGGTACGTGTCACGACATCAACCTTAAGAATCATAAACTAACATGTAAAATGAGTAAGCTACCAATCATATTTTACAACAAATGATAAAAGAAACTTCAATTTTGTATGGTTGAAGTTTTTTGCAATGTTTTAAATACCGGTAAATACCGGCCGTTATACCGGTATTGCTGTTTTCAGATGTAAATCCTGTACGAAACATACCGGTAAATAAGTGAAACGGCATAAGGTTTGTGCCGACGGTAAAATCCGGTATACCGGTTTGAAACGTAATACCGGTACCGGCCCAGGGTTATTTAATTTGGGTTGTTACTTATTTTTATTATATATGTTATTTATCTTACGTAATTTTAATATACTATGATTATTCGTAACTAAAAGTTCTTATTTAATATTGTATGAAACGAAAATAGTTATCCTCTAGTTGATGAGGATGGCGATAATAGTGAACTTCATCTTTTATGTGATCGTGAACTTGATTTATTCAACACTCAAATGGCTTAAACAGCTAAACATATCGTACACTTTAATTTAAAATAGTTTGTTGAAAAATTGAATGATTTTATTATCTTTTGGACAATTTTTTATTATGGATTTACTTTTGTATCATTTTTTAATATGTAATTGTTAGATATTTTAGTGTAATCGATGATTGACTTGGTGATCAAAGCGAATAATAATACACATCAAGCAAGTTAGGAGGTGCGAGATGCACGGTTGTTTGAGTTATTATAATTCGAAGCGTACGGGCGGAGCCCGTACTCTACGGGGTTCCAAGGGGGCAGCGCCCCAGGGAGCAGGGTCCAAGGGGCGGCAGCCCCTGGCGGGGTCCAAGGGGCATAACCCCTGGCTGGGGTCGACAAAAAATCGTCATAAATTTAATTAAAATCGTCATAAATTTTATTTTAATTAAATTGCTTTATGGAAAATGCCTTAGAAAATGAAATTTATGAAAAATCGTCATAAATTTTCAGACAAAAAATCATGGCAGTTTTTAATGCAATTTGATTAAAAATTCGAAAATAACTTCCTCTGGCAGTTACCTTCAAAAATCCCAAAATCCGTATTGAGTTTTTTGGTCACAATCCTCTGGTTCAGACAATTCACCCAAAACACATACCCTGATTCAATTTCTCGAAATCAGAGTTGTATCCGATTGAATTATTCGGGTGAACCACCGAAATAATTTGATCTGAGAGTGATTACACACCTCTCTGATCATCCGGTTTCTGAAATTTCCCCAACAGTAATCATGCATTTTTTATTAACTTTTGAATTTATGTTGTAATTTATGAAATTATAGAGTTAGGTCGTCAACCTGGTTGAACCGCTCGGTACAACCTGGTTCAACCGGTTGAACCATTTTTTAGCCTAATCTGGTTTGATTTAAAAACCGGTTTTTAAAACATTGTTTTTTTGTATCACAACAAATGATAAAAGAAACTTCAATTTTGTAATACTAATCCGATGGAAAAGAAGAAATAATTTTGTTGTTACAAAGAATAGAAGAAATGGGACGAAGCAACAAAATCAAGTTCGGAGGAAAAAAGAGAAGTGGATTTGTTATTTAACTGTTGATGATAAATAATAATAATAATAATAATAATAATAATAATAATATAATATAATATAATATAAATTGAAAAGCATTGTCTCTAAAACAAGCAACAGGAGACGTGTGCAATTCTTACGGATGGGACGCGTGCTATCATTCGCCAGTCGCTGATTCAACATTTTCTTTTTTGGTGATACGTTCGTACGCTTTGATATTTTTTTTAAACGGCGAACATAATTAATCATGAGCATTTCGGCACCTACTAGACCAAACAAATATTCTGAGAGTAATTTGAGTCCATCATCAATTTCGAGAAAAACCCAGTAACCCATTCGTCCGTTGGCCGTAGGCATGATGGTTAAAACTAGCGATAAAACACGTTTGGCTCAAGGATCGAACCCAGGTTTCTCTAGACCCCCTATCATTACTCACCAGTATCTCACTCTGTACCAAGTGAAAGTTAAATTTGCATCTCACAAAAGAAATAAAAGGCTTCCACCACTTAATTTAGAGATAATTGGCTTAATATGATATTATTAAATTATATAATATATAACTAAGAGTTGGAAATGAAATGAGGTAATTGACACTTATGTAATATTGTTTAAACACTTCTTAAAACTTCTTACATAAAAACTTAAGATCAACTAGGTTTTTTCACAATCACCGCGTTGCGGCGAACTTCTTTTGTTATTTAGTATGTGTTTACATGTGTTTTGAAATCACTACGAGGCCGTTGCGCACGAAACCCTGACAAGAATAAAAAGAAAATATAAAAAAAAAACACAAAAAGATAATCGAAAGAAAATCAACAAAAAATTTTTTATGGTAGTTATTTTGTTCGTATGAAACCCGCTGTCAGAGATAAGCAAATGGTACTGGGTAGATATACTGAATTTCCCGAACCGAAAGATCTTAAGTACAAATTCGGTACCGACTTTTGGCGTCTACCGGTTTTTACCTTCATATACCGATACCGTAACCGGTATTTTCGGTATCGATATCGGTTGGCACCGATATCATCCCTACCCCTGAAATTGAAAAAAAATCATTAAAAGTTGAAGAAAATCAACAAAGTTGCACGATACCGTTGTTCGTACGGTACCCATTATCAGAAATGAGCAAAGGGTACCGGGTAGAAGTACCGAATTTCCCGAACTAAAAGATTTTCAAAATCATTTCGGTGCCGACTTTTGGGGTTTTCTGTACAAGGCTGGTGCCGGTTTTTACCTTCGTGTATCGATAACCGTACCAGGCTGGTACCGGTTTTTACCTTCATGTATCGATAACGAACCGGACCGTACATGTATTTTCGATACAAGTACCGGTTGACACAAAGTTTATTAAACTTTAAAAGTAAAAAAATAATTATTATTATAATATTAAAATAATAGAAGTATTAAAAAAACTATATATATTACTATAATATTAAAAATAATGTTACTGTTCAAAATGCTGGAAAATTAATATAAAGGATAATTCATGAACATCGTATTATATATAATAACTAAGAGTTAGAAAGGAAATGAGGTAAATGACTAATTAACCACACTTATGTAATATTGTTTAAACACTTCATACAAGTTCTTACTTAAAAACTTAATATCGATTTAATATCGAACGACGTGTTCAACAAAATAGAATGTTGTTAAACAACAGTTCAAGTTTTGTATAATCATCCTTGTTTTTCCATAATAGTAAAATTTAGACTGTTTTTTCTAATGTGTTTTCAATTCTAAAATATTTAAAATATAATGTTTCGTTTATTCATATACTTTTACTATATTTCTCTCCTTAAACAAAAACTTAGTTCACTCACACTTCTTTTTAGGTGGATGCATACCAGGTTTTTAAAACAGTTCTTCTCAATGATGTAGTCACGTCCAAAAATTTGTGGATTATTATATTTGTTGTCAGGGGTCTCTGAGAATTCATGTACCCTGTTATGGCTGGTCTTTTTGTGGGCGGGGATGACCACCGGCTAGAGTCTGATATTTCAAAGGACACTTTTTTTTTATGAAAAAACCCGATATGTATATGTAAAATATTTTTTAATATGGTACATTCATACAAACACCAACATAGGCCCCTTTACAAAACTATTTTTATGGTTTAGATTAGTTATTAACCTCTTTGGCATTAGGTTTAGACCTTTAGTGAGCACAATACCCAATTTCGTTAAGACCTAATGGCATATTTTTTCGAGCTCGAACAGGGTACACAAATTCTCAAAGCCGGCCCTATACCCTGTTTGAGCTTATTAAAATGTGGTTGTGGCATAGCTTACCCACATAACACACTTGTAATTATCTTCGTGTCCGTACATGATATTTTATATACTTGAGTGTTGGAGGATATTCCGAGGGCTACAGCCTCAAGTCACATTTTAATGAGTTCTTATGAGTTGTAGCTCGGATATAAGCCCGGATTTGGATGTAACATCATGTGGAGTTATCTTCCTACCTTCTTCACCATAATCTTCTTTTATTATAAGTTTTATGCTGCTCTAGATATTTACGTAACAATACCCTTGTACCGTAAATATATTTTGAAATATACATGCCACATCACCTCATAATGACGTGTATCCTAATTGATTTATCTATATAGGTAGAGGTTCAACTAAGAATTTAATCTTCCCTAAGTTTCCTAAGAAGCAATCTTGAGCTTACATGTGGCAATCTCATTAATTTAGGTGAAAGGGTAATATTGGAAAATGCAAATTTCAAACAGATCTGTACTTAGTTTTAATCACACGATTTTCATTCCTTCTTTCATATTTTTCATTCATTCATTCATTGAGCTTCATCATCTGACCACATCTAATTCAATCGCAAATCTCAATCTCAATCCTGCTGAATCGTTCATCGTTTCATCGATTTGCCGGTACCTGCGAGATTGAGATCAATCCTGCTGAATCGTTCATCGTTTTCATCGATTTGCTGGAACCCTAGCTCCTCTGTTCATTCATTGATTTGCTGATTTATCCTCCTCTATTTTAATGATGTCTACTACTGTCGATGGTAAAATACCTTCTAGTTTTAATTTCATCTACTTTTTAGGTTTTTAGTTTTGATCTAAGTTGTGCTGGTTTTTATTTAAAAGTGTAGTTCTGAAGTTGTGCTGGTTTTTTGAAGTTGTGCTGGTTTTTTTATATTACATCATATTTTAAAGTGTAGTTTTGTAAAGTTGTGCTGATATCTTTATTTTGTGCTAGTTTGCCTGGTAAAGTTGTGCTGGTTTTTTTATATTACATCATATTTTAAAGTGTAGTTTTGTAAAGTTGTGCTGATATCTTTATTTTGTGCTAGTTTGCCTGGTAAAGTTGTGCTTGTTTTTTGTGCTGGTTATTGTTAAGTTTGTGCTGATATCTTTTATTTGTTCTGGTTTTTTTATTTGTTCAGGAGTTCGTATCTGTCCAACTACTGGTAATCAGTATTATACTCCTATTGTTCCAGATTCTTCCAAACCTGTAGTTGGTATGCATTTCCAGTCAATTGATTCTGCCTTTAATTTCTATAAGAAGTATGCTAAGTTATCTGGGTTTGAGGGTCGAAAACATACTCAATCTTCAAAAAATGGTGTTGTGATTAGAAAGTACTTTGTTTGTGCGAAAGAGGGTTCAGCGACATCCTGTGCTGTTGACACGGTAAATGATAGTGTTGGTGCTGATAAAAAGTTAAATGACCGAAGGAGGAGACCTTCTAAACGTACCGGATGTAAGGCACACATCCGTTTGTCTTTAACTCCAAAAAATACTTATAGAATTTCTCATGTATTTGAGGAGCATAATCATTCTTTTGTTGATGAAGAGGATTATCATCTTTTAGCTTCGTCTAGAAAGTTGACATTCACTGAAGAGCAACTGCTTTCTGATTTTTCTGAGATGAATATTGGTCCAGTTAGGGCATTCAACCTTATGAGAAAGATTCGTGGTGGATTTGATAAGGTTGGAGTGACGTCTACTGATTGTAAAAATTTTAAAAGAGATATTAATTTGTTCATTGGAGAGTTTGATGTGGACATGGCTGTCCAACGTCTTATGAAGAAGAAGCTGTATTTGCCGAATTTTTCTTGTGAATTTTATTGTGATGAAAAAGGTTCTCTTGCTGGATTATTTTGGGCTGATGAAGAAATGAAACTGAATTATGAGGTCTTTGGGGATGTTATGTCTTTTGATGCTACGTTCCGTACGAACAGGTATTTTATTCATTTTTTGTAGATCATTTGTTCATATTTTTATTAAACTAGCACAATTCAGCAAGCAGTTGTAATATAATCAATTCAATTTTTAGGTATGACTTGGTATTTGTTCCGTTCACTGGAATCGATAATCATCATCACAATGTCACGTTTGCTGGTTCTTTGTTAGCATCTGAAACTGCTGAATCATATAAATGGCTTCTTCAAAGTTTTTTGAAGGCTTTTGGTGTTGCACCTAAGGTGGTTGTGACTGATCAGGACGCTGCAATGAAAATTGCCATCCGAGATGTTTTCCCAGATACCAGACATCGTTTGTGTATGTGGCATATAATGATTAAAGTTTCTGAAAAGGTAACTTTCTTAAACCAGCACAGTTTTACAATGTTATAATTTTTTAAACCATCATAAATTAAACCAGCACACTTTTAGCATATAAACCAGCACACTTTAAACAATCCATTTAAACCAGCACACTTTAGCATATAAATCAGCACACTTTTAAACCAGCACACTTTGGCATATAACTCAGCACACTTTTAAACCAGCACACTTTCTTTAAACCATCACAGTTTAAGCATCATAGTTTAAGTTTATTCATCAACTAGCACACTTTAACATATAAACCAGCACATTTTAGGATTTTTTTGCTGTTTTAATATACTAATTATTTTTTTTGTTATAGGTTGGTACTGAGCTATCACAAGATGAGGTTTTTAAAGATGATATATGTGCTGTTGTATGGACTGATGCTCTTGAACCAGCACAGTTTGAGACACAATGGTGTGATTTAATGATTAAGTACAACCTTACTAGTAACAGCTGGCTGTCTGATATGTACAACCTCAGATCAGATTGGATTCCTGCATACTATCGTCATGAACATATGTCCGGTCTTATGCGTACAACATCTAGGTCTGAGAGTGAAAATCATTTTTTTGGTCAATTAACCAACACAAAATTGTCATTAGTTGAGTTTTTGAGCCATTTTGATACTGCAATGGAATCTCAGAGGTTTAAGCGCAGCAAACGTGATCATGATACCAGATACACAGAACCTGCCATGAAAACCAATTATGAATTGGAACGGGAAGCTGTAAAGATTTATACTCGGGGGATATTTTTTGATGTTCAAGAAGAAATTCGACTTGCTTGCAAGAATTGTATGTGCAGGCGTGAAGAAGAAGTTGGTGATTCAATTAAGTTTTATATTCTACAGGTCAATCTTCCCGGCCTTCATGAGGTATTTATTTATACCTTTAGTAGCACAAACATGTTCTGCTTTTTACAATACATTTTAAGTAGCACAGTGATTTATATTTACAATTAGAATTTTACATATATAAACCAGCACACTTTGTTATAAACTAGCACAATATAAAGCATTTGTTATTTGTGTAGGTTCTTTTTACTCCTAAGGATATGGTAATTAAATGCAGCTGCAACCGATATGAGCAGTATGGTTTGCTATGTAGGCATGCCTTTTGTGTTCTTCGTCTTTGTGGTATAAAGGAGTTCCCTAAAAAATATGTTATGGGGCGTTGGACAAGAGATGTTGTTCCAAAAAAGACAAAAGTTTCGAGTTTTGATCAAAATGCTGCTGGTAATCAAGTTGAACGTGCTTCCAGCATTGTGCGTGAGATAATGACTGCAACTGAACATATTGTTAACCGTCTTGTTACAAATATTGACCTGTTATCATTGTATAGAGACCAAGTGATCGAGTCGAAGTTGAAGGTTGATTCTGCTGACCTTCCTGCAGAATCACTTGACAAGAATGCAAGATTAGCTAATATTCTTCGTACTGATCAGCCATGTTCATCGTCTTCTGCTACCATTCTTCCACCTAGTGGTATTAGAAACAAGGGGTGTGGTTCAAACAAACGCTTAAAGTCTTTTCGTGAGGTATCATCTTCAAGAATATCAAAGAAACCTAAAACTAGAGGTTGTTTGATATGTGGAGGTCATGGACATAATAGTCGGACTTGTAAGATGAAGACTACTGTTGCTGATTCCCAGAAGAGCAGTTAGTCGTGTGTCTTTGGAAATCATGATATTTGGATTTGTTATTTTTTTCATTTCAGTTTGGATTTCTTGTATTCTTATTATGTTTACAACATTCAACCAGCACATTATTAGTTTTTGTTGATTTTTAAATGCAATTGTCAAGAATTTGATTTTTCAACTTTCAATATACCGTTTAAAACCAGCACAATTTTAAACTTTGTTCTTTAAAACCAGCACAATTATAAAACCAGCACAATTTTAAACTTCTTCTATGAAACCATCACATATTGTCATAGTGAAACCAGCACAATATTAATTGTAAAACCAGCATAAAATTAACTTTCCTAATATAACTGTTAAAGCAGTACAATGTAATTGTTAAACCAGCACCATATTAATTGTTAAACCAGCACAAAATATTACAGACAACTACCAAACTAATAATTTTAAACTTTGTTCTTTAAAACCAGCACAATTATAAAACCAGCACAATTTTAAACTTCTTCTATGAAACCATCACATATTGTCATAGTGAAACCAGCACAATATTAATTGTAAAACCATCATAAAATTAACTTTCCTAATATAACTGTTAAAGCAGTACAATGTAATTGTTAAACCAGCACCATATTAATTGTTAAACCAGCACAAAATATTACAGACAACTACCAAACTAATGTTATATTGTTCAACCAACACAATCAATATTTGTTGTTCAATCTGTCATTGATTTTCGTTTCCGCATTTTTCTTGCATTCCTCTTTCTTTTCAGGCTCCATCTTCTCATACTTCTCTAACATTTCCATCATTTCACCTTTCGCTAAGTTGATGTCGGATAAAAGTATTTTGCTTAAATACTTGTATCTCAGTTCAACCAACTCTTTGTCTTGTTCCGGTGACTCTTTCGACAGCCCACTATCCCATTCCTTTTTGCTCACATGCTTCCCTGTGTATGTCTCCATGTGTCTCATTGCAAAGACACCACAATCTACAAAGTTCTTTTCCGTTTGCCACGACATTTTCATTATTTCTGGTTCCAAGGGCGACATCTTTGGGTGCATTGTTGGGTATTCAACTTCAAGGTAATCACATACAATTTCTTTCTGTAATTTGAAAATTTTCAAAATCAAAATCCCTAAGCATCACAAATATAATTAAAATAAACAGCACAGAATTAATGGGCATCAATATATTACCACTCTTTTAGCACGTGTCATTTTTTGTGCTTTTGCTTTCCCTTTCATGTTGTCTATAATCTTGATGTCTTCTCCCTTGAAATCAAAACATACAATGTAGTAGTGCTTGTTTTGTAGTATTGGAATGAACAACATGTCCACTTTCCTAATACTTTCATACCCGGTAGTCATCAATGTCGCGGCAATGTTTTCTCTGAAATTTTGTGTGCAGGTCTTTTTGTTCAGTTTTGGTTTGAAATTGTTTTCTCCCTGCACAGAAACCAGCACAATGTGTTATAAACCAGCACCAGCACAATGTGTTATGAACCAGCACAATAATAGCATTTCATATATTAGACTAACCAGCTATTAATAAAACATTAATATTTCAAAACCAGCACAATGTGTAATAATCCAGCACATTTTGTTAAATGTGCTTTTTCTAATCTGTTATTAAAACCAGCACATATTAGAAAACATACCAGCATGTTGCATGGGCAGAAAAATCTTGCCGGTGAACCTTTGCTTTTGTAGACCTCTTCACTGTTTAGTACCAATGACCAAGCTGTTAGGACTTGGACATGTATGTATAAGTTCGGGTGAAGCGACTCCAGAAATACCCTTGAAAGGTTTGTGCTAAATGCTGTCTCAAATATAAACACCCTGCATTGTTGTAATACACATTAGTTTAAATACTTATTTTTATCCAATTAAGATTTTGTTGGTTTTTATACTTACCAGGGGTCGTCAACTGTCGAGAACATCCATTCGGCTATCCTTTGTTCAATTTTTTCAGTTTTTGTTTTTATTTGTACAACTCGCTGCATATATGGTGAACATAAAGGTTCGGCAGGTTGAGTTGTACGTTTGCTTTGTCTTTTTTTCTTCTGGTCTCCGGCGTTTAGGTCTTCACCTATGAATTCTTGTTTTTCACTGTCTTTTTTGGTTTCCTTTTCTGGTGTTTTAAAAACCTCTCCTTGCTGTGCTGGTTGACCAGCAGCCTCATTTCCTTCTTTCTTTGCTGGTTGACCAGCAGTGTCACTTTCTCCCTTTGGTGGTTCATTAGCATCTTCACCTCCTTTCTTTGTTGTTTCCCCATCAGGTTTACCATCTTTAGCCTTTTCTCCACCTGCATCCTTTTCTTCTTCACCACCAACTCCATGATCAGCACCATCTTTTTTGCTGCTTGCTGCTTGTTCTGCCTTTTCTATTTTTTTTATAATCTCTGGCCACATTGAACTGGTGATTCTGAAAGGAGTTGAATCAAATTGTGAGACCACCATTTTTTTTTGTGATTGGGTAAGTTTAACTTCATTCCCTTCTTCCTTTTCATTCCCTCCTTCTGTCTTCTCTCCACTTCCTCCTTTTTTCTTTTCTTCATTCCCTGCTTCTGATTCTTGCTTCTCGAAATTGTACTTTTCACCATATACTACCAATCTTTTTCTCCACTCATCCACAGCATCCACAACCTCCTCACCTCTGTACTTTGTTAAACATTTTGCAATCATTTCGTGTGTTTCTTTGACATGCATGTCCAGCTCTTTTGTTTTGGATTTTATCAGACAAATCCATTCCTGAAAAGATAACCAGCACATTCTTTTTATAAAGTAGCACAAATTGTAAAAGTAGCACATTCTTTTTATAAAGTAGCACAATTATAAAGTAGCACATTTTCCATTTTTATTTTTACATACACATGATAAAAGTTTACAATAAAAGTAGCACATTTCAAACTAGCACAGTTTTACAATCCATTTAAACCAGCACACTTTAGCATATAAATCAGCACAATTTCACATTCCAAATTCTAACATTAAACTAACATATACTAGGTATAAACTAGCACAATTTAACATCCCAAACACTAAATGTCATAAAAGTAGCACATTTTTCAACAAATGTCATAAAAGTAGCACATTTTTTCAATAACCATCTAAACCAGCACTTTTTCAGTAATACTACAGATAAACACAATAAAATAGAAATTACCACTCCACTTGTTGGATTTGTAGGTGGAATTTGTGAGAGTTTTTCCTGGGATTGTGGAATGTCCAAACTTTGTGTAATGTCTAGAGATTCTGGGAAGTCACTAAAGTAATGATTTCTAGCTTCATCAGTTTCCTTTGAGATTTTTTGATATGTGGATAGAGGTTGTTCAGCTGGTGCTTTTTTCTTCATCTTCAGTTTTACCTTCAAATTCTTTCGTTTTTCATTTTCTTATGTTTCACCAGTTGTTGCTGCTTTCAAACTTGTTTTCTTCTTACTCTTCACCACCTTTTGAGTAGGTGTTTGTGTTGTCAAGGTGAGTTTCTGTGCTGGTTTCCCATCTTTTTTACTTCTCTTTCTTTTATTGCTTTCCACCACCGGACCAAGCTTTTTAATTGTATCATTTTTATGATACATTACAGCTGGTATCATCTTCTGTGTTGGATTTGTTCTTTGGTATGTATCATGAGAATAAACCAACTGATTGATTTACAAGTTAGTTTTTGTTATTATGTTTGATAAAAAACAATAAATATAGATCATTTTTAGATAACTACAACATACCACTAGAAATGTTATCGGTCCGATGTAGTGTGCTGCTTTAGATTGGAACCAGCTTGTTGTCTTTCTGTTCAAGCAGTCGATCACGTAGCTGCACCAGTCAACATCCTTAATATCTACATCAGGTTGCAATGTTGGAAGGAATTTCATGTTGACGCTGCCACCGTGTGTGAGCTCTGCCATTATTGAGTTGAACATTACAAGAAAGTTCAGTTGAAATAGCCTTCCACTCTCCTTCTGTTCTTTCACAACATGAATAATATGATGCATTTTTGGCAGTTCATCATCAATTTCAAATTGATTTCTAAACTCTGCAACAACTGGATCACTCATTGATGGTTTAGTCTCCGTAACCTTCACTTTACCCATTGGTATGCCAAGAACTTCTTGTACTAGGTTAGGTGTTATCACTACATTATGTGTACCTAGATTCAGTGTGTTGATTGTAGGTTCATAATTGTTAGTGAGCCAGTATCCCAGATTAGTTGGTATTTTTGTTATATCAAAGTTCTTCATGCTTTCAAATCCCATGTTATCTACTTCTGCTTTCTGTTCGTCAGATAACACTTGCATGAATTGAGCAAGGTTTTTTGGGCTGTTCCTGATTCTAATTCTTTTTTTCTTATCAAATTCCTTGAAAAGTGTTGATCGTATAGGTTCAAGGTTTGTGGCAACAACTTTTAGTGCTGTTTTTTGTTTCTTTTCCGGTTGTTCGAAGTCACTGTCTGATGAGCCTGCAAGTAATTTCAGAAGAAACATAGTAACCAGCACAAGTTATAAAGTGTACTATATATTAAAAAAACAATAACCAGTACCATTTTGATCATTTAATACATAATAAACCATGATTTTTATAATTCAAAACATCATTGTTACATAAGGTTCAGAAAAACATGATCATAATACATAACAGCATTGATAACATTAGAAAACTAAAACAAACAACATAAACATGATGATCATAGCAGGAGCTGGCTAGATTGCTACTTCCTTCCAAAATTCTTGACTGAGATTATTGGTTTTTCCTAATCTTCTTCATGTTTAGGTTGTAGGATGGGGATCTTTTGTTTTTCATCATCTTCTTCTTTTTTGGGTTGTACAACTGAGATTTCAGGTTTCTCATCAATCTCTTCTTTTATGGGATCTGAAGGTTCACCACCAGAAGTAGGATGATTGGTATAGCTTGGCCCCCAGATTGCTACTTCATTCCAAAATTTCGGACTCATATAATATTCCTTTTTTGTTGGTCTTACAACTTTGAGTGGAATGGGATGCAAAGGTTCATTATCAAAAGTAGGGATTGGTTCTCCTGGTTGTACAATTTGTAGTGGTTTGGGATTGTACAGCTCTGTTTTCACACACAAAAAAGCAACTGAAACTTATATTACTTATCTCCTGAATTTAAAAGTAGCACAGTCGGTAAACCAGCACAGATTTGGAACCCAAAAAACCACTTGTGCTAGTTTCTTCTAAAACACTAAAGTAGCACAGACGGTAAACCAACTAGAATTTGTGCTAGTTTACTAGAAAACACTAAACCCTTTGTGCTAGTTTCTTCTAAAACAATAAACTAGCACAGATAGTAAACCAGCACATATTTGGAACCCAAAAAACCAACTAGCACATAGGTTAAACCAGCACAGATAACCAACTAGCACATATTTGTATCAAAACCAGAAAACCAACCACAACTTTGTGCTAGATATTTCTAAAACACTAAACTAGCACATAGGTTAAACCAGCACAGAAAATAAACCAGCACAAAAAATAAACCAGCACTATTTCATTAAAACACAACGATCGATCTGTTTTATAAAATGCAGAACATGAATCAGTTTAGGCATATTAAAACCCTAGAAATCTGTTCGTTTACAGATCCTTAACAAACCTTCGAAATCGTCATCAGGTTTTGTTTCTTTATGCTTCTGGCTTCTTGTAGATCTCTTAGAACCTGTGTAATCGATTTGATTTCGAAGAAACTTAGAAAAACCGTACAAAATTGAAACGAATACACCAAAATGCAAAAAAAAAATGGAACGTACTCTCTGAATCCATCGTTGATGCTGTTTTTGTTGTTGTTTGTTCGATTTTCGTCTGTCTGATTGTCGATTTTAGGGGACGTTTGTTAGCGATTGGGAAGTTTTGAGAGAGAGTGAAGAAGAACTGTTTTTGAATCGTAACTGCTTTGCTTTTTGTCCAGTACTATTTTTTTGTTTATGACGAAAATACCCCCGCGCGTTTTATTTTGTTTACTTATCTAGTTTAATATTAGGGATCTAATCTGGTCCATTGGTTGTTTAAAAAAATGGTGTAGATTGCTTCTTAGGCAACTTAGGTAAAATAGGCTTCTTAGGGGAACCGCCCCCTATCTATATATACGGCCATCAACAGAAAGTGTCAAAAACCATCTAATCACCTACTTATTGGTGGGTCCTTCGCTTGGAAATAAGAATACATAGTGGTCAAGGTCGCATATGTTTGACATAAAATAAAAACAACCACGAATTGTTCAAAATCATTACTGAGTGGTCTCTTTTGTGACAAGAATAATTTCATGTGGCAGATGCTTATTGGTTACCTAAAATGGGTTAATGCATGCATCACAAGTACTAAAAACGAAACATTTCAACTTTTCAAGTACCACTAAAATATTCTTAAAAAAACGGAAACATATATTTTTTTTTTGAAAGACTAAACTTGACTATGGGGATAGAACTCCTGATTTTTTAGTACCCTAAATTCTATCTAATTCATCAATACCACTGGTCTGTTACCACGTGAGATAACAAATGGAAAATAGAAGGAATAAGAGAATCACGGCTCAAAAACTATATTTGGAAACTAGTCTTAAGCTACCCGCGTTGCGGGTCAGTGGGCATAAAACGTGCTACCAACGCTAAGGAGATGGGGATGTAAAACCATGCAAAGTAGCATCGAACGAAGAAAACATAAGTGACTTACATGACGTAAAACGTAGAAGGAGTCGAATTTTATAACGATACGTATTAGAAAGTGGAGGGGGTAAAACAAACTTAAAAGACCAAACGTGACCACCAAATACGAATGAAAAAAAAAACCTGAGGGGCCAAATGTGACTATCAAACACTGTGCTAAATAGCAACGAACGTCGAACAAATCCGAGAAAAACGTAAAACAAAAACTAATAAACAAACTAAAATTATTTAACCTTTGTGACACAAATTATAAAAACTAAAGTTTTGTTACAAAATGAAAAATCACAATGCCAAAAAAGAAAAGAAAAAAAAGAAGACAAGAAATATAATATTCCCTCAGTATGTTACTAAAATTAAAATTGAGAGATTTAATAATAATAATAATAATAATAATAATAATAATAATAATAATAATAATAAGGAGGAGGAGGAGGAGGATAAGGATAATAAAATATTTTTTATATATAATATTACAATTGAAATTAAGAGATTTATAGATAATAATAATAAAGATAAGGATAACAAAATATTTTTAAATAAAAATAAAAGTATAATTGTGAAGTTGAAGGAGAAATTGACACGTGGCATTAATTGTAGTCTTTTATTAATATTTAGATTGGAAACTTGTTTTATGATACTTCCATGTGGAGAAATGCATAAGCATAAGTGCATAATTCTCCATCAAAGGATGTGAAATTGTAAGGTTTACGAAAAATGACATTTTTTTAAAAGTGTTTTGTTTTACAATTCTCGATCTCTCAATAGTCGATTTCTCGTGTTAGGTTAGGAAAGAACATGACATTTTAGTACTTCGTAAAACTTGTTTGAAAACATGGCGTTTTATTCTAACATGTATGCTGATATGTGGTCGCTCAAACAATCTTCTATTTGATGGTTGAAAAAAAAAACCTAACATTTTAATACTTGATAAGAATTATCAGAAAACCTAACATAAATATCATCAAAAAACCTAGGGTTATTGGATTTTAATAATCCTAAATTTCACCTGTTAGCCGATAATAATCCCAACTTTAAAAATTCCCTCCAATAATCCCAACTTGTAAAAGTTTGGCCGTCATTGATCATTTTCAAACATATAAGAATTTGGTCTGCTCAATAGATTCAATTACACCTAGAGACTCTTTAATTGATTTAAGTGCACCTATGTTAGAAAATGATCAATGGCGGCCAAAGTTTTACAAGTTGGGATTATTGGAGAGAATTTTTAAAGTTGGGATTATTATCGGCCAACCGGTGAAACTTAGGATTATTAAAATCCAATATCCCAAAAACCTAACATGTAAATATAACAAACAGATTGATATATGGTCGATCACTCGTTTGGTCGCTTAAATAATCTCCCACTTGGATGTTAATTATCAAACAAATTGCCTTCAGAGACATCTAGACATGTAACTCTGGTAAACCTAAAATAGTTTTGATTTGTTTTTGTAAATGCAATGTTATCCAAGTCGATAGCTTAGAACTCAAGAAGACCTTCGATGGATTATAAAGTTGGGCTCAAAGGTCATCAAGGCCCACTTTGTTTCCATTTATAAGGCCCCAAATTTGTTTGGTTTGAAAAATAAAATAAAAAAACTATAATAAAATAACTAATTTTAACATTTATGTTTTGTAAATTATAATAAAAATAACTAAATGTAACATTTATGTTTGGTAAAACTTAAAGAATGCTAGTACGACCATCTGAATTGATTATAATGAACGAAGGAGAATACAATCAATTGTTTGTCTTCCACAAAAAAAAAAAAAAAAAAAAAAAGAAGTTACAATTGGATTTTATTATTTAGTTGTATTAAGATAGTTTAAAATTTACGAACAGGATCGACGATTGTTTATTGAGCTAGATATAAGTTATTATAATCACTAGTTATTTTATTTTAATGTTTCCATATAATCACTAGTTTTTTTACGATCTCGTGTTTTCGGGCTAGAGTGAAGAGCAACATCTATAGTGGAACATTGTTGTGTGGATTAGTATACGTCTCAATATCCCGATCATACATAAGTTGTCCTTCCGCCTCGCGTTGTTCCGTAACTAACGCTATAGTGTCTTCCTCTCAATTCTTTCTTATGTCTACCAACTCCAACACTTTTGCTTGTTTTGCTCCTTTCATAATTGTGCACTCGGCCAACTCAGTTGAGTTTTCAGACGTTGTGGTTGCTCTCTTATCTTTCCTTTGTGGTCCTTTTGGTGAGGGGTCTTCGTTATGTCGGGTATAGGACTATTGAATTCAATTTCAGGTGTACTAGTGTGGTAGTCACTCAAATCCGATTACTTTTTTTTTTTAAACATCAACGATATTATAACCGTTAAACATCATGATGGTCGAAAAATTGAACAAGGCACAAGCGGCGAATCATCCCCGTGCTTCTTCGTTTACCGCTTGGATTAAGGGGTTTGCGGCGGTAGGGATGAGCTCGGTACCGTCCCGGTACCGGTACCGAAAATCCCCAAAAGTGGGTATTGGTACCGAATATACGCAGTTCGGTATGGTTCGGTACCGTACCGAACCGGTACCGAAAATGTCAAAAGTCGGTACCAAAAAAGTACTCGGTTCGGTAAATTCGATACCGGGTCTCATTTGCTCATCCCTATGCGACGGTGTTACCGCGCGATGAGCGGTTGCCGCCCGCCCTCCCAATTAAAAAAAAACAAATAAGTTGTGAAAATCCCGGATGATCCGGATACCCAAAAAGAAGGACCCACTTTTGTTGCTTAGTGTGGTGAACTTCCTTCAAACAAGTTTTAACATTCTTTCCCCCATCACCAAATCAATTCATATTCCTAAACCCTAAACACAGAAACAAACAATCCTCCTCAGCTGATTTTATCCCCAAAGCAAAACATTCCCTCAATTCAATTCCAGTTGCTGAAGCAAAACATGGTGGATTTCGGTAGAGTGCAAAAGGAGCTTCAAGACTGCAACAAAGACATCAATGTCTCTGGTATTAGCGTCAACCCTAAGTTCGACAATCTCATCAATTTGATCGGCACCATTCCCGGCCCCGTTGCCACTCCTTACGAAGGCGGAACCTTCAAAATCGATATCGATTTGCCCGGTATTAGTTATATATATAATATATGTAATGTATTTATGTATGATCAGTTGTGTTGTTTATTCTGAAAGTTTTGTTGTGTTTAGTGGATGGATGATTGTAGGGTAATTGAGTTAGGGTTGGTGAAATTAAGTGTGAATTTTGGGCATAAGGTGCATGAATTTGATGAATGTTGTGTGGTTTGTTTGTGAATTGCAGATGCATACCCTTTTGAGCCACCAAGGATGAAATTTGCTACTAAAGTCTGGTATGGATGTTAATTTTATGTTTAAATTTGTCACTTTAGGTACTGTAATTGCTATTTGAATAGTGTAGAAAGATGTTTGCAACTAATGTCTTGTACTTTGATTGACATAGTTGTTGTTATAAGTTGTAACTGATCGTGTTACATTATTTTTTTTTTTCGGTTTCCACACATGGCAAGAAATTGCGATTAGTTGAATATCATTGATGGTTGTATACGCGGTTTGATTTGTGTAAATTAGGTATGGTTTTAACTAGCGTTTATGAGTGAATATTTCCTGACTTCAGTTCACTTTGTTCATTATTTAGTGTCCGGGATTGAATAATGATGAATTGATGATCTTTTTGACGTCTAACTTGTAGTTGTGTAGTCATTAAAACGTTGATGCTTGTTCTATAAAATGTTAAAATCTTGACACATTGAGTTTTGTGTTTTTTGTTTAATGTATTTGCATCCTCTTTTGCTGTTTTTTTTTTATGGGATTCATTGAGATTTTCTTATATTCTGATACTTGTGTTTCACAATTTTTATGATCATCTCTATTTCACGTGGAAGTGTGGAACCTTATTAATATTTACTATATCTAATACTAAGTGGATCATTATTATGGTCACAAGTTCAAATTTTGTTAGTTATGATTTCCTTTAAGCAATATATGGATCAATCATTTATTTTGTTGGTTCCAAGTTCCAACCATGATACTATAAGTGTGAAAAAGATATATAAAACCTTTTATATGTTTAAGTGATGGCTATATCGCGGTTGCATACTAAGTGTGATACTATAAGTGCGGATTTTGTCCCGCGATATGATACTTTTAGGTTTATGTTGCTCGTATGATATGTATTCCTTATGAATGTTCATTTTTTGTTGAAGGCACCCGAATATTAGCAGCCAAAGTGGGGCCATTTGCTTAGACATTTTGAAGGACCAGTGGAGCCCAGCCCTTACTCTGAAAACGGCACTTCTTTCCATTCAGGCTTTACTCTCCGCCCCTGAACCTGATGACCCACAAGATGCGGTTGTGGCACAGCAGGTATAATATTAGACGATCATTTGTTTTTTTAAATCCAAAGTTTATATGTTATATCTGTAGATAAAAGCGTCTTCCATGTAGCATTTTCTGTATAATACTGTAACCGAGTACTCGTGTTTTCACCTTTGATATAAAAATGTAAAATGACTCAATTTGTTGTGTTTTCACCTTCTGTTATTTCAGTATCTTAAAGATTATCAAACTTTTGCAAGCACTGCTCGTTACTGGACAGAATCATTTGCAAAGACATCATCTCTAGGGGTTGAAGATAAGGTCAGTATAAATAACATTTGTCTTATGACCGAGCATGGAACTTTTTTAAGACTTTCTGCAATTAGATAGGAAGTGTCATATTGGTCGGTTTGAGTAGCATGTCAAAAAGGGTAATGTTTTTAGTACATGTCGTAACAGTTTGGATCGGGTGCACCCAAAACACCCTTTTTCCCAAAATTTAAAACTTGTTTATAAACACTTAATGCATCAATAGTCATATGGCGTCACTAACATGTTTGACCAATTAGTTTCCAATTTATCTATAAACTTTATTCACCCATTTGACTCGTTAGATATAAAAACATAAACAATAATGAGCTTGTTCATAGTTGTCAATAGCGGCTATAGCGCTCGTCGCTCGCTATAGCGCGCTACTTAGCCATGCGCCCATATGGCGCCAGAGGGTGTTTAGCGACTAATAGCGATGTTTCTGTATTTTTTTTCCTTTTTATTCATTTTGATAAATATAAATAGTGATATGCCCAATAGGGGTTTTTTTTTTGTTTCACGATTGAAAAAGAAGCATACTTAGATGATTAGTAATAGCATATTTTAGCTATTTTTGATAAAACGTACATGTAAAATATTTCTTAAATTTTCTATTACTTTATCGTCAAACATGAAATAGTGGGGGCTATTTCGTCGCTATCGATACGTAGCATATGGGTAGCTTGTCGCTATTTACCGTTATACGCTAGTGAAAACTATGGGCTTGTTTTATTTGTGTAATTAAATTGCCGTTAGATATAGTGTGAAAGTGTTTTGATGGTGAAATAGGTGCAAAAGCTCGTTGAGATGGGATTTCCTGAAGGCATGGTTAGGAGTACCTTGGAAGTGGTTGGTGGCGACGAAAACTTGGCGTTGGAGAAGCTTTGTTCCGGCTAAGTATAATTGTTTATGTTTTTTTAATCAACAAAGGAAGGAGAACTTTGAAATCTAATGATAAATATGAAATGGAATTGTGTGTTTGTGAATTTGTTTACCTTGATTGTTACGATGTGTGTGTGCATTACAGTTAGTGTTAGTCGGTATTAATTGAGTCGGCTAAAGTTAAGTGGAGTGGTGATCAATGTAGTCGAGTAGTACAAATGGTTGATACCAACATACATGATAGTCGAGTATGTTGGTATCACCGCTTTACTCGACTATTCAAATGCTCACTTGCACATTTGAGCTATGTGATTTACTAACCGTTTCAAATAATACCAACACACATCATGCTAAAAACAAGAATCACTTATTGCATCAAAACTGAATATTGAGGATGACCAACAAGTTTTGTCATGATGAAATTCTTGTTTTATATTGGGGTTGATTTTTGATTTATTAAAAAAATATTGGGCTTGCTTGCATCTTTTTGTCATGTTTATTTAAGATTTTAAGTGTAAAACGGGCCTAAACTCGATCATCTGAATAAAAATGGGCCACTTGATTAGTTGATTCTGATATGTTTCGAATAAAAATGGGCCACTCACAGACAATATTCACTGTATATATTGTTTATATAAAAAATGGGTTGTGAGGTGGATGTTTGTGGAGGGTTGGAAAAATGCCGGTCTTGAGGAAGGTTTGAGATATGATGTGGCGTGTTGAAGTGGAAGTTTATAACAACTAGCAACCATGGTTGTGGATGCTCTAACTAAAACATAAATTATAACTTCAATAATTATAATCATAACAATTATTGTTAATATTACTATTAGTATTGTTGTTGTTGACGGCTGCTGTTGTTGTTGTAGTACTACTACTATTATTAGTGGGATTCTCGTGCGCTTCGTTGCGGGCCTTTGGTCATTATCGGTCTAGTTCATTACAGTACCTGTACGATACCGGTACCTGGCATAGCAATCATTGACAATTGACACGTTTTTTTACGTTGATTGAAAACCCATAAAACGAATACCCATACCGGTATTGGTGTTGTTTGGTCGGTATCGGCCCGTTACGATACCGGTATCGTAAATACTTTATTGTGAGTATTACTTTGTGTTCAATGAATTTTATAACGCCAGATCGAGAATTCTATAAAAACTAATACGGTACCGTTACCGTTGTTGTTTAGTCGGTATATGTTCGGTTTGTGATGATAAAAAAATCAACTATATATGACCTGTTCGAATACCGATGTTGTTTGGTAGGTATATGTTTGTTTTGTGATGATAAATAAAATCAACTATATATGATACCGATGTTGTTTGTTCTGTATATATTCGGTTTATGATGATAAGAAAAATCAACTATATATGACACTTTCGAGTAGAACTTTTATCGATCGTGCATAATAATAGGCACATTATGACGTTAATAATAAATAAACTATACCAATGTTATACGGCACCGATACTCATGTTGTTCAGAGAGTATCATTATATATAATCTAAAAATAAAGAAGTTCTACAGTGTTTTTTATTGTTGTTATTATTATTATTATTATATATTTCGCCTTTTATTCTATTTTGTCATTTAGAGTATGTTTGGCATGAAACTTTTAGGAGCTTTTAGCTTTAAGTTTTTAAGAAAAACTCTTACTCAATAAAAAACCTTATTTGGTTGAAGGAGCTTGAAGCTTTTAGGCTAGGAGCTTGAAGATTTAGTTGAACGCTCCTACTAGTAGCGTTTAGAAGGAGCAACAAGCTTTTAGGGAAAAAAAAAAAAAAAGACTATTTTAGCCTCTAAAGATAATAAACTTTTTACTGCACAAACTTTTTAAATTTTTAGTTATGTCAATTTTGGTCATTTTATACATTTTATTAAAAGCTTCAGCTACTCTGCCAAACGCCAAATATATCTAAAAAACTACAGCTACCAGCTACTTTTGCCAAACATACCCTTAGTATAAACTTTCATTTGCACCTCATTTAGTTTAATTATTGTATTCTTTTTCTTTTACTTTGACCAAATTACTTTTATACCCCTAAAAATTAATAAAATTATTATACAACTCCTAAACCGACCGAATTCCTATCGTTTTCTTTTTCGTTTTACCTTTATTTGCCTTTGTTATTTATTGCATTGTTTTACTTTTTCTTATTTTTTATCTTCAAAGCCGAGTTACGACAAAAATAGCATAACACATTTAGATATGAAATTCGTCACAGTGTGCGATACGTTCTGAATTCCAACCGCGCCCCTACGCAACGCGCGGATGACTACTACCCTAATTAATATTATAAAAAAGAAAATCATTAAACGTTAAAATTAAAGAAATATGTTTAAGGTTAAAAGTAAATATAATAATAATCTTTTGTAATATTGAAATGATGATAATAATAATAATAATAATAATAGGGTATTATTATCAAGTAATCTCACTTGTGGTGCTAAAATGTTTTCTAAATGCAACATAATTAATGGTTGGACCAAACTTGTAAATCCTAAAACGGGTCAAATACCCCTGAGATTGGTATGCAAGTCATTGATTATGATGTTTGCTTTCTTTTATATCAAATTTGACGATACGTGTGCAAGTCATGTAGTCTATTATGCTTGATTACGATGTTTGCTTTCTTTTTTCTTAGATCAAATTTGACGATTTGTAACTCATTCTCGACGAATATGTACGTCATTGACATAAACAACATACATAGAGTGAACGTACAACGGTCAAAGATGACTTCCTTAAAACAATATTTATATTCATGTTTCTGTTTGTGTTTACAAGTCTGGTCAATGATGGACATTAGAATTAGCTTGACGTTTTCTATCAAAATAAAACCATTGAATTGTTCAAATAGCCATCGTACTCTAAAGAAAAGAAAAGTTTACTTTTATTTGGTTTACTAATTTGTTTCTTAGTTAGTTAAGTATAATAAGTTTGTTAAAAAAGTGGTTTTCACTTTTCATACTTCTTTTATTCGTAAATTACGGAATGTAATTTTGACACACGACATAAAACGCCACAAATTCCTAGCCTCGGACCTAACTCGACATGCATATGGCCATATATACACTAGCTAGCTGGATACATTTTTTTTTTAAAGAACCATGAAAACCAATCGGGTCATTAGATTATTTTATCAATGACTTTTTAAAGAACCATGAAAACCAATCTGGTCATTAGATTATTTGATCAATGACTTAAATAAATCAGTGGTGGTATTTTAGTACTTAAACTAGTATTCAGCACCCCCGCGTTGCGGTAGGGGTGTAAAACAATGCATGTTAATGCGAATAAATTAGATTGAAACGTAAAACATCGAAAGTAATAAGTAAGTCAATCTAGGACCTATACGTTATGACAAACATGTCAAATGAAAAAAAAAAACAGATGACGTAAAAACGTTGAACCACACACGCACGTTGCGTCGTGTTAACTCACAAAATTCACTACTAGAAAATCGGAAACTTCTTATGCCAGTTTTCCTAGGAAATGCGTCATAAAACTGGTTTTTCTACGCATTTATGACAAACACCTGATGAAGGAAAACAACTCGTAGGAAACCCGTTTTCAACGCATTTCCTACGCAACTTCCTACGCATTTTCTACGAAACTACTACGTCACAAATTGCTACGAATCTCC
Source organism: Helianthus tuberosus (assembly GCA_030545235.1). NCBI lineage: Eukaryota > Viridiplantae > Streptophyta > Magnoliopsida > Asterales > Asteraceae > Helianthus > Helianthus tuberosus. The sequence continues at coordinate 192,576,486 of CM060401.1, read as the reverse complement.
TACAATATATTTAATTATTATCTTTTAGGATTTATTTTTTTTTGTTACACATTTCTGACAAAAAAAACAAAAAAATTAACAAATTTTAATACAACATTATTTGTGACCCATTTCCTACAAATAAATTAGAAGTGTTGTTACAAATTTCCTAGGAAACTGAGTCTTTTTTGTGACTCACTTCCTACAAATAAATTAGAAGTGTTGTTACAAATTTCCAAGGAAACTGAGTATTTTTTGTGACGCACTTCCAACAAATAAATTAGAAGTGTTGTTACAAATTTCTGAGGAAACTGAGTATTTTTTTGTGACCCATTTTCTACAAATAAATTAGAAGTGTTGTTACAAATTTCCTACGAAAACTGAGTATGTTTTGTGACAAATTCCTGACAAAATAAAGAAAAAAGGTCTACTATTTTTTACCGTTTTCCGACAAAAGCTATTTATATTGTGACACATTTCCAACAACCTAATTTATTAAATAAAAAAAATGCAAAAAATAAATAAATAAATAATATTTCTGCATTTTTCTGGCGAAAATTTTCAGAAATAATCTACAATACCAAAAACCTGGTTTACAAAATTCACCGAAGTTACAATGACATAAATTCAAAAATCATGCGTTACAACGCAAGTTCCAATATGTTTAAACCGTAAGCTAATACAATTCAACGTAATTCCAAAAAGATATAAAAAACTAGAACTAATTAGAGGGAGGACGCCAATTCTTCATAAACTCTTGAAGTTGTTTTTTAAGTTCTTCCCTTGCTTTCCTTTCATCGTCAAGACGAGTTGCAAGTAGATCCCTTTCTTCTTCAAGACGAGATACAAGTAGATTCCTTTCTTCTTGAACCCGAGCTTCAAGATCAACCATTCGGGTTCGCATAACTTGAGCCTAAAAAGTTGTTAAAATATATATAGTTATAATTAGTAAATACATTATATAAATAAATGACTCACCGTAAGCATACCATACCTTATAGTTATCCATGAATCCCTTTTTGAAAAGATCACCAACAACCTCAAATCTCTTCTTGAAACGATGATTTTGGCATTTGCCACATGGACATCTTATTTTAGAAACCTCGACCCCATCTATTAGTTCTCTTTGAATGTTAGGTGCTTTAGCATATGCATAATCCAAGAAAAAGTTGACATGACGTTGGAATGTCGGATCGAAGAGACCCTCACTAGTGGTTCTCTTCATGTACATCCAGTTTCTATCACGCGGCATATTTGTCGATCTATACCTAAATTAATGTTATTAGTAATAATAATAATAATAATAATAATAATAATAATAATAACAATAACAATAATCACAACTAAATAAAAAAAACACTATATCAAAAACAGTTTGATTTATTCTTTTCGATTTGAAGTTGAAATAAAAAAGAAAGGTTATCTTAGCTTCAAAGTTAAGCCACATAAGCCACTTGGGTTTGAGTTAGGTCCATATATGTTGTGTTATTATTAATTTTTTTTGTGTTTCAAGGGGACCGAAGAGGTAACTTTTTTTCATTTAAGAAGAATAAATGATGTTAATGAGTTATTATTTATTGTGTTTTGAACATATCTTGGGTAGCTTCTTACACATTTGTGACAAATCCTTAAATGTCATAAGAAATGTGTCACAACTTGCAATGGATTTAAGCATTTTGTCATAAATTCGTAGGCAATTGTATTGATACATGGATTGTTTCCTACGCCTTTGTGACAATTTGCATTGGATTTAAGCATTCTGTCATAAATGCGTAGAAAATTGTATTGATACAAGGATATTTATAGGAAATGTGTCACAAGTTGTGACGCAATCCCGACGGATGGTTTATGAATCTATATTTTGTCATAAATCCGTAGGAAATTGTATTGATACATGGATTGTTTCTGTAACACCCCGAAAACGGGTTTGGTAATTAAACCCCGTTAATACTAAAGACGAGGAAAGTACCGTTAGTGGTAAAAGTAAACTGGCAAATATTAGGAATTTATTTAATAATCCTAATATTTATTTGAAGTGAATAATAAAAAAAAAGCTTTTAAGAAATAAAATGATAGAAGACCCGAGTTAACGGGACCCGAAATAAACTTAGTCATAAATATTCTCGAACCCGCAAAGTTAACCAGGAATATTAAACCTAGTTAATAAGTGGGAAATATTGTTAGAAATAAGTAGGTTGTGCCCTACTTAATTAACTAACCAAATTAGAGGGGCCAATATTGTTAAAATTGAAACTTGATTTTTATTAAACAAATAAAAACAAACCAAACACCCCATTTAGGGGGTCTGGTCGATCAAAGCAAGCAGGGGGCGACACCCCCACTTTCAAACCCTAGAATTCTACTAAAACTCTCAAATTGGAGGTGCAAATCTGATCCAAACGAAAATCCGAGCTTAGAATCGTGATCCTCGTCGCAAGAGGATTACAAGGTATGTAAATTTTGATGAAAACTCTCAACTTGAAATTCTCATAGAATTGGGAAAATCTGAAATTATGGTTGCATGTGTGTCTTATGATGATCTAAGAACAACTATAGTGTCTAGGGACAAACCCTAGACAAATACAAGTTGAAATCATGTGAAAATTTAGTAAAGATTATGAACACCATTGTAGGTGATTTATGGGTTATGTGTAAATTGATAAACACTAGGAAATTGGGTGATATTCTAATGTAATTTGACAATTTTGAAGTGACTTCAGAATTGTAGAAGTTAACAATCTTGTAAGATGGTTGATTTATGTGAAATTAGGGCTAAGAGATAAGCTAGAGACTTGATAAATAAACATGTAAATTTCTGCCCTTAAAGTGTTTGTTGAAATGCTTCAAAGAAGGCTCGAAACTAGAATTTTTGTAGTTAAACACCTAATTGTGATGTTTTGACTATTATGCAAAAAGTGCTTAAAAAGAGTTCTAAATGTGATAAAACGTGGTTAGAACTTTGGTTAAAACGGTGGTCTAAAGATAACGCCTACCGGGAAATTAAAGAATGCTAAAACTAGTTGATGAACTCGAAAATGCAATTAGCATACTAATGGGCATTTGACTTTTAAAAAGGTCAAACTGACCTATAATACGATAAGTAGTAATTTTGATATGAAATGCATAAGGTGGAATAATCGTATTAGATTATGATTAAACTAACCACCTTGAAAACGATGATGATAGTTTGACGCGTAACAAGCTAGGTGGAAGCTTGATGAGGGAGCGGATCAAACAAATCAAGAAGGAAAGGAAAAGCATAACCGGATGCAAGGTAAGCGACGCTTACATCCTTTTTGTAGAATAGGCATTATTTTGTAAACTACAATTTCGATTAGTGTAATATCGAATTATGGGTTCCAACACTATTAACATGAGTCGGAACAAACTTAAATGATAAAAACCATGTGTTATGGTGAAAAGAGGCGAAATGGTAATTTTAGTCATGTAATGACTAATAACAAAAGAGTTCTCGTTAAGATCACTTTAAAGTACAACTAATAACGAGAAAATAAGTAGTGATGGAAATTTAGTCAAGTACCGACTAAGTAAATTGTAGTTAAAAAGGGGTCTAGTGGCAGAAATCCGAAATGGGTCGGATGAGCAAATTGGTAATTTATTAACCATGTTTTGCTACTTATGAAGATACTTGGTCTTATAGTCCAAACGGGTCGAATGGTGGTGATAACACCATTTGATAATATCGACTAATGTGGTTGTCAAGTATTATGTTAACAGGACCGATTAGCAAATCGGATAATTGCGTCACCATTGATGGTGTGATAATGAAAACGAGGTATAAATCGGGTCTACTTTTGATCCGGGCCAGGTACGCTTAATTATGTTGTAGTTAAAAGTGCTATTTTGATCAAATAATTTGAGAGAGAGTCCTTCGTCATAAAAGGACTAAAATCGACCAAAACGCCCTTGTAGGCTAAATGGGACAAACAACCCTTAAAGGTCGTTTGGAAACAAGTTTATGATTAAGTAAATACTTAGATTAAGTATAGAGGTTGAAAGAGGTATTATATTAGTCAAACGGTACTATTTGAGTTTTTGTCGTAAAATAATGATTCGAGAAGTAAAATTTGGTTTATATAGATCACCACATCAAACCGCCATAAACACAATTGTGGTGGGAGATTATAGGATAAGAAATGTGGTGATGAAATGCTAGAATCAATCGAGAGCGATTTTAGGCTCGAAAATGCTTAAATACCCTTAACGGGTCAAAATAAACATACGAACGAAAATGGGTTTAAATTGTGAAATAAACTTGTGATTAGAACCTAAAATGGTAGTTAATAACAATTTGAGAAGTGTAGGTGATGTAGGAATCAAACAAATATGTTCGTTTGATAAAATGCATAAACGGGTCAAAATTTGGTAAAAGGGCGATAAGCCGAAGACTTAAAAGTCTGAAATTTTATTATGAAGGTTGTTGGATTTTAACTCCATAAGATGGAGAATTAAATTACGGACGCGTAGGAAAAAGAATCGGGTAAAACGGATCAATAACGAAGAAGTTATGGCCGTTTCCGTGAAATCAGATCGTGCAGGGAATATGCAGCAACATTCTGCTGAAAAGGGGGCCTAGCGTCACGCGACGCCCCTTGGCGTCACGCGACGCCCCCAAACCCGGAAAAATGTTATTTTTTGTCATATTTAACCCCTGTACTTGTTTGAACTTCATATTTAACCCCTGTACTTGTTTGAACTTCATATTTGACTATCAAAACTAACTTTTAAGTTGGTTTTGATCATAGGTGATTGCCATGAGTGCCCGGATGAAGATCAAGCGACGAGCAAGAACCGAACACGATCACGAAATAAGCTTCCGCACTATGTATCGTTATTATGTTAAATGACGAATGTCGTTTCATTGTTTCTTTTAAGTGACGAACTTAATTACATTATGTTCTAAACTTTTAAATTGTAAAAAGGTTTTAGTAAACCCGTTTTTCCAATGGATATGTAATCTTAATTACATGATTGTTTTCGTAAATAATACGCTAAACCTTGATTTATAAGAACGGGTGTTACAAGTTGGTATCGAATGTCGTTTCATTGTTTCTTTTAAGTGACGAACTTAATTACATTATGTTCTAAACTTTTAAATTGTAAAAAGGTTTTAGTAAACCCGTTTTTCCAATGGATATGTAATCTTAATTACATGATTGTTTTCGTAAATAATACGCTAAACCTTGATTTATAAGAACGGGTGTTACAGTTTCCTACACCTTTATGACAATTTGCAATGGATTTAAGCATTTTGTCATAAATGCGTAGGAAATTGTATTGATTCAAGGATATTTGTCAGAAATGTGTCACAAGTTGTGACGCAATCCCGACGGATGGTTTATTTTAATTAATAAATAAGTATTTTGTCAGAATTGTGTAGGAAATGCTATCATTTTCACTTATTTATTTTGCATATATTAATATTTATTCGGTAAACAATTATAAATTAACCTTTTGTAGATTATTTGTGACAGGTTTGTGACGCAACTGTCAATTAAATAGGGTTTTCTTATTTTTGTCGGAAACTTGTCACAAGTTGTGACGGAATTCTGACGGATGGTTTAAGTAAATTAAAAAAATAAAAATTTCATCATAAATGTGTAGGAAACGATATTATTTCTAACAGATTTGTGACGCAACTGTCAATTAATTAGGGTTTTCTTATTTTTCGTCACAAATTTGTAGGAAACGATATTATTTTCCCTTATTTATCTGGCTTATATAAATATTTATTCGGTAAAAAATAATAATTAACCTTTTGTAGGTTATTTCTGACAGATTTGTGACGCAACTGTCAATTAGTTAGGGTTTTCTTGTTTTTCGTCATGGATGCATCGAAAATTTGTAACAAAATCATGAAATTTTTTTGTAGGAAATTCGTCATGAAGGTGTTGTAATCTGTGACGAAAAAAATTGTGTAGGAAATTTCTGTAGCAAATTGTCCCCTTTTCTAGTAGTGATTTAGAACGAAACGTAAAAACATTGATCCACAAACGCACGTTACGTCGTGTTAACTCGCAAAATTCAGAACGAAGCGTAAAACGAAAAATTTGCAAAATATGAAAAGTATAGGGTACTAAAGTCGAAAGTAAAAAAATTGTGAGGTTAAATTGCAAAGGATGAAAAGTTTTGGGTTAAAAGTAAAAAATTCAAATATTTTCGGTAAAAAGTAATTTATAAAATATTTTTGGGTGAAAAGAATTTTTTTTTTCTTTTGAAAAACTCGCCAAGCATTAGGTGCAACACCTATATGCACAAATAAATTGCTAATTTATAGTATTTAAATAGAAAATTACTGGGGTTGGATGTTAAGTAGGCGGAGAGGCATTGGCGCAGCTTAGGTTTCGCTCAGTAGTGTAATATATATGGTTTTCGTATAGAAATTTTTGGGTTGGGTATATACGTTTTCGACCCCCTGATTCTGGTGATATTCAAAACCGGATATCCAAAAATTCACTCTCAGTGATAGAAGCAATGTTTAGCGACTAAATAATATGCATGGTCATGAATAGTATGACTTTGATTTAGAAAATATGTGACATGGTGCATAACACATAAAGGGGAAAAGCATCCAATGCAAACATGCAACAACAATATGGTACAAGAAAAGATGATCTTACTTACGTTGTTTGATTACAATTTGGACAAGAAACCATTATCATACATTCATACCGAACCAATAAATACACACACTTTACAAAATACATCGTTACTCTTTTAAATTTACTTGTGTGTGTATGGCGAATAACATAAATACATAATAAAACCTTTTAATAATCAATAAAATAAAGTTGGAAGCAAAACAATATAATATAAATATACTAACGTGGCATTGTTTTTTCAAAAACGTGTATGGAAAAATAAGAGGTGCATATGTCATTGATTAGATTGACAATTTTCTTCATTTTATTGTGACCAAACGTTCATTCATGGCTCGTGGGTGGACTCGTTACTCTATTACTTTTTTTTTAAATTGAATATTTACTTTGACTCTTGTTCTTTCTTAATCTTTTTGGTTAAGCATACATGATAGTAACGTAGCACATATTGTTTTTCATCTTTGAAAAATCACATTCATTTTTAAGTAGTTATATATTCCAATTTGTATTTATCTACAATGTAATACCTTAGATAATTCTAACATCGGTTGTAGACACGAGAGAACTTATTGCTCATAAGTAATATCCTGTCCTTAGATATCACCAATATGTGATAGACACACTGGATGTGGATGAGAAAAAAACTTAACAGGTAAATATGTTCAGGTGAGAATAATCCCGAAGATTGATGACCTCTTAACATATCTTCACTCAGTAATCTAGGCAAAGTTGTTAGCTCGTAGTGTGTAAAGTAAACAATATTACTTGTTACGAAAGGTCAAATGTTACATATAATGTGTTAATTTATGCTATTGTGTTGTATTAATAAAAATAGACAAAGATTGATTATAAATATACGAAAAGCAAAGTATGCTATGATATTATATAAATAGTAATTTAGATAAAATGGAAATTCATCTTAATTATAATTGTTATTAGAGTTAATTGCCAAAATCGTCCCTGAGGTTTGGGCAGGTTTGTCATTTTCGTCCAAAATAACACTTTTGTACCAAATTGCCCCCAACGTTTGTAACTTTTAGCCATTTTCATCCAAACCACTAACTTAGTTTATTTTTTCTGTTAAGTTGATAATATTTGGATGAAACTGGCAAATATAAAACCACAGGGACGATTTTGGCAATTTACTCAAACTCTTTTAAATTTCTTTTATTTAATTAATTTTTTTACATATATAATAAAAAAGAATATGCATGCAATTTATATATGAAAAAATAATAGCTATGTCACATAATTTTTATAAATTTTCATCAAACCACTAACTAAGTTAATTTTTCTATTAAGGCAAAGGATGTTTATAAACTAAGACAGAAATTAAATTCTAATTTTTTATATAGATCAGTTTTATAAAAATAAAATCTACTTAAACCTCAAAATTTTATAAAACTAAAATGCTGGTGACCTTATTGAAAAATGTCAAATAAAAAAAATCTTATTATATGTACCAAGTTTGTAATTCATTTTCTACTCTTTTAAATTCACTCCTAAGGAAAAACAGAAGCCAGTACCCCCCCCCCCCCCCAATCAAACAACGTATCGTTACCAAACCTTAAAATTGCCCACAAAATTGTAATTATAATGCTATGAACCAAAAGTTTCTTTACTCAAGCCACTCAGAATAAGTATGGAAAATTGGTTTTTAATAAACCAACCTTTGTCACGTTGGTAAATAATAATCTTACCTACGTAATTGTTATACAATAATCCTACCTATCAACATGTTGGTACTCAATGAACTTCCGTTAATTTTTTTAACTGAAGTTAGTTTTTAAGTTTTATTTATTACACAAACAGTCCCTGTAGTTGTAATTTACTAGTTTTAACTATTTTAAAACTTGTAAATTACAGTCCCTTGAGGTTTTTTTGTTTTATAAAATAGTTAAAACTAGTAAATTACAACTACAGGGACTTTTTGTGTAATAAATAAAACTTAAAAAATAACTTCAGTTAAAAAAAATTAACGAAAGTTCATTGAGTACCAACATATTGATAGGTAGGATTATTGTATACCAATTACGTAGGTAAGATTATTATTTACCAACAGGACAAAGGTTGGTTTATTAAAAACTAATTTTCCAATAAGTATTAGTTAGTTACCCTCATAATCTTAATTAAATAAATATTTTATTTCAACCAACATATTTCCTAGGTGCTCAACACATTTAAAAAATATGTAACGTTTTACAATTTTTTTCTATCTCTACAACTGATAAATACTAAAAGTTGTAATCGATTGTTATGTGTTGCACACCAATGACATTTTATCTTTATAAAACTGATTTATATAAAGAAGCTGTAAATTAATTTTTGTCTTAATTTATAAAATTTAAAACATCCTTCACCTGAACAGAAAAAATAAACTGAGTTAGTGATTTGGATGAAAATTTATAAAAATTATGTGACAAAACTATTAATTTTTTTTCTTCTAAAAACTCCATGTATATTCTTTTTTATTATATATGTAACAAAAATAAAAAAAATTAAAAAGGGTTTGAGTAAATTGCCAAAATCGTCCCTATGGTTTTATATTTGCTAGTTTCATCCAAATATCATCAACTTAACAGAAAAAATAAACTAAGTTAGTGGTTTGGATGAAAATGACAAAAAAAAATACAAACGTTGGGGGTAATTTGGTACAAAAGTGTTATTTTGGACGAAAATGACAAACGTGTCCAAACCTCAGGGACGATTTTGGCAATTAACTCTTGTTATTATGTACTTTTAACCATTATTTTTTTTATTATAATTCGTATGTTTAAAACATGTAATAGTTTTTAAGTTGTTTCTGAATATCATAACAAATTCTTCAATATAAAACTATTATTATATGTTCAAACAAGAAATATTATCTAAAAATGTTTGCCTTTATATAAAGTAACTTATTTAAAAAAACTACCATGTGACAATATATTATCCCCCTCGTGATAACCACCCCAACTCTTAGAGTGTTAATGGTGACAAACTAAGGATTATTATAGAATCAACTTTATTTAAGAAATTATGAAAATTGTATGATATATGTATGTAATGTTTGATGTGTACCATAAGATTTGCAAAATGTGTAAGGTTAAACTAATATAAACAATTATATAAGTCTCTTGTACATAGACAAACAAAGTTAGAAATGTTTATGTTTATATACTTAAAACTAATCATCTAATTTTAAATTTGTCGATTATCATATTTTTTTTCTGAATATTAAGTTTTCAATGTATAATTACCTTCAATCATTGTTTAAGAAAATATATATTAGTGAGTTTAGAGAAAAGTATATTGGGTTGTATTTTTTTTCCAAACCAGTATTAAAAGAAAAAAAAAGTTAAAATAAAGAAGACCACATGTAAAGCAAACACAAACTTAAATAGTAAGATGTTTATGTTAGGGTGCTACTTTCTACACCCCCTATTTACTTTTTTCACCCCCTCCTCTCACATACTTACAGGTGGGGCCTGCGTGGGACCGACAGATTTCCTCTGACAAGGGGGGGTATAATCAGGAAGGAGTGGGGGTGCGTATAGAATGAGCCTTATGTTACCCTATTATTGACAAATCAAACCATTTAATATTATTGGATTTCTATTTGACCAAATACTTACAAGAAATCGATGAAGAAGTATCAAAAAACGGCATAGGATGAACACGTTTTGCCCGATTCATTAATTATGAGATGACTAAAGCCTGCTTGTCAGTTGAAATCCATCATTCTATAAAAAAAACAAACATGATCATATTAACCAACAATAACAAAATAAAAAAGATCTTCACTTTGAGTAGTGCATCATGAGGTGATTTTTGTATAGGTAAGATAATAAAGGAGTTTTAGACTTTTTATATAAACAAACTAGGTTTTTACCCGGGATTGCTTCCCGGGCTCGGGAAAGTTATTTAGATTAATTAATTACAATTTGTTATTAATACGACCACATTACATCAACCATCTTATTCTATTCAACAACATTGTCTTAAAATCACGGAATTAGATCTATTCAACAACAGGACCATATGAATAACATTATTTCCAACTTTACTTCAATGCACTTAAATGATCGGGTGATTTGGGATTTTGTAAAAATGTTTGTTCTTGTACTTCTTAACAAAATAAGATGTTGACCAAAATTCAAACAAATGTTGACCAAAAGTAAATCAGATCAGATGTTCAACATAAACACTGAATCTATAACAACAGACACTACAGACACTGATTATATTCAAACTACTGATACATAAACATTGATTCTTCATTCCACTGTTGTAATCTAAGCACTAATGTTGAGGATCAGTGCTATTTTCAAAGGGTGATCAGAGCTTGAATGACAATGCTTTGATCTTCAACAATGCTTGGATCCCATCAGTAGTTTGAGGTTCAATTTTTATGCTTCATCAGTGGTTGGATTCCAATGTATGTAGAAGCTTTGCTGAGCTGTCATCTTCAAGTGCCATTGTCTTGATAGCCTGTTTAAAATATACAGCTTCTTGCTCTTTCTCTTCTGCATCAGTCAACTTTTGCCTCTTTCTTTGGTTTAACATAATGACAGAGGTATCTGATGATGTGAACAGTGGTTCAGAATTGTGGAGCTGCTTCTTTGACATGTTAATAGTTTTGTAATCAGGCTTCTTTGGAAGGCTAGGATCTGTTTCTCTCTTTTTTCTAAGCCTTTCATAAGCTTCATCAGTGTACTGCCTTGTCCATTTTGCTATGGCCTTGGCAGTTGCAACCTTTGCATCAACCAACTCTTGTTTCTTTCTTTTATACTCCAAGGTAAGATCATCAATAGCCTTTTTGTATTTACGCCAATTTGGTGCTGACCTTTTCATGCTTGGATATCTTTTTACTCTTTCAATTCTATTGAGTTCTGCTTTGAGACCAACAAGTGGCCAATCTTGGAATTGCTCTTCCTTGGCAGGGTAGAACTTCTCACTCATGATCAACGCCAGAATGTCTTTTCTCACATCTTTTTGCAGGCCAGGTTCTGGTGGTAAATTTGACATTTCTTTACTCAAATCTCTAGCATAGTCTTCCAGGAGCTTGACTTTGGTGAGTAAAAACTGATAATGGCTTGAATACACATTGTCATTTTCTCATTCGCATTCAACCCTAGCTATTATTTGAGCTTGTCTAGCTTTTAGTTTTAGATATTCATCCATGTTTTTTGGATTTCTAAAACCAACCAGAGAAGGGAATTTCCTTTTTGAAGGATCATCAACTGTGTAGAACTGCCTCATTTCATTCTTTACTGCATGGAGTTCCAGTGGATAACTGGCAGCTGCTGGGGTACCATCTGCAGACTCATATCCTTGAAGAGCTATTGGATCTTTGATTGGATTGACCAATTTTGGAGGAATGAAAGATTCAGGTTTGGTGATTTTGTAAGGTACAGATGAAACAGGATCAGGTGCTGGTATATCATCATCATGCACTTGAATATTTTTTCTTCTAGTATACACATTTTCAGGAGGAGGTGTTTCTATTTGAGGTTTTGGAGCAAACAGAATTATGGCTTGGGAAGGATTGTTAAAAGTGGTAGGTAATTGACTAACAGTTGTCGAAACAACTGGTGTCTCAACCACTGTTGATGTATCAACAGTTGTCTTTTGCTTTAAGGCAGGTGGTGAGTTTTGTGATGATGGTTTTGTTTGGGGTGTTTGAGTAGTGATGGTGTGTGTTTGACTAACAGCTGTTGAAACAACTGGGGTTTCAACCACTGTTGCCATTACCACGGATGATGTGTCAACTGTTGTCTTCTGCCTTTTAGCAGGTGGTATTGGTGGTGGTGAAGGGATTTTTCGTAATGGAGATAAGACAGTGGATGTAGTGTGTGTTGAAGTGGTAGTGGTGAAAGTTTGGATAACAGATGTTGAAATTACTGAAGAAGCAACAACTGTTGATACAACAAGTGTTTTAACATCTGTTGGTTTCGAAGATTGATGTGTGGAACTTTTGGAAGGTTTGGGAGTTTGTTTTGTGGATTTGGGAGGTGTGGTTTTGGGTTGTATGACTTTTCTAGTAGACTTTCTTATGGGCTGAGAATTTTCTTGATCCTTTGGCTCAGAAGTACCCTGTTCATTCATCTCCATAAAAACTCACTTCTCCTGTTCAAACCTTCCTTTATCCTTTGCCTCCATATCCTTTTTCATCCTTGCTTTTGCATCAGCAATGGCATTTAAGGTTACATCAACCTTTTTGGAACCATCTGGCAAAGGGATGTGTGCTAGCATTGTTGAATTATCTGGTGCAATGTACAGACCATCTTCATATCCCTTTTTCTTCAACTGCCTCATTTTCTCCGCCTTTTTGGCATTATTTGGTGGTGGGCTGTCCACAAAGATGATAGAGGGAGGAGCAGTGCCAGTGGTGTTCATAAATTGAGCCTTCAGGGTTTTTATATCTGCCTGAGTGTCTTTGAACCTGGCTTCCATTATATTTCTGATATTTTGAAGCTGAATTTCATGTTTCTGATCAGCATTTGCTCTTTGTTGGTGAAGCAGAGGTTGAAATAATGCCCAAAGGTCAGTGGGAGCAGGTGGTGCCTGCTGTTTTTGTAACAACTGTTGCAGTATGGTTTTGATTTCTGCAATAGATGTATCCAGTTTGTTAAGCCTCTCCCTCAATTCTCGGTACATTAAACCATCATCCAATTTAATGGGATCATCTGATTTCCCACCAGAGGTGGTTGTAACAGTGGTTGACTGAGGGAGACTTTCCCAAAAGCCATCCCCTGTTGCCCCTTTTTTTTGGAACTGGGGACTTCTATCCTCAGCAGAGGTTACCAATCTAAGCTCACCGGTGTATACAGGATACACACCAGTATTTAGAAAGGTTCCCATAGAAGAAATTGCCTTCAAGGAAGTCTGATTAATGAAACTACTGTCCAAGTGTAAACCAGTGGGTTCAACACTTGTAGTAGCTGCTTCACTTGAACTACTGACAGGAAGTACTTGTACATCCTGCAGTGTAACCTCCTCAGGTGTTGTTGGTGGGTTAGCAATGATAGGGAGCTCAGACACAGTCACTTTCTGTGGCATGCTCTCAGTGATAGGGGGTTGAGAGGAACTGATTGCTATCTGATTTATATCAACTGCATCCAACAAAAGTTTTGTTTGTGGTGGAATTGTAACAGTGAGTACGGGAGTGGAAAGAGGATTTGCCTCGGGCAGTGGGCTGGGGATGATGGATTCAAGTGAGTCCAAAGCAACATAATTTGATGTCCCTATTCTTACAACCTGTTCTTTTTGAAAAGAAACAGGAGGAGTTTGAGGCTCAGGTTGAGATATTTCTAACATCTGTTGTGAGGAAGTAGCAGCAGTGGTTTCTGGTGACTTTTGTGTTTTCACCGGCAGTGGCTCTGGGATCTCATCTTCCAGAGTTGCCTTTGTTTTAGGTTTGAGGGGCTTTTGTGTTTTCTTTTGTCTTGGTCTTTTGGTGGATTTAGGTGTCGGTTTCACAGCAGTTGTTTTGCTGCTGTGATCACCTTGAGCAGTGGGCTCAGCAGCAGGTGCCTGAGGAGCAGTGGTAGCTGCTAAAGTCTGCTCAGGAGCCTGTGCTTGTGTTTTGGACACTTTTGATAGCCTTGTAAATGTTAACGGTGTAAGGCCATTTATTTGAAAAGGTTCACCCTGGATGAGTACATGAGCATCATCCTTTCCAAATTTCTTTTGAAAATAAAAGCTTAGGAACCTTGGAAATAGTAAAAATGATTTGCTATCAACATTTTTTACCAAGTCATTAAAGATCTCCTGTGAATAGTTAAAGTTTTCCCCATGCAAGATAGCATATGCCAGGTATTGGATCTTTAATGGAATTTCATTGAAAGCAGTGGTCTTATTAGAAACACACATTAAGAGGGTATGAAACAAAAACCCTGGGGCAGGGGGAAAACTGCCTTTTTGCAAAGTGTTTTTTTTCATTTGCTTTGCATACCTTCTTTCTAAAAAATCTGTTTGATACTCTATTTTAGGGAAAAAAGTCTTACCTTCAAGATCATTGAGTTCAAACACCTCAGAAATGGTTTGTGGTGTGATTTTAACATAAACACCTTTTATCGAGGAATTGATAGCTATGGGTGTTTTATCTTGATATTCAAGTTTTGCATTTTTCCAAAATCCCCTCTGGGTTGCCAAGTAAATCGGAGCATCAGAAGTCAACAAAGTTTTGTATTTTGAAGACGAAAGGGCATCTATGACGGAATTGAACGTTTCAGTGTTACTTGGTTTTGTCAAGAGACCCAAGTAGTTATGGGGAGCTTTGTATCGAATTTGTATGACCTTTTGACTGGATTTCCTTTTAACTGATGAAGACCGTGATTTTGCCATTTGAGGAAGAAGGACGATGAGGAATTTTGAGAGAAATGGAGGATAACTGCTTTGAAAAAGGAAAAATGAATTCGATTCGACAGTTAAAACCCTGATTGGGGGTTTTGATCAGGGTTTTATAGCAGGAAAAGTGAATGCTGACGTGGCAGCGGTTACAAAAGATCTGACGGCTATGAACTGTCCACGAGCCAACCCCTGATGAGTAATGGAACACAGTTGTTTTATGAAGACACTGATGGAATAATAACAGTGGTTGCAATGATTACACTGAAAAACAGTGGGAGACTTTAAGTTATCAGTGGATAGCCTTAAAACATTTTAATGCTTATAATTCATAAAAAAAAATCATTTTAACTATTTTTAAGATGAATTTTGAGATTTTTTAAATAAAGTATTACATATAATCAGTTAGCATGCTGGGGTGATGTGATAAATACCGTTACATATAAACAACCCTATGATATGAAATTTAACAATCTAACAGAGTATAAAATACTGATGTTGAATCCACTATAGATGCTGAAGCACTGCTGCTACTGAGCAATGTTTTTCCTTTCGTTGATCAGGCTTTAGGAACATAAGTGCTTGTATTTAACATGGCTTTGTCTTCAACAGTGGATAGGCCTCATCAATCTTTAAGAACATCAGTATTTATAAGGAGCAGTGGTTAATTATAACAGTCCTTAGCATGATCAGCTGTTATAACGACTCAAAAACCTCTTTGAGAGGAAGCATTGAAAGTATTAAACCTCTGTTGTCTTATCAAACAGATGTTCAGACACAATTCAACATCAACATAATTTAAATCGTACTCAAACACTAAATAATAAATAAAAATAGAATACAACATAGAAACACTGGTACATAAATACTAAAGTTGAATCCACTATAGATGCTGAAGCACTGCTGTTACTGAGCAGTGGTTTTCCTTTCGTTGATCAGGCTTTAGGTACATAAGTGCTTGTCTTTAACATGGCTTTGTCTTCAACAGTGGATAGGCCTCATCAGCCTTTAAGAACATCAGTATTTATAAGGAGCAGTGGTTAATTATAACAGTCCTTAGCATGATCAGCTGTTATAACCACAACATAACCCTTTGAGAGGAAGCATTGAAACTATTAAATCTCTGTTGTCTTATGAAACAGATGTTCAGACACAATTCAACATCAACATAATTTAAATCGTACTCAAACACTAAATAATAAATAAAAATATAACACAACATAGAAACACTAGTACATCAATACTAAAGTTGAATCCACTATAGATGCTGAAGCACTGCTGCTACTGAGCAGTGGTTTTCCTTTGGTTGATCAGGCTTTAGCTACATAAGTGCTTGTCTTTAACATGGCTTTGTCTTCAACAATGGATAGGCCTCATCAACCATTAAGAACATCAGTCTTTATAAAGAGCAGTTGTTAACTATAACAGTCCTTAGCATGATCAGCTGTTATAACCGCAACATAACCCTTTGAGAAGAAGCATTGACACTATTAAACCTCTGTTGTCTTACCAAACAGATGTTCAGACACAATTCAACATCAACATAATTTAAATCTTACTAAAACAGTAAATAATGAAAAAAAAATACAACATAGATTCATAAAATAAAATTTATTAATTTATTCATGACCTTAAAACTAAAAGTCCAATAATTACATGACATACTAAACAGTATTAAAGTTCAAATCTAAGAATAACAGCAAGAATTAAGAAACTTTAGTTTCAACTCCATCCATTGCTGAACCTCTAGATGTATGTACTTCAGCATCGCCAAGAACTGCAAGTCTCTATCACCGCACTCTATATTACTGACAACACAAACAAGAAACAAACCTAAAATGCAAAGGTCTCTTCTCAACTGTTGTAGCACATCTAAGTTTTCAAGATATTGCAAGAATCTATCCATACTTTCTATAAAAGAAGAAATCCCAATGACAAACCTGACACAAGAAAACCTGACTTTCGATTTAACGAAAATCGAACAACGCAACTTTTCACGATGTTGCAACAATGATACTGCAACATCCATATTGAAAGGTTGACTTGTGATGGGAATCTTCATTGAAACGACGATGTTGGAACAATGATACTGGAACGATAACATGTTCAACAAACATTCGAACAAAGAAGTGTAATCGGAGATTAGCGCCTAAATCACGAGAAAGATGCATTTGAGAGAGAGATATACGCACACATATATGAGCGAGCGAGATTTGAATCTGATAGTAGATAATTATATCTTATTTATAGGACTAGAATATACGGTTTGAATGAGCCTTTGAATTTTCAATTTTGAATGTGGGAACTGATAATTATTAAATTATCTTATTTATTGGGAACTGATGTTTATTGGGAACTGATGTTTATACGTAATCCACAGTAGTATATATCCTTATCCTCTCTTTATTAAAATATTAAATATTTGAATTGTTATGCAAAGTAGGAAAAAAAAAGAGAGAGAGAAGGTCAATTTTCATGATGACTTTTCTGTAGTTACTGATGATGATTTGAAAGCAACTGTCATTGTCATGATGACTTTTCTAATTTTTAAAAACATAATAATCGTGAGTTTGAAATTCACATTTTGCATATTTTAAATGTCCAAAGCTCAAGAAATTAACATTAATTACTGATTTGATTTGCAACAAATAGTTATAAAGATTTTTTTTTATTTTTTAATTTAATTTTAAATTTTATGATCAAAACAATGTTGTTTGAAATCTTACCTCATTGGTATGTAAAGATGAGGTAAAATGGTAATTTTATTGTAATTCTACTTTTTATTTGATAATTTCAATCTATCACTAAACTAAAACAATCAATAACAAAAAAAGTGAGCAATAGCTGTTTTTTAGGAAAACCACTGATGGTCAATATCAATAGATCTCAACAATAAAAAAAGTGAGCAGTGGCTATTTTTCCTATCAGTGGATACCCCACAGTTTTTTAAACACTGATGTTTGGTCAGTCAATGGTCAACAGAAAGATGCATTCGAACAAAGAAGTGTAATCGGAGATAACCGTCAGTTTGAAATTCTAGTTTTGCAACAAATAGTCAAAAAGTATTTTTTAATTTTTTAATTTAACATTAAGGATAAAAATATATATGGTTTGAATTTTGAATTTCAAAATTACTGATATTATTAGTAATTACTGATTTGATTTGACCGCAATTGTGATGATGTTTATTGGGAACTGATGTTTATTGGGAACTGAAAGGTAAGTAGTGTATATCTTTATATCCCTCCTTATTAAAGTAAATAAATATTAGTAATGATATGCAAAGTAGGGGAAAAAAAAAGAGAACGTCAATTCTAAATTACCATCTTGCATAAATTTAATTTCAAAATTTCAAAATTACTGATATTATCAGTGATCTGATTTGAAAGCAATTGTGATGTTGACTTTTCTAATTTTTATTTTAACTTTAATTAAGAGATAATAACCGTCAGTTTGAAATTCATATTTTGCATATTTTAAAAGTCCAAAGCTAAAGAAATTACCATTAATTAGTGATTTGATTTGCAACAAATACCCATCAAGTATTTTTTTTATTTTTTAATTTAACATTAAATTTCATCAGGAAAACAATATTGGAGGAACTCTTATCTCATTGCAATGTAACGATTAGGTAAAATGGTAATTTCATTTTAATTGTAGTTTTTATTTGATAATTTCAATATATCACTAATTAACACCATGGATGGTAAATATCAATGGATGTCAAGAATAAAAAAGTGACCAGTGGCTATTTTTTCCTATCAGTAGATACCGAACGTCAATTGTCATTATGCCTTTTCTGTAATTACTGATATTATCAGTAATTACTGATGATGATTTGAAAGAAACTGTCATTGTCATGATGACTTTTCTAATTTTTAAACCGTGAGTTTGAAATTCACATTTTGCATGTTTTAAATGTCCAAAGCTCAAGAAATTAGTATTAATTACTGATTTGATTTCCAACAAATAGTTATAAAGAATTTTTTAAATTGTATGATCAAAACAATGTTGGAGGAAATCTTACCTCATTGGTATGTAAAGACGAGGTAAAATGGTAATTTCATTGTAATTTTAGTTTTTATTTGATAATTTCAATCTATCACTAATTAACACCATCAATAACAAAAAAGTGAGCAGTGGCTGTTTTTTAGGAAAACAACTGATGGTCAATATCAATAGATGCCAACAATAAAAAAAGTGAGCAGTGGCTATTTTTCCTATCAGTGGATACCCAACAGTTTTTTAAACACTGATGTTTGGTCAGTCAATGGTCAACAGATTTTGAAGAAACATATGTTTCGCCTTAAACAGAAGTTTGCCCATAAACAGAAGTTTGACCATAAACAGGTGTTTGCACATAAAGAGATGTTTATCTGGTGGTTTAAAACCACTGTTGGGTCAAACAAATTTCACAACAGGACCAATACTCAAATAGATGTTGACCTTAAACAGATGTTTGGTTTAGAGCCGAACATCGGTTAAACCCCAAACATCTGTTTAACCCTGAACAGATGTTTAAGTTAATAACATCTACTGTTCAACCTAACAGGGGTTTCCATTAACTATTGACCAAATTGCAAACAGATGTTAAAACCACTGTTTGTTATTGTACTTATTTACAAAATTACATAGAATTCAAGAAAACGAAACAAACACTTAAAGAACTATAATTTAACACATAATCTAATCGGGCAAAGCAATCTATTATCTAAGAATTCACTGATTCTTACAACATGAAACAAACTCATAATGAAATACTAAAGTTACATAAGAACCACTGATAATTAAATACTAAATTTGAATCCGTTGTAGATGCTGAACCACTGCTGATACTAAACAATCGTTTTCCTTTGATTAATCAAACTCTAGGTACATAAAGTGCAAACAGTCGTTTTCCTGAACAGATGTTTAAGTTAATAACATCTACTGTTCAACCTAACAGGGGTTTCCATTAACTATTGACCAAATTGCAAACAGATGTTAAAACCACTGTTTGTTATTGTACTTCTTTACAAAATTACATAGAATTCAAGAAAACGAAACAATCACTTAAAGAACTATAATTTAACACATAATCTAATCCGGCAAAGCAATCTATTATCTGAGAATTCATTGATTCTTACAACATGAAACAAACTCATAATGAAATACTAAAGTTACATAAGAACCACTGATAATTAAATACTAAATTTGAATCCGTTGTAGATGCTGAACCACTGCTGATACTAAACAGTCGTTTTCCTTTGATTAATCAAACTTTAGGTACATAAAGTGCTTGTCTTTAACAGGACCTTGTCTTCAACAGTGGATAGGCCTCATCAGTCTTTGTTCATAAAGAGCTCCTTTAAAACAAACGTTATGCTTCTTTTAATACAAAAAAGGTGGGAAACACCATTTCTCTAGACTCTCTAGTAACATAAAATCTTATCTTACAACAATAGCAGATCCTTTCTTGCGTTTAGTAGGAACTACTGTGGGTTCTACATCATCATCTTCTGCACAAGTCAATTATAATCATCATCATCATTTAGACATAAGCAAAAATTATTTTAACTATAAATTTAATAATCTTTCTTTGTGTTTAATTAAACTTTATGCTTCTTTAAATACTAACCTATAATAACCCGCAGCAGATTGTATGAATTTCAAACAACTGTGATTAGACTGAAATTTAAACCGAGAATTAGAGTATATCACTTCAAAATTGAAAATCAGAGTAGCAAAAAACACATACTTTAAACGATGTTGGAACAATAATACTGGAAACAACCGTGGAACAATCATCATCATTATATGAGAATACCCTTAATTTATGGAACCTGTAGAATGAAATGCTCCACTGTTGGGTTATTAACTTTCAACCTCACTTTCCCTAAATTTATCAATTCTAATTTTCAACAGGATGTAATACAATTATTACCTTAATTAAGATATCTTCAACTGCAAACAACAATAGCAAACAACATCAAACAACAATAGCAAACAACATCAGACAATAATAGCAAACAACATCAAACAATAATAGCAAACACCTGACGTTGAATCCACTGTAGATGCTGAACCACTGCTGTTACAAACAGATAATACCTCGAGAACTGGAAATGAAACTCTAATTTCAGAAAGAATAATGGCTGAACATACTCAAACATCAATAATCAACAGATGTTATACTCATATGATCACCATCTAGAAAAAAACGCTAATTTCAAAACATATTCAAACATACCAGCTTATGGCAGAAATCTATCCGCAGCTAAGCGGATTTCAACTTTGATGACAACAACCCTGGAACCATATGATTAGATTACGAGTAGAAATTAGGATTAGTGTAAATAAGAGGAAATCATGAAAGTATTTCAACTAAAAAAAAGAACAAACCTTTTGATGAAGTAATCGATGAACAAAAGAAGATTTTATGGTGGCGTCTGAAGAAGATTAAGGTTTGGATGGAAAGAATTATCTCAATAATTTGCAGGGTTTGTGAAATTTGAATTTGAATCGCCTGAATATAGAGAGAGAAAGAACCCAAGGTTTGTAAACAAAGATTAGAAGTGAGAAGAGAGATTATATAAGGAAAAGGGGATGGCACTGTTGGGCGGGAAAAGAGAACTGAGGATGCCCTAATCAAGTGACACGTGGCCCAAATAACTTTCATTTATTATATATAATAGATTCTTAGATCATTTCAATGTACCACCATCTGTAAATAAAAAAAAATTATTAGTTTTGGGTATTGGGAGATCCCGCCCCCTAGCTCACTTGGCAATTCCCATGTGGTTTGGGTTGGGCCGGCTTCCTCCTTGGAGGTCGCCGGTTCGACTCCCGGGTGTTGCATACGGGGGGTGGGACGTCCCAATGATGGATCGTATCCTACCGAGGCATGGTGCGGTCTTGAGGGCAACCCGGTTTTACCCAGCTGTTACCCCAGCGAGTCTCTCGTGTGGGGGCAGTATGGTTTCCGGGCGGAAGTCAGCTTACGCGGCGGCCGGGGCCCAATCGAACATCGCGTCCGCAGGCGCGGGGCTGACGTGGGAATGTCTTTGACATGAACCCGGTGACCACTGGTCCAGTACTTAGAAAGTCACCTTCCAAAAAAAAGTTTTGGGTATTGGGAAATATAGGTAGTTAGATAAAATGGTTACACATTTACTCCACCAGTGTATAATTTGTCCTCATAACTTGATATGAAATCGATTGTACAACGTATAACTGATGTTAAACAAAAACAATGAAACTTAATGTGGTGATTTCATCATCTAAACATAAAACAATAAACAAGTATTCTTTGTAGTATCAAATCATTAGAATGAAAAAAACTAATATTCTTATTTATTAAAACCTTTGTGGTAAAGATCTATCTTTTTTAATGTCAACAACGAAATATTCATTTGAATGCTCATACAATCAAAACAAAGATCAGCCACATATTACATATTAGATCACAAAACAGAGGATGTCGATGTTTTCAATAAAATACGAAAATAGAAACATTCACTTGATTACCGACATCAATCTTTTCCGGATGAACAATTTATTCAATCGATAAAAAGTAACAGTTTATTCATTCGATCAAAACACATCATCTATACAAAAGTTACGTCAAATGACGAAAAACTAAATGAATCTAAGATGTAATGGAAGAAAATATCGTCGATTAGATGATTAGATGATCCTGAAAGTGAAGATTGCGAAGCTTGTAATTGCCAGAGAGGTTTCTTGAGAGAGAATTTTGAAGAGAGATTAAGGTTTATGAGTTTATTTTAGGTGTTACTACACAAAAACGCATACTAGGAAAGTTTTAATTAACCGGGTCAGATTATTTGGTGGCTCCATAGGGTAATCCGGAAATAAATGAAGGAGAGTATAAGGGTGTGCGAAAATCGAGGGAAAACACAATTGAGGCGAAACAGGGAGTGACACGTGTCACCCAATGGTTTCTTTTATATAATATATATGTAGATATAGAGTTAGGGAGATGCCCACTATCTCAGACTATAATAATTAGAATTAGTAGTTTTAAAAAGGGGTTATGGGTTGTTGTTCGTTTACTTACCACTTTGTTGGGAAGATTGATTGTGGATTTCTAATGATAACAATAAAAAGTATCAATAAGCGTATAATGCGCTAAATAACAAAATAATCATATTTGTTGGATATTAGGTTATTGGACTGCGAAAATCTACTAAGATCCAAGATAAAAGGGAATTCACTTAGCAAATTCCAAGTGAGTACATAGTGTTTTGAGTTGACAAATCTATAATATCATTCATGATGACAAATTATGATTTCTAAATATTTTATGATAAACAGGCTACTTGTAATCCGTCACTATTGGACGACGAGTTAGCCAATGAGTAACATGACCACCGCCATAGAACAGTGAACATGACAAATACTGAATGAGTATATTGGTAGATATAAACATTGTAATCGCTCTCAATACTGTAAAGTTATAAAAGCTTGTTTTGATTAAACTGAGATGCACTCGCCAGTATTTCTTGCTGATAAAATCTTTCTAAAACGCGTTTCAGGTAACTTAATGTGAAGCTATAAAAAGGCAGCTGTGGAGCACTGAAGGCTTAAAGAAGTGGCTATAAAATTTACCTAAACAAAAAGGAGTTTATGTTTTCAATAATTAGGGTTTATCCCTAAAAATGTATTATCAATGAAACTTAGGTTTTATCCCATTTATTTATTATAAAAGTTTGGTGTTTTGAAACTCTGATAATATTTCTTAACTACGGTCTTGATGTCTCATTTCTACTGCCAAATTAATAAACATCGATACCATCTGACTGGCTCGCGGCTCCCGCTCCCGGGGTAGGGGTCGGGGGCTGCGACATATATTCTATGTAGATTTAAAATACGTGCGTAATACTATAAATATTAGGACATCTGATAGCGTGGTTAGATCTAAATCTTAGTAGAAAGGTGTACAATGTTAAGTTAATATGTATACCAAATAAGAAATGCGCAGATATTAATCTTCTTATATGCATAATTGAGATTATATGCGTAACTTATTGCTTTTGGAATGTTGGGTAATGGCTATGAAGTTGTTGCATTTTCATTCCACACTTGCTAGTATATCGCGTGCAAAGGTCGTGTGAATCCAATAGCTAACTAATAGGTAAACCAATTCTGTAACAACCCGCACGTTCGTGCGTTGTTACTACTCGTTACACTCGTTACGCCTAGCACCAGAGATTTGGAGCATAATGTAGCTATATCGCATACATCGCTATTTCGCAGTATTTTCGCATATTACGCATACATTATCGCTATAACACATCGCATCACACACTAACGCTCATGATGATGTTGAGTGAGGACCTATTCTACCCTCCTCGATAGCCGTGATGCGTCGTAGTGAACGCATATTCGAAACAAAACCCGGTTATTGTATCGCAACTTCGAAATATGGATATTTATACGACCATATGTGACTAATTATAATAAATATATGAATATGTGTATGAAAATGTGTAACCAAACTATCGCGACGCTTAACGAGCAAAACAAAACATCGAAACGCCATTCGCCAGAGACCACCGACCGCGTTGCCACCTGATCGGACAGCCATCCGATCCATGGCACTCCCTCACCTTTCTCCTCTTCACCTATAAATAAGCACTTGTCACATCACTTGAACAGTGATGTGACATCTCTCACTCGACCAGCACGCTTTTGGGGCTTTTTCTCTCGATTCCTCGCGATTCTTGTAAGTTTTCAACTCAAATCTTGTACTTCTTTGATCTACACACGCTTCTTCATCTTTTTCACCCTTGAATCTTAACTTTTAACCATGAAATCAATGGATTTGAGGTGTTCTAGGATGATGTCATCATGGAATTCTTATGAACTTCAAATGTTTGTCTCATTCCACCAAGAATAACTCAGATCTGAAGGATTTCCGCATGATTTCACTACGATTTCGCATAGATCTAAACACCTTCAATGATAAAAGGATTGAAAGAAACTTTTCAACTTTCTTTCAACTCTTTTACACTCAATGCACTCAAAACCAATGGAATCAGAGCTCGTTCTGATCTTCTACTCATTCTAAGTGAAGTGTTGGTTCAAGATCTGATTCTGTCTAAAGAGACAACCGATTTCGGGTTAAGCATGAACAACCGTTACGGACAGTTAACTGATCGGATCAGGGTGATTCCTGTTTAATCGGATGACTTGGTTCATGATGGAGTTTCTGTTGTTTAGCACGTTATCACATCGTCTCGATCAAAACCACAAAACTTCCAAAACGAACAAGTGTCAAGACGATCTAGGCCACCGGGACGGATTGCCGTCCGATCGGATTGCCACCCGATCGGAAAGTCGTCTGATCGGCTTGCACTTGGTTCCTCACTTAAACTATCATTTCAACTTTTCAAAGTCTTGAACGTCGAACGGATTGCCGTCCGATCGGATTGCCACCCGATCGAACGACCATCCGACCATGTGATGTTTGGGACTTCGACACTTAAACAATTTTCAGCATGTTCAATACATAGTCAGTTCCAAACGGATTGCCACCCGATCGGATTGCAATCCGATCGAGTGACAAACTGTTGTGAACTTGTTCTCACTAAGTGTCCTACTAATCGGATCGTCACCCGATCGAGCCGCCGTTCGATCGATCGACCTGAATGGTAGAGATACTTCTATGTTTTCAAAATGCTACAACGAAAACTTCAAAAGGCAAACCATCATACACAAACACATCCATACCAAACGAGGTGACAATCCAATCGAATGACCATCCGATCGGATTGCCATCCGATCGGATTACTATCCGACACTTGGTACGCTGCCCCGATTAACGCACTGTTCGACGCTTACGCTATCAATCTGTAACCAGGCTGATCTCAGACGCGCTCCCTTCAATCCAACCAAGTTGTGTTTACTAGCTGAACACCGACTGTGAGTATACTCGAACCCCTTTTTATCGCATTTTGGGTGTAACATACGTTTCTATTAAATCGAACTTATCAAAACGAATTAATGAATCAAACTGTTTTCACTTGCGAATAACTGTTATGCATATTTACACGTGGTGCTAGTTACATATGTGTTAGGACTTATACTCGCGAGGTCCCGCCTTAACTAGTATAGTACTATAGCACCCGACGGGGTCTAGTTAGGATGAATAGCAATCGCAATCGCAGCTCGAGTGACTTAGCTGGCAGTATCTGTCCTGTATGCATATATGTTGAGGTATCTCGTTATGTATTTGGTAATTCGCAGCACTTTTTAACTATTTTACGCTACACTATCAAAACTTGTATACTCGCCAATACTTTTGTATTCACGTTGTTTTAACGTATGTTGCAGGTTTAGTCGTAGTCTACATCAAATCAAGCTAGGAAGTCTAGAAACTCACCTAAAATCTATGTTGTCGGATTTGTATTGTTCGAGAGCACAAGAAATCTGTGATAACTTATGTGAATGTATTGTTTATTAGTATGGGATAATGAACGTATTAAATACTGTCGCAATTCAATTGTTATGGATTCTCTTGAGCAATCTGATTCGCCTAGCGCCGCGCCCCGATGATTCCACCATCGGTTGGGGTGTGACAAATTCATTCCACACTTGTGAGTATATCGCGTGCATGGATTGTGTGGATCCAATAGCTAACTATTAGAGAAACCAGTTCATTCCACACTTGTTAGTATATCGCGTGCATGGGTCGTGTGAATCCAATAGCTAACTATTAGGGAAACCAAGTAATGTTGAGAATTGTAAAGTAAGTTTATGTTAGCGTTAATGTCATAGGTTAAATTATGGAATTGTACTTTGATTCGAAATGGGTTTGTGTGTATGATTAAAATTAAAACAAAACCAAACCCAATAATTCAAAAAATGTCACATGTCTAAAATATATCACTATTTAGTATGATTAGCTATAACATTGGATGTCATTCCATTAGTATAATTGTTATTCATACTTAATAACTTATTTCCATAATATAAATTTGCAACAAATTGTTGCATTATGTGTTGTACCCCAAGCATGGGGAGTTTACCAAAAAACTTTGTCATTTTTCATTTTTAACCCAAAAGTTTTAAACATTTGTATTTTAACACTTTTAGTTTGTTTAGTTTTAACCCAAAACTTTTCATCTTTTGTAATTTAACCCAAAACTTTTTTATTTACAACTTTGGTCCCCATACTTTTTATCTTTCGCAAGTTTTTCGTTTTATGTTTCGTTCTAAATTTTGCAAGCTGATACGTCCCAACGTGCGTGTGTGGTTCAACGTTTTTCATCTATTTTTTCACGTTTGACAGGTATGTCGCAATGTGTCTATTTTCCCCCTTTGGCAAGTTCGCTGCAACGGGCGAATCCTACATTGACTTAGTTATTATTTTCTACGTTATTTTGCGAGTTAACATGACGCAACATGCGTGTGTGGTTCAACGTTTTTACGTCTATTTTTTCCATGTAACAAGTTCGTCGCAACGCGTGTATCCCAAATCGACATAATTATTTTTTCATGTTATATGTTTCGGTCTTATATTTCCACATTAACACGCCGCAACTTTAGTGTTGGTGGTCGCTACCAGCGGTGTGGCATTGATGTTATTTGGCATAGTTTAGGCCCCCGCCGCAACGCGGGGGTGCTTAATTCTAGTTAAAACAAAATATGATCACTAATTCAAAAAAAACAAAAACAAAAAAATTAACTATGAAAACAATAAAAATAAATAAATAAGTACATGCTTTATAAAATTTTCTATTCATAGTCAATTAATTTTTTTTTTAAAGAGAATTAGCATTTTTATTTCAATCAATTTAATAAACTTTATTTAAGTAACGACAGTAAGGGTTAAGATCAAATATAAAGTCTCCTAAAAATAAGAAGTTATAAGAAATGTATCAAACAGACTTCGATTCACCTCATTCATGCAATATTGGAATTGTCTCATCGAACACTATGATGTGAGATACTAGTTTTTTGTTTTTAGATGTTTAGCTTGTAGAATTTACACTTTTTTTTGTTTACAAAAATTTTATCTTCTTAAAACATGCTTAAATCCTTGTGGATGAATTCCACATGACCGTTGCATCATTCATCTTTCAATAATGACAATTATCTCTTTGTATAACATACTCATAGGTTTTAATTCACATTATTATATACATCAATTATTAAACTACAAAAAAATCTACGTAACAAATTAACAATCATGAGCTACTTTTGCCTCTTAAATCAAACATCATATATAATATCAAAAAACATAAAGCATAAAGTTGAATATCAAAAATCATAAAGCATAAAGTTGAATGAAGTTAGTTAGAAAAATAAACAGAAACGGAATGTTAATTTATTGACTTACTAGGTTTTTACCCGGGATTGCTTCCCGGGCTCGGGAAAGTTATTTAGATTAATTAATTACTATTTGTTTGTAATACGACCACATTACATCAACCATCTCATTCAATTCAACAACAATGACTTCAAATCACCGGATTAGATCATGAACTCATATTAGAGGACAAACAAAACCACAACAGGACCATATGAATAATATAATTTCCACTTTTACATCAATGCACTTACATGATAGGGTGATTTGGGATTTTCAAAAAAATCTTTGTTTTTGTACCTCTTTTACAAAATAAGATGTTGACCAAATTTGAAACAGATGTTAACCAAAAGTCAATAAGATATTGACAAATAGTCAAACAGATGTTGAGCTTAAACAGATGTTTGGTTTAAGGCCAAACATCTGTGTATGGCCAAACATCTGTTTAAGGTCAAACATCTGTTTAAGTCCAAATATCTGATATAGAATAAGAACATTTGTTTAAGGCAAAACATCTGTTTAAGGTCAAACATGTGTTTAAGAATCAAACAACTGTTTAAGTCGAAACATCTGATACAAAAGGCCAAACATCTGTTTAAGCCTTAACAGATGTTTAACTTGTTAACATCTGTTTAAGGCAAAACAGTTTAAGCCTTAAAAGACCAAACAGTTTTAACCCAACAGTGGTTTTAAACCACCATTTTAACCAAACAGCGGTTTCGA
The DNA here is from genome assembly GCA_030545235.1 of Helianthus tuberosus. NCBI lineage: Eukaryota > Viridiplantae > Streptophyta > Magnoliopsida > Asterales > Asteraceae > Helianthus > Helianthus tuberosus. The sequence goes on along the minus strand of CM060401.1, from coordinate 192,547,521 downwards.
CCACAGTTTTCTGAACAGTAGTTCCAAACATCTGTGGACATCAATCTGTTGACCAAAGTCAACAGATTTATCAACCACTGTTTTATTTTCAAACATCTGTTCCTAATAACAGAGCTTTGATCATTTAAACATACATTTGCCAATATTACAAGCTTTTACACTCTCAAACCTAAATATTTATAAAAAGTACAAGTGTTAAACAGCATACAAAGTTCATCCATCTGTTGACCCAATTCAACAGATGTATCAACCACTGTTTAATTTTGAATCACCTGTTCTCAATAACAAAGCTTTGATAATTTAAACCGACCTTTGCCAATATTACAAGAATTTACACTCTCAAACATCGATATTCATTTACTTAATTTTAATAACAAACATTATTAATAATTTTAACACAACTAATTATATAAAAGATACAATTGTCAAAACAGATAATAACATTCAATAAAATACAGGATCCTAATTCCTAATCTATTGGTGAAACAATAGTTTCGATAAGTAAAGCTCCTTTCGGACCATTGTAGTTGTCAACATGTTGGAGGTATTTCAGAAGTTCGTTGGTGAGATCAACTTCAATCATATCCCCCCAGATGCTTGTTATCAACCACTTGTTGTCTTCAATTATATTAGTACTTCGGCGTGCATCTACGTAATCAACTACACGAGGATTATTGAAAACAAACATCTTCTTCCAGCCTTCTTCTTCATATCTGAGCAAATCAGCAGTTAGCTCAGCAGACTTTCCAATAACAATCAAATGCAACCTCTTTGCAATGGTCAAAAAATGCCCTTGGCAAGGATTGACTACAATACTCTCAGGAAAGTGAAGCATTCTGAAAGTCTCACTAACAACATCAAAACAAACGATGTTCCTCTCACCTAGTGGATACCAATAATTTGAAACCATAAAATATATGGTTTTATCAGCATAAACTCCTGTAGACCATGAATAACGACTTGAACTATAATTGTTTACGATACTGAAATTTATTGTTGTCCATGACTCACGACGTCGTGAGTAAACACGAGCAGCAGTTACATTACGGTAACATCTGATGTTCAGCACTTTGAGATCATTGAACTGATCAAAATAAATTCCAACGGTATCAGAGTTTCGATGATGATTGTAATTAAAGTAGTCATCACACAAAACCTTATACTGCCTGATAGTTGGATTCCAAAGAATCAACTGACAACAAATCCCTTCATTGGAAACTAACAACAACCCATTAAATGAAGATAGAATACGTAAGAAGCTAGAGTGGACATTGTTAGGAAAACTTAAGGTTTTACTACTAACAACATCCAACTTACCACCAACTACGTTGTCAATGACAATTGACGTGTCTTTAAAGGATAATAGTTTCTTTTGTACTGAATCTCCACTTCGGAGAGCATGCATCATCTGAAATGCATGACTTGACAATTCCCTATAAAAATTCTTGGAAAGACACTTGAAACGGCAAATATCTTCTGCAGAAAGCCTTGTGAAAAATAAACAGAAACATAATGAAGTTAGTTGAATATCAAAAAACATAAAGCATAAAGTTGAATATCAAAAATCATAAAGCATAAAGTTGAATGAAGTTAGTTAGAAAAATAAACAGAAACAGAATGTTAATTTATTGACTTATTATTATTGTATCTACACCCCACAGTAATTAGCATGGGTTAAAAGTTGCTGATAAAAACACCTCCAATCGAAATCTAAATCTATAAAAAGATTCCTAAAAACTGACTTCCATTTAACTCTCTCTCTCTCTCTCTCTGCAACATATTTACAAACGGAGTTTCGTTGCAACTTGTACTGTACAACTCACCGGAATCTTCACCGTTATCACACCGTTACAATTTCTCAAAACTTAATGCACAACGGACGAACGCCGTTACCGGTTTTCTAACCCTAGCTCACTGGTTTAACCGTTGATGATGAGCTTAGGTTAAGCCATGGGCTGTGTGCTCGGAGCTTCAGATCGCCGGTCAAAGTCAAACGTCCGCCACCGGACTGCCGAAGAATCCACCACCGCTTCTCATACGCAACCGGATGCTCCGTCGGATACCGTTGAGAAGAGGATCAGACAAATCTCCGGCGATGTTCGTCCGTCTAACCGCGGGAAACTGAAGCTCGAGTATAGCCTCCACACCGCTCCGTCGTGGCCGGAGTGGCTCTCCGCCGTCGCCGGTGACGCCATTCAGGATTGGACTCCTCGTCGTGCTAATACCTTCGAGAAACTCGATAAGGTCAATTTAATTAAAATAACTGTATATACATATACATATACATATATATGTGTGTGTGTGTGTGTGTAAGTTTATATGAACAATTTGATTGAATTTGTTGTGGATTGGTGATCAGATAGGGCAAGGGACGTATAGCAATGTGTATAAGGCTAGGGATTTGATAACTGGTAAAATAGTTGCTTTGAAGAAAGTTAGGGTTGATACATTAGAGCCTGAGAATGTTAAGTTTATGGCCAGAGAGATTTTGATATTGAAGAAGCTTAATCATCCGAATATTATAAAGCTTGAAGGATTGGTTACATCTAGAATGTCTTCCAGTCTTTACCTTGTGTTTGAATACATGGAGCATGATCTTTCTGGTCTTGCTGCTGTTCAAGGTCTCAAATTTACAGAGCCTCAGGTATGTTTGTTTGTTTTAAGATCCAGATTGTTTGTTGTACTGTTCATAGTTGGTGTGTATATAAAATTCAGTTTTGTCAGTACATATGTCATTAATGAGTTGTATCATACTATCATTCATATTGTTTGTTAGTGTTTTAATGCTATTGACTCCATACCATGGGTATCCAATGACTTTCTTATCTTTACTTTAATGAGGTCTAAGTTTAGTGCTTAAATGAATCTTTTGTAGATCAAGTGTTTCATCAAACAGTTACTTTCTGGGCTTGAACATTGCCATAAGAACGGTGTGTTACACCGAGATATCAAGGGATCTAATTTGCTGATTGACGATGATGGTGTTCTTAAAATAGCGGATTTTGGATTAGCGTCTTTTTATGATCCGCAAAACAAGCAGCCCATGACTAGCCGTGTTGTTACTCTCTGGTACCGACCCCCCGAGCTGCTTCTCGGGGCCACAAATTATGGTGTTGGAGTTGATATGTGGAGTGCTGGTTGCATTTTGGCTGAGCTCCTTGCTGGCAAACCAATAATGCCGGGTCGCACAGAGGTAGAACCGTAGAAAGTAGAAACCAGTTTTAGATGCTATCGATTATAATTGGTCTATTATGATATATTAATATTTGGTTATTTTTTCGACTTTAGGTTGAACAGTTACACAAGATATTTAAATTATGTGGCTCACCATCAGAGGAATATTGGAAGAGGCATCGTTTGCCAAATGCGACTTTATTTAAGCCACGTCAGCCATACAAGCGTTGTACAGCAGAAGTTTTTAAAGAGTTTCCATCTTCTTCACTTCCTTTATTAGAGAGTCTTCTTGCAATTGATCCTGATGAGCGCAGCTCTGCTGTTGCATCCCTTAACAGTGATGTGAGTTTCGATTGCTTTTAATACAGAATTACTTGTTAACTGTTTGATTATTAAATCATTAAGCAGGTCAATTATAGAAAAGACGCTAGTTCAAAATTAGCTGAACGAATTTACTCTAATTTGCGGATCAATTATAGAAAATTAGCTAGTGTATATATCAAATTTAAAGTTTTAGAAAACCGCAAAAAAGCCCGACCTGGACGATATGGCCCTTTTACATAAAAAGTACCTTTTGAACTAGTTGACCGGTTATTCAACTCGACCAATTTGCGTAGAACGAATCTACTCTAATTTTAGTGGGGCAAAAGGACAAGCTTCTAAATATTGGATTCCCTGTCTTTACAGTTCTTCACCACTGAACCTTATGCTTGTGAGCCATCAGAATTACCAAAATACCCTCCCAGCAAAGAACTAGATGTCAAATTGAGGGATGAAGAAGCCAGAAGGTTTTTTTATCTTCTCCTTTTTTAATCTTTTTACCTATATATTTATACAAATTGCATTGTTAATTCTAATTTCCCGTAGACGAAGAGGTTTGACCGGAAAATCTCATGCCGTTGACGGAAATAAAAAACCAAGAATACGTGATCGTGTGGGTCAGGCAGTTCCAGCCCCAGAGGCGAATGCAGAGATCCAATCCAACTTAGACGTATGTTAACTTCTACTTAATTTCTAATTATTTCTTAAAAGAATGATTAATATTTTTTATCCTTCAGAGATGGAGAGTTATTAATCAATCGAACGCGAAATGCAAGAGCGAGAAATTCCCTCCTCCTCATCGGGATGCAGCTGTGGGGCATCCGCTTGATCCGTCACATAATGGCGGGCAGGTTTCTTTCGGTGCGGGTGATGACATATCGTTTAGCTCATCTGTGGTTGATGCAAAAGCTTCAAAATCAGTCAGTGAAGTTGGGAGCATTGGTGGCCCGTCTAAGAGGAATCATAAAAGGGAACGATCACAAACGGCGTCAACTCGTAAGTTCATACGGGCCTTTTTTCCGACTTCCATTAGTCTAAATATGGATTTGAGATTCAAAAGTAAAGAAGCGGTTTTGCGCAATCGAAGGTAGATAAATGATAAAAAAAGAAGGAAATAAATGGAGATTAAGTTGATATTTTTGCATTAGATATTTGATACGTGTTTCATGAATGCAACGTGTAATTCTTTTTTTTGTACAGAGTATGGTTGGATTTCTTTTAGATTCTAATAAACTAAAAAGTGATTTTTGCAAAAGAAATTGTTGAACTGTAGATAGTTGTTTTGTGGGTTGTCATCTAAACCAAAAACCCCCAATGTGATGAAAAACATGGTTCATTACAAAAAAAAAAAAAAAGTGTATTCACAACAAATGCATCAGTGTTGATATGCATTGGTGTTGGTACATGTTTATGTTGATATGTATAGGTGACATTCGGTGTTGGTACATGTAGTGCAAAAATACCGAAATACTGAAACCACACTCATATCGAAAGCCTTAAAATAATACAGGTACCGGTATCATTGTACATGGCAAAGTCGTTTACGATGCTAAAAAAATACTTAACTTTGAATACAATAAAATTTATGTCGGAATGTTAGAGAAAGATTTCTATTTCTGTCCTTGAAGAGATCTTGCAAGCCATTTATTTACCGAAATGACTTGGTAGTATTCGATTATGAGTAAGAGCACATTCAAAGGGCGTCTGTGAGCTCGTGTTGAGGATAGAGGAGAGGAGGGATGTAACGCTTGAGGGAAGACCGCAATCCGTGTTGAGGATAGAGGAGAGGAGGGATGTAACACCTGATGTGAAGGAAAGAGGGAAGACTGCAATCTGTGGGGACAGACTCCCACGGACGAATTATGTGAGAGGGAGAAGAGAGAGAGAGAGAGAGAGAGAGAGAAAGGGGGGGGGGGGGGGGGGGATAGGAGAAGAATCATGTGCATCCTAGAGAATGAGAAATAGGGCGGGTAGCATGTCAAAGTTTTCAAATAACTAAGGGTTAAATACATGTTTTTGTTGTTGGTATATTTAAAAAAGATTGAACTAAATCAAGGAGTTTGATTGTGTGAAAGTAAACTAAACTAGGGGATCAAGTTAACAGGTTTGGGGTACAAACATATTTGATGAAAACTTGATTTCTCTTGGTTTCATAATTAATAATTGTGTCACAATTATGAATATATTAAATATTGATTAAGTTGTGTGTTTATTGACACAATAAACATAATTTTAATATTATTTGACTAGTTTGTAAAAGTATGTAAATCATCGTCAATCTTCTACAACATTATATAAATAGTAGTTAAGCATGATCATGACAACCACAATATAGTCGTCTTATATTTAACTAAATCAAATAATTTAATGACAAATAGACAAAGCAATATTACATATGAAATTGACACAAATGATATTTTGATGTTTACATATCTAAAATAACCAACAAATGCATAAAAGAAAACCAAAAACTACTCCCGTTTGAGATATATGGTAAAACAAATGATACAAGTGATATATTATAAAGGTAAAACCACTATGGTCAATGGCTACTCCCTCTTCATAATCTTGTGAGTAAAGGGTGGAAGAATAGTGATTATGGAGAATGGTCATGATGAATACTGGAGAAGAAAGGAAGAGTTTGGGTGTGTTTTGGAGAGAATTCAAAGGTAGGCTAACACACAAATACTACGGTTCTGTTATGATGCCTAATAGTTGACTGTATGAATAAAATTACACGATCTAGTTTTGTCATAATTCACTTTCTGGTCACTGTGTTTGGTTATAAGTGAAAGCTGAATCATATATAACCAACGTTTTAGTTTTTAGATTTTCATAATTGATGGCTTGGCTATTAGTTATTACGGTTATCAAGGAATTACAACTTGATTATTTATGATAACTATCGATTTTGGTCGTGAGTCAATTTAAGTTCACTCAAGTTGAGGAATCCTATTAGGTTTTGAGCAATTGAAAAGATACCGAGTCTCTTAGGTAGCGTTTGATATGCAGGAATGAGAAGTGGAATGAAATAGATAATTGTGAGGGAATGAAGAAAAAAGTGTTTGATTGGTCGATGGAATGGTTACGTCCATTCCAAAATGCATTCCATTCCCTCAAAATCCCCAAAGCACACCCCGCGTTGCGGCGGGGCGTAAAACGGTGTCAAATAGTACTAATGTCACACAACCGTCATCGACAACCAACACTGACTCGACCTATAATATGCGTATTGCGACGAACCTGTCAAACATGAAAAAATAGAGGTAAAAACGTTGAACCACACATGCACGTTGCGTCGTATTAACTCGAAAAATTTAGAACTATACGTAAAACGAAAATTTGCGAAAGATGAAAAGTATAAGTGACAAAAGTTGTGAAGTTAAATTGCAAATAATGAAAAGTTTTGGGTTAAAGTTAAAAAAACAAATTATGTAGGGTTAAAATTGAAAAAAGGTTAAAACCTTTGGGTTAAAACTAAAAAATCAAGTTTTTTTTTTTGAAAACACCTAAAGCACAAATTACAAGTCCTTATGCACAAAAAGTTTGCTAATTTATATAGGTTTTAATTTTAATTTTAACTAGGTTAGAACCCCGTGTAATACACGGGTTGAATATATGTAATTTTATATACCAAATAATAAAAATATATCTTTAAAAACCTCGTTTATTACACGGGTTGAATAAATGTAATTTTATATACCAAATAATAAAACTATATATCTTTTAAAACCTCGTTTATTACATAGGTTGAATAAATGTAATTTTATATATTAAATAATAAAAAAAGTTATATCATTAAGAACCCTGTGTATTGTACTGGCTGAATAAATTTAATTTTATATATTAAATAATGAAAAAGTTACATTTTTAAGAAACTCATGTATTGTATGAGTTGAGCACATGTATATCAATAAATAAAAAGTTATATCTTGTTATATCTTTATAAAGAGTTAATTACTGTTTTCGTCCCTGAGTTTTGTCAAAAATAACGGTTTCAGTCCATTAGTTTAAAAATTCCGATTTCAGTCCATTAGTTTCATTTTCGTAACCATTTCAGTCCACTAACTTAACTCCATCCATTTATTTTGTTAACTTTGGGTGAAATTACCAAATTACCCCTGCTAACTTAACAAATTGTAATAAAAAAATTCTAAAAAATCTAAAAATCAAAAAAATCCCAAAAAATTCTAAAAAATCCAAAAAAATTCTAAAAAATCCAAAATGTTTCATTAAATGTTTCGAACCCGAACCGTTTCGAGCTGAACCGTTTCGACGCGAACCGTTTCGACCCGTACCGTTTCGAGCCGAACCGTTTCGACCCGTACCGTTTCGACGCGGACCGTTTCGACGTGAACCATTTCGACCCGTACCGTTTCGACTCGAAAAGTTTCGACGCGAACCGTTTCGACCCGTACCGTTTTGACGCGAACCGTTTCGACGCGAAACGTTTCGACCCGTACCGTTTCGAGCCGAACCGTTTCGACGCGAACCGTTTCGAGCCGTACCGTTTCGACGCGAACCGTTTCGACGGGTCGCGTCGAAACGGTTCGGCTCGAAACGGTACAGGTCAAAACGGTTCGCGTCGAAACGGTTCAGCTCGAAACGGTACGGGTCGAAACGGTTCGCGTCGAAACGGTTCTCGTCGAAACGGTACGGGTCGAAACGGTTCGCGTCGAAACGGTTCGGCTCGAAACGGTACGGGGCGAAACGGTTCGCGTCGAAACAGTTCAGCTCGAAACGGTTCGGGTTCGGGTTCGAAACATTTAATGAAACATTTTGGATTTTTTAGAATTTTTTGGATTTTTTATAATTTTTATGATTTTTTAAAATTTTTTTGATTTTTTGATTTTTAGATTTTTAGATTTTTTGGAATTTTTTTGAATTTTTTGGAATTTTTTTTATTTTTAGATTTTTTTGAATTTTTTTATTACAATTTGTTAAGTTAGCAGGGATAATTTGGTAATTTCACCCAAAGTTAACAAAATAAATGGATGGAGTTAAGTTAGTGGACTGAAATGGTTACGAAAATGAAACTAATGGACTGAAATCGCAACTTTTAAACTAATGGACTGAAACCGTTATTTTTGACAAACCTCAGGGACGAAAACAGTAATTAACTCCTTTATAAACCATGTGTATTATACGGATTGAATAAATCTCATTTTATATACCACATAATAAAAAAAGTTATATTTTAAAAAACCCGGTGTATTACACGAGTGGCATAAATGCAATTTTGTATAGTAAATAATAAAAATATTATATCTTTAAAAAACCTCTTTTATTACACGGGTTGAATGAATCGAATAAAAAATTGTATCTTTAAAAAACGAACGAATATACTCGATATATGATGGATGGGGTGATTGCGGTGATGTTTATTACATGGATTGAATAAATGTAATTTTATATATTAAATAATAAAAAAGTTATATCATTAAGAACCTCGTGTATTGTACGCGCTGAGTAAATTTACTTTTATATATTAAATAATGAAAAGTTACATTTTTAAAAAACTCATGTATTATATGAGTTGAGCACATGTAATTTTATATATCAATCAATAAAAAGTTATATCTTGTTATATCTTTATAAACCATGTGTATTATACGGATTGAATAAATCTAATTTTATATACCACATAATAAAAAAAGTTATGTTTTTAAAAACCCGGTGTATTACAGGAGTTGCATAAATGCAATTTTGTATAGTAAATAAAAAAAATATTATATTTTAAAAACCTCTTTTATTACACGGGTTGAATGAATCTAATAAAAAATTATATCTTTAAAAAACGAACGAATATACTCGATATATGATGGATGGGGTGATTGCGGTGATGGTTCTTATAAATGTCACGGAAATAAAAGTATAGAACCAATAAACATTGATTAATGTTTTTGTTTACCCTTTATAAACATTTTTGAAATAAGTTCTACCCTTAACTACTTTAGTTTAATAAAATAAATCAATCATTTAGATTATATTAATTTATATTTAGTGTACCTATTTTTTTAATTTCAGGATAAATAATTTTGAAATCTAATAAATATTTCAAAATATTATATTATCTCTTATACGAATTGTTTAAATTTATATTTAAATTTAATTTTATAATTATCTTTAATTAATATTAATTATTTATAATTAAGTAGAAGAGAAAAATTAGATGGCTTCAGTGAATGACACGTGTCCCTAAATTGGTTTCTTTTATTATATAGTATAGATTTTAATAAAAACGATATTATGGGCTGTAAGGCCACTTACATGGGCTTGTTAATGGATCAAGGCCTTGTTGTTGCAAATACAAGTACAATGGTTCCGGTTCCGTGTTCATTTGTAGTAGGGTTTTAGGGTTTTTTCACAACTTTTCGTCTTTCTTGTGTCGATCTTCGTAGCTGTTGTCTACCTTCGATCTCCATGGATCCTTCAGCATTAAACAATCCTCAATTACAGCAGTTGATCAACGTAAGCTCTATTCCGATGTATTATTGTTTAGATTTTTGTGTATTTTTAACTTATATGTACCAAATTTGGGAATACTGGTATGAGGATAAGCTCATAAGCATCGATTTGAGTTTTAGTTCACGTGATTCGTGACTGTGGAAGTTAGTAATTACTGTAGTTTATAGTTGAAAAGTTTGAAGAAGAAAGATGATAATGTTTCTGATATAATTAGGGTTTCCAAGCATCGGAATTGAGGTTAAGTTAGTTTAGTTTAGTTTAGTTCATTGATTAATTTGTTCAATCAGCAGTAACTTTGTTCTCTATTGCATGCTGATTTTATAGTTCTAGATTCTCTGTTTTTAGCTAAGGAAGATATGTTGATTGGACTGGATTTTCCGTGTTATATTTGCTGTGTGTATTTCTAGTGACTGAGGTTATCAGAGTATACACGGTTTTCTCCATAACTAATATGCTTACCATTGATGGTAAATCTTTACCATTGGTTTTTAAGAGTTCGAGTCGGGATGTTTGGTGAATGGTGTGTGATCAGCCTGTGACTGTTTTCTAGCATTACAAACCATCTAAAGTTACTTCTGTTAATTCTACTAATATGGACACGGCTATCAGAAATTTGGTGATTTAATTTAAAAGACAACATCTAGTGCTGTGTGATGTAAACTTGGTTTAAAAAAGCGCGCCTAAGCGCACAGCGACCCTAGCCGCAAAGAGCTGCGCCTTGTGTGACTTAAGGCGCGCTCTGTATAAAAAGCGCACAAAAAGCGAGCTTTTTCGGAAAAAAATCCCACTGAGACGCGCATTCCTTGTACAGAAGGTGTTTTTGTGCTTTAAACTGTTATACATGTAGCTAAAATGGTTGTACATTTAAGTGATTTATATTTTATACATTAAATTATATATAAACCTTATTTATAAGTATATTTGGGGTACGAGATGCTAAAAACTTATAGGATATATAAAATATATATATATAAGCACCTTCGCTTTTGCGATTTGCGCTTTGATTTTAGACCTTGTTGCTTTTGTGCGCTTCGCGTTTTTTAAACCAACGATGTAAGAGCTGTTTATTATCTTGTTAGTTTTGTAGGAATTTTGGGATAATCAAATTCAGTAGCTAGTTTAGTTGAGTAGGCAATATTTTTTAGTGTTTACTTGGTTATGTGGACCTACTGGCTGGGGTTTGAATCCTATTTTCACGTATATTTTCATGTACAAATTGATATTGTTGAATATGTTACTCTCATCAAGTTCACCAATCATACAACTAGGTATTACGCAATGCATGAATAAATAAATCAAAGGCACAATATATACATTATTTAACAGTTGTATTACACACTATAAGTCTATAATTCATTCATGGGGTTCTTGTTATACATTATACAACAGTTTTTTTTACATACATTATTCAACAGTTTTTTACACACTATATGTCTATAACTCATTCATGGGGTTCTTGTTATACATTATTCAACAGTTTTTTACATACACTATTCAACAGTTTTTTTACACACTTAAGTCTGTTTGGTATGGGGTAATGGAATGGACGGGGGAATGGAATGGGCGAGGTAATGGAATGGATGAGGTAATGGAATTGATCATTACCATTCAATGTCTTGTTTGGTTACCATGTGTGAATGGAATGAACAATTACTTTTGTTGTTTGGTATACGAAAAAAGACGAAGGAATAAAATCAGATGGCGGTGGTCAGTGATGGGCGATGATGGGGTGTGGTGTTAGGTGTCAGTTGAAGCGGCGGCGGTGGTTAGCGGTGGTGGTGGATGACGGTGGAGGTAGGTGGTGATGGTGGTGGCAGGGGTGGTCGGAGGTGGTAGTAGCGGCGACAGTGGTTGGAGGTGGTAGCAGTGGTGGCGGTGGGTGGTGGCGGTTGATAGCAGTGGCGACGGTGGGTGGCGGCGATGATCGGAGGTGGCAGTGGCAATGGTGGCGGCGATGATCGAAGGTGGGTGGTGGGTGGTGGCGATGATCGGAGGTGGCAGTGGGCGACGGTGGGTGGCGGCGGTAGGCGGTGGCAATAGTGGTGGCAGGTGCGGCGGAGGTTGGTGACGGTGGTGGTGGTGGGGGGGTGTGGTAGCAACGGTGGTGGGTTGTGGTGTTGTTAATAAAGGGTGAAGAGGGAATGGAATGGAAAAAAACCAGGGGGGACGGATGGAATGATTTTGAGGGAATGGAATGCATTTTGGAATGGACGATTCCATTCCATCGACCAACCAAACACTCTTTTTTTCATTCCCTCACAATGGTCCATTCCATTCCACCTCTCATTCCTGCATACCAAACGCTACCTTAGACCCATCATATGTCCAAAGTCCAAACTCTAATTTAATTGACAGTTCCAATTAGGGGTGTGCAATAACCGAACCGTTAACCGAAACCGAACCGAAAACCGACAACACCAAACCGAAATTAACCGAAACCGAATTAACCGAAAGTCGGTTAACGGATATTTTTTTACCATCGGATAACCGAATTTAACCGAACCGAATCATTTATTTCTTTATATATTTCTAGTTTTTATATCTCTATTTCATGTATTTCATGTAATAATACATCTATTTCATTTATTTATGCCTTCATTTCATTTATTTATACCTTCATTTCATTTATTTATACCTCTATTCATGCATTTATACCTCTATTTCATTTATTTATACATCCATTTCATGTATTTATACATCTATTTCATGTATTTATACCTCCATTATATGTATTTCTAAGCAAAAAAAATTAGCCCTTGTTTGAATTGGTTATTAACCGAACCAAACCGAAAACCGACAAATTAACCAAATTAACCGAACCGATTAATCGATGACTTCGGTTACGGTTACGGATAATGCTAATAACCGAACCGAACCGTGCACACCCCTAGACTAGTACGGCTGGTTGGTAACAGTTTGAAACATGTGATTATTAGTACGGGTTAACGACGGTCTGTGTTGACCCGTATGCATCTTTATTCTTCATTTAAATATATTATTAATAATTAATTAATGAATTAAGCTTAAAGAAAAACACTATTATAACAACAATAATCTAAAATGCTGAATATTTGAATAATACCAGTGGTGGACCCAGAAATTATTTGCTGGGGGTGCGGATGTGGTGTTCAACCATATTTTCAAGGGGTGCGATCGGGTTTTTTGCCTAAAATATACACTAATTTTTTTTTTTCAAGGGGTGCGGCCGCCCACCCTGGCCAAAGGGTAGGTCCGCCCCTGAATAATATGATACAAGATAACACTGAACTTTTGGTGGCTTTCAACATATTCGGCTTGTTTGAAATAATGCACAAACCAAACCAGCTGGGCCAAAATTACGACTGCTAGTGTTTACTAATTTTTGTTTTTTGGGATTGTGGAACGAATGCAGCAAGAAAAAGAAAGAGCAATGGCAAATGAGATGATAGCAAAGCTGACTAGTGCATGTTGGGATAAATGCATCACTGGTACTCCTGGAAGCAAGTTCAGTTCCGGTGAATCGAGTTGCCTTTCGAACTGCGCTCAGCGTTACTTGGACATGAGCATGATGATAGTCAAACGTTTTCAGTCAATGCAGTAAAAAAGATGAAGCTTTTGGATTTTCATAATTTTAATACATGATATGTTTAATGTCTTCTCATTGGTTTACATATATTATCATGTATTTCTAACACTTTAAAATGTTTTTCTTTTCTCTTCAAAGAGTGACTTCTGTTTCAAGTATTTTGTTGTGGTTATAATCGACTCTCTTATTGTTTTTACAATAATTATACCCATTTAATTTAGATTCTGTGTTTGCTTCTAACTTTATCAACTGGACTAACAAAGATAAACATTATTTCTAACTTTATCAACCCTAAGAGTCGTTTCGTCTTTAGTAGAATCGGTTTTGCAATTAAAAGGGGTTGCAGCGTAGCTTGTTGTCCTTTTGTAATTTGCTGTTTTGGTATTTTATGATCAATTTTCTATCTTAAAAAAATTAAATAAAATTCAACTAAACAAACTTGTTTGGCTTAAACTTGTTTTGACTCGTTACCTAACCGGCCTATTTTCCTGCTAATGCCCTGTCTGAAACAAATATAACAATCAAATGAAGTTATCTTTAATGTAAGCAACATACAAGAAAGCAAAACATAATTAATACATAAAAGAAAAAGACCAAATCTATGTACACTAATATCTATAATCTCAAGAAACAAAATTTCACACAGGCATCATAAGAGAGAAGGGGTTGCTTTTGCTTATACACCCCATTCTATACACAACTGAAACAACAATGAACCTTTTCAGCACAGAAACACTACAGCGATAAAACATTACCATAAAAGTTGACTTCTCATCGCCTATCTTGACCCGTCAGTTGACCCCCCAAGTTGTCACTACTTCCACCAACGATCCGGTTCGAGTCACCAAGAGCCGATGCAACCGAAGCAATATCACTTGTTAAATCCCAGCTTCCACTTCTTCGCCCCCAGCTGGACCGCCTAGGGTGACCCCGCAGATCATTATGGCTTGTTTGATCATACTGATCAACTCCGCCCGACCCGTTATTCACGGCAGCCTTCCAATCACTCATTTCTATATCACTTGGAGTTTTCTCTACATTGAAATTTACAAAACCGCCCCCAAAGAATCCATCTCGGGTTTCTGATTCTCTTATCACCACTGCCCTGAAATCGTTCTTTGAAGGAGGAATACTACGCCAAAATACCTCCTTGAAGTTTTCAATGATCCCTCTGTTGTAAGGATTTTCGGTTCGGTCATATCTGTACCGGAAGTTTTCATATGTAGACTGCAAGATGACCAATTGTCAGAAAACAGTAACTTTTTAAGCTCTGTGCATGCACAAATCCTGAAAAAGAACCGAACGAACACGAACAGAGGCATGTTCGTATTCGTTCATTTAACTTTAACCGAACACAAACATATAATCAAACACATTTTTTTTGTTCAAGTGCGTTTATTAAGAAAATCGCTATGTTTGTGTTTGTTTGTTTAAACCCTAAACAAACAATTCACGAACATAAACAAACATAATTTAATAAACAATAAATGAACTTAATTTAACAAACAATAAACAACACAAATGAACATAATTGAACAAACATAAATGAACACATATGAACATAATTGACTATAAACATAGACGAACATAAAGTATTTTTTTTATATAAATTCGTGATTAATTACGATAAATTCCATTGGAAATCCCATTTTTATTACTAGAAAGCTCAATTACCAATTAGTTATACTTATATAAGCAGTTAGAAAGTTCCTTTTATGTTTAAAATTTATATAAATATAACTACTCATGTATTCATATTGAAATTTGAAACGAACATAAACAAATGTAAATACACGAACATAAATGAATATAATGAACGAACATAAACGGGTATTCACGAACATAAATGAACGAACACAACGCGTGTTCATGTTCGTTCATTTAATTACATGAACAAAAAATTATGTTCATGTTCGCTCGTTTATTAAATAAACGGATTTCCGCCGAAAAAGTTCACGCATAGTTCATGAACGTTCGGTTCATTTACAGGCCTATGCACACTGTCTCATAAGGGATTTGTAATCACCTGGTTTGTGCTGATCAGATAAAGATGGAAGACTGTAAGACCGCCAACAAACCATACACATATGAACGTATAAATTATTAGCACAATCGAGGCTGGGGTCTTGATTAACGCACCCCATATCGATGTATCCTCGCTATTCTTTATCTTTATCGCGTACACCCAACAAAAGGCGAAGATATAGATACAAAGCAGCGTTGCTGAAGACACAAACATGAAATAGAATCTGTAGTTTCGCTGCACCAAAATACAAAAAAATTAATATCAATATCTTTTCTTATAAAAATCCAATATTTTTTCATGAAGAAAAGAAGGATGTGTCCTTACTAATCCAATACACTGGCCGACCCACGGGCAATGATGATCAAACCGATCAACGCAGTTATCACATATCGAACAATGAGAACAGCGTGGCGGTCTATATAACATGCAAGTATCACAGTATTTGACTTTAACTGTCAACCCGTTGACTGTTACTTCTTTAAAGCGAGGTGGACGTAACTGTGGAGTTTGGCCCGGCCCAACGTCTAAGCTTTGATCCAGAACAACTTCTGGTTCTGGAGGGCGTGTGTTGCGGGGAACGATTCCTGGGTCTCTACCAGAAGTTACTAGAAGCATCGCTAAAACCTGTAACTCAATGTACAGTCAGTAATTTAACAAACTTTCAAGTACGAAAGCTCTTGGAGAGTAAAAACAAAACTTACATAAACTGATAATACAATTGCTATGACCATAACCAATATTCCGAGATGATGGTTGAAATCATCAAGTAACTTCCTGCCGACGAATACACAGAATACTGCAACCGGAGCAACTATTAGGAATATCGACAGGAAGATTGATTGTATATCCGGCCCGAATATAAACCGTCCCCCAAGGAAAAATACCTGCACATTACAAACAACAGAATTATAGAGATAATCAATCAAAGTCTTCCTACAAGCACAAAATGTAAACTGCTGAATGCTGATTCTATTGATTTATTAACTAAATTAAGGATTTATAAACAATAACTATGTATATTATTATTTAGGATTATAATGTATTTATCAACCTAGGATTAGCAGGTTTAATGGTGACTAACGGCACCCGTGATTATCATTGTTTAAACGCCATTTCAGTCCAAAAAAACTAACCCCAGTTAAAAACTCAGTTAGCTTAGGGGTAAACTGGTCCTTTTATATAGATTTTTATTTTTCATTTTCAAAAAAATCTATGTAAAATGAAAAATATAAAAAATGTATGTAAAATGGCTTAGTTTTAAAGTGTCTGTCACATTCAAAATGACCATTTTACCCCTGAGATAACTGAGTTTTTAACTTGAGTTAGGTTTTTAGACTGAAATGACACGTTTCGAGAATTTTGAAACCACAAGGACGTAAATGGCAGCTAACTCTTGTATATATATGAAAACTATTTGTCGGTGTTAATCACCAAGATATCGATACTAGAATCGTTATCCACCTTGACTTACCATACTCTATTTTTAAATAATCAAGATTACAACTTGATTAACGCCCTCCTTGTGGTGTGCGCATATAATCTTGTGTCAACATAAAGGAAGATTTATGTAAGTCAAAGTGTTATGTGCCTCGTGTGTCTAAGGCTTGATAAAAAAATCTATTCCTACGGAGTAGAGATAAGGCTATCCACCTTAGCGATTTAATGAGTATGATGATGATGATCCAAAAGACTAAAACTTTAGGTATTTAAAATTGCATAAATATATAATCATTCAAAGATACCTATTTAGCTACAACAAACCAATCAGATCACGTCTCAAATCAAGGATCACAGAAACCTCAAAATAAAGTCAAAGAACTTACGTTGCTGCCTTCCCAGGCCTGGTACGTACGGATCACATCCGCCGTATCACCGGCGACGGCTGCATCGGAATTTTTGGGTGGATGTACCCCATACATCTCTCTCTCTCTCTCTCCTCAACTGCTGGGTGTCAGTTTCTCTCTCTAGATGCGAAGTCGTAGAGACAATGAGAAGAGGTCAAAGAGGAGGAGATGTATAGAGAGAGAGAATGGAGGGAGGGTTGACTTTGTTAGTTTTGTTGGTGAGTTTCCATTGAGGGAAAGCGTAAGAAGAAACCGGCGACCATTTTTCAAAATTTAAAGGGTCAACAAACACAACCCAACCTACTCCACGTGCTCCTCTATTATTTCTTTTTATTTATTTATCTTAACTAGGTTATCACCCGTGAACTTCACGGGTTGGACCATTTCAATTTTGTAAAAAGAAAAAAAGAAAACGCTTAACCATTTACATTAGCAGACGAGCACCAACTATTATTACCATTTTTGGTGTAAACAAAATACGATCAATTTTTTTAGTATGGTAAATGTTCAAGTGTCTAAGCTCCAGGAAAAAGTATTTAGTGAAATTTTGATGATTTGTAAAACAAATTAAATGAACATATCTAAACATGTAGCCTAACATGGTGTTCCAGAGTTTTTTTAAGGAAGGAAATGAAGAGAAATTGAAGGAAAACTTATGTCTTTTTTCCTTCGTTTTTAATCCTTCCAAATTGGAGAGATTTGAAAGGAAAATGTATTTTATACATAAAATCTTTACTTTTCCTTTGATTTCCTTCGAACTCGGTAGGGAATTAAAAATTTCCTTTCTACTTATTTTCTTTTCTCTTCTTTTCTTTTGTTTATTAAACTCGGGAACATAGCGTAAGGATGAAAGAATAACATATGATTTGTTAGCAAATAGTAAGTAAACAATTGATTAGAAGCTACATAGACAAAATCATACATGATGTGAAGGTTGTTTAGTATATGTAAATATATAACTACGTACGAGTTGTACAAACGTAATTGTAAAGTTGCGAACTCATCCCAATTTGACAAGGGTTACGTGAAAAGTACATATAATATATCATCAATTAGTGTGGGGTTCATTGGGGAACACCAAAAAAGTGGGGAACAGGGGAACACCCTTGGATTAAGTTAATGAAGGGCTGAGATTATAGATCAAATTTTTTAAGTCTAAAAAACGCGGAGGGGTATTATTGTCATTTTGAAAAGTTTCAATTAGGTCGTTCACATCTCCTCCACCGTCCCTTTCCCCTCTGCCTTCCCCACCGCCGTCGCCACCACCTCTCGCCGCCGTCCGTCCTTCACGCTATCTGTTCAAATACACATGCTGTGTGTATTTAAAATCTGATCTGCACCACAGAAATCACGATCTGTATAGCCATAACAATTACACAACGAAGGTTTATGCTCTTTGTGAATGTCGCCTGTGAATCGGTGAGGTTCATTCTACAATTGATCTTGCTCGTTTTAGTTTTAATATTGATTTCAAATTAGCTTATCTGGATTTTGTATTTTATAACGAATTCATCATAATTCTGATTGAATATCCATTGAGTTTTCTAGTTAATAAGCATTCATAGTTGTTTTACGTGAATTGCCAATTTGTTTTATGTAAATTTTTTTTTTTAACATGTTAAATTTTGTCAAAATGAGTTTTAGTGATGCGGATTCTATATCTTACTTTGTCTTATGTAAAAACTTTTTTTTAACATGTTAAATTTTGTCAAATGAATTTTAGGTCTTGATTTTGTGTTGTGTTGTGTTGTGTTTAGGTCTAATTGTTTTAGATGATTTGAGTTTGAGGTAATTTCGCATTATGTGCATACGCCTGCCAAGTGTTTGATAAATTGCCTTAATGAACAGGTTTAGCAATTAAACTTTAATTAATTGTTCTTGGCTACTTGTTGGTTAAAGTGCTTCATAATGTTGTTTATATTTACTGATTCTCACATGATCGTAATACTCTATATAGACCTATAGGTATGTGATCACAGACTGCATTCATGTCACATGTTTTAATGCTTGTTCTACATTTGTCATGTCACATGTTTTATACGTGTTCAATAGTTAGTGTAATAGATCGTAATACTATATATAAAACTCGAGTCACTTGTTTATCTTCTTACCAGATTACATGTGCAGTTGGCTTGTATATTTGGTGTGCTGGTGCTGATCGAGCAGATGCAGGGGTTTTCAAGTCCAGAAAGTATTGTAAAACCCCCAACAGCCAAACAAATGCTAGATAATAAGGGTCAAACCATGGTGGAGAATCTCTAACTAAAGACACGAATGATGAGAGGTCTAAAACCGTAAAAGCCACGTTGTCACCGTCTTGTTTAATGGCTGTTTTTTGTGTCTGATTCCTCGTGCTCTCACGTGTCATTGTTCAAGTTCAGAAGAGGAGTCTTGTCAACACCAAACTCATCTCTGATGCTTAGTGTCATACACCTTCGGGTATGTATAACCTTAATAATTTCAATCTTGTTGACTAATATTGATTGTATGAAAGGTGTGTTATGCATATATGTACGGTTGTAACATGTAGTTTTTGATATAAAAGAAATTGTGCGCTATTGGGTGAATGCTTTGTATCTAATGTGATCTAACAACTCAAATACTTAGGATTTTTTTGTTAGAATATGGATCAAGATAATTAATGGTTGAATTGACATAACTGTGCACATGTTAGGGTGTCCACGAGTTTTGGTTAATATTGATAGTAAGGATTAGTTTATGTTAATAATAATTGATAAAATTGTAATAAAGGTTATGATAGAATTGTGTTTTAAAAAAAAGGGTAACAACTAACGTGGCATAGTAATAAAGGTTATGATAGAATTGTGTTTTAATGTTAATGGCATGATCCAAGGTTACAGGATGTCAAACGAAAATTTGGGTCTGACGGGTTTGCACGATTGTTAGAGGATACATTTTAACCTTTGATCAAGAACTGGTTATGATTGAGGGTTATGGGAATTGGTTTGGTTAATGAATATTACGTGTTAACTGAATAAACGGCAACCATGATTCATGTATATTGGCATTGTAATTAAATGATAGATAATACTTTTAAGGTGCAAAGTCGGATGGATGTAATGCTGTTGAAAAACTGTTATAAAAACTTAGGTTGGAATCGAGTGGGCTTCAATGCCTGAACAGCGGACCTTTGAGTTGGGCCACATCCTTTCTGATCCGTGCTGGGCCGCGCAGCAGGCTGCAACACCTAGCTGGGCTGGAAGCCAATTGGGCCGCACCTTAAGTTGCATATATATTGAACAAAAATGTGAAATGGGCCACATGGAAATAGGGTAGTTGCACACTCCTTTGAGGTCGTGCACACACTTGGGCCGGGGCAGTTAAATGGGCTTCGTGTGGGATGGTTGGGTTGCACCTAGGCAATGGGCCACAGACTTAATATGAAACACACACTGTATGGTCGGGTAGTTTGTTTAAGGGATTGATTACGAGTCGCACACTTTGTGTGTGGGCTGTAACATTGAGTCAGTCGCACACCCTCAATTCCATCGCACACTTCTAGTCATTGCACACCTACATTGGGCCACTAGTATCAGGCAGAATGTTGCAAGTTGGGCTGGGTAGAATAACAATTCATGTCAAGTCACATATTTAAGTGGTTGAACTATTACATGTTAGTGTATTATGGACTTGAATATGTGTCACCGTATGTGTCTTGTATGAGATCTGAGTACATGTTAAGTGATTACTTGATGAAAATGGGCTGTGTGTTAACTATTATGACTCGTGCAATATGAGTGCTTCTTGTACACAACATGAATGCGGAATATGTGATTTTTGTGCATGTTAACTGATTGTCTTTGGTAACCGCAGGTATGTGATCACAGACTGCATTCATGTCACATGTTTTAATGCTTGTTCTACATTTGTCATGCCACATGTTTTATACGTGTTCAATAGTTAGTGTAATAGATCGTAATACTATGTATAAAACTCGAGTCACTTGTTTATCTTCTTACCAGATTACATGTGCAGTTGGCTTGTATATTTGGTGTGCTGGTGCTGATCGAGCAGATGCAGTATGATGTGGTCCCACCTGAGACCAGCTCAGTTAGCTCACTAGGGAAAAAGACACTTGATGACCCCATCAAGAAAAAGATTTCCGCAGCTGTGAAGATCAGCCCATGGACCTTGGCCCGTTTAAATGTAGAAGACGTCTCAAGAGTCGCAGCAGAGGCCCGAAAGAAGTCCAAGATCCTGCAAACCGTGTCAAGAATAGAAGTTGACATGGCACACATCAGTCGGTTGGTTGCTGCTGGTGTTGTACCGTCACCTTTTGAATATGCAGCTGTTTTGACAACCACAACACACAAGTAACTGCATGGGCCACGTGGAGCAATGATCTTTTTCAGGAAAGGACTAAAAGAGATCAACAAGAAAAGCAAAGAAGTGAGTCTTTTATAGTACCTTTTGAATATGCAGATGTTTTGACAACCACAACACACAAGTCACTGCATGGGCCACGTGGAGCAATGATCTTTTTCAGGAAAGGACTAAAAGAGATCAACAAGAAAAGCCAATAAGTGAGTCTTTTATAGTTAATATGAACAAACAAAAGCTTTTATCAATGTATTTGATTCATGAATTGGAATTGTAGTACGATATGAAAAGGAAGAATGACCTTGTGATCTCTAAATGTGGCTTTTATAAGGTCAGATTTGATGTATAGTTAGTGGTGGCCTCACTGATTGATGGTGGTAAAATCTTTAATCATGTTTCTTTTGTCAAGATTAAAGGGGCAATAAACAAGTGGCATCCAGTCGCTTATTATTATAGATTTTAGTGTATGTTGATAGAAACCATTTTTTTTATCTATTGGCATTTCTTTTCTAAATAAAATTTAATGAATATGCCAAAACAATATTATGATAGTAGATAAAAATAAAAATTTTGCGTTTACACATTGCTAAATATTTTTTCAGACTGTTTCCTTATAAACAACATGTAGAAACATTTAAAAATAAAAAAAACTTAAAAAAAGCCATAATATTTAATAAATAATAATCTCCAAGTCACTACATTAAACCATCATTAAAGATTAAAGATCAATGATTTACAAAATAAATGACCATTTCTTTTCTTGCTTTCTTCACATTCCTAATTTCCTTTTTCTTTGTTCTTGTTTTCTTCAGCCTGTCTTTCTAATTCCTCATGATACCTTCTACAATTTCTACTATCATGTGTATCTGTGTAAATTCCACATAAATTGCATTTTCGTACAGTTCTCTTTTTCTTTTCAATAGCCTTCTCGCCTGGACCCTTTAATCTTTTGCCTGTACCAGAACCTTTGTTTCTAATTCCAGTTGGATTTTGAATTTCATTTTGCTCTCTAACACGTACTCCAAGCATTGATTCAAACCTAGCTTCCTTCGGTAATTTTTCTTGATTTAGCTCTTTAGCTTCTATTTCTGTTCTCATATCCTCTATTTTTTCCACAAACTCTTTAAGTTCAACTTTGTTATTCATCAAAGCCCTTAAACAATAATCAACGGAAGATATTGCTTTGTTAGCCATTACTTCAGCTTCAATATCTGTTTCACTGTATAGAACTTTTTTTTGTCTTACATCTGCAGGAATCAAGTCCTTCATCCAACGTTTGCATATATACTTTTCAGGAATTTCTTCAATATCACAGTTATTTAAAACATGGAATATATGTTTGCATAGTATTCCAAGTCTCAAAAACATTTGACATGAACATTCAATATTTCCATCTTCTGTATTACGGGTAACCTGAAATTAAAGTTTTAATTTAACATGTTAATTTTAAAAAAAGTCTTATAAAATTAAACTTAATTTTTTTTTTTTTGTTAACTTCAAAACAAAACAAAAAACAATATGAAAAATCTATAAATAAATAACTAAGATGGACTTTATAAAACAAATAATATTTATATTCTTAACATGTTAACTATATTAAAAAACAGATAAATATTTTTCTTAACATGTTAAATAAATGTTTTTACTAACTGCATTGACAATAACCTTATAATATAAATCAGTAATATTTTTTTTAACATGTTAAATAAATGTTTTTATTAATCGCAAGGTACGTCTTGTGTCACCATGGTTTCCTAGATCACGAGTGATCCGGGTGAGATCAGAGATACATCACCTCGTAGAAGGTTAGGAGCTTTCCCGACAATATACCATTGCGAATAATTATAAATAATACAGAATATTTTCTTAACATGTTAAATAAATGTTTTTTTACTAACTACATACATGTAATCATAGAATATAAATCACTTAAATTAAATGACAAAAAACCTATACAAGTTTTAAAATTTACATTTAATATATAATATAAGAACAACAAGTTATATTAAAAATTTATATTCTTAACATGTTAAATATATTTAAATGCAGATAAATATTTTCTTAACATGTTAAATAAATGTTTTTACTAACTGCATAGACGTAACCTTATAATATAAATCAGTTAAATTCAATGACAAACAACATATGCAAGTTTTAAAATTTACAATTTAAAATCTGATATAAGCACAACAAGTTATATTGATCAACTGATATTTTAGTTTTTATTAATCGCAAGGTACGTCTTGTGTCACCATGGTTTCCTAGATCACAAGTGATCCGGGTGAGATCAGAGATACATCACCTCGTAGAAGGTTAGGAGCTTTCCCGACAATATACCATTGCGAATAATTATAAATAATACAGAATATTTTCTTAACATGTTAAATAAATGTTTTTTTTACTAACTACATACATGTAATCATAGAATATAAATCACTTAAATTAAATGACAAAAAACCTATACAAGTTTTAAAATTTACATTTAATATATAATATAAGGACAACAAGTTATATTAAAAATTTATATTCTTAACATGTTAAATATATTTAAATGCAGATAGATATTTTCTTAACATGTTAAATAAATGTTTTTACTAACTGCATAGACGTAACCTTATAATATAAATCAGTTAAATTCAATGACAAACAACCTATGCAAGTTTTAAAATTTACAATTTAAAATCTGATATAAGCACAACAAGTTATATTGATCAACTGATATTTTAGTTTTTATTAATCGCAAGGTACGTCTTGTGTCACCATGGTTTCCTAGATCACAAGTGATCCGGGTGAGATCAGAGATACATCACCTCGTAGAAGGTTAGGAGCTTTCCCGACAATATACCATTGCGAATAATTATAAATAACACAGAATATTTTCTTAACATGTTAAATAAATGTTTTTTTACTAACTACATACATGTAATCATAGAATATAAATCACTTAAATTAAATGACAAAAAACCTATACAAGTTTTAAAATTTACATTTAATATATAATATAAGAACAACAAGTTATATTAAAAATTTATATTCTTAACATGTTAAATATATTTAAATGCAGATAAATATTTTCTTAACATGTTAAATAAATGTTTTTACTAACTGCATAGACGTAACCTTATAATATAAATCAGTTAAATTCAATGACAAACAACATATGCAAGTTTTAAAATTTACAATTTAAAATCTGATATAAGCACAACAAGTTATATTGATCAACTGATATTTTAGTTTTTATTAATCGCAAGGTACGTCTTGTGCCACCATGGTTTCCTAGATCACAAGTGATCCGGGTGAGATCAGAGATACATCACCTCGTAGAAGGTTAGGAGCTTTCCCGACAATATACCATTGCGAATAATTATAAATAACACAGAATATTTTCTTAACATGTTAAATATATTTAAATGCAGACAAATATTTTCTTTACATGTTAAATAAATGTTTTTACTAACTGCATAGACGTAACCTTATAATATAAATCAGTTAAATTCAATGACAAACGACCTATGCAAGTTTTAAAATTTACAATTTAAAATCTGATATAAGCACAACAAGTTATATTGATCAACTGATATTTTAGTTTTTATTAATCGCAAGGTACGTCTTGTGTCACCATGGTTTCCTAGATCACAAGTGTTCCGGGTGAGATCAGAGATACATCACCTCGTAGAAGGTTAGGAGCTTTCCCGACAATATACCATTGCGAATAATTATAAATAACACAGAATATTTTCTTAACATGTTAAATAAATGTGTTTTTACTAATTGCAAACATTTAATCTTAAAATATAAATCACTTTTATAAAATGACAAACAACCTATGCATGTTTTAAAATTTACATTTAATATATAATATAAGCACAACAAGTTATATTAAAAATTTATATTCTTAACATGTTAAATATATTTAAATGCAGACAAATATTTTCTTAACATGTTAAATAAATGTTTTTACTAACTTCATAGACGTAACCTTATAATATAAATCAGTTAAATTAAATGACAAACATCCTATGAAAGTTTATATGTCAACTGATAACTCAACTGAATGTATCAAGACTAGGCTTCTAGCAGACATGTGTGTAGCTTGTCTTAGTAGCTTGGTTTTATTTGTCATGAAATATTGTATATCATATTATATTTTAAACTTATAGTAAATCCAAGCAAAGTATTTAACTATGTAAAGTAAAGCTATAGAAAATGATGATGAAAAAAATACTCAAAAGAGCAAATCAGTTTTCAGAATGATAAGAAAATCTCAAGAGGAAGTAGTAGATACATTAGATTTCAACAAGAGAGAGACTACATACACTAGTAACCATACCAACAAAAGAGAGACTACATACACTAAAATTGCATCTTATGTAACTTTGTAGTGAAGCAAACAGGGTTGTAAAGACAGACGTGTAAATAAGGGTCAGTTTAAAGAAGACTAGATTATTTTGGCCCTTGTAATGAAAAATATTAGATCAGCCACTTTTTTAAAGGACTGTTACTCTCCAGATTTTCTTACACTTAAAGTCACCAAGAACTCATCTATCTCATGTGAAAGAGAATCAATCAAAATGTACGATGAGAAGCTTAATTCTATATATAGGAGAACAAACTATATTGGAGCTACCTAACAGACTAACCAAACGGTAACCGACAATCTCACCCTATACAACTACTCATATACTATATACACTAATACAGTAATACACTACCTCTAAAATTGCATCTTATGAAACTGTATAGACATACTCAAATGTAAAAATAAAAACGTTACTTAAGTAAAATTGCATCTTATGTAACTTTGTAGTGAAGCAAACAGGGTTGTAAAGACAGACGTGTAAATAAGGGTCAGTTTAAAGAAGACTAGATTATTTTGGCCCTTGTAATGAAAAATATTAGATCAGCCACTGTTTTAAAGGAATGCTACTCTCCAGATTTTGTTACACTTAAAGTCACCAAGAACTCATCTATCTCATGTGAAAGAGAATCAATCAAAATGTACGATGAGAAGCTTAATTCTATATATAGGAGAACAAACTATATTGGAGCTACCTAACAGACTAACCAAACGGTAGCTGACAATCTCAGCCTATACAACTACTCATATACTATATACACTAATACAGTAATACACTACATCTAAAATTGCATCTTATGAAACTGTATAGACATACTCAAATGTAAAAATAAAAACGTTACTTGAGTCGCACATGGTATGCAATGCCTTACAACACAACAGAAAACACTGCTCAATGTAGACCTTTTTATATTGATATTATAATATTAACCATACCAGTACTAAAGGAAATTTTGGTTGAAGCATTTTATCGAGCAGTTGGTGTGCACCTTCTAACTTATCAGTTTTGAGCAACATAACAGAATATTAGCATTTGCAGATCAACAACAAATATGATAACATCTAACCTAGATAACATCTCTATATAAATGAAATTTAATTAAAAATTATTTAACATGTTAAAACAATTGTTTTTTCTAAAAAAGTTAAAAAAAAAAAACAGAAACATAAATATACATATAATCATAATTTCCTAAAATCAGGTTAAATCAAATAAAAATTAATTGATAATCGCAAAATAAATGATAACTTAACCTGAGATTTAAGATCTGAAACCCTAGAAACTAAAACTGCATAAATCTCAGTCAAAATCGGCAACAGCTATAGTTTCGTAATAGTTTTCCTCAACCAGATCTGAAAAATATGAAGATTATTAGTGTAGATTCGAAAAATCTCAGCCGAAATCTGAAAAATTGAACAGATCTGAAAAATATGATGCTAGACCTTCTCTTAAATCGCAGTGGTTGTTGCTAGTGGTGTTTAATATTTGCGTTCGCGGATGCTGGTGGCGTATTGTAGTGGTGGTGGTGGTTTATGGTGGTGACGGTGGCGGCGTATGACGGTGTCTCAGAGAGAACCTAGGGTTTCAAAGAAGAGATTCTGTTTGAATGTGGGTGGTGTAGTATATATTTTTTTTGGACAAAAATGCCCCTGTTCCCCTGTTCCCCACTTTTTTAGTGTTCCCCAATGAACCCTCCCCTCATCAATTAAGCACATATATATATATATATATATATACTATATAAAGATTTTAAATACAATAAAAGACATTCATTCCTTTGATCATGGAAACTTAGCTCATGGTACCTCTTGTTTCTTGCAGATTTTTTACTTGACAGTAGATTTATTATTATTGTGTAGCAGTTTGATGTTTTAGGAGGTGCTTATAAATCATCATATAGGAAAAGATGAAATCAGCAGCCCTTGCACAAACTCAGTTGTCCTAGTTTTCTCCTCCTAACCTTAACAAACTCGCTTCTCCTCCTGATCTTCACCAGCAAACTAACTGCTATTGCTCACTGCTGAAATAAATTACCTTAGGTTATTATCAAAATGTCATTCAACCGTACATAAAACAACAAACCAATGTGTATATGATGTTTTTCTTCTCAATTCAAATGAGCCTAAATCTTTGATTTTTAAACTTTGAGCCTTCAACACTTTGTCTGCCCATATATGATGTAAGAACCGTTCGCGTAATTTAAATAAAATAAAACAAATTTTATTAATACAATTACAAACAGAAATAAGAAAGCAAAATTACAATTACGAATACAACTGAAATAAAACCAAAATACAAGAATTGGGTAGAAGAAGAATGGCTGAGGCACGTGTTCAACACGCTTCCCTTAAAACAAATTCCGAGTCTCCCAGGAGTACTCGTTTTGTTTCCCAGGGTACAACAGCCGGAGCAGTAGTACTGCCGGAGTAGACCTACAACCCGAAGGTTACCTTGAGTATTGCAAAAAGATCAGATGCAAGTGGAGAGAAAGTTAGTGTAGCTGTTGTGTTACTGGTCATCTCTTCTGCTGGGTATGGAGCTGTATTTATACAGCTCCTAAGTCGAAACAGTCAAAATGAATTAAAGAGAGGTTTAAATTGCATTAAATGTCTTCAATGCAATTTAATACGTCATTTAATTCTCAGTCAAAGCCAGTTAACTCGTCAGTTACGAAGCTGGACTGAAACTGCTCTATTATTCAATGCTGGAAGCTTTCTGCGCGCTCGCGCGCCCATTCGCGGTGCGGCCTCTTGGCTCACAGCCGTGCGCCGCGCGCCCATGCGCTGTGTGGCCTCTTGGCTCACAGCCGTGCGCGCATGCGCCACATCACCATGCGGTGCGTCCTCTTGGCTCAAGTCCATGCGCGCGTGCGCCACGTCACCTATGAGTCTATACGAGCGCGCCACACAGTCGCGCCGTATTGGCTCACTCTGGTGCACCGCGTGCCTCAGTGCCACGTGTACTCGCGCGCGCATGACTGCCACGTCATGCGCCGCATCACCTACCACTTGGTCCTTGCAACCCTTGTGCTCCACCACGCGCACGCGGTCAAAAATACAAAGGCGGCTCTCAAGCGGCTCGCGGCGATGCGAGCGTGCGAAGTGCGCCATCAAAGCGCCACATTGCGCCTCATCGCCCACGCCACGCGCGCGCGCGCGAGCGTGTGCGAGTGCGAGTGCGAGTTAGGGTGCTCCGCACCCTTCGCGAGGACACTAGTGTGTGCTTCCATGAAACAATAAGGATGGAGAGTTCCACCTTAAATACCCATTTAAGTTCCATCTCTCATCCGATGTGGGACAAGGTGCTACTTTCCCTTTTGTTTCAGCATTGAATGTTCCAAACACCCAACTTTGAGCATCGATATCTCATTCATCTTAGCTCGGTTTTGGACGTGGTTTAGTTCGTTGCGAAGGTCTTCCAACATAGAACACAAACCCACAAATAAATATATAAAACCCGCTCATTTTATTATATTTATTTCTAGTCCAAAATAGGAAAAAATCATTTTCCTATATTTGTGAAAAATGCTATTTTCACCTATTTTTCCAACAATCCCCCACATGAAAAATGCTATTTTCATCAAATTTCCAACAATCCCCCCACATGTATGGAAATGGATCTTTTCCTTACACTTTTCAACGATAAACTTCGACAGTTGAGGATTGCAAGATAGGTAGGTTTTAACCTTTGAACCTTCTTTTGTGAAGCGCACTTAGCTTACTAGCGGTGTGTAGACGCGATGTCCTTGAACATACCCCCATTTGTGTAAACGACAATACCCTTCACACAATACTCTCCCTGGTTTGGCCAACTCCTCATTGTCGTGTCCTATTATGGTCCTGGAACACTAGCCTGGTTCTGCGAGAGCTCTAGGATTTGCGCACCCCACAAATCCATTTGAAGCGACCCCACTTCTCTCTAACATAGGTGATTCCCCTGAATCATTAAAAGCATCATGGTTATTTGATTTCCCGAAATCGTTAACCTTAATATGCTTAGCCTCACATCAATGTCACTGATTGGAATGGACTAGGAAGTATAAATAACTCCCTTTTTATTTAGTTTAGGGTACTCCCCCACAGTGACTCCGTTTGGTAATATGATTAAGTTGTCCTATTGAACTTAGATCTTGGGATCTCCAGTCAACTAAGTTAGGTTTCCCTCATATTCCCATTTACCACGGGCTTTAGTCCCATTCCTCTTGACGACGTTTCTACTAACTCTCTGCTTAAGCCTTTTGTAAACGGGTCCGCAATGTTATCCGTTGATCTCACATAATCAATTGTGATAACACCCGTTGAGAGTAGTTGTCGTATCGTGTTATGTCTACGTCGCATATGCCTTGATCTGCCATTGTACATCAAGCTTTGAGCTCTACCAATCGCTGATTGGCTATCACAATGTACACATATGGCTGGCAAAGGCTTTGGCCATCTTGGAATATCTTCCACGAATTGACGTAGCCATTCCGCCTCCTCGCCTGACTTATCCAAGGCGATAAATTCAGATTCCATTGTGGATCTCGCTATGACCGTTTGCTTAGAAGACTTCCAAGCAATAGCAGCTCCTCCAAGTGTAAACACATAACCACTTGTTGATTTGGAATCTTTATTATCCGATATCCAGTTTGCATCAGTGTATCCTTCGATCACTGCTGGTTGTCGGGTATAATGCAGTCCATAATCTCTTGTGTATCTTATGTATTTAAGCACCCTCGTGATAGCTTTCCAATGATCCGCGCACGGATTGCTGGTGTATCTACTTAGCCTACTCACCGCGTAAGCCAAGTCGGGTCTAGTACATGTCATTAGATACATTAGACTGCCAATAATTCTTGAATACTCTAACTGAGCAACTCCCTCTCCTTTATTCTTCTTGAGATGTTGAGAGGTATCAACTGGAGTTCGAGCTACACTCGTATCTCCCGAGTTGAATTTTTCAAGAATCTTATCCACATAGTGAGATTGACTTAAGACAAGACCATCTTGGGTTCTTATGATCTTTACTCCAAGAATCACATCCGCTAAACCCATGTCTTTCATATCAAATCTCGCTTTCAACATGTTTTTAGTAGCCTTGATAATTTTATCATTACTCCCAATGATAAGCATATCGTCTACGTAAAGACATAAGATTACATAACCTTCATTTGTGTCTTTGAAATAAACACATTTGTCGCACTCATTTATTTTGAAACCATTGTCAAGCATGACATGATCAAACTTTTGGTGCCATTGTTTTGGTGCTTGCTTCAAGCCATACAAAGACTTGACGAGTTTACACACTTTACCCTCTTGACCTGGGGCGGAGAAACCTTCAGGTTGCTCCATGTAAATCTCTTCTTCTAAATCGCCATTTAGAAATGCAGTTTTAACATCCATTTGGTGAACTTCCAAATTTCTTAAAGCCGCTATAGCAAGAACCAATCTAATCGAGGTTATGCGCGTCACAGGCGAGTAGGTATCAAAGTAATCTAGACCTTCCTTTTGTCTAAATCCTTTAATCACCAACCTAGCCTTGTATTTATCAATACTTCCATCAGTTTTCATCTTCCTTTTGAATATCCAACGATATCCAAGTGGTTTGCAACCAGGTGGAAGATCTACTAACTCCCAAGTATGATTTTGCAATATAGAATCAATTTCGTTCTTTATTGCTTCTTTCCATTGAGGTCCTTCCGAAGAAGAAACCGCTTCGCGATATGTATTGGGCTCGCCCTCAACCATATAGCTAACGAAGTCAGGACCGAAGGATTTTTCAACCCTTGGCCTTTTGCTTCGCCTACGGTCACTTTCTTCAACCTCAGGTTATTCATGTGTCTTATCATGAACTACCTCATCAACTCGTGTCGATGAACTTTCACCTACTTCAAAATTAGGTGTTGACGTTGCATGTGTTTGTCTTCTTAAAGGAAACACATTTTCAAAGTAAGACACAACGTTAGGATTCACCTCCATGATAGTGTTTACATGTACATCAGGATTCTTGGACTCATGTACAAGAAATCGATGTGCACTACTGTTATGCGCATATCCAATAAATATGCAATCAACAGTTTTGGGTCCTATCCTAAGAGCCTTAGGAGGTGGTACAATCACCTTTGCTAGGCACCCCCACACTTTCAAGTATTTATATGAAGGCTTTTTCTTTTTCCATAACTCATATGGAGTCTCATCTCTCTTTTTCAATGGTATCTTGTTCAAAAGATAATTGGCCGAGAGAATGGCTTCCCCCCACATGTCATGGCTCACCCCAGAACTTATCAACATGGCGTTCATCATTTCTTTCAATGTGCGGTTCTTTCGTTCCGCCACGCCATTTGATTGTGGAGAATAAGGAGGTGTACACTCATGTACTATGCCACTTTTTGCGCATAACTCGGCAAAAGGTGCAACATATTCGCCTCCCCGATCGCTTCGCAAAGCTTTTATCTTCTTTTGAAGTTGATTCTCAACTTCATTCTTATACAAGATAAATTTACTTATTGCTTCATCTTTACTTTTTAGTAAATATACATAGCAATATTTAGTACTATCGTCAATAAACGTGATGAAGTACTTATTTCCACCTCTTGTGGGTACCGCTTTTAAATCACAAATATCAGTGTGAATTAAATCAAGGGGTTCGGTTATTCGTTCAACCGATTTGGATGATGTTCTTGTAAGTTTGGATTCTACACAAGTTTCACATTTATAGTGTGAATCAATATGGAATGTTGGTATACAATTTAAATTGATTAAACGTCGGATTGAATTAAAATTAACGTGACCTAATCTACCATGCCATTTATTTGAATCAGAAAACTCAAGCATATAAGTAGAAGTAGTAGCAATTTTATTCATCTTTTTGACAGCCATTACATTCAATTTAAACATGCCGTTTTGGGCGTAGCCCTTACCAACATACGTTCCTCGTTTAGTAAGTACAAATTGATCGCTCTCAAATACTAAACGAAAACCAAACTTGTTAAGCAACCATCCCGAGACTAGATTCTTCCGCAAGTCCGGGACATACAACACGTTGCTTAGAGCGAGCTCCTTTCCTGAGGTCCACTTCAAGATCACCGTTCCTTCACCCATGATATCGGCGGTGGCTGCATTGCCCATATACAGCTTCTCATCTCCTTCAAGTGCCTTGAAGGTGGTAAAGAGGGTTTTGTCTGCACAAACATGACGGGTCGCTCCCGTATCAACCCACCAACCTTTTGGAGTATTGGTCACCGTATTGACCTCATCCATCATTGCACTTTTGTCGGAAATCATTGCCACCAAAGGCATTCCGTCTTCATCTACCATGTGCGCACGCTCACGCTTTGGTTTCTTGCATTGGTTAGCCCGATGCCCCGGCTCGTCACAGTTGTAACAAGTCCCTTGGAACGTTGGAGGTTTCTTTTTCACAACCCCTTTCTTCGGTCCAAGTTTGCTAGCCTTTGCTTTCCCTTTGTCCTTTTTCCCCTTGCCCTTGGCGCCTTTAGAGGATTGCCCATGCTCGACCAGATTTGCGCTAGCACTAGGCTGCACAAGGCTGTTTTTTAGGGCGATCCTATTCTCCTCTTCTATACGAAGACGAAGAATAAGGTCCTCCACCGACATTTCCTTCCGCTTGTGTTTAAGATAATTCTTAAAATCCAACCAAGCAGGAGGTAATTTCTCAATCATGGCTGCCACTTGAAATGTCTCGCTAAGTACCATTCCCTCGGTATGGATGTCATTTAGTATAATTTGCAACTCTTGGACTTGGTTCATAACCGGCTTGTTATCAACCATTTTGAAGTCCAAGAACCGGGCGACAACAAATTTCTTTGTTCCCGCATCCTCCGTTTTGTACTTTTTCTCCAAGGACTCCCATAACTCTTTGGAAGTCTTGATATTATAGTACACATTATACAGGGCATCCGAGAGACCGTTGAGTACATAGCCTCGACATATGAAATCCGAATGCTTCCAAGCATCTACCGCGCTCAGAGCCTGAGCGTCGGTCTCCCCTTCCGCAGGTTGGGGAGCGGTTTCCGTCAAGAACCTCGCAAGGTTCATGGTGGTCAAGTAGAAGAACATCTTCTGTTGCCACCGCTTGAAGTGTAGACCCGAGAACTTCTCAGGTCTTTCAGCATGATTTGCCACTGTGGACGCTCCCACAGTGTTGGCAGGGGTTCCAACGACAACATTCGTATTGTTGTTGTTTGAGGTCGACATTCTGAAAAAATTAAAATTAAAATTTTTAGTCAAAAAATTCTGATTTACGCACAAACCAGAAGGAAACTACTATATTTTAATTTACCACAATTTACTGTTTCGGCTTCTAAGTCCAACTTTGAAGACCAAAAACAGAAAATATATAATTTTTTTAGAACTTACTAATTGGCTTCTAAGTCCAACTTTGAAGACCAAATCAGAAAGTTTAGCAATTTTTAGGACAAAAAACTGAAAGTATCCATAATGGTTTTCAACCAAAGTCGCTCCTTTGAAGGTGAAAACAAAAAAAAAAAAATATGTTTTTAAAACACAAACTGAGTGAAAACAAAACTGGTTTGAATCACAAACAGAATGGTTTTGATTTTACGAACGGTTTTAAAAATTTGTTTTAAGATTGTAGGAACCGTTCGCGTAATTTAAATAAAATAAAACAAATTTTATTAATACAATTACAAACAGAAATAAGAAAGCAAAATTACAATTACGAATACAACTGAAATAAAACCAAAATACAAGAATTGGGTAGAAGAAGAATGGCTGAGGCACGAGTTCAACACGCTTCCCTTAAAACAAATTCCGAGTCTCCCAGGAGTACTCGTTTTGTTTCCCAGGGTACAACAGCCGGAGCAGTAGTACTGCCGGAGTAGACCTACAACCCGAAGGTTACCTTGAGTGTTGCAAAAAGATCAGATGCAAGTGGAGAGAAAGTTAGTGTAGCTGTTGTGTTACTGGTCATCTCTTCTGCTGGGTATGGAGCTGTATTTATACAGCTCCTAAGTCGAAACAGTCAAAATGAATTAAAGAGAGGTTTAAATTGCATTAAACGTCTTCAATGCAATTTAATACGTCATTTAATTCTCAGTCAAAGCCAGTTAACTCGTCAGTTACGAAGCTGGACTGAAACTGCTCTATTATTCAATGCTGGAAGCTTTCTGCGCGCTCGCGCGCCCATTCGCGGTGCGGCCTCTTGGCTCACAGCCGTGCGCCGCGCGCCCATGCGCTGTGCGGCCTCTTGGCTCACAGCCGTGCGCGCATGCGCCACATCACCATGCGGTGCGTCCTCTTGGCTCAAGTCCATGCGCGCGTGCTCCACGTCACCTATGAGTCTATACGAGCGCGCCACACAGTCGCGCCGTATTGGCTCACTCTGGTGCACCGCGTGCCTCAGTGCCACGTGTACTCGCGCGCGCATGACTGCCACGTCATGCGCCGCATCACCTACCACTTGGTCCTTGCAACCCTTGTGCTCCACCACGCGCACGCGGTCAAAAATACAAAGGCGGCTCTCAAGCGGCTCGCGGCGATGCGAGCGTGCGAAGTGCGCCATCAAAGCGCCACATTGCGCCTCATCGCCCACGCCACGCGCGCGCGCGCGAGCGTGTGCGAGTGCGAGTGCGAGTTAGGGTGCTCCGCACCCTTCGCGAGGACACTAGTGTGTGCTTCCATGAAACAATAAGGATGGAGAGTTCCATCTTAAATACCCATTTAATTTCCATCTCTCATCCGATGTGGGACAAGGTGCTACTTTCCCTTTTGTTTCAGCATTGAATGTTCCAAACACCCAACTTTGAGCATCGATATCTCATTCATCTTAGCTCGGTTTTGGACGTGGTTTAGTTCGTTGCGAAGGTCTTCCAACATAGAACACAAACCCACAAATAAATATATAAAACCCGCTCATTTTATTATATTTATTTCTAGTCCAAAATAGGAAAAAATCATTTTCCTATATTTGTGAAAAATGCTATTTTCACCTATTTTTCCAACATATGATGCTTTGGATTCACAAAACTCTGACCGGGCCTTGGTTTAAAAAGGCGGGAAGCGCACAAAAGCGAAGAGGTCTAAAACCGATTTTTAAAAAGCGAAGCGCAAAAGCGGTGAGTTTTTCGTACGCAAAGCGCAAAGTGATTATATAATTTATTTTATATATCCCATGAGTGTTTAGCATCCAATACCTATGATTTAGCTATAGTTAAGCTTTATATATGTTTTAAAATGAAAAAAAACATAAATATACAACATAAAAAGCCTGTTGTACAACACTCAGAAACATAGAAACACCCCATGTACAAAAAGCGTGCGCCTCAGCTGCGCTTCTTGTACATCGTGCGCCTTATGTCACACAAGGCGATGGGGTTTGCGCCTAGATGCGCTTTGCGCTTAAGCGCGCTTAAGGCGCACTTTTTTAAACCAAGGACCGGGTATCTTTTAAATGTGTGTTCCCCATTAAGTAGAATCTCAGCTACTGATCTAATCACTGACAGTTTTAAAAGAAATAATAATAAAAAAATATACAAAAAAATATACTAATTAATCAATATGCGGAGATGTTTTGGTAATCAAGCTCAATAAGGACTTGCAAAAAAATGTAGAAAAAAGAGTATTAGTGGGTAAATCCAAACTATATAAGTGATCATGAGTGACTTTATATACAGCAGCAACTTCTGTTATTTGACCAATAGTATAACACTATAACTCTTCAAAAATCCTTTTTCATTATCTCAATAACCAACTTTTGACTTCATATAGTCAAATTAAAAACATTTAAGTAATATCAAATATTTTTTACATGTTATTGATCAATTTTTTAGATGTTATTAAAAAGATAATAAGAAGACATTTTGGTCTTTTTTTATCTGCATTATCAACTTCATATAAAATAATAAGTTATGGAAAATAAATAATGAATTAAACTCTTCTTGTTCAATCTCAAGTCTAAAGATCTTCATCCCAAGGGCTGAGAATTGAAACGAAAAATGTGCATGTAAGAAATATTATTAACGTACAGCGAATTTAGAAAATATAAGAAAAAAGAAAAATATAAATTAATATAGTAAAAAGAGTAAATTTCAAAGTTCGTCCTTTATGTATGTCTAAAATATCAAAGTATGTCCTTTATCTTTAATATCTTCAAGAAACATACTTAATGTTTGAAAAACCAATCAGGTTATGTCCTTTAGTCATAACACAATTAGTTTTCATGGTTAAAGTTGACTAAGTCAATCCCACATAAGGGTATTTTAGTCATTTTATCCTAAATATTATAATAAATCATTATAAAAAACAATAAATAAAACCAATGTGTGAGGTTTCTGAATGTTGACTTTTGAATCTTATATCTTCAAAATCGATTTACACGTGAATTATTCATGTAATAGATCAATCCATTCCAACCCAATCCTAAACCAAAATCCTTAAAGTGAATGATCATCAACGCCACCGTAACAACCTTTCTCCAATGGCGGCTCACCGGAAAATCATCCAAGATCCATCAAATTCCACCACTGGATCCGTAATCTGCACAACCGATTGCGACCCACTAAAAGACCCCTCCATCAATTGCCTCTCTTGTGTTTTCAACGAATCATCCTCCCCGCCACCACCATCGCCGCCGTACACCAGCGGTTACATCCTCAGCCACCACCACACTTCAGCCAAACAAACCTACAAACAAAATCAAACATACACAGGCCTATTTGTGTTATACCTGATAAATGATCTGAAACAAAATCAAACCCAATAACCATATGAGAACCTCCCACCGCCACCTGACCACCGCCGCTGCCACCGCGCCACCTGACCACCGCCGCTGCCGACATGTTTCGCACTAATTACACCCGATAACTGATGCGGAACGTTCAGCTTGGCATTATATCGAACACGTGATGTGGGTGTATCCTGACACGGGAAAAGGGGATCTGGGTGTTGTTTGTTGGGTCGATTACTGAGGTTATGGTGAGTGATCGAGTGTCGAGAAGAAGGTCGCCGGTGTGGGGGTGGGATAGGGTGAGTATGGCGGAAGATAAGATGGTGGAGGAGGAGAAATCGAAGTAGAGTGAGAGGGAGATGTGGGTTGTTAGTGGGTGGGTTGAATCGGTGAATGAGTGTGGATCGATTGGTGCCATTGTTGGGGTTTTAGGGTTTGCAGGTTGGTTGAAGATGAATTGAGACGAATGCGATTATATATATTGGTAGGTAGAATGACATTAATGCCCTCATGTGCTTCACATGTGACCTGACTTAACTGGGAAAACAAACAAGGTTATGACTAAAGGACATAACCTGATTGGTTTTTCAAACATTAAGTATGTTTCTTGAAGATATTAAAGATAAAGGACATACTTTGATATTTTAGACATACATAAAGGACGAACTTTGAAATTTACTCTAGTAAAAATGGTTGCAGCACATTATATCATGGAAGGCTCTCACTTTTCCTCCATTATTAACAATTAGATAAATAATCCGTTGCCAATAATTCAATTATGATAAAATTCCATCGATTTGGATTAGAATTCGAAAAGAAAGTGAAAAGCAATCCAGAACATAGATTAGGATTAGAATTCTATCGATAAAAAATCAAAATAATATGGTATTCACAAATTATTAAGCGATAAACGTTAATCCGTTAGATTATTCAGGATAATACATAAACATCAAACAAGAAGCACATACTTGTGATCTTGTTAGTCGAATCAAGAAGATGATAGAGAATCGGTTGGTTAGGGTTTACATAATACAAAACAAAATCAAAAAATAACATTAATATATTCGATTCACAAAGCAGAAGACATAAACATCAAATACCTAACACATACCTGTAATCTTCTTAGTAGAATTTAAAAGAAAGAAGAAGACGATGAACAATCGCTTGATTAGGGTTTAGACAAATAAAGTATGTGAAAATATGGTGAGATTTGTATTTCTTGAATACAATTTGGAGTTTTATGCAAATACAAATCTGTATGATTTTTGTTTCAGAGAGAAAGTAACACACAGAATGATTGTTTTGGGTTTTTTGAACCATAGCTTGAAATGGATATGAAAACAGAAGAAGCAGAGTGAAAGTAATATACAGAATGGCTGGGTTCTCAAAATTTTGACTTAGGGGTTTTGTCTTTCAAGGTGAAATGACAGTGGTTTTAATAAAACATAAAAATGAAAATGCTACCAAAATTACACATAGGATTAGGGGGCTAGAATTTTGACACGTCAGATTTATACTACTCCTTTATTATAGAGAGAGATTTAACAAATTCACTTTAAATATTTTAAGGGTGATCGGGGCACTCCTGTAACGCGTACAAGATAACGAAAATCTTATGAATGATTATTTTATTGATGAACCAAAGTATGATCATAAAACACTCTGTTACCATTTTCGTATGTCGAAAGAATTGTTCCTAAAAATTCTTTGTGATGTGGAAGCACAATATCCTTGGTTTTAAGAGGGTTAAGATGAACGGCACAAAAAGAGTTTTACGGCGATACATAAAGTTACATCCGCCATTAAACAAATCGCAAGTGGAATGGAACCGCACCTAAGTGTCTATTTCAAGTGAATGGACATACATACAAACATGGATATTATATAACCGATGGGATCTGCCCTACTTGGTCAACGTTTGTGAAAACGTTTCCATATTCCGTCGATCCTAATGAAAAGAAGTTCAAGAAATTGTAAGACTGGCCAAGAAAAGATGTGGAGCTAGCTTTTGATGCCCTAAAAGGAAAATGGGGCATACTTAGGAGACCCATGTGTGCTATGATGGTGAACAAGATTATTAGCGTGACACATACGTGCATGCATTCTCACGGTCCACATCAGGGATCCAGTCGTCGAACTCGTTTTTGACGCTATAGTTCTTGGGGAGTTGATGGATTGTGATATGCATTATCAACTTAGAAATGATCTTGTCGTCCATATTGCAACTCAAAATCTACCGTACATCGAGGAGGAAAACAAGTAGTATGTTTTTTTTTTCATTTTTTTTATTAATTTACTTTGAATTATGTATTTTTATTTGAATGAATTTTACTTTTTATCTAACATTTGACTTTTTTAAATTAAAAAAAGTTTGTGACATGGGTAGGTGTCGCCAGTTTACTAGCTAATGGGTAGTTTAAGTCAAATTTGAAATGACGAATGTTAGTTGGTTAAGGCTAGAATACTACCATTGAGTGCTCTTTCCCCCTTCATAAGACTATGGGGTATGGGGCGGGGGTTGGGGCATGGGTTGGGTACAAACGCCCAAGTCACCACCCCGGATGGGCGTGGGTTTGGCGTGGCCCGTTTGGCGTGTGATTCAGCCCGGGCGTTGGGAGGGGCTAACCACATGACATGGCGGAACCTCATTGGCCAAGAGCACTAGCCATGGCGGAGCCTCATTATGATGTGGCTTGGCCACGCCACCCCAGCCACGCCCCACAATACCCTTTTAAAATTGGCTTTTGGTCTTGGGTGTCTCATACTTTACCTGTCGCACCATGCCCCCCAACCCACGCCCCACCATACCCCACGTTCTAACTAAGTAAAATTTATAAGGTATGGCCAAGATGGTCGGTTAAAAAGTTATCACATTTAATTAAAACTTGGTTTTACTTTCAATATAAACTTGCCGTGAAAATGAAACATTCTATATCCTTACGTACAGTAAGCCCATACATTGGTTAGTTTGGATGGTGGAGCCAATATTTGGGTGACACATGTAATCCATTAGCTTTTTTATATTATTATTATTATTATTTTATTTTAAAGGAAATGTACAGTAAGCCCATACATTGGTTAGTTTGGATGGTGGAGCCAATATTTGGGTGACACATGTAATCCATTAACTTTTTTATATTATTATTATTATTTTATTTTTCACATCTTACTTTGTATAAATGTAAAATAAAACACAGAATATTTCCAACATATACATTTCCAAGTTTGATGATTTCAACAGGCAATAGGAAAAGTAAATGATTGGCCAGGGGTGGCGGCCAGCTTTATCTTTTAATTTTTTTTTTGCACAAAATAGGTATCACCCTGCTATTGGTTGAAATGGCTGGCCATCTCTCCATCGTTGGACCAACCATTTTATTATTTTATACACATTTTAAAATTACGTTTTTGCCCTGCAATAGTGTTTCTCTCCCATTGGTTTAAATGGGCGGCGAGCAATACCTATTGGAACACCCAGTTTATTATTTTATATCCACTTTAAAATTACGTTTTTGCCCCCAGTTAAAAAATACGGTTTTGTCTCAACTTCAAAATACATTTACCCTTTTGCCCCGAGCTAAAAAATACGATTTCGCTCTCGGTAAAAAAAAAATACGTTTTTACCCTCAGCCAAAATTACGTTTTCGTCCCAGTTCAAAATAAAATTTTGTTTTTCCCCCGGCTTAAAATTACGAATTTACACCAGTTTATTATTTTATACCTACTTTAACATTACGGTTTTGCCCACAGTTTAAAATTACGTATTTGCCCCCAGCTCAAAATAAATTTATGCTTTTGCCCCCATCTAAAATTTACGAATTTCCCCTCGGTTCAAAATTACGATATCACCCTCAATTCAAAATTACGTTTTTGCCCCCATTGCAAAATAAAATTATAGTTTTGCCCTAGCTAAAAATTAGGATTTTACCATCGGGGAAAAAATTGATTTTTCCGCAAAGTAAAAATAAGAGTTAACTGCCATTTTCGTCCCTGTGGTTTGGTCACTTTGGCCATTTCAGTCCATTTCTCAAAAATGAGCCATTTTCGTCCCCCACGTTCTGGAAATGTGCCATTTCAGTCCAAAAATCATAACCCAGTTAAGTCAGTTGTTAAAGAAGGACTGATTGTGTAAATTTGTAACATAAAGGACTGATTGTGTAAATTTGAAAAATGGACTGAAATGGCAGTTAACACCACCACCACTAGCCCTGCCACCACCACCACTCCGCTGCCACCACCACCACCGCCACCACCACCACTCCACTGCCACCACCACCACCCTGCTGCCACCGCCACCACCACCACTCCGCTGCCACCGCCACCACCACTCCGCGGATACCCGTTCAAACTCAGCCTCTTAATTTCAATAATATCATTCATAAACAATTTCAGAT
Source organism: Helianthus tuberosus (assembly GCA_030545235.1). Lineage (NCBI taxonomy): Eukaryota > Viridiplantae > Streptophyta > Magnoliopsida > Asterales > Asteraceae > Helianthus > Helianthus tuberosus. The sequence goes on along the minus strand of CM060401.1, from coordinate 192,505,348 downwards.
TGATATAGTCAGCTGCAAATTACTTCATCTCCATCAACGGCGAAAAACAGATCAGCCATTGGATCCTTGTTCAGAAAAACGTTGGGCTTCAAGATCTTTTACTTTGTAGAATTCACATGGAAGCTTGCCCTAGATCATTTTATTCAGAAAAAAACATATATTATTATTATTGAATACTATAATCTTTGTAATCATGTCAATTGTTTATTAGAAAGACATCAGATCAAGTTTCTGAGATAACAACAATTTTGACCCGTCTATATACAAATGGGTCGATTTAAGTGATGCTTAAGTATATCAAAAGCAATTATGATCACATTCTGATAAATAATGGAAATTTTTATGGGCATTAGCTTTAAGACTTTTAACAAATTTCATGCCTCCTTACTACTGTATTTGTAAAGAAATCATGTAATTAGAAACGAAAACGAAAACGGAAATCATGTAATTACTACTGTATTTGTAAAGAAATCATGTAATTATAAAAAATCATGTAATTAGAAACGAAAACGAAAACGGAAACAACAAATATGGATTCTCCGCCACCGCTAAATCTGAACTCGTTGCGAAAAACGTACCTGAGCGCAAAACAAAATACATCAAAAATCTCTTTATCTTTCTCTTAAGTTCTTTTTTTTCTCGTTCTCTCTCTGTTTCTCCTGAACTATCCTTTTCTAGTTCTCTCTTTCTCTCTCTAAACCGTAAAAACCTGAATTGTAAACACTTAAACTTTGAATTTATACAGGTTACATCAATTTCATAGCTATCGCACAGTAGAAACATTCAGCGGAGTGGTGGTGGTGGTGGCAGCGGAGTGGTGGTGGTGGCGGTGGTGGTGGTGGCGGTGGCAGCAGAGTGGTGGTGGTGGCGGTGGTGGTGGTGGTGGTGGTGGTGGTGGCAGCGGAGTGGTGGTGGTGGCGGTGGTGGTGGTGGTGGCAGTTAACTCTAAAAATAAAAATATGACTTTGCCCCTAGCTAAAAATCGTGTCAAAGAGCTGCCTAACACTCTTTTTACTTTTTATTTCTAGCAAAACTATAGTATTGTTTTTTTAATTGGCTGAGAATAATTCGGAAATCGCCCCGCAACGCGGGCAGGGCATCACCTAGTTAAGAAAACATAAAGTAGTTCAAATGGTTATGGGTTCAATACTAGCGTTTACTTTTTGCCCTCTTTTTATTTTTATTTTGTTGTAACCAAATTGTAGGGGGCTTTCCAGTCCTGTTTATGGCATTGGCACATGCTTTGCCAGATACCCCAGTCCAATGACTTGTCAACCGTCCTTAGCTTTTCATAAGCTGTATTTACATACTTTATAAACTAACCCAAGTAAACATTATGTTTAGTTTATCTTAATTAAATATGAAAATCAAATAACTTTTTATTGGTTATACATTAATTAGCATATAAAATAAAACTAACTTGAAAAAAAGTTAGGGTGGGTTCTCAGTTGGGTATTAGCGACGAATCTTTAACTTAGTCTTTGGTAAAATCAGGAGGAGCCAGACTCTCAAAATCAAATATTTTACATTACACAAAAAAAAATTTCGGAAAATTTTGATGTAATTTATACTACGAAGCGAAAAAACAGGAGAGGTAGAGACCCGTCTAACCCATAAAAATAACTGCCCCTGGTATTACCGACTCTAACTTGACCACAAGAAAGAACGGAACAAAAGCGATGTTTATATGTGTTGCAAAAATGGCAACCACAACCATTAAACAAATAAGTAATACCCGACATAAAAAAAAAAAAAAAATTAAAATAGAATACCTAGCGGCAAAATGGTTGAATATTTTTTCAATTAAAGTCAAATATTAATATTGGCAGAAAAGTGAACAAAGAAAAGTTAAAAGATGTTAATACTCGTTAACAAAAACAAAACAACTGAAGACTAGATTAAAAGTTAATAATAATCAGTCAGAAAAAATAATTTTAAAATTAAAAGTTTATAATCCGATAGCAAAACGATTGAAAAAAAAAACTATTAGAATAGTTAAAAAAAACCGTATCACCACCTTATTGGTCCCAAAATGCCGCACAAAACAAAAAAGGAAATGGTTAATTATTACCATGTCGTGAGACGGTTGTATAGAAATAAAATAAAATCATAATTTATATTTGGCTATACAACGGTAAAAATACCATTTAAAATTATAATTGATACGATCGCAAGACAGTAAGATGAATCATGTATAACTGGACGATCATGGCTAATTATGATTTCTTATGTTTTGCTAAGCCTCATTACGACATAATATGACTTACTAGTACACATTACCATCATGGTTTGTTAAGCATAATCATGACTCTTAAGACCCAATATGTTCACCAACATATGTATGATCCATTATAACTTATTATGGCCCAGGTTAGGCCTATGTCATAAATAGTCAAAACTCAAAACAACTTATTATGGCCCATGCTATGACTATCACAATATAATGTTTACAACCCAAAATAATGTCAATATAACCATTAAAACCCAACATGACCTATTAAAAGTTAATAAAACCTAATATCACCCAGGGCCGTTCCAACGTTTTTGTAGACCCTAAACGGACTACGAAGTGGAGACCCTTTTGCAAAACATATAGAGATTAATAGAAAAATTAGCTGCTAAAGTTAACCTACGTTTAGTAATTAGCCCTAAATTGCCCATAAATTCTCTTCCAATCCCGACAGACCCGACGCCATGAGTGATTACCGTTAGTGATAGCCGATAACCTAGAAAATCGAAAGAGCAGGTTGCGATAGGAGGTAGGAACGATGACTGCGGCTCAATTTTAGGGATTTTTGGCGCTGATTCACGGAATTCGGATGAGGTTGAGGTTGAGTGGTAGATGGTTGCTACAGACTACAGTTATGTCTGTGGTTTAATTTCGAAACTGGGTCTTGAATGTGGACCTTTTTTCCTAAACAATTTTTATCTATGTAACTTTGTTAAAATAATATGGTTTAGTTTTGTTTTTTTATTTGAGCCTGATACATATACAATATATAGAACTTTACTAAAAATTGGAGGCCTTTGATTTTTGGTGGCCCTAGGCCCGTGCCTATATTGGTAAGCCTAACGGGCCGGCTCTGATATCACCCCTTAAGTCATGTTTGATGAACATATACACCATTGCATCTAATTTAATCTCTAGTATTTAGCTCCCAAAATAAAATTTCATTTATTCCAAAATCCCTCAATATCCGTCCTCCATACTCCACATTCTACTTTCCACATTTTTCTGATTCCTCCATACTCCACATTTTCAGTTGGATTTAATTTGGGTATGTGTAACACTTATTTTAGTCAGCACTCAGCAATACGTTTTTTATGTGGCTATTCCCATATGTGAAGAACACACGAAATTATTCAACTTAGGTATGTGTAACATGAATGTGTTTGTAGTCTGATGCTTTTGATGCTTTTGATGTTTAAAATGATATTTTGCAATGCAGCTTACTCCTAATGGCATTAACATGCAAAGTTATGGACGTCAATCTCAATTTCGCAAACAATCACTACTAGAAAAGTCATCATTTTCCTACGAAAATTTCCTATGCAAAAAATTACATTTACGACGCATTTCCTATGGAAAAAAACCTTGATATTTTGGCAAATTTGTGACACAATAGCAGCGCAAATAGTAATTAAAAGTATTGCGTTGGAAATGCGTAGCAGCTTGCTACACATTTGTGACGAATGAATTATTATTATCATTGACTACTGCGTCGTAAATGCGTAGTAATTTGCTATGCATTTCTGACGGAATTGTTATTGTTATATTAGAATTATATTTATATGTTGAATTCCTTTCCTTTGATTATAATTGTGTCGGAAATGCGTAGCAACTTGCTACACATTTACGACAAACATGTAATATTATATTTGAATTATATTCAAATGTTTTACTAATAATATTATATTATTGGTTATTGCGTCGGAAATACGTAGCAATTTGACGAAACATTTATTAAATATTGCGTCGAAAATGCGTATCAACTTGCTATATATTTGTGACGGAAAATTTATTATTATATTTGAATTATATTCAAATTTTAATTACATCACATATGATTATGATTATTAATTTAGTTATTTTTTATTATTAATTATTGCATCGAAAATGCGTAGCAAGTTGCTATTGCATTTGCGACGGAAAATTTATTATTATATTTGAATTATATTCAAAATTTTAATTACATATTATTATGATTATTAACTTGGTTATTTTTACCATATGTAAATTTATTACTATCGACTTAATTACTATTACTATTATTATTTAACTGTTTACATCGTAGATTAGGAACCAATGGGGTGGTTGTCCATTGGCAACGACAAAACATTTAAACACTTTGGGAGGGGGAGGTCTTGGGTTCAAGTCCCACAGACAACAGGAATAAAAGAAATTTGTCGTTCAAAAAAAAAAAAAAAAAAAAAAAACATGGAAGATTAGGAACATTCATGGTTTAGTATGCTCACGAAGGTTAATTGCTATTGTTCATTATTAATTAGGGCCACTAATGATCAATTAGAGTAGTTAAGTGTGTATGTATGTGCATGTGTTAAGTATACATGTGTATGTGTGTGTCTATGTATATTTTAAGGTGTGTATATGCATATGTAGACATGCACAAACCGGTTTTTTTCATAACCGGAACTAGTTAACCGTTTTCATAAATTATTGGCCCCCCAAAAAAATAACTGGTTTCGGTTATTAACCGGCATGTTTTGGTTATTAACCGACCGGTTAATAACCGGCTTTTTGACGTGTGTACCAATAATCGATAATAACCGACCAGTTAATATAAACCGGTTAATCTACGAACCGGTAATTGTTCTTCCACCGCAAGCTTGCCTTCAAGATTTGAAATATGTTGTATACGTTCCATGCCATCCAAGTAGTCATTCAAACAAATACACATTTCCATCGCCTCCGGTGTGAGTCTTGTTCATCGAATGGATAGTACTCTTCCACTAAGAGAGAAAGCCGACTCCGAAGCTACCGTAAAAGCTTGGGAGCTTAGTAGATCACGTGCTATGGCGGCTAAAACGAGATAATTTGGTTCTTGTATCTTCCACCAAGCTAAAATATCAAAGTTGTGAAACTTGTCGGGTGACATGGTTGCTAAAAAAATCAGTATATTTATACATCCCGAGTTCACTATTTTGAGGCATCACCTCGAGAACATTTACTATTTTCATTTCTTAACGACTTATATAAATTTAACTCCGCATTTTTTCTCGACGCCTTTGAGCTCGCCGCCATTGTTTGGTGTAACGATGACATGTTACCATATTTTTGAAAATAATGATAAAAAAGATTGTTTAAAGAAACGTTAAAAAGCTTTATTGCATTTCTTGTAAATTTGGGTCTTCTTCATTTAACCCTAAATCCGAACAAATATCCGAAATCATCATCTCAACACCCGGAATATTTATAGTCGGGTTCGAGGCGGCACATGTAAAAACCGGTGGCATTTATTGAAAATATTTTTAAACTTTTCTCTCATTGGAATAATCATTTGATCATAAATGTCACCTTCGAATTCAAAATCGTTTACTTTTTGACATATAAAAAATAGTTTTTTAAGCACCAAAGAACTAGTGGGATAATAAACTCCTAATAAAATCGTTGTGGTGGTTTTAAAAACTTCAAGTAATTGTGTTAACATTTCAATACACCTCCAACCATCGTCATCAAATGGTTTCACCAACCCGGCCATTGCAAGACTATCGTGGAAAGATTTTAAGGTTTCTTTTTGCATTATCGCGCTATCAAACATTCTCCATGTAGAGTTCTAACGGACGACCATGTCAAATTGTGCACTATAACATTTCTTTTTTAAAGGTACACACCATTTTCTATAATCCACATATCTTTTTCTACTACCTTGATAAACGTCACATAACATATTTTTAAAAGTTTCTTTAACGGACTCAACATTTAGCCCGTCTTGCACAACCAAGTTAATGATGTGCTCAACACATCGACTATTATAAATTCTCTGCCACAAATCGGATTGTATTTTATTTTTAACATTTGCACCTCGGTAGTGTTGTTCAACGCATTATCAAAAGCAATAGAAAGTATTTTATTTTCTAATTTATAAGTTTTGATAACATCTTCTAAGACATGAAATATATTTTCCCCCGTGTGTGGATAACCAAATATATCGAACGCGATTGTACGTTCATCATTTTCCATGAATTGGGATCGATCTAATGCGCGGTAACACAAATGTAAGAATCCGGTAAACCAAATGGAGCCGACCATACGTCGGTTGTTAAATTAACACCGGTATTTAATTTTTCAAAACCTAAAATCATTTCTTTTATAGCTTTTAACCATATCATTAAACAATCGCGTCTAAGAGTCGAACGACTTACGTGAACGTAACATGGTTGAAGCGTCTCTTGAATCAACTTAGCCAAGCACGGTCAAAGTGATCGAAAGACAATGGTTCTTGAATAAAAAATTGAGCGATACTTAGACGATGTCGCAACCCCCGATCCCTTATCTGTCCCGGGAACTGGCGGACGCGAACTCAGAATTTCGGTGGTACCAGGTTGGTTAATTTGGCAGCGGAAATTACATCAGGACCGTAGTTAGGAAATGTTTATCAGAGTAAAACCACCATATTTGATATTAATAATTACATGGGTAAAACCCAAGTTTCTTATTACAATACATTTATAGGGATAAACCCTATTTTATTGAATTTAAAACATCGTTTATTAGGTAACTTTTATAGCCACATTTTTCCCAAGCCTTCAGTGCTCTCCAGCTGGCTTTTTACTAATTGGCTGTCACATTGTGTTACCTGAAACGCGTTTTAAAAACATTTGTCAGTGGGAAATACTGGTGAGTGAATCCCAGTTTAATCAAGAAACATTTTATTAATTAAAACAGTATTGAGGGCGATCACATTGTTTATTTCTACACAATTACTCATTCAGTACTTTCAATCCTGACTTGCGGGTCATATTACACATTGGCTAACTCGTTGTCCAATGGTAACGTACTGTCATCCCGACTTACTACACGCAGTAGTAAATTTTGTTTACAAAACCCCAACATACCGGCAGTAATTGAAGAACTACAAAGACACAATCACCGCTTAATCACATTGTAAAATAATTAAGGTTTTGTAAAATATTACAAAAAGTTTAACAAAAATTGGATAAACTCACATTGCTATCTTAGACTTCGTGTAAAGGTTTCCTGGGAATAATCTATAATTTACACAAATGTACATAGGTTAGTATCATAACCCTTTGAAAATATTAATGATACCCTCCCCGAGACGGCATTCCAACAACTACGTCGGGCAGAACCACGATTGTTGTTACGGAACCCTAAATCAATCGGGCATCGTATCTATTACGAAATTGGGGTTATAATACTTACAACGGAGCATAACCTTGCTAATTAGGGGGTATAATACCAGCTTTCTATGCCTAATATTTCAGAAATTGAGATACAGAAACGTTTGTGAGCGAATTGAGTTGAAGCCCGAGGCCTCCTTTATATAGTTACTGAACTTGACTCTCACGCGGCCTGCGTAAAAGATAAGCGGGGCTTACGCGGCCCGCGTACTAGCCCGGGTAGGGTTTAGGTGATCCGGGTCATCGCCTAGCTTAGCCACGATGATGACACGTGTCATCACCGGGCTGCGCCACAATTTGGGACACTCGCGGCCTGCGTAAGTTTGAGGTGGGTTCTACGCGGCCCGCCTCAACTTAACTTTCAGATTTTTATTTATTTTTAATATTATTTAATATATTTGAGGTCCATTTTCGCGTATGGGGTGTATTTTGGGACATATCGGGATATTCTAAAATATATTAGGGTGTCGTAAAAATTATCGAGAGTGTCGGTTTATTGGGGATTGTTACAGACGAACCGCCCCTGGTCGAAATTCCAAACACCCATACCCCGTGATATTTGCGCTTGATCACTAGCGGGATTTTTTTCAACGCCTTGCAATGCGACGCCAAATGTGCTCTCAAAGTAGAGTTCGATGACGCTGCAAGAAACGCCCCACAATTTTTGCACCTCGCCTTTTCTTTTCCATTCGACATCTCGCATAAATCAAAATTCACCCATAGTGTTGGGCCCGTATTCGTGCTCAAGGTCTTCTTTACAAACAACTCACTAGAAGAACCAACACCAACCAAGTCATGAGCACTCGAACTCGCCATTTGAAACATATTAAATTTTTGCGTTTTTTTTGTATTTGCAAGTGTGTTTTTGAGCTAGAATTGAAGTGGGACTAAACATACACATCCAACTCTTATTTATACATGTTTTGTGGGTCAAAAACCCATTAAAATTCATCCCTAACGTTCACCTAACGGTCATATGATTGTTTTTTTAGCTCCCCAACGTTCATAAATAATCTGCAGGCTGCTGGCTTTTTTTTTCTTGGAAAGATCAGACCGGTTAATCGGTTATTCAGGACAAAAAACCGGTTAATAATAACCGGTTATTTTGATTCCGGTTAATAACCGGTTTTGGTTACGGTTAAAAACCGGTTTCGGTTAAAAAACCGGTTAATTTGACCACCTATATGTATATGTATGTATCCATGCCTAAGTGTATGTGTGTATATGTATGTGTATGAGTATGTGTGCTATGTGTCGTGTGTGTAGGCGGTGTGTGTAGGTTAGCGTGTGTATGGGTATGTGTGTATGTATGTATATGTGTGTATGTATATATGTATGTATATGTATATGGATGGTTGTAAAGATCCCGATCAGCTTCCGGTTAGTCGCCTATTAATCGCTAGTTGGAGGTTTACCGAGTAATTTCATCTAATTGGCCAATTAATTAGTAGGCAGTCAACAGTGGTCAAATCCAGTCCTACTTGACCAAAAATTAGTGGTAGTCTAGAGATTCCGGCCAGATTCTTGATCAAAACTTGTAAATCTTGATAATTAATCATATCTGCTTGAAAATATGGGTTGAAGAGTGTGTTAAAATGTATCGCCCGACTCGTTAAAAACAATGTTACAATACTTTGAGTAAAATAGGCCCATTTTTTATCTTACCTAATAAAGGTTATTATTCCATAAATATATTAATCCACAAATTCGGATTAATAAAACATTTACAAATGCTCATTTAGAAAACTTCGTCAAGACCCGTTTGCAAAACGACCATTCCTTACGAAAACAAAACATGCTTTATAACCAAAGTTTTTATAAAACAAACATAACCAACTACTATATTAACATACTAGCGCTAAACTAAAATAAACGTTGAAGTTAAACTCTAAAATGTAAACAACTAGGTCAATTTGACCCGATAAGAAAACCGATATACTTAGTGAACAAAACATCACTAAATCTTTCCATAGTTTACCCGCTTCGAAGACTTGATCACTTTCGCCTTTTTACCACCAGAATTTGTGAGTTCTTTTCTTCTTTCATGTTATCGGTTCAAGCCACCATGTTGATTCTCATGACTTATATACCCCGTTTATAGTTCTCAAACATATCACATACACAGAAAAACACCCCAAAATTAACATTTGCTAAGTGAGGACCCATAATACTATTTTGCATTAAACATAAAAGAATTTTTTTAATGCTCGTGACGCCCAACAAAACAACGTTCAACCTCTACTTCATTATCTTAAGTCACGCATTACGTGACTTTCTCCATTCTAATCCGGAAGCTTTTTATCCATATCTCATGTATATCCCTGCTATTATAGAGTCAAGGACACTTCAAAGTAAACCATTATTAAAGCAATTCGGTCAATATAGATAAAATAGTAAATTGCCGCATAACTATATTATAATTCATCAAACAACATATGCGATTATCAACGATCATTTTTTACTTAACCTACACTTAATAATTCATGTATGTATTCATAACGTACTCAATTAGGTCACATATGTTTACCGACACAAGTGTCATTCATTTATAAGCACTACTCGATAATCATGTGTATTTGTACATACGGGTCTTAATTTAGCATACACATCCCATATTCAAGAAATCACTCATTTCAAATCATGTAAATAGATAAATTACATTAAGGTTTACAACAATAACAAAATCACATCCGATGGTTTCTTTGTAAATGTGACAACTGGCACAAAACCGGTAATTTCTGTACAATTTAATTAATATTTAATGACTGCAATTATGTGCTTAAATGTCAACATTGGTTGATTTCATGCTATACTTGTGAATTCATGCACGTTTTATAATACAAATATTGCTTTATGCATTAATGATAGCGTTGCGTCAGAAATACTAGTAAACTCACCGGTAAGACACAATGTGTCAACAATTCTGCAGAAAGCAGTCAGACAATAGAATTGAGGCCTAGGTGTAGGTCCAACTTCAAGAATACATTAAAACCCAAGAGTATATACAAGGGTTAACATATAGACTTTCCGGAAGCTAGAATATGCACTAAAAAGCACCCGAAACGCACTTTAAATGCAGAATTCTGCACAATTAAGCTATAATCAGCTTTTTAACACTTAAATATTATGCAGAATTCATGTTTTATTATCCAGAATACCCTCCTAAGTGTTGGGAATTAAAAGGGTCACAAAAGGATACATAAAGGACACTAAACGGTGCAATTTAACACTTTAACGAACCGGTATTTAACCGAACAACCGGACATTACCCGGAACATAAAAATATTACAAGAAGCATTTTTTTATGTTTCTGAGCTAGTTATGGTCCCCGAACACCATAACACCTCTAATAACATAATAACACATCAAGTCCCTAAAAAAATACACTTGAAAGCTAACTTGTTTATAAAATTAAAGTTTGGATTTTACACTTTGCCCCCCCCCCCCCCCGTTCTTGTCTACGGTTACAAAGGGGTGGCCCCCACAAAATATTTGCCAAATCCTACTAAATCCCATTTGATATTATTTTGATATTACTTGGATTTGTTTTGATTTTATAAGATATTGTGATCTTTGAAGATATGATATGATTATAAATAAGATACTAGAACTCCATCTTCATCCACACACCATCTTCAACCTCCTTCTCTCCCTCCTTGTTCTCGGCCTCAACCCACCACCATACCACCACCATTTTCATCCAACATCCTTCCATTCCAAGGTGCACACAAGGTGTTAGGAGCTAAGTTAAGAGGTGTGGAGCTTGTGGATCTTGAAGGACCTTCTTCATTTGCTATTATCCTTCATTTTTGTCATCTTCAAGTTCTAGTAATCTTCCCTAGCCTTGTTGCTAGTGGTGAGCCCTCATAGTCTCTTATTACTTCATATCTTGATGGTTAAAAGATGGTATATATTGTTAAATATTAGCAAGGCATAAATCACTGCATAACTACCTCATGGTATTTTCGAAAGAATCCCAAGATTTCAGATTGATTGAAGATTTTTTGTATCACATTGATTGTATGATTATCTTTTTCCATACTTAGAATAGGAAACTCATGTATATAAGTCAACACATTGAGAGGAATGAAATCATCGAAAACCATACAATTTCATGGTATCATTGGCCCACGTCCTCAACAGAACCATGCTTATGCAACATCTGAGCTCTCCTATGCCCCGACCGACATCGAACAAGCGCTTCATGCAATGTCTCTCCATCAATCCGAGCCACAAGGAATTTTTGACACCGGTGCAACCTCACACATGACCAACAACTCAGGTAACTTATCATCTTATTTCAATAATGGCAATCTTAAAAACGTAATTGTCGGGGATGGTTCGAAACTACCAATCCTTGGTATGGGGCATCAAACATTACCACCACCTTACCCACCCCTAAAACTAAATAAAGTTCTTCATGTTCCTAATCTTATAACCAACTTGATTTCTGTTCGCAAATTAACTCGTGATAATAATGTTACGGTTGAATTTGATCCTTACGGTTTTGTTGTGAAGGATTACCGGACGCGGACACCTATCCTCCGATGTGATAGCACCGGAGACTTGTACCCGCTTACTTCAAACTCTCTTCAGCGAATAAAGAGTCCACTTGCCTTGCTAATATTAAACACAAGAACACTAAAGAATATGAACATGAATCTTCAACATAAGCTTAAAAATATAAGAATACATGTTGAATATGTTGATTTGCTTTTGTTGATTGATTATTAGTGTTAGCGATGTTAGACATCATATGGAAACTACTAGATTGTGATTAAACACATGATCTAGTAAGTTGAAGTGGTGACCTTGTGAAAGACCAAGATCATCATGCTTCATGTCTTCATGAACTTGAATAAAGAAAGGGATTTCCATATGTAAAAATGGTTTAAACAAAATACGAATCTTGTAAATAGATGATTTCCAAATGATTTTCTCAAGAAACCAAGTTTATTTATGAGATCTACAAAGTCATGGTTTCTAAATAAACTAACCATATTTTTAGTGTTGAAACAAGACTAGAAACATGTGTGCAACAAGAAAAATACAAAAGAAATATTTCTAGAAAAATCATTTTACAAGTTGTAAATGGCTAAATCTTTCAAGAATGAGATTTACAAACAAATAACCATGTTTTTAAGGGTAACTAAACCTACTAAATAACATGGTAAATTACTACAAGTTTTTACAAAAACTTCAAGTTCATGATATAGTGTAATATACTTGATTTTGACACTCGGTAAGTGTTAAATGAGTTGATGATTGTTGTGATGATTTAAAAGAAAATAAACACATGTTTTGAAAACATGGGAAACCTCCATTTTTAGGGGAAACTCTGTCAAAATTTCTATAAATTTTGACACTTAGAAAAATATAAGTTTTTGAGAAACTTATTCTCTAAAAATGTATCTAAGAATATGTACCAAGGTTTCCCTAATTTTAAGTTAAGAAATGATGATTTCTTCAAGATAAAAATTGATATTAAGTATGTATATTTTTAAGAAATTATATATATTTATTGATCACCAAATTTTGTGCTAAGTGTATGTAGTATGTATTATATGGAATAGTGTGTTAAGACTTGAAAATACACTAAATACTCCTAAGGAGTAAAAACACAAAATACACATACAATATGCTTAGACAAATACAAGAGGATATATTTATGAAAATATATTTCTTAAAAGAGTATGTAACTTGGATAAGTTATGAACATGAAATGAAGTTTTGGACAAAGTACATAACTCGGGTGAAAAATACAAGATACTTATATTTATTTTTATTTTTGAGAAAATAATATAAGTAAGATGCATAGTTAAAAATATAAATTATTTCCCTGTAAGAACCCCAGATGTTAAGTGTAAGGTAGAACCTTCAGGCAAATCATAAGAACCGTTTCTTTTGTTCCTATCAGAAACCTTCAGTCGTAGAATTTTAGAAGTATCCTTTCTCAAAAAGGAAGTGCGACAGTGTACATAGTAGATATCTCTTTAATCTCTATCGATTGTGAATACCCGAAGGTATGATAAAAGCACCGTGTGTGGATTTGTGTATCTTAATATGTCCCATAGATTGCTTCCATGCCTGATCAGTATGGAGGTTTAATGCATCGAACCACAAAGATACCCCGATGGTCATATGGTACTAAAGTCAACTAATGGTATTCAAAGTAGATATCCAAGTTGGAATTGTCCAAGTAAATGATCCAGATCAAGGAGTTCGTGGACTCGTAACGTAAATGTGTCACTTAATTGACACAAACAATGGTGGATGAATTGGAGCCAGAGATTTGTAAAATTCTCTGTAACCTCCTTCTACCTAAGTATCTTCTCATAAGTTTTCCCTGCTTACCTCCTGAGAGGCAGGTAGAGTTAAGATTAACATCCCGCTGTGGGAAGGAGTATTGTGAAAACTCCATGTTGATTATGGAATAATCGAAACCCTGATTTAAGTAGGTTTTAAGACATAGGCTGATATAGCCTGACTCAATATTCTGAGGGTTTTATGTTATTGATTAAGAAAGACGGTTCATTTTGATTATGCATTGATTACCGCAACCCTACTTAGGCAACAATTAAGGATCGCCATCAGCTGCCCAGGATCGTCGAATTGTTCGACTAGCGGCAAGGATTAGCTATTCCTTAATATTAGTTTTGAGCAGTGGTTGGAATAACCATCTCACCTTAAGATGAGTTTTTCTATAATAGTTGATATATATGCATCAAGGCTTCTCCTTGGGAGACCTTGTATAGTTGGAATGTTAAACATCTATTGTTAGGACAATAGATTGGCAAGTCCAATTATCATAATCTGAAAGTTGTATTGGAAACAACAAATAAGATCACACAAATTCATAATCATCAGTAAGAAGCCAGTATTCGGCAGAAAATCAAGGATTAATGAAAATAGCAACCTCCTAAATTCTTGTTAAGGAATAAGGTTCAACAAAAGATATCACCCAGGTAGGGTGTGCTGATTTGTTAAATACTCAGGCTAGTTAAGCCCTGAATATATAGAATCATTCGAAGGAGATCGAATGTATAAAGATCAAATAACTTATGAGCTAAGACCTATATAAGGAGCTCAGCGGTATTCATAATGTTTTCCATATCTGTAACCTAAAGAAATGTCTAGCTGATGAATCGCTAGTCATACCGCATACGGATGTGCACATTGACGAGAGCTTAAAGTTTGTTGAAGAACCTTTGTCGATTGAGGATCGACGGGTTAAGAAGCTTCGGAGGAAGCATGTACCGATTGTAAAGGTCAAATGGGATGCCCGTAGAAGTCCCGAGTACACGTAGGAGGTAGAGTCCACAATGAAAGAAAAGTACCCTCATTCATTTCAGTAAATCTCGAGGTCGAGATTTCTTTTAAGGGGGTGAGGATGTAACAACTCGAAAATTTACGTACTATAATGTATTGACACGTTTCATAAGCTTGAACGTGTGAAAGTATATTCTAGAGGGACTAAAGTTGACAAATAATGAAACTATGTAAATATAAGGGTTCAAAATGTCAACAATGAATAAATATACTTTACAATAACCCTACATGATGTTTATAACCTTAAACGAATAAATCATGGATCATACGTAGCAAATTGTGAAAGAAAGTGAGAAATTACAAACTACAGGGGTTAAATGTGTCAACATGTTTAAGATATACCTCTGAGTGACCTTTTAGCAAACCCGAAGCTTTGTAACGATTAATTATGCTCATGAGAATATGTGATAGAAATTTCACAAAGTTTCGTTAACGTATGAGAAAGTTATGATAAAATTCGTGTGTGAGAGTTAGAATCGTCAACATTGAAAATTAGGGTTTTTCGGGTAAACACAAAGTGACCAAGGGCTTCACAAAGATGGTATAAGCCTTAAAGCCCCCATATGTCAATATTAAAGCCTCTTAATGCAAGAAAACATGAGAAAATGACTTTTCGGGGGACCAAGGGCCAAAAGTGCAATTAAAGGAAACATTGTAACCTGATACGGGGACTGAGGCGGGCCGCGTAAGGTCATGAAGACCTTTACGCGGGCCGCGTGACAGGTACAGCGACAGAAACTAACAGACAGCTGTCTGTCGATGTTTTAACCGACTCAAATGCCATTTTGGCATACCATGGGCTTTCCTATACTGGTATTTAGTCTCTAGATGGCACTTGTAATCATCCTTGAGCATTGGTAGCCTTGCATGGCAACAATCTATGAAGATCAAAGTTCATATATAAAGCTTATGTTGCAACATGCAACCACACTTCAACTTCTGATCATTTGAGGAGCACAGCAGCAGACCAAGACCTTCCTAATCATCCTTTAGACTCGTGTAAGTACCCTTGACCCTTCTTAATTAGGTTTTGATTAGTTTATAGCTTAAAAGTCAAACCGTCGTAATTACGGTTTGACTTAACGATAAAACACAAACGGTCCAGTGTTTTGCCGAAATGAAAGTTGTTATAAGTTGGTAATTATGTGGGCAATTAACCCTTAAAAGGGTACTCACTGATTCCCATCCTAGCTAGGTCGTTTGTCGAGTCAAACGTTGTCCGAAAAAGTCAACAGAATCATTAAACGCGTAATTAGCGATATAGAAGGCGTGTAACCTGTTTTATCATTCATATAACCTAATAATAAGTGTAAGAACTTGTCTAAGCTTGTTTGATTCGACAACTTTCAGTGTAAGATCGATTCGGAACCGAAAGGCGCATAGTTTGACTTTCTGCTTTGACTTCGGTTCTGACCTGGTTTTGATAGGTTTAGACATGCCTTAAAGTTCCATTAGGACCTAGTTACATGTGTGTATAACCCTCTGCGTTTATACCACTTAAATCCTTAATTGTCCGACGTTTCCGTTAAGTGCTTAAATATTGACCATAATGCCCTTATGACCATACAACGAGAATTTTGGAAATATGAAAGTACAATAATCTTTGTTACTGATTATAAAACATGTCCCTAAATTTTCACATCAGTTGGAGGTCTAGATTAGGAGTTATGCTTAATGACGTAATTAGAATGCTTCTTAGTAATTAAACGGCGTCATTAGCGTAAAGCCTATCTAAACCCAATTTTTGGCATCAAACCTTTTACCCACTGATGTAATATAATATTTTGGGATTTTTGAAGATTTTTAATTATTTTTAAACTGATCATAAGCTAGGATTATCGCCTTAATTCGGTAAATACCGAATATACCCTTTTCGGCCATAAAATGAGTTTTACAAATCCTTTTGACGCCAATCCAATTGCCACTGATTTTAAATAATAAATGAAGTGTTTTGAACCTGTTTAACTGATCAGAAAACTCAGATTCCTATTTTAACCCGTAAATCGCTTAAAACGACGTTATACGCGTATTAAACGCACAGTAAGGGTTTAAAACCATTTTTTTGCCACATAAGACTTAACACCAACGGATATAACCTGTTAATTTAATTTGTTTTACTGATAAAATCAGACCCGGATCACAGAAGCTTAGTAATCCCTTTTATAATCTTTAAAATGACCAAAATACCCCTGCGGGGCTTATTATGAGATTAAACTCGTTTTGGGCATAATGGAAGGTATCCTACTGATATCACAACATATTTAAGGCATGTTAACTTAGGAAACCTATTTAGGACTCTTACGGTTACCCGTTACGCTTCATGCGCGTTCGGTTCGGTTTATGTAACTAGTTTACATAAATTAGCCGAAACGGGTCAAACCTTATCGGTTTTATCTCAAAATCCAGAATGTGTTTAGATTACCCATATTATACAAGTCTTCAAACTTGTTGGGTCTAAATCACATTCTATTCCGGTCTTCGCTTAATCGTGCGTACGAACCGTATCTTTAAAATTAACCGGTCTAAGCTTAAGCTTAACTAAAGACCCGTTAGGATTCTAATAGGTTATTAAAAACCTTTGTTCCAGATTTAGGAGCCCAGTAAAAGCTATCTGTACTTGCTGATTTGATACGGCTGGGATTGAATTTATATTTAGCTCAGGTAAATACTTTTAACTTATTTTCCCTATACGGGCTTGGGGTACGGTATATAAAATACCGCTTGGTCGGGCATTGAATCTTTAATTGTATGATGGTTAAAGTATTGAGATGTCTCGTTTAATTTGTTTTGTTTGCTTAAAGCCTTTGGGGGGTTAATGACCGTGTCCTAGATATCCCTGGCATCATTTTACGAAATGGCCACGACCTCAGCACCGGGCGTAGGCGTACGCCCGTCGGTGTCTCATTTAAATAATGTGATGTGTCTATTGATCTTTAACCCGGCTCGATCCGGACTACTGAATGCATAAGAAACATGTAAATCCTTTACAAGAATTATATTCAAATAATTATCCCAAGTTATAAAATATTATTTGTGCCATGTGCACTCAAATCAATCATTTTACACCCTTTTCAAAATGAGTCGGTTGATTGTATTTACCAGTGTAAACTGACGTATTTTCCCAAAAAGGCTAAGTGCAGGTACTAATCGGAATGGGCTGGCTACTCCTAGCATCAATAAAGAGTCTCGCAAGCTTTGATGCCTAAAGTCTGTTGAACAGTGTTATATTTTGTTTTCGATCCGCCTGTGGATCCTTTACTTCCGTTGTAATACTTTGATGTTACACTATTTAAGATTGTAATATATTTATCTTTTGCTTCCACTGTGCATTTATATATTGTGTCGTGTGACTATGATGATATCAACTACGTCACGTTACTCCCCACCGGGCCCACCGGTGATACGTGGAAATTCGGGGTGTGACAATAGATTCCCTCAGTGTAAGAAAAGGTCAAACGTGAACACCCTTCCCTCAGCCTATTAAACACTCTTTTAAGAGTAATGATTTAGGGTATAAAGACATGCACCGCCAATGTGAAGTAAGATATTTGTCTTATACATATATTAAACTTGTACTTTGGGGAGATGTAACCCTTATGCACTTTGTGAATCTTGCAAACAACGACGTAACAAGTTGCCCTGATATGTGTAAACACATCGGTGAATATCTTATGACACAACATTATTTATCTATTTATGCATGCTTGTTGCTGTATGAATTGATACGTTTGGCGGATTGTTTGATGTCACTTATGTGGTATATGCCTGTATATATATACTACTACTGTCTCGCATGACGATATCAAACAAATGTCTAACCCTATTGTGTTGTGTTCTTTCAGAACATGGCACCAAGGAGAATTGTGAACAATCGAGATTCTGATCAACCTCCTCCTCCCCCACTGCCAAGGACTGCTGAAGAGCTAAACGCTCTACTGGAAGAAAGGATCTCCGCAGCTATCGCTCAGTACGAGGCGAACCGTACTGAACAAAGTGGAGGACCAAGCAATGCAAGACGTAATGGGAATGGAGATTCATCTGGAGGAAACGCAGCTCAGGGCTGCACCTTCAAGCAGTTCCTCGACTGCAAACCACTGAACCACGACGACACTAAAGGTGCAGTGGAGTTTGTACGCTGGACGGAAAAGACTGATGCTACCATCCATATGAGCAAGTGTACCGCGGATCAACAAGTTACTTTTGCTACGGGGTTGTTTGTTGATGAAGCTTTGACTTGGTGGAATTTGCAAGTCCAAACTCTGGGTGATGATGCCGCGTATCGCATGTCTTGGGATGAGCTGAAGGAGAAAATGAGAGAGAAGTATTGCACTCGTGCTGAACTCCGAAGGTTGGAGACTAAATTCTGGCATTTGACCATGGAAGGTGCTGACATTACTGGTTATACCAGAAGGTTCCACGATCTGTCAAGGGTGATCCCCTATATAGTGACTCCTGAATTTAAGCGCATTGAACGCTACATCTGGGGATTGGCTCCGGAGTTTCGCAGTTTGGTAACTTCGGCGTCAGAAATATTGCTTGTGAATTCATGCACGTTTTATAATAAAAATATTTCTTTATGCATTAATGATAGCGTTGCGTCAGAAATACTAGTAAACTCACCGGTAAGATACACTGTGTCAACAATTCTGCAGAAAGCAGTTAGACAATAGAATTGGGGCCTAGGTGTAGGTCCAACGTCAAGAATATATTAAAACCCAAGAGTATATACAAGGGTTAACATATAGACTTTCCGGAAGCTAGAATATGCACTAAAAAGCACCCGAAACGCACTTTAAATGCAGAATTCTGCACAATTAAGCTATAATCA
The DNA here is from genome assembly GCA_030545235.1 of Helianthus tuberosus. Taxonomy (NCBI): domain Eukaryota; kingdom Viridiplantae; phylum Streptophyta; class Magnoliopsida; order Asterales; family Asteraceae; genus Helianthus; species Helianthus tuberosus. The sequence continues at coordinate 192,485,808 of CM060401.1, read as the reverse complement.
GCTTTTTAACACTTAAATATTATGCAGAATTCATGTTTTATTATCCAGAATACCCTCCTAAGTGTTGGGAATTAAAAGGGTCACAAAAGGATACATAAAGGACACTAAACGGTGCAATTTAACACTTTAACGAACCGGTATTTAACCGAACAACCGGACATTACCCAGAACATAAAAATATTACAAGAAGCATTTTTTTATGTTTCTGAGCTAGTTATGGTCCCCGAACACCATAACACCTCTTATAACATAATAATACATCAAGTCCCTAAAAAAATACACTTGAAAGCTAACTTGTTTATAAAATTAAAGTTTGGATTTTACACTTTGCCCCCCCATTCTTGTCTACGGTTACAAAGGGGTGGCCCCCACAAAATATTTGCCAAATCCTACTAAATCCCATTTGATATTATTTTGATATTACTTGGATTTGTTTTGATTTTATAAGATATTGTGATCTTTGAAGATATGATATGATTATAAATAAGATACTAGAACTCCATCTTCATCCACACACCATCTTCAACCTCCTTCTCTCCCTCCTTGTTCTCGGCCTCAACCCACCACCATACCACCACCATTTTCATCCAACATCCTTCCATTCCAAGGTGCACACAAGGTGTTAGGAGCTAAGTTAAGAGGTGTGGAGCTTGTGGATCTTGAAGGACCTTCTTCATTTGCTATTATCCTTCATTTTTGTCATCTTCAAGTTCTAGTAATCTTCCCTAGCCTTGTTGCTAGTGGTGAGCCCTCATAGTCTCTTCTTACTTCATATCTTGATGGTTAAAAGATGGTATATATTGTTAAACACAAGAACACTAAAGAATATGAACATGAATCTTCAACATAAGCTTAAAAATATAAGAATACATGTTGAATACGTTGATTTGCTCTTGTTGACTGATTATTAGTGTTAGCGATGTTAGACATCATATGGAAACTACTAGATTGTGATTAAACACATGATCTAGTAAGTTGAAGTGGTGACCTTGTGAAAGACCAAGATCATCATGCTTCATGTCTTCATGAACTTGAATAAAGAAAGTGATTTCCATATGTAAAAATGGTTTAAACAAAATACGAATCTTGTAAATAGATGATTTCCAAATGATTTTCTCAAGAAACCAAGTTTATTTATGAGATCTGCAAAGTCATGGTTTCTAAATAAACTAACCATATTTTTAGTGTTGAAACAAGACTAGAAACATGTGTGTAACAAGAAAAATACAAAAGAAATATTTCTCGAAAAATCATCTTACAAGTTGTAAATGGCTAAATATTTCAAGAATGAGATTTACAAACAAGTAACCATGTTTTTAAGGGTAACTAAACCTACTGAATAACAAGGTCAATTACTACAAGTTTTTACAAAAACTTCAAGTTCATGATATAGTGTAATATACTTGATTTTGACACTCGGTAAGTGTTAAATGAGTTGATGATTGTTGTGATGATTTAAAAGAAAATAAACACATGTTTTGAAAACATGGGAAACCTCCATTTTTAGGGGAAACTCTGTCAAAATTTCTATAAATTTTGACACTTAGAAAAATATAAGTTTTTAAGAAACTTATTCCCTAAAAATGAATCTAAGAATATGTACCAAGGTTTCCCTAATTTTAAGTTAAGAAATGATGATTTCTTCATGATAAAATTGATATTAAGTATGTATATTTTTGAGGAAATTATATATATTTATTGATCACCAAATTTTGTGCTAAGTGTATGTAGTATGTATTATATGGAATAGTTTGTTAAGACTTGAAAATACACTAAATACTCCTAAGGAGTAAAAACACAAAATACACATACAATTTGTTTAGACAAATACAAGAGGATATAGTTATGAAAATATATTTCTTAAAAGAGTATGTAACTTGGATAAGTTATGAACATGAAATGAAGTTTTGGACAAAGTACATAACTCGGGTGAAAAATACAAGATACTTATATTTATTTTTGAGAAAATAATATAAGTAAGATGCATAGTTAAAAATATAAATTATTTTTAACACACAAAGAATACATACATAAAAGATGGTGACTTGCACTTGTGCGATACAAGTCTAGTGACTAACGTAAATAAAACACGTATAGGTCACGACGGCATATAAGCAAACCCGGTGAAGTTTACGGCGCAAGAAACGCAAAGTTGTGAGTTCATGCTCCCCCTTTTCTTTTAACTGTTTTCAGTTTTATAACTTCAGGGGTGAAATACATGTTACAAATGTTACAATGTTTACAAATGGTATGATGGATACAAGAAGTGAGAAATGATACGAGAAATAATACGAGAAATGATACGAGAAATGATACGAGAAATGATACGAGAAATCGTGTCACGAATAGGGTACCATAAGCACCATTAATCAATAATATACCTAGACCGCAGAACAAAAGGTTAGATCTAACGGGTTTTCGGGCAGCCACACCCTTGGTGAAAACTAGTACCGAGTAGTGCTTTTGTGTCTCAGGCGTGAATCGACAACTAGAAAAAGGCCTATGGTTTGGATGCTTCCTATGTCGTGTCACATGTTAATGGCCTTGCAACCCATTAACAACCAAGATACATACAGAAATACTTGATTTATACAAGACACATACAGAAATACTTGATTTATACAAGATATATACCATGTTTTTTTTATACAAAGTATACAAACGTTCAATACAAGAACTGCATGAATTCACACCAACATTATGTTGACGTTTTCCAAAAACTCACATGTATTTCAGGTAACTAAAGTGGATGTGCGCGCGGTCTTACTCATGCTGTTGAATGTTGTTTATGTTTATCGTTGAATAAAGTTGTAAACTTTTCAGACAATATGCTGTCTTGTGATGTAAACACTTAAACCATGTTTTCAGTTATGTAATGTTTGGCATTTGAAGTTATTTTTACGAGCATGTAGTATGTTTACCATTCGTATGCAATGAGAACTTTTCATGATCACACCTCGTGCTTCCGCCTAAGAAAGGGGTGTGACAGTAAATGCCCCAAGATTATGCAAGTATTATAAAATTTATATTTTTCACTCAGCTTTGTGCAACTATGGTAATTAAGTGTTTTCTCCCCTTTTCAATGAGTATTTCACTTCAAACTAAAATTCTTAACGACGGAGACTCAGAGACCTTTCCGTGGATATAAAATACGTCCTAAATGGACATTTGGTTGATTTATTATGAATAGTCTTCAAACACTATTCATGTTTGAAATTCACTCGTCTAGTTTAAGCCACTTGGCTGTCTTGGTGAATTGGAAGATTTTATTCTTGTTCTTAGATTCTTGACCATCCAAAATCACTCTTGTGATGATTTTGTGCATTGGTGAATTCAGAATGTTAAGGGATTTTAATCCTTTCCTTTAGATGACCATACATGACTAACCTAATATTGGACTACTAACTATACATACACACACATACCATACAAACCAAACAACAATATCAATCGAATCATGGTTGAATGTTATGAGTTATGGTAGTTATCATCATTGTTCTTGATTTCTCAAATTGGATTCTAATGGGTGATTTTGTACCATAAAAACACACTAAAACATAGCGTCCAAATTGAGTGTCTAGACAAGATGTAATTTTCCTTGTATACACACTTTCTATTAATTAAATTTCCGAATCCAAATCCATCATCAATTCCACGAATTCACACACCTTCGTTTTCCCCATTGTAGGGTAACTTTGGTGTCCAAACCTTCAAGTCTCATCAACTCACGTTTGTGGAAGCTTTGCAAACCGTGAGTATACCTGATCCATTTTACATTTTAAATACACTTTGGGTTGCAACATGTATCACTATTAAAATCACAATCATATATACAATCATGCTTAAGCAAACACTTAATCTATCAACATGCTACTTGTTATGCTATTTGTTATACATACTAGGACACATTATATGCATGCTCTCTATCATTAACTCGAATAAGCCTACCTTAACATGTATAGCGCTATAGGAGTAGCACACCGCCCGTTGTGGGTCATTGTTAGTATTCAGTCTTTACGTTCTTCTCATTGCAATGATAAGATTACGCTATTGGACAATTTGGTTTGATTTATAGTAATGCAAGCTAGTAGGATTCATATAACTTAGTATAGAATTGCCATGTGGATTTGAGACATTTTCTATACTTATGCTATGTAAAAAAAACTTGTATGCTCACTGATTATTTTGTGTTGACATATACTTTAACACATGTTGCAGGAAATTGATGACGATACGACAAGAAATTTATTTAGGGTGGACTAGAAACTCAAACGAAACTTTATTTATGAATTTTGTACTTGTTATGTTTAAATTTGCAATGTGTTGTACTTTTATTTTCAAGACAATGTAACCTTTTGCAATGGAATGAAAATTGTTATTTAAATTATTGTCATCTTTAGTTCGTTATGATGTTTTGAGCAATCTCGTTTATCTCACTCCGATGTTTCCGCCATCGGTTGGGGTGTGACAAAATGGATGTTAACATATTTTAATACAACGTTGGTGATTTTGTAATGATGGTGTTTTGATTTTAAAATTGAGTATTTACCTTGGGTTTTAAATACTTTAACTTACACTATTAGAACTCACTTAGCGTAGCTGACTTTTGTATGTATGTTAGATTGGCTTGCAGGTGGGTGATTTGAGTCGGTGTTGCTCTTGACTGCGGATGAGATTAATCGTATTAGGGTGGAAGGCATTCTGTTTGTTGATGACTAAATAACATTTTGTGTTTAGATAAATTATGTAGTGTTTTTAGTTGAAAAAGTTCCGTTGCGTATATTGAAAAAGTGTTATTTTTAAATAGTACATTGTGATATGACCAACGGTAAGGTGCGCGTTTAGGGGCCATACAGTTTTAAAATAAATAGATTGAGAGGGTTATTGTATTTAGTGTGGTTTCCAATAAATAGTCGACCTACACTTAAATGATTGATAGGTGAAGGGGTAAGGTCCCAAAAACCTTGCTTCAAGTACTTGGGACCATACCATAACCTCGTCAATAAACCCTTTTTGGACCTTGCGCGACTGCGCACTGGTCCTACAAAGAGAACTCAAAAAGGAAACAAATGTCAAACACCTGCGCGCCTAAAGGAGACTAACGAATCCTTGCGCCAATCTCCATAGCAAACAGGATTAAAATCCTAACAAACATTTCCGCATAATTAACATCCAGACTTGGATAAAAATAACTTCTCTGATACCATACAATGGACATAAAGAAGAGCCACACAGGATTGCAGCTGTATTCTTCTAGAAGGCTCCATCGTGCACCACCAGTCGGTTATAACCGAATGGCCACGTGGCATCATCCCAGGCTCTCTTAAAGTCACGATGATGGCATGGGATTGAAGAAGAAATCTGCACTTGCCCACTTTCCACGTGGCAATACCCCAACCGTTGATCGAAATCATGATCCATGTGCTTACACACTCGTTAGTAATTAACGGTGGGAAAAAATAACCGCCTACGGAAAAAGCACTTTCTGTCAACTTTTCATCAACAGGTTTTCCCGCCCAAACTTTGGCTATAAATAGAAGGATAATTCAGGTATAATCCTCAAGTTACATTCACTTCACTTTCACTTCTTCTTCTTCATCAAAACATGTACTTATTCTCACGCCGGAGGGTGGTCACGGAGAGAACCTCCATTCTCCCCGTGCCGAGTCTAACGGCTGTTGTTTTGCAGTGATTGTTAGAGGAAGAAGATCATTCACCAACGAGTCGAACAAGGAGATTTAACCCCTTTTATGCAGATTCAAACCCCCTGGTTCAGTTGATTCTGGTCAATTAAACCAGCGTTTCTTCATTGGCACCCACCGATTTCTCAGTTTTATTCATCTCTTCTCGTTTCGATTCACTTTTTCATCTCCGTTTTTCAAATGGAGGAAACCTCGACAAACCGTCAATCCGGCCCTCGGCCAAATTTCGCTCACAATACCCAAGTCGAAGGGATTGTGGAAGAGGCTTCGGATGATACGGAAGTTCAATACAATGATAATCATCCGAATGATCCTGTCACTCTAGGAATGCAGCCTGAAATTCCAATAAGCTCAATTTTACCTCCCGGAGAAACCTCTATCTCCTGGTATGTCAGATCTCAAACAGCAATAAATGCTGTGTATGCACAACTCTGTGCACAGACTGCTCTTCCCACTCAGTCGTGAAGACCTGCATCTCACACACGAGCACCATTTATGCCTCATGTTTCCCATCATGAAGCACCATCACGAGTTCAGGTAGAAGACACGGAAGTTTACTCTAGATCTCCTGCACGGTATGAGTCTACTCATTCCGAAAATCGACGAAGAGAGTACAATGATGAATCTTATTCCCACCGAAGGCAATCGGTTTACTTCAGGTTGGGCCCGCATTCTCACCAGAGGCGGGACACCCAGACCAATGAGTATGACATAACATACCACGAGGGAGACAGCACAAGTGTGTTCAATCTGTTGCAACCGAATTACAAAAGTTGTAAGCCTCGCGCGGTTTATATTCCAGAAGCAGAACATGATTACAATTTAATCTACCGCCCGAAGGAGGCAGCAGAGAACTCCAAGTTTATCAGTGAGATCGCTTTAGCTCCTTTGGAAAAAGCAAAACTCCCATCCAATGTTGGCAAATTCAATGGCATGACAGATCCGGATGATCACCTTCGTGTTTTCACTAGTGCAGGTCTGGTAGGAGGATGGACCTTGCCAATGTGGTGTCATCTATTCATCCAGACTCTCACCGGTGCCGCGCGACTATCGTTCGATAACCTACCTGTCGGGAAGATAACATCATGGGTAGATCTGCGAGAAAAATTTCTAGTGCATTTCAGCCAACAGAGAAGGTCTATCCGAGATACTGCAGACGTGGTGAATATTTGGAGGCGCGATGACGAGAGCTTAGAAGATTTTATCACATGCTACAACAAGGAAGTGCTCGAGACCGGAGATGTCCATGAACACTTTATCAGAGCGCAGTTCAAGTATGTTGTCCGCTGCGACGACATGATCAAGGTTTTTTCCGGAACATAAGGGCTACCAAAGAGCTTGGAGAAGCTAATGGCAGCAGCCAAGGTGTACGCCCAGACAGAGAAAAACCTCAGCACTAACAGATCACCACCACCGCGCAGCCGCCCACAAGATATGATCGCGGGCATTGGAAAAAAGTTCAAAAAGAATTGGCGTGACTCAAATTTTGGAACATATTCATCCGAAGACGAGCGAGCTACCATAAACAAGCTCGCAGCACAAAGGGAGACAAAGCAAGAAAATAGGGAGCGACAGTGGACCCCCTTAACGAAAACTCCGGCGGAGGTGCTCTGTACAGAAGACTATCAGTTTAAAACACCTCCGCCAATGAAGAATAAGAGGGGCCAAGATCCGAACCAATATTGTGACTATCAAAAGGATTATGGTCATACGACAAACAACTGTATCTGATGCAGTTTCACGTGCAATCAAATGGTTCAAGAACAATTGATTAAACAAAGACTGATAAACGAACCCAAAATGTTCAAGAACAATGTTCTTTTCTATTAAAATTCATTCAAAAACTGAAAAACAATAAACCGTAGATGCCCTATTTATAACTATGAAAAAAGATAAAATAGGAAATTCAAAATTTAAATAAAAATATAAGATATGTTGATATGCTCCTGCATCATTCTCCCCATCTTCGAAAAAACTCGTCCTCGAGTTTTGCCTTTGGACCAAAGCCACCCAGATCATAAGGAACATCAACCCGACACCCACTTAATATTATCATCGCGACCCGTCTAAACTGCTTAACTTCATCGGCCTTTTCGCCTAACTCTGAAACTGTACCACCAGGGCCGTATGGAATGTCGAAAAAAACTCGTGTAAACAACTCAACTGTACGGGTCGTCTCACCCAACTGTAGCATGTACCTCCCGTTTCTTTCATCTTTTAGATCCCTACCAATTGGACTACCATTAAGCTTCGATGGACTATTTAACACAAGCCTACAAATTAATTCTAAAATTGGCCCATCACAATTTTGTAAACCCACGAGAGATTTTGCAAGCATCTCATTTAAATTGCCATGCATGGCATCACCCATTTTGATTTCTTCATTCTTATTTTGTGCCATACTATGATTCACATCTTTTTTCATGGGCCCCTCCACTATCATTTCCAAATTTAAAATGGCCTTGCTAGGAACATTGTCCATGTATTTACTTAACTTACCCACATTTATGGCAACCTCCATAACTTCCTCAAATTGAATTTGAATATTCTTGATTGGACGTTCTACCCTTTGCGAATCAACAACTCCTTCGTAATCGGCATTATTGGATTTTCTAAAAATCAAACCTTCCATATCTTGTGCAACAGCCAATCCTTCCACTCTTTTTGTCGACAATAATGGAGTTTCAACCCTACCAACCGTCTGGTCACCGCCAGCCACCACATAATTGGTAATATCCATCACATCATCAATATGACAACTTTCGGAACCCAATTCATCATCACCAGTCAAAGTGACACCACCATTAACCAGATTTTCCCCCGTTAAAAACACATCACAATTAACAGGAGTATTCAAATCGTCATATTTGGCCTCTTCTTCGTCATCACTTTCGTCCCAAACGATGTTATTCGAATCGGGTTCGTCATCCGTCAAACTCTTCTGATAAATTGGTTCGAAGAACCGGAGGTGGGGATGGCAAAAAGGATGCTCCTCTTCCTTGTTCACATCGTCCCGGATGATAGTTCCCGATTAGGTTTCCTTAAAGCGCATCTCCTGTCGTAACTCAAGATCTCAGACTCTTTGGCGGAGCCGTTTGATCTCTTCAAGATCTCGAACTCGTTGCCGGAGTCGTTTGATCTCTTCAAGATCTCGGACTCGTCGTCGGAGCCGTTTGATATTCGAATCCCATGGATCAGGATAGACTACATCGCTGCCTCGGTCGGCGAATCTACGAATAGGGTGTCGATCTTCACCACGAGCACGTGAATAGAAAACACTAATGTCGTTGCCTCCGTCGGCGACTCTACGAGCAAACAAGTATTCACCTTCACGTCGAGCCATTTGAGAACTAAAGCTCTGATACCACCTGATGCAGTTTCGCGTGCAATTAAATGGATCAAGAACAATTGATTAAACAAAGACTGATAAACGAACCCAAAAGGTTCAAGAACAATGTTCTTTTCTATTAAAATTCATTCAAAAACTGAAAAACAATAAACCCTAGGTGCCCTATTTATAACTATGAAAAAAGATAAAATAGGAAATTCAAATTTTAAATAAAAATATAAGATATGCTGATATGCTCCTGCATCAGTATCTCTCTCCGCACCGAGATTGAAAAGGCGCTCAAAAGTGGTGAACTCACCCACTTATTACAGAACGTGCGGAAGGATATAAAGCAAATTACTCGCGGCGAGGAAGGCACGAGTAAGAAGGCGAAGAACTAAGCAGCATACAATGGTCTGCTCCCATGTTGGTCAAGTTCTGTGGCTTACCAATCCATGGCGAGGACTATAGTATGAGTAAGTTAAGTTTCATGTAATTATCCTAAATAGACTACTTTGTACTACACCTCTGTGCCCTATCATGAATCAAAACAAAGTTCTATTATTTCTATGTTTATTACAAATTGCATGCAATTCCTTTTGGTAAGCGCAAAAACATTATGGTAGATATAACACAAGCCTCATGAACGGTCAGCGATTATACATATCGCGCAAGGCCCAGCCTTACGTTCACACATGAGCTTTATACCACCTTTATTAGCCTTACCTGACCAAAGTAATTGTACTCATGCAAAACATTGCAAGACAAAACACATTCCATAATAGTTACTGGCGTACCACACGCCTTAACAAAAAAATTATAAACATACACGGCAGTGTATTAAACAAGTTACTTGCGCAGCAACGCATTAACAAACTGGGATCCAGTCCCAAAACCTACAGTTAAGTGTACATACAATCACAAATAAAACCTAAGATAGGTCTTCATCTTCATCTTCTTCTCTGTCTGGAAAGATTTCTTTCAACTACGCCACATGATCTTCAGACTGCAACGCGACATTAATAAGATCCATAACGGGGAGCTGTAAATTATTAAATTGCGTCTTCGCAGCAGCAAGGGCAGCTCCAGTATTAACACCATGGGTAGCAGACTTGCTAGTGTCCCAATCAACCTTCAAAGCGTTAACCATATGGCGGGAACACTCAGCATACCCTTGGGCATAATCGTCATTCCGCGCAGCAACTAGCAGACGAGCAACCGTCTTATCTAGTTCTTTAGAGTTAAGAACCGATTCAACAACCTACACAAAGGGAAGAATGCGAATTACAAGGCGCACAAATATCGCCAAAAATTATCAGGGATAAAGATAAACTCACGCTCGCAATCCCGTGCTCTTTCAACCACAGCATGTCACTCTTCAACGGTTCAAGCTCACTCTCCGCCGTTGCTCGCGCAGTTTCAGAGTTCTCCAACTTGTCTTCTATTTCAGTAAGACGGCGGGAAGTTTCAGCTTATTTGGTCCGTTCAATATTTAAATCTTTTTTAGCAGCCTCAATTTCCGCTTTAAGTTGTTCCTGCTCAGATAATAAAGTAATTGTAACAATCCTCAATAAAACCGACACCCTCATAATATTTCCGACTCCCTAGTATATTTTAAAATATCCCATTATGTCCCAAAATACACCCCGTATGTGAAAACCGAGCCCGAAATACAATATAGCATTAAAAATAAATTAAAAACTGAATTTTTAAAGTTGAGGTGGGGAGCGTAAAGGACCCTTAAACCTTACGCGGGCCGCGTGAACTTAAAAACCTGGCAAAGCCCGGTGCGGCCACGTGGCCCAACACCCGGCAGACCTATGTGATGACCCAGCCCAGCTACGCTTTGACCTGGGGTCAACGCGGGCCGCGTAGGCCCTTCTCTTCTGTTACGCGGGCCGCGAGAGAACCATATTCAGCAACTATAAATAGAATGCATCGGATCTTCAGTCTGTTCGTCCAAATTTCTTTTCTCAATCTCAATATTAAGTAGTAGAAGTTATACTCGGGTATTATACCCCCTAATTAGCGAAGTTCTGCTCCATTGTAAGTATTATAACCCCTGGATATGTATTAGATACGCTGCCCGATTGATCTAGGGTTCCGTAACGGCTGTCGTGGTTCTGCCCGACGTAGTCGTTGGAATGCCGTCTCGGGGAGGGTATTACTAATGTTAAAATGGGTTATTATACTAACGCGTGTGCATTTGTGTAAATTATAGATTGTCACCAGGAAATCCTTACGGAAAATCTAAGACAGCAATGTGAGTTGATCCACTTTTTGTTAACTGTTTTTACAAAACCTTAAATACTTTTTCATGCGAATAACAGTTATTGAGTATTTGTAAGAATACAATTATGATGAGTATGTTGGGGTTTTGTATACAAAATTTGTTACCACCTGGTCAAGGAGTAACATTTCCACAAGTCGGGTTCGACAGTACCATGGATGTTAATTGATATGTCTTGGAAACAAATATAATTGCGGGATCGCCCTCAATACTGTACAGTGAGATTTATTTTAGTTAAACTTGATTAAACTGGGATTCACTCACCAGTATTTCCCACTGACAAATGTTTTTAAAACGCGTTTCAGGTAACAAACTGTGAAAGCTAAATAGAAGCCAGCTGGACAGCACTGAAGGCTTGGAAAAGTGGCAATAAAGTTAACTAAAAATAAAACAGATGTTTTTATTAAATAAATAGGATTTATTCCTATGAAAACATTTGTACTATGAACTTGGGTTTTAACCCATTTGTTTAATACTATGAAAATGTGGTATTTTACTCTGATCAAATATTTCCTAACTACGGTCCTGATGAAAAATTCCGCCGCCAAATTAGACAATACAAGATACCACTGAAACTGGCTCGCGGCCGCCCGCTCCCGGGAAATCAGGGATCGGGGGTTGCGGCAGGAGGTGGTATCAGAGCTAAGCCACTGATTCAGCCACAGAGGTGTTCTGCTGACATCAAAATGTAATCTGTTAGGAAATAAATTACGGGAACACATGCATAATTGTATTTTATTGCCATGTGTTATTTGACTATTTGTTAGTTTACAGTATGAGCGACCAAGGACTATCTGACACGTACCGTCAATTGTCTGGTTCGCCTAGAAGCGAAGGCACCTCCTCTTCTCAGCCTGCCCTCTCAGGGTACTCTGCTGATACAGAAGAAGGAATCTTTGTGTTTAAGGCTCAGTCCGAGGAGCCATTTCCTCAGAAAAAGAGGGGATGGTTCAGTCGAGGGGCACACGAGCGTAGAAAACGTATGAAAAAGTTACAAGAACAGAGGGTACTAGCAGCCAAGAGAGAGACAGATGCCTATGCCTAGGATATGATAAATAGGGGTATAGCCAATATTCACATCCTAGCAACCACTGCAGCTGACCCTAATTTGGATCAAATAATAGCACCCCAACCTCAGCCACCAATCCCTGACCAACCGATGGAGATAGAAAACCCTGAAAACCAAGTAGAGATGCATGACTTCAACCCGGAGGAAATACCTAGGGTACCAGCACCAAACCCCCTAAACCCAAATTACGATCCCTGGTGGGATGAAGTTAGGGACTATGTACAACGCTACCCGATACATGAAGACACACCCATGCAGAACTTAGGAGCCTACCCAGGTATGGACCCTTTAGATCCCTATTACCATGATGAATACGTTAGGGAAATTTTAGAAGATCCTTACCGATTTCAGGCACCTACACCCCCATATCAGGAACCCGCACCCCAGATTCCGAACACAGTCTTAGAACCTACACCCCCAATGAGTGCAGAAAATGTACAAGAACTTAGGACATTTGGTGAGGAAATTCTAGAAAGTAGTGAGAGAATGCGACAAGTGGGAGAGCGACTCGTCTGGAAGTACGACGAGCGCAATATGGATTTTTGGATGAATCCATATCCCTGCATGTGAGAATGGAGACTGTAATAGTAATAATAATAATAAAATAATAAAATATGTGTGTACAGATGCCTACTATTATTTATTTCAGTTGGTATTGTAATTTTATTTCAGTACTGGTGTGTAATAGATGCATAGTAGATGAATAGAGTAAAGTCGCAATGATCGACGCTTTTGGCAAAAATGCGTGTCATGTGATTGACTATATTAAATATTATTTTGTGATATTAATACGGGGTAAATGTTTAAAATTCAGATGGCCGACGAAGGAAATCAAGGAAATCTGAATAACGATAACCAGAGTAACATTAACGTGGTTAATGAAAATCCGAGCATCAATAACAAAGGAAACCAAATGGATAATAGTGCCGTTCAACACATAGCAGCACAAGGAATTATAGATGCAATGTCATTTATTATTCAAACGGTTCAAGAAGCGAATAATAAAAGTAAACATAGCAGTAAGCGACCAATTGAACCACAAAACAGCGTGAACAATGGACCCGTACTTCAAGCGCCAATTCCCAAAAGAAGAAGAACCATGCCTTATGGTTGTTCTTACAAAGAATTATGGTCCTGTAAACCAATAGAATTCTCGGGCAATGAAGGACCCATTGCAACCCTACGCTGGATAGAGAAAACTGAGGCTGTTTTAAAAATAAGCAAGTGTGCTGAAGAAGATAAGATAATGTTTGCTTCTAATCTGTTTAAGAACTCAACCTTAGAATGGTGGAACACTATCCTCCAGTCAAGAGGAAGTGATAGGGTATACAACATGGAATGGGAGGAATTTAAAAATATGGTAGAAAGGAAATTCTGCCCTCCTAATGAAAAGGAACAGATAGCTAATAAGTTCCTAAACTTTAGAATGACCAGAGTAGATAGTAAGGGTTATACTACTACATTCTTTGAATATGCTAGAATAGTACCAACCCTTGCATCACCTGAACCAGTGTTAATCTCCCGTTACATTTGGGGATTAATTGGAGAGATTAGACATGTAGTCAAGGCAACTAGACCTCAAACCATAGAAGAAGCTATAGAACTAGCAAATACCTTGACAGATGAATTAATCCGTACTAGGGAAGAAGATCAGAGGAGAAACCTAACCCAAAGGCTTACTCAAGAATTCCGTTCTGGGAATTTCAACCGTAGGAATACGGGTTCTACCTCTGCACCATTCTACAAGGTCTGCAAGAAAAAGCATTCGGGAAAATGCTCCACTCTTTGCAATTTCTGCAAGATGTCAGGACACAAGGAAGAAGATTGCAGGAGAAAATCCAGTAACGGACTATGCTACAACTGTGGAGAAAAAGGTCACATCAAGCTGAATTTTCCAAAATTGGCTCCAGCTGTGAACAACAAGAACACTAAAAATGCTAGAGCATTCGTTCTAACTGCAGATGAAGCCAAGATGATTTCGGATGTCATAGCTGGTACGTTTTTAGTTAATGATGTTTTTGCTAAAGTATTATTTGACTCTGGTGCAAACCAAAGTTTTATTAATACTTCATTTTGCAAACTTCTAAATCAGTCATTAACTAAACTACCACAAGAATGTCTAGTAGAGAAAGCTAATGGAGAAACAGTTAGGATTTCTGAAATCTTGCAGGGAGCAAGAATAGAAATTTTAAATCACAAATTTATGGCAAACCTCTATCCCATGAATCTGGCAGGATTTGATATTGTTTTAGGAATGGATTAGTTAATAGCCAATAAAGCTAGTATTTTATGTGATCAAAAGTCAATCCAAGTAAAGTCACCAAAAGGTGAAAAGATCACTATAAAATGAGATAAACCCTCTAGATCCACGAAATTCATCTCTGTGATGAAAACTGCAAGTTATATAAGAAAAGGTTCTATAGTGTATTTGATTTCCATAATCACTAACACTAAAGGAAAAGAACTAAAAGACATCCCAGTAGTGTCTCAGTTTTCAGATGTATTTCCATAAGAATTACCAGGACTACCACCAGACAGAGAAGTTGAATTTCGAATTCATCTACTACCAGGAACAACACCGATTGCCAAAGCACCTTACCGTTTGGCACCCGCCGAGATGCAATAACTAAAGAAACAGTTAGATGAGTTATTAGAGAAAGGATTTATACAGCCAAGTTCGTCGCCATGGGAACGCCGATACTGTTCATTAAAAAGAAGGACGGATCAATGCATATGTGCATTGACTACCGTGAATTAAACAAGGCCACGATTAAGAATCGGTACCCATTACCGAGAATCGATGATCTATTCGATCAACTGCAAGGAGCTCGATTTTTCTCTAAAATCGATTTAAGGTCAGGATATCATCAATTAAAGGTACAGGAAGAGGATATTCCTAAGACCGCATTCAGAACAAAGGTGTGGCCATTATGAATTTACTGTCATGCCATTTGGTTTAACCAATGCCCCAGCCGCATTTATGGACATGATGAACCGAATATGTAAACCATATTTGGACAAATTCATAATTGTTTTTATAGATGATATTCTAATTTACTCTAGAAGTAAAGAAGAACATGCAAAGCATTTGCACGCACTTCTAAGTTTATTAAGAAAGGAAAAGCTTTATGCTAAGTTTTCGAAGTGTGAGTTTTGGTTAGAGCAGGTACAATTTCTTGGACACTTAGTGAATCATGAAGGAATTCATGTAGATCCAACAAAGATCGAGGCGATTATTAAATGGAAAACCCCTGAGTCACCAACTGAGGTTAGAAGTTTCTTAGGATTGGCTGGTTATTATAGAAGATTTATTCGAGATTTCTCTAGAATAGCCATTCCTTTAACTAAGTTAACCTGTAAATCCATTAAGTTTGAATGGGGACCAAAACAAGAAGAAGCATTTAGAATTCTTAAGCATAAATTAACCCATACACCCATATTAGCGTTACCAGAAGGAACTGAAGACTTTGTAGTCTATTGTGACGCTTCTAAATTAGGTTATGGATGTGTATTGATGCAACGCCAAAAGGTTATAGCTTATGCATCTAGGCAACTTAAGAATCATGAAGAGAATTATTCAACACATGACTTGGAATTAGGAGCTATAATTTTTGCCCTTAAGATTTGGAGACATTACCTTTATGGTAGTAAGTTTACCATATTCACTGATCATAAGAGTTTAAGGTATGTTTTTGGGCAAAAGGAATTGAATATGAGACAAAGACGCTGGATGGAGATGCTTAGCGACTATGATTGTGATATCCAGTATCATGAAGGAAAAGCAAATGTAGTGGCAGATGCTTTAAGCCGGAAGTATCATGAAAAGCCAAAAAGGGTACGTTCTCTTAAGTTAAATCTGCAAGTAGATTTAAAAGATCAGATAAGAGAAGCACAAGAATCAGTAATCAAGGATGATGCTGAAAAACTAAAAGGTATGGTTAAGGAATTAGAACAAGGAACAGATGGAATTTGGAGATTCCATAAAATAAGAATGTGGATACCTAAATTAGGAAACCTACGTCATCGTATATTAGAAGAAGCCCATAAGTCTAAATATACGATGCATCCAGGAAGTGATAAAATGTACCAGGATTTAAGGAAAAATTTCTGGTGGATAGGAATGAAAAAGGACATAGCAGCCTATGTTTCTAAATGTTTAACTTGTTCACAAGTTAAAGCTGAACACCAGAAACCCTCAGGTTTGTTACAGCAACTAGAAATGCCAGTGTGGAAATGGGAATTGATAACAATGGATTTTATTACTAAATTACCCAAAACAAAGAAAAGTAATAATACAATCTGGGTGATTGTAGATAGGCTAACCAAGTTAGCTCATTTCCTACCAATGAAGGAAACTTTCAGTATAGAACAGCTAGCTAAATTATATGTAAATGAAATAGTTTCTTTACATGGAATACCTTTATCAATCGTTTCTGATAGGGATAGCCGATTTACCTCTCATTTTTGGTCAAGTTTCCAAAAGGCAATGGGAACCAAGTTAAATCTAAGCACAACTTATCATCCTCAAACAGACGGACAAAGCGAAAGAACAATTCAGACAATGGAGGACATGCTTAGAGCTTGTGTAATTGATTTCGGAAGTAATTGGGATGATCACTTACCTTTAATAGAATTTTCTTATAATAATATTTATCACACAAGTATCAATGCTGCACCATTCGAAGCACTTTATGGACGAAAGTGCCGAACCCCAGTCTGTTGGGCAGAAATTGGGGAAAAGCAACTATCTGGACCTGAGATAGTGCAAGAGACAACTGACAAGATTATTCAAGTCAAGGAACGACTGAAAGCAGCACGTGATCGACAAAAGAGCTATGCTGATAACCGACGCAAACCATTGGAATTTCAAGTAGGAGATAAAGTATTGTTAAAAGTCTCTCCTTGGAAAGGAGTGGTAAGATTCATCAAATGGGGAAAGCTAAGTCCCATGTATGTTGGACCTTTTGAGATTATTAGAAGAATAGGACCTGTAGCCTATCACCTACAACTGCCAGAGGAAATGGCAGGAATACATGATGTATTTCATGTATCAAATCTCAAGAAATGCTTAGCAGATGAATCGTTAATAGTACCTGTTTTGGTCAAAAATTACCTAAGCAATTAAGTGATCAAATTAGTTAAGTGAGGTAGTGTGCTAGAAATACGTGTGAAAAATGTGTTAACAAAATTAAATATGAAAACAGTTTCAGGATACGGCTCAGGATATCGAGCTGTATCTATGATCAAACAATGAGCAAAAATGTAAAGGTGGACACGTGATATACGAGGAAAGCCCTTGATCAATCTAGATCGCCGGCATAAAACCTCGGGAGCTGACAATCGCAGCTGCCTTGTTCTTCTATTGCTTGAATAACCAGGATACAGTGCAGGATGTGGTGCGGATCGACTATGTGTTACAATGAAATTTGAATACAAGTGTGGTGTTTGCAATGAGCTAGAGACTGAAAGTGTTCGAGAGTGTAAGTGTAAATTGTGTGCCTTAAACTGATCCGCCCCCATCTATTTATAGTAAAGATAATATAACAAACTATCCTAAACTTCCGGGATCCACCGAATATTCCTTAATCGAACGTTGTAGACCTGGTCTTTCGGGTTCAACGTCTCTCCTTCAACAAACACGTCCGAGTCTTGAGGAGAAGAAGTCCACTTGACCGTTAGCAAGTCTCAGCCTTTAACCTGCACGTGGTTAATTCGATAAACCCCAGGATATCGCCCAAGATGTTAGCAATATCCTCTTCCAGCATCCTGGTCACAAATAAACAATTAAAGGCAGGATATTAGTCAGGATACGCATGCTTAGAAAATGAGCCATAACAATTGTCCCCAAATATATCGGTTGGGATACCAATCCAACGGATATATTTCAAAAACCTTGTCCCATAACTCAAGGCATTTAAAGCGACGGTCAAGATTACATCGTAACCTCCAACACGCTTTTTACTCAATGGAGATCCATAATGCCCCTATATCTTCTCTCTTTTTGTTTGGAAAGCCGATATCTTCAACAGAGCCTTCAGGTAATTCTCCATTTCTCATCTGCTTTCTATCAATTTTCATCGCCTTATTCGTAATGGATGCTGAGATCTTCACCCAGCAAAATCTCCTCAAAAATCCCGAAAAGGAGATCTGTGCTTTTGATAACGCAGACATCGCGGCTCTAAGAGCTTCCGGCGCCTTCCCAGATTGGTCAATTCGATCGGACGTTTCTTCCACTAATTGGGTTTGCTTTCCGGCATATCCTTTTTCGCTAGGTCTTCGATACCCTTTTCCCGAATTCATGATGCAATTCTTCCGAACCACCGGCATCTCTTTTGCTCAAACCATGCCCATGGTTTGGAGAGTATTAATTGTACTTAACCAAATCAAAAACCTTCATTGCCCAGATCTCCGCGTCGAGGATTTGCCTATCGCTTATCGCCTCCGATCTCACGGCTCTAGCCGGTTCTTGCTTTTCTCTACCTCTAGCAAACCCCTCATTCTTAAAGCCACCAAAAATGAAGACGGATGGCAACGCAAGTTTTTCTTTGTCAAACGAGACTCCATTGCTGAGGGTGCCAACCTTCCGGTGGAGTGGTTAACCACCGGTAGGGTTATAAATATTCTCATAAACCATTTGATTTTTATCTTCTATTAATATCCTTCTTTTTGATCTTTATGCAGTGAACTTCAAGGAAGTAGCTCCCCCTACCGCTGAATCAGAAGAAAGAATCAACACTGTTTACCGATTACCTGTAATAGACAGGACTTTCACCACACACGTCCCGAGTTCCAGTCAATACTCATCATCTGAAATGTCTGGTAAGGATTACTTTCAGAATAATTAGTCAAAACAGTATCATAAAATATATAGTAATAATGATGTGAAACTTTTCCCTTTATGCAGCACCGGCTAAGATTCCGGAAGTCTTCGACCTTGACGAATTAGACAGTTATTCTGATCATGTTCAGATCAAGAAGGAACCTAGTCCCAAGGCCACAGCCTCATCCAAACCAAGCAGTTCCAAAGCTATCATCATTCCTAAACCTTCACCGGCTACCAAGCCCCGGAGTTCCAGTTCCCGCAAAAGGAAAGAGCCTGATTCCCCCGTCATTTCTGACACATTTCCTTATGAGAAGCACGGGTTCATTGAAGCTAGCGGGTTTATGAATTCCTTTCTTAACCAGGTTAGTATTCTTGAACCATATCCTGCAAGTTATACCATTCACATGTATTTATCAAAATCAATACCTGTTCTCCTATTTTTGCAGGGCCTTGAGCGTTTGGTTCACTTATATCAAGAATCATGTGGGCTCAACAAGACACTTGAGTCTAAGTTAAAGAAGGCGGAAGTCACAATCTCCGACCAAGGCATGATTGCTGCCGCCAAATCTCGTCATTACGAGGAGAAATTCAAGACTATGACTCAGGAACATCAGGCCGCTCTCAACAAAGCTACTCTCCAGGCCCAAGCTGATCTTGAAGCTGCCCATGCACAACATGAACAGGATATGGTCAGCTACCGGGAAAGCCTCAAGAGTTCCGTCGTTACTTCTCTCCTCCAGGCTCGGTTGAAGATGGCCCACGAAGCCAAAACATTAGGTTTTGAATGTCCTTCTTGGGATGTTGGTGCTTGGGAAACCAAACTAAAGAATCTCGGTGGTACTTCTATCAAATCAGCTGCTGAAGAATCTTCCAAAACAATTGAAAAAGCCACCGATGCTGAGAAGGATGCTGAGGCGGATTCCAAGACGGATGTTGCTGAAACCACTATGGACGAAGAAGGCACTACCCCCTAGAGCTTATTTTCTTTAAATTATTCGAACAATTTTATATTTTTATGAACAATTTTTATTTCTGTGTCGAAACAATTTGATAGCCGAAGGTGGATGGATCCTGGGTTTCAGGATGAAACCTTCGGTTATCAACCAGTATTGATTGCTTCAAGAATAATTTCATCTTTTTATTTGTTTGTTATTGCCTTGCATTACTTAGTGTAACTCTTAGCTTTGTAAAATTTTGCATTATTATCTTATGAAAATATCCTGATCAATATGCTCAGCGATATATTGTAAAAACTTTTTATTAGATAGAACTTCCAAACATTCCTTCAACTTTGTAGAAAGTTTTTGATAAACAATTTATTTTTTCAAAACCAGTTTATGATAATACTTAAATGATCAAAGTTCCAAACTAATACTAGTTTCAAACACCTTAATCAAATATCCTGAAAAGGATACTTGACCTTTTATAAAACATAGTGTTACTAAAGACTTAGATGATGTTTACAAAGGAAAGATCATACCCGGAGTAGTATATAACCCTATTATCAAACCTCAATCTCCTTGCAACTTTCCCAATGAAGATGTCCCCTGTGTGAGATATTTAGCATGCTAGTTCCGAGCTTTAGTCTTTGAGCTTTACATCACTGCCTTGATAGGAATGTCCCCTGTGTACAATGTTTTCAAATACTTAGAAGTCTTCTGAATGTCAGTTTCCATTGTATAGGCAATTTTTTAGGTCCCAAGGGTAAAACCCAAGGACGTACTGGAGATAAATCCCTTGTATCCTGGGGAAAATCCCAAATTTTCATGCGCTACAGGCGGGAGTGTATAAACTCCAAGACTTAGAAAGGTGAAAACCTTTAAACCTTAGAGAGTATGAAAATACCCTTTCGTGAGAGAGGGTGATCAATCCTCATATACCTTTAGGATTCAGGATATAACCAACAGTAACGAAATTGTCAGCCACTTTTACATGGACTGGTCCCGCCACCTTGAACTATCCCTGAATAACTTGCGCTCCAGGCGGAGTGTTTAAACCCAATTCGGAAGAAAGGTGAATACCTTTAAACCTGTGAAGGGATCAGGATCCCTTGTACGTGAGAGAGGGGGCCAATCCTCTAATCTTCCGAAGTATCTTGAGTGAGCATCCTGGAGCAACATCCTGGAGCATATACTGCAAAACATCCTTAAACTAAGGTGGGTGTTAGCTTGGCTAACACCCCTCCGATGCTTAAGTTAGTATTGGGTTACAAAGAACAAATTAAACCAAACATATTTAAAAAAGGTAGAACTCATACCATCCTGAGTTAGAAATTAAATTCTAAACTCACTTGAAATAGAGCTTAAGGTGTATAGCATTCCAAGACCTCGGTAGCATATCCCCCTCCATATTCTTGAGTCTGTATGCTCCTTTCCCTGCTTCTGATTCAACTTCATATGGTCCTTCCCATTTTGGAGCTAACTTGCCATCAGCAGGATTGGTAGTATTCTGAAAAGCCTTTCTTAACACCCAATCTCCAACCTTAAATCTTCTGGTCCTAATATTCTTGTTATATGCCCTGGATATTCTCTGTTGATATGCTACCATTCTTAGCCTTGCCGCATCTCTCTTCTCATCTATAGTGTCTGAATCCTGACTCAAGGCTTCAGGATTCTGCTCAGGATCACTTAGGGTAGATCTTGCAGTAGGTGTTGTCATTTCTGTTGGGATCATTGCTTCTGCTCCAAATACCAAGGAAAACGGGGTTTGGCCTGTTGCATTCTTTACCGTTGTCCTATCAGCCCACAAAACAAAGGGTAATTCTTCTGCCCATCTTCCTTTTTTGGCTCCAAGCCTTTTCTTTAAGTTATTGACAATTATCTTGTTTGAGGATTCTGCTTGTCCATTTGCTTGAGGATGTACCGGAGTAGATGTGATCATTTTGATCCCCCAACTCTTGCAAAAGTCAGTAGTTCTCTTGCTTATAAACTGAGAACCATTGTCACATATTATCTCGGCTGGTATTCCAAACCTGGTCAGGATATTCCTCTTTATGAAGGATACTACTTCTTGATCTCTAACTTGAACAAATGCTTCAGCTTCGACCCACTTAGAGAAATAATCCGTCATTGCTAACATAAAGACTTTTCCTCCCGGAGCTTTTGGTAACTTTCCCACTATATCCATACCCCACTTCATAAATGGCCAAGGGGAAACAATAGGATATAATGGTTCAGCAGGTTGATGCAGTATGTTACTATGTCTTTGACATGCGTCACATCTTCGAGCATATTCTGCGGCATCTTTTCTCATTGTTGGCCAATAATATCCTGTCCTTAACACTTTTGAGAATAACGATCTGCCCCCAGTATGGTTACCACAATCCCCTTCATGTATATCCTTAAGTACTTCTTTGGCTTCAGGATCCTCCAAGCACCTCAAATACGGTCCTGCAAGAGATTTCTTGTATAAAATATTATTTATAATAGTGAATCGTGATACCTTCATCCTAAATGCCTTAGGATTTTCATTTCCAGGAATGTGTCCTTCTTTGAGATATCTTATGATTGGAGCCGTCCAGGATTTAGGATCCTCTTCAGGATGCTCTGCTCCAGGATCCTGAATAACCGCTACTTCTTTATCCTGAGGATTCGTTGCAGGATATAAGACATGTAGTATTGGTATTTGGGTCCCTTCAGGTATCCTGATCGATGATCCCAAATTTGCTAAGGCATCCGCTTCAGCATTATCCTCCCTTGGTACCTGTTCAAGTATAAAAACATCGAAATATCCTGCTAATTTTTTTGAGAATATCGAGATATTCGATTAATTTCTCACCCTTAACTGCATAGGATCCATTAAAATGATTAGTAATTAACAAAGAGTCAACATATACTTGCAAATTTTTGATACTCATACTCTTAGCCAACTCTAATCCTGCAATTAAAGCTTCATATTCTGCCTCATTATTAGTAGCAGGAAATTCACACCTAATAGCCTGGGGTAATATGTCCCCCTGTGGCGATTTTAGTAGTATTCCTAATCCTACTCCTCTTATATTGGATGCACCATCAGTATACAACGTCCAGGATCCTGAAGATTCTACTAACTGCTGAACTTCTAGGTCTGCCTCGTCCTGAATGTCACTACTGAAATCAGCCACAAAGTCAGCTAAAGCCTGAGACTTTATGGCATTTCTAGGTTCATATACTAAATCATAAGCACTTAGCTTTACTAACCACTTGGCCATCCTGCTTGACATCTCTGGTTTCCTAAGCACATTTTTGACAGGATAATTTGTTTTAACATGGATCCTATGTGTCTCAAAATAATGTCTAAGCTTTGTCGATGCCATGACTAAAGCTAATATCAATTTTTCTAAATGAGAATACCTAGTTTCAGCATCTAACAAACTTTTACTAACATAATAAACAGGATATTGCTGACCTTCATGGTCTTTTACAAGAATTGCACTTACAACATTCCCTGATACAATGAGGTACAGGGATAGTGGTTCACCATTTTCAGGCTTCATCAATAGAGGTGCGGTTGAGAGATATCGCTTCAAATCCTGCAAGGCTGCTTCTTGCTTTGCTCCCTATTCAAATTTCTTATTCTTCTTGAGGATATCATAGAATTCCTTGCATTTTTCTGAGGATCTTGAAATAAATCTATTCAAAGCTGCTACTCGGCCTGTCAACATTTGTACGTCCTTCATATTTGAGGGTGATTTTATATCCAGGATAACTTTTATCTGCTCCGGGCTTGCTTCTATCCCCCTTTTTGTCACCATATATCCAAGAAACTTTCCTGCCCCCACTCCGAAATGGCATTTAGCAGGATTCAGCTTCATGTTGTATTGATCCAGGATATCAAATGCTCCCTTGATATCCTGGAGGTGATCTTCAGCCTTTTTAGATTTCACCACCATATCATCGATATACACCTCCATGGTGTCCCCCAGCTTATCTTTGAACATCATGTTTACCAATCTCTGGTATGTTGCACCTGCATTTTTCAAACCGAAAGGCATAGCAGTATAGCAATATATACCTGTTGGTGTCATGAAAGCAGTATCCTCCTGATCCGAAGGCTCCATTTGAATCTGCTGAAATCCTGAGGATGCGTCCATGAATGTTAACATTTCATGTCCAGCAGTAGCATCCACCATTGCATCGATGTGAGGGAGAGGAAATGGGTCTTTAGGACAAACCTTGTTCAAGTCTGTGTAATCTACACAGACTCTCCATTTCCCGTTTTTCTTCTGTACCACAACTACGTTTGCTAGCCATCTTGGAAACTTGACTTCTCTGATCATCCTGGACTTCAACAACCTTTCAACTTCCTCTTGGATAATCGCATTCCGCTCAGGAGCAAATTTTCTTCTTTTTTGTTGAACAGGCTTGAATGATTTGTCAATTCCAAGCTTGTGAGTGATAATGTCTTTGGATATGCCTGTCATATCCTCATGCTTCCATGCAAACGTTGACATCCTGCATTTCAAAAAGTTAGTTAACTGTTCTTCAATATCCTGAGGGATACTGGTTCCTACGAGCACCGAGATATCAGGATTATCCTGATCCAGGATGACTTTCTTCACATCCTGCTCCGAATCCTCCACAATATCCTGGGCCCGCATCTTTAATTGCTATACTGTACTAGGCTTAGTTGAGGATTTCATTGAGGATGAGTAGCATTCTTTCGCTTCCTGTTGATCACTCTCCACCTTGACAACCCCCCAAGGAGTAGGGATCTTGATGCATTGGTGATATGTCGATGGCACATCCTTCATATCGTGGATCCACGGTCTTCCCAGTATGATGTTATAGCAGGATAAGGAGTCCATCACACAGAAGCGTTGTATTGAGTTGACCCCTTCAACATATACTGGTAATTTTATCTCCCCTACGGTATTTCTAGCTTCTCCACTGAAACCAACAAGCACGGTGGACTTCGAAGTAATGTCCATCGGAGATACATTCATCCTCTTCAACGTTTCCAGCTGAATTATATTGACAGAACTACCGTTGTCTACCAGTATCCTGCGCACAAAATGGTTAGCCACATATAATGTTATTACTAAAGCATCATGGTGAGGATCCTGAACAGTATCCCTGTCATCACTATCGAAAGTGATCACTTTATCAGTTGTGAGGGTAGTCATCCTGACTGGTTTGTCCCCTCTCTCACTCTTAGCTTCCTTTGCATGTCTTTTAGCCGCCGAATACGAAGTTCCACAAATATCGGATCCCCCTGAAATAAAGTTAATTATCTTGGCATCTGCTGGGGGTGATGCTGCTCGTTCAGGATCCTTCTCGGGATCCTGACCTTTATTCTTCTTTTTTCCCAGCAAGTCCTTCAAATACCCTTTGCTTAACAGGTAGCTTATTTCTTTCCTTAAAGCAATACAATCCTCGGTCATGTGTCCAAAGTCTTTGTGGAAGGCGCACCATTTGGACTTATCCTTCCAATCAGCTTTCTGCTGGTTCTTCCGAGGCCACCTAGCTTTGTCTCCTAAACCCTGCATAGCATACATTAATTCAGGTATATTAACAGAAAAGCAGTATTCAGATAAGTCAGGATATTCTTCAGGATCCTCGTCTTCAACAGCATTCACTTTCTTATTATCATTTCTGCCATATGGCCTGGAGCGATATGGCTTATACGAGGTCTCCGACTTCCTGTTAGTTGATTCATAGGTTGAGGTAGAGTTCATTCTCTCCTGCATCTTCTTGTCATCTTCCAGACGGATATATCTCAAAGCCCTGTTACGAGCTTCGTCGAGATTCCTGCAGGGATTCATTACAAGATCCTGATAAAACGGAGAATCCTTTTGTAACCCCATCTTAAAAGCTTGCACAGCTGTTGCAACATCAAGATGTGGGATATCCAAGGATTCTCGACTGAATTTGTTCACATAATCCCTCAAGGATTCCTGAGGCCCTTGAGTTATCCTGTAAAGATCACTGGTTAGTTTCTCAAAACTCCGACTACAAGAAAATTGACTGTTAAATAAATTAACCAAATGAGCAAACGAAGTAATTGAGTGAGGAGGAACGTTCAACAGCCATTTTAAGGCTGATCCTGTCAGAGTAGAACCAAATCCCTTGCATAAGCATGCTTCCTTGAGCTCTGGAGGGATAGGGTTAATCTCCATTCTTTCCTTATACTGGGCAATATGCTCTTCAGGATCCGTGGTCCTATCATACAGCTTCATGTTGGGAGTCTGAAATCTTTTTGGGATTTCAGCATCACAGATAGGATATGCAAAGCGGGATATCCTGTGGCTGTCTTGGAATACTTCCGGAATTGGCTGGACTACTCCAGGTACACTGGATATCATGTCCTTCAATTTCTGGAGTTCCCTGGTAAATGTTGACGTCATACCTGCATCCTGCAAAGAGCCATTGTTGTTAGTAGCAAGAATATTATTATTTGACACATTACCGTTCTGAGGATTTTGGCCATATCCTGAAGCATATCCTGAACTTCTCACAGTCGATATTCTGACCGAAGAGGGTATCTCAGAGGTATGATTCTGAGAATAGCTTGGGACGATATTCCCCCTATTATCTTCAGTGTAAACTGTTTTGGTCAAAAAATCTAATGAGGATAATGCAACCAAACTCTTAGTTACGGGGTATGATGCTTTAAATGTAGAACAATGATAAGGATCACTTCAAGGTAAATTGCACAAACGACACAAGGGTTTATACGGGGAAAAAGCCCTTGATCAAGAGTTGATCTCCGGCACAAAAAACCCCGGGTGATGGAAACTACCGATCACCAAGCTCAAATAAATCAATAAATGTTTACAACTTCGGATAGTAACGAGCTAGGTACAAGGATCACTATTGTGAGATGTGTAAAAGTGAGTGAAAACTAATAAGTGTTCGTCGAGAGCTTCAAGAATGCGATTGTATGAGAGTGTGTGTAGCTGAAAATGGCTTAGTGTTCTAATTCTAGCTCGTCACCCCTTTAAAAATAGAAGTTAGCTACAATAACAAACTATCCGACTTTTGTGCCAAGCTCCCACGTTCTCCACAACGTCTATTTCCAGTCAAACGTGTGCGAAATACCCGTGGAATATTCCATAGTAACGTTGCCAAGACCAAGTCAAGCTTGTTACTCCTGCGAAGTAATACAAAACACAAACAAACAATCGTCAGTATGAGGATCCTTAAAGTGATCCATGATCCTGATCCTGAAGCTCTTCTGAGGATCACTATCTGTCACAGAAGTAAGGATCATTAATTAGGATAACGAATAAGGATCACTAATTGTTAGAAAATCCTCCCCTAACAATTGCCCCCAAAATATAAGGAGTGAAATGTTAAATAAGCGAATTATATTTTCCTGATCTTATCCGCAACTAACTATCGTAAATATAGCCGTTATTGTAGAACTATCCGTTGCAACCATGACGTCACAGAAGTGACAACCCTGCACAATCATGATTATAAATAGGAGATAGAGATAGGATCAAATGCATTTAAAATTTCAGAGAGACTCCCTTTATAACTGCATTCCGAAGATAAACAGGTATTCTCTCTTCATCTTCTTCCTTCTCTTGCTCTGTTTTCCGTTTCTTTTCACCATTCTATCAAAGATGTTGCTCCGGAATTCCCCAGCTAAGGATCACCCGAAAAACAGCCCACCGAAAAGCCAGGGGATCATTGAAGATTCCATAAAAGAACGCTGCTGTTTCAATGATGCACAGATTGATAGGATCCGCCACTGCTTCCCGGCGAACACCGAGTTCAGACCTTTTGATCCCAATGCCCTGAGTGATCATATTTCTGACAAGTGGGTTGCTTTTCCTGTCACTCCGTTCACCATAGGCTATACATATCCTTTTCCAGCCTTCACCCAATCTTTCTTTTCCCTAACCGGCATCTCTTATATCCAAGCCATGCCGATGATTTGGAGGGTTTTATATACCCATGAAAGGATCATCGAGCAGGAAGGGATAGACCTAGGAATGTCAGAGCTGGGAGAGCTGTATGATCTTACTACCTTTGGTTCTCATCGTTATTTGTTTAAACGTAAGCCTGGTGAGGAACACCCGATCTTCAAAGCCACCAAGAACGATGCTAATTGGAAGCGGCGTTTCTTTTTCGTCAAGAGAGATTCTATTGAGGATGGAAAGGATCTACCCAAGAAATGGGCTACCCATGGTAGGGTGGAGGATCCTGAGAAGGATCACCAGAAACTTTCTTTTGATGTAAGGATCACTTATATTTTTGCTTTCTTGTTATGCAGCTATCACCGTCTCACACCTCAGATTGTCTCCTGCTTCTAAAGAGAGACTCATCGCTTTCAAGAAACTTGATCCTGAAGCAAGAACTTTCAAGACAACAACCCAAGATTCTCAGGAGGTATCCTCAGGCTCTGTCACGATGTCAAGTAAGTATCTTTGTTTAAAATTTAAATAAATAGTGAAATATAAGTTAAGTGAAGATACTTATCTTGTTTTGGTTGTGTAGGTGCTGGAAAATCCACCAAGCCTGCTTCTCAATTCGACACGGCTGACCTTGATTCTGTTAGACCCAGGAAGAAAAGGTCCACTACTAGTCCTAGCATCTCCATTCCCAAGGCACCCACTAAAGGAAGGGGTGGCAAAAAGAGAAAGACCTCCGAGGCTGAGGATTTGCAGGGTCTGCCTCTGATCCGTCACCAATTCCTCGAGTACTTCAATGATGTAAGGATCACTGTATCTGCCTGTATATCCTGCTGGCATATCCTGCTGACATATCCTGCTGATTTGAGGATCACTTGGTCCTGACCTTATCTTTTATCTCTTTTGCAGAAATTCGCTGAGATTGAGGACTATGTGGGGAACGTCAAGGAGCAGAACAAGAAGATTGCTGACCTCCAACAGGTTGCAGTGCTTAAGGACCTCAAAATTGCTGATCTTCAGAAGGAACTCCAAGATGCCAAGACTAAGACGGCTAAACTCCTGATTGACCTTGACTATGAAAAGCATGATCTTATAGAAGGTGCAAAGGTCTCTGCTGCCATCACAATGTATCAGACAAAACTGAAGATGGCCCAGGAAGCTCAAGATCCTAACTTTGACAAAAGCAGCTGGGATGTTAAGGGATGGAAAGCAAGGTTGGCTGATCTTGAAGATGATGAGGAGACTGAGGAAGTTTTGGCGATTGAGGCTGGAGGCAAGGGTGAAGGTGGTGAAGCAAGTGGAGCCGGAGGTGGTGATGCAGGGAAGGTATAGGATGCATGATTGGGCGATGATAGAAACTTCTAGACATAGCCGGAGCCCAATTTTTTTTGTTTGATGGTTGTTTTGTTTGAACAATTTGATGGTTTGTACTGAACAATAGTTTTTAGGATTAAGGATCATGTATGATCCTTCGGACAATAGGCAGGATTGCAAATGGTGGAGGGATCCTCTGTTTGGGGGATGAAGCCATTGTGATCCTGCCGCCTTTATATTCCTGCACTACTTTTGAACTTATTATCATGGACACCCTTTACCTACCCCAGCGGACGGGCCACGTTTTGCTGGTAGATGCTCGGGGTAGGTAATTTTGACAACCTTTTAAGGGTTAGTCTTTTGTTAATAAATAAAATCTTAACCTTTTGTCGCTTATCTTGTGTTGTTATCCTTTTGTTTCTTTAATTCTCCTTTGTTTTGATGCACATTTATTGAATAAACAATTTTGAATAAGTCAGATTGAAAATGTTTAGGACATGATCCACGATCAAATATCCTATAGTTAAAGAATCCCAAAAAGCAATATATTTTAAGGATCACAAGTCTAGTTGTCAAATTTTAAGGGTTATTCAAATAAATAATGAATAGAATTAAAAATAGTTAAGGATCATACCAGAGGATCCAAGTTAGGATCCTAACCATAATAAGGATAACTATAAGATAAACCTTAGAGAGAAGTAAGGACCAAGGATCCCTAGTTGCTTATCATCAAGGACCTGAAATAGATCATAACTTGGGACTAAGCCAATATAAGATAAGAGTTAGCAACTGGGGACAAGCCCAAGGATAACTGGGGACAAGCCCAAGGATAACTGGGGACAAGCCCAAGGATCGTATGTAAACTGGAGTATGGCCCTAACTTGCGACTATCCAAACTTAGTGACACGAAAATGTCAAAACCTTAGCTAACGTGAAAACTTTAGAAACCTTAGGAACGGATGTATGGTACGTCTACCATTATACGTAGGATCCTAGGTATAGCCAGTACAATGGAATTATCAGCCCCTAAAGTGAGTACTGGTCCCACTGCCTTGAACTATACCAGGATCATCATGCGCTACAGGCGGAACTGGGGTCAAGCCCAAATAACTGGGGTTAAACCCAAAGGACGGATTGCTTCTGCAGATAACCAATACTTTGCTAAGGATTCCTGAACTTTCAAAACTTAAAATCACGTGAGAGATGGATAAAGGATACATGACCCTTATCCTTATATGAGAAAATAAAGAAATGAAATAGTTCAAGATTAGGATATTACCAAAGTAAGGATCACCGATACTTTAAGGATCCTTTAAGGATATCCCTAACGTAAGGATCATCTGTGCTATGAGGATCCTGCTCACATGAAATATTTCTTCAAGTGGACAGCATTCCAAGCTCTTGGTAGCAAATCACCTTCCATGGTTAGCAATCTATATGCCCCCTTTCCTGCTTCAGCTTCAATCAAATAAGGGCCTTCCCATTTTGGAACCAATTTTCCATCAGCAGGATTGGTGGTATTCTGAAATGCTTTCCTTAATACCATATCTCCAACTTGAAACTTCCTGATCTTGACATTTTTGTTGTAAGCACCAGCCATTCTTTGTTGATAACTGGCCATCCTTATCCTAGCCATATCCCTGATTTCTTCAATAGTATCCAGGTCTTGAGCCAAGTTCTCATCATTTTCTTCAGGATCACGAGTACTTGTTCTAGCAGTTGGAACCACCATTTCTGTTGGGATAACTGATTCTGCCCCAAATACCAAAGAGAATGGCGTTTGACCAGTAGCATTCTTAGGGGTTGTCCTATCAGCCCAAAGCACATAAGGTAGTTCTTCTGCCCATTTCCCTTTCTTGGATCCAAGCTTCTTCTTCAAATTATTGATGATGATTTTGTTGGATGATTCTGCTTGACCATTAGCTTGTGGGTGGACTGGTGTTGATGTTATCATCTTAATCCCCTAACTGTCACAAAAGTTAGTGGTTCTGCCCCCAATAAATTGGGAACCATTATCACATATAATTTCAGAAGGAATTCCAAATCTAGTTATAATATTTCTTTTAATGAAGGATATAACTTCCTTTTCTCTGACTTGGGCAAAAGCTTCAGCCTCTATCCACTTGGAGAAGTAATCAGTCATAGCAAGCATGAATACTTTTCCACCAGGTGCCTTAGGGAGCTTACCAACTATATCCATACCCCATCTCATAAATGGCCAAGAGGAGGATATAGGATGCAATAATTCAGCTGGTTGATGAAGGATATTGCTGTGTCTCTAACAAGGATCACATCTCTTAGCATACTCCACAGCATCTCTTTTCATGGTTGGCCAGTAGTATCCTGTCCTCATGATCCTTGAGAATAATGCCCTGCCCCCAGTGTGGTTTCCACAATCTCCTTCATGGAAGTCTTTTAAAACTTCTTGGATTTCAGGACCCTCAATGCATCTCAAGTATGGTCCTGCAAGAGATCGTCTATACAACATATTATTTAAAATTGTGAATTGAGATACCTTAATTTTGAAAGCCCTAGGGTTTTCTCCTGTAGGAATCTCTCCATGTTGTAAGTATCTCATGATTGGTGAGATCCATGATCCTGATCCTGAATGGGATTGAGTATCCTCACTAGGGATAATTGCAGAATCATTTCCTATCTCCATAGCCACATGATCCTCGATAGCCGGGGTCAGGATATGGATAATAGGGATCTTGATATCCTCAGGGATCTTCAAAGATGATCCTAAGTTAGCCAATGCATCAGCTTCTGTATTTTCTTCCCTTGGTACCTGTGTCAAACTAAAGGAAACAAAAGAGAGTGCCAAATTTTTGACTATCTCTAAATATTTGGTTAGCTTTTCACCTTTAACAGCATAGGATCTATTAAAGTGGTTTGTAATTAACAATGAATCTACATGTACCTCAAGATACCTGATCCCCATATGCTTTGCAATTTGCAAACCAGCAATTAAGGCTTCATATTCAGCCTCATTGTTAGTGGTTTGGAACTCACAAGCTATAGAGTGGGGTATTATATCCCCCTGTGGCGATTTTAGTAGTATTCCAAGCCCTGTGCCTTTGACATTCGAGGATCCATCAGTATAGAGTATTGTTGATGTCAGAAGCTGTGTAGCTGACGCTATCCAAAGACCAAAAGAACACAAGATGTTTGAAGACAAAGTTACACTATGAAGCTATTGTCAAGGGGGAGTCTGTTGGTGCATATTCGGTGACAACAGCTTAATAGTTTGATCATTTAGTCTTTGGATATTTTGTATTTAGTTAAACGATAAACAGTTAGCGGGTTTAGCTTTGTAATAGTTAGTAGTAATGTTTGGGCTAACCAAATCCAACGAAATGGGTGATGGAGACGAATTGGGCTTAGACCAATTCGCAGTCCATGTAGGAACCTTGGCCCAAGTTGCAAACCTTGTGTTATATAAACAAGGTTAGGCTTTAGGGTTTAGGTTAATCAGCTAATTAGCCAAAACAGTTTTAGAGAGAGAATTCGTGAGAGACTTAGTCTTGGACAAATTTGATAGTTGGTTAGGGTTTGATTGATTGTAAAACGTTTGTTTGGATAATCAATAGAAACCCGGTTTGAAAGTGATTTGCTGTTTCTGTTTTCTACTTGTTTCTGTAATATTCTGATCAAGAGGATTCTGCACTCTTGATTGGAAAGACAATTCTGTGAAAGATCCATACGAATAGGGGACCTACAATTGGTATCAGAGCATTAGGCTCTTGAAGGCTCGGTTCAGAATTGTACTTGGAGAAACAGGGAGATTTTCGAAATTTTGAAAACCTGAAATTAGGGTTTCGAAATTTTTTGGCTGATTTGATAAAATTTTCGAATTTTTTGGCTGTTTTGATATTCTGGTTTGTTTATTTGCTGTTTTGCAGGTTTTAGGGTTTTTCAGGACAGTTTTTGGTTGATTGTTTTGAAGAATTTTGGCTCAGAAACTTGAAGATTTCGAAGACTGTTCTTCGTGTTCTTCATAATTTTCGAAAAATTGAATTGATTTTGGTGTTTTGATTTTGCAGGAACTGTTTAAAGATTCTGGAAAATCATCAAAAGTTTCGAAAAGATTAAGTTTCCGAATTTACAAGATCAGCGAATTTGTGTGACCTGCGAATTTAACAGTCCAGCATACTTATCGGCGAAGTAAATCCAAAGGCGACTTTGGTAACCGTGTGATTGTCCACATTGGATATGATCAGGTTCAAGATCCAGGGATCTACAATGGGCTTACATCGTCTTCATCTCATGATGCTTCTAGCGACTCAGCCACTGCTTTTCTCTCGCATGAAAATGAGCAGGTCACAGTAAATGATGATGGTGATGTGTGTTTTGTAGCTGCTTCAGGTGGATCAACAGGAGCTAACAGAACATCTGGTTCTAAGCAGAGTAGTGGTGTTAAGTCGATGCCAATGAGTGTGAAGTCTGCTGAAGAGCATCTTGCTCTACTTGCTTCATTTGTTGCTTCATATGAAAACTACATTCAGGGGAAGATATCTGATCCTGCCACTTTAGATGAAGATTACGATCAGATTGACCCTGATGATCTTGAAGATATGGATTTGCAGTGGCAAATGGCCATGATTACTAGAAGAGTGAAGAGGTTTATGAACCGAACTGGAAGAAAGTTTATAGGAAAGACTGTTGGTTTTGATAAGACCAAAGTGAGATGCTTCAACTGTCAAAGTTATGGGCATTTCGCCAGGGAATGTCAAAAACAAAAGCAGGATACTTCGAGTCAGAGTTCAAACAATAGAAATGCTTCAAACAACTCTAACTCGAGAGCGCTGATCTCTACTGCTAGAGAAGGTTCATATGACTGGAGTGTTCACTTGGAGAATGATGACAATGTCACTCAGGCGTTCATGGCAGAGATAACGCAAATTGATGATGGTGAAGCTACAGTAGATGATGTTAAAGTTGAGAAAAAAAGTGATGCTGAGGCAGAGGTGAAGGCAGAGAGTAAAGCTGAAGAAAAGAAGGCTGATCAGACATCAGATGCTGAGGAGAAAAAGCAAAAGTCTGACCAGGAACGGGAAGCTGAAGAAAAGGAAGCTGAATACAAAAGAGTGAAAGATCAGCTTGCAGCTCTCATGGCCAACCTTGATAAACAAACAGGAGAGGTAAAGTCTAATTCTGTGTGTTTAAGATGTCGTGAATTACAGGGTGAAGTTGATAGGTTGTCCACACAAAACCAAAGTCTGGTGGGCGAGATGTCTACCATAAAAGAAGCAAACTTTTTTGCTAAAAGAAACGAATCGTCATACTTGAAGAAAATACAAGGTTATGAAACTAAAATTGAAGCTGTAACCTGTAAACTAAATGAAAAACTTCAAGTCATAAACTTAGCTCATGACATGATGGCTGAGAAAACAAAAGAGATTTCTGATAAATGCAAAGAGTTGTCAGATGCACAACTAAAAATTGTTGAACTTGAAAAGAAATTAGGTCAATTCAGGGATTCTACTTTTGTTATGAAACATATGATGGGTGGCTTGAAGAAAAGTAATGACAAAACCAGTGTGGGATTTCATGGTTTCAATGAAGTTCCACCTCCTGTTAGTCATGACTATTCTTTCTTGCCTAATGAAGATGAGCTCATGGACTTTGGGTCAACATTGCCAAGTAGTTCCACGTCACGTCAAGGAAATGTGTTTGAGAATACTGATGCTAAGAAGGATAATAACAGCAAACCTGTTTTGAAAAAGAACACATCACATCCTAAAAATAACAATCCAACTTTTGTTAAAAAGGTTAATTTTGTTCAAGGAAGTGACATGAAAAACGAAACAGCTGTTATTGAAAATGAATCTAATATAGAGTTTGCTAAAAACAAGAACAAAGAAAATTTTGAAACTAAGCAAACTGAACCAAATCCTTCTAAGGCATCATCAGAAGAAAAACCCGAATCTAGTTCTAAGGCTTCAGAAAAGAAGTCTTCGAAAAAGAAATCATGCTTCAAATGTCACACCAAGGGACATGTAGCTAGCTGCTGTCCAAACAAAAAGAGTGAAGCACAAGTGAGTGAGGAGAAGAGAGAGAAGTCACCAGAGAAGAGTGGTGATAAACAGGAGAAAGTTGCAAATTCTCCAAAGAAATCTGCTCCTAAGCAACCAGAACATGTTGCTGTTGGTGTAGATAAGGCTGAAAAAGGAACTCCACAAGTTCCTCGTTTTCAAAGAAATCAACAAAGATTTCAGCCAAGATCTCCACCAGGCAGATATGACAGACCTAGAAGCAGTTCACCTAGAATGAACAATTTTAATGGAAATACAAATAATTTCAGAAGTCAAGGTCAATATCAAAATCGATACCAAAATAATGGTTGTCGAAATTTTTATAACAATGGCTTTCGAAATTACAACAATCAAGGTTCTTGGAATCAAAATCAAAGTTTTCAAAGGTCACATAGTCCAAACACAAATAGGTACCCTCAGGACCAGAGACCTTATGGAAATCAAAACAAATTTCCATCAACAGGTCCAAGATCCAAGACTCAAGTTAGGAGTGATGGATGTTGGATGGACGTTCAAATAGTTGGTGAATTTGGACGACCCAAGACCATTAAGGCTTGGGTCCCCCAAGCTAACTAATCTTTTGGTTGGTGTGTGCAGGAGCTGCTAAGGAGGATTATCAACTTGTGGTATGTTGATAGTGGCTGCTCCAGGCACATGACGGGGGATGCGAGATTGTTGACTGAATTTGAAGATTATGATGGTGGAAAGGTGAATTTTGCGGGTGCTAAAGGTGGTAGAATTACAGGACGAGGAAAGGTGAC
The DNA here is from genome assembly GCA_030545235.1 of Helianthus tuberosus. Taxonomy (NCBI): domain Eukaryota; kingdom Viridiplantae; phylum Streptophyta; class Magnoliopsida; order Asterales; family Asteraceae; genus Helianthus; species Helianthus tuberosus. Next base: position 192,449,647 of record CM060401.1, on the reverse strand, counting down.
CAATGGGAAGATCACACTGGACAAAGTGAACTATGTTGAGCAGCTTAAACACAATCTGATGAGCGTGTCACAAGTCTGCGACAAGGGTCACTCGGTCCATTTTACCAAGAATGAAGCATTAGTGTTGAAACCAGGTTTGAAGATTCCAGACGATTGGATAGTGATGCGAGCGCCAAGGAGAAATGACACTTATGTCATGGACATGGGTGCTAAGGATCCAACTGATGTGGTGGCGTGTTTACTATCAAAAGCATCTGAAGCTGAATCGATGTTGTGGCACAGACGCATGGCCCATATTCACTATCGAAAAATGAATTACCTTGTTAAAAATGAGCTAGTGAAAGGGGTTCCAATGCAGAGGTTTCACGTGGAAGATAAATGTCTTCCATGTCAAAAGGGAAAACAACACAAGAAACCTCATAAGTCTAAAACAGTAAATTCCATAGATGCCCCTTATGAATTACTTCACATGGATTTATTCGGTCCAGTGAACGTGATGAGCATAGGTGGAAAGTACTATTGTTTAGTTGTCACTGATGATTACTCACGATACTCATGGGTTTTCTTTTTAGGTACAAAAGATGAGACGGCAGAGATGCTGATAGATCTTTTTACGAAATTGGAAAACGTCCATGATGCAAGGATAAAGAGGATAAGGAGTGATAATGGCACGGAGTTCAAGAATCGAGTTCTGGATCTCTACTGTCTTCGAAAGGGAATTGAACATCAATATTCTGCTCCTTATACACCTCAACAAAATGGAGTTGCTGAGAGGAAAAACAGGACGTTGATTGAAGCCGCTAGGACGATGCTTTCAGATTCAAAGCTACCAGTTCTTTTCTGGGGAGAAGCTGTGAATACAGCTTGCTACGTCCTAAACAAAGTTTTGACTGTTAAACGTTTTAATAAAACTTGTCATGAATTAATGTTTAACAAGAAACCAAACTTAGAAGGTTTTGAACCATTTGGATTACCCTGCACCATTGTGCGTAATAAAGATAAACAAAAATTCGGTGAGGTGGCTGATGAAGGCTACTTTCTAGGTTACGTACCTGGCGCACCGAATAAAAGGGTTTTTAATCTAAAAACTGGTAAAATTGAGGTTGTTTATAATGTGGAAATTACTTCATACAAACCTCAACAATCAACGAGTGGTCCAGCTATATTATATGATTATGAAAGCACTTTTAAGTCATTTAATATTCCTGAGTTTCCAAATGCAGATGATTCTCAGTTGATTCAAACAATGCTTGGTGGAGACGATGAAGGCGAGTTCATGCCTAGATCGAATGTTGATATGACAGATGCTCCAGAAACTTCCCAAGGTGCTGCTGATCCTGATTCGAGTGATAGTGACTCTGAACCCATTGAGGGGGAGGATTTCATTAATCCATTTGCAGATCAGAACATTCAGGGGGAGGTTGGATCAAACCTGGGTGATAATTCAGAAGTTGATACTGTTGCTTCTACACGAGCAAATAGAGATCATCCAGTTGACATGATACTTGGAGATCTTACTGCAGGTGTTCAGACAAGGAGAAGCATAGCAGCGAATTCTGGTTTATTTGTGTCGATTGAGAAGACTGGGATTGTGAATGAGTGCTTGTATAGCTGTTTTATTTCCCAAGAGGAGCCGAAGAACATTCATATGGCTCTTAAAGATAATTCATGGGTTGAAGCTATGCAAGAGGAATTGGCTCAGTTTGCTAAGTTGAAGGTTTGGGAGTTGGTTGACCTTCCTAAAGGTGAGAGAGAGATAGGAACTAAATGGGTGTTTAAGTGCAAGAAGGATGACAGAGGGATAGTGACGCGAAACAAGGCTCGATTGGTGGTAAAAGGTTTCAATCAGCAAGAAGGGATTGATTACAATGAAGTGTTTGCACCAGTGGCAAGGTTGGAGGCAATTCGTTTGTTTCTAGCTTTTGCAACATTCAAGGGCTTCAAAGTTTACCAACTAGACGTGAAGAGTGCATTTCTTTACGGGAAAGTCCAAGAAGTGGTGTATGTCTCACAACCAGATGGGTTCGTTGATCCAGATTATCCAGATCGAGTGTACAAACTTGATAAGGCTTTGTATGGGTTACATCAAGCTCCCAGGGCGTGGTACGAGACACTGTCTACACATCTGATCAAGAATGGTTTTGAAAGAGGTCAGATTGACAGTACACTGTTCATCAAGAGGAAGAAGGAAGATTTTCTGCTAGTACAGGTGTACGTGGATGACATCATCTTTGGGTCATCAGATGAGAGCATGTGTAAAGAGTTCGAGCAGGTGATGAAGAGCAAGTTTGAAATGAGCGCTATGGGTGAGCTGTCTTACTTTCTGGGATTACAAGTTGAACAGAAGGAGGATGGGATGTTTATTCATCAAACAAAGTATGTGTATGACATTTTGAGTCGGTTCAAAATGAATGATTGCTCTACTTTCAACACACCCATATGTGAAAATCACAATCTTGGCCCAGATCATGAAAGTACTGAAGACGTTGATCCAACTCAATACAGGGCAATGATTGGTTCTCTAATGTACTTGACTGCTTCAAGACCTGACATTATGTTTGTAGTATGCTTGTGTGCCAGATATCAGGCAAATCCAAAAGAGTCACACATGAAAGCAGTGAAGCGTATTCTTCGTTACTTGAAGGGGAAACCTAAACTTGGGTTGTGGTATCCAGCTGATAGTGATCTGAATTTTGTCGCTTACACTGACTCAGACTTTGGAGGATGCAAGTCGAACAGAAAGTCTACAACAGGTGGTTGTCAGTTCTTGGGAGGCAGGATTGTGTCTTGGCAATGCAAGAAGCAATCTTGTGTGTCTACATCTACGTGTGAAGCTGAATATATTGCTGCGGGTAGCTGCTGCTCTCAGGTTCTCTGGATACAACAGCAGATGCGCGATTACGGTTTGGATTTCACTCGTACTCCTATTATGATAGACAATAATGCCACAATTTCAATAACTAATAATCCCGTGAAACACAGTCGCACAAAACATATTGACATACGTCATCATTTTATACGGGATTGTGCTGAAAAACGACTAATTGAATTACATCGAGTTGACACAGAAGATAACCTGGCAGATCTTTATACTAAAGCTTTTGACAGGGCTCGCTTTGAACATTTAGTCGAACTCAACGGGATGAGGAATCCTGAATAACTGATTTTTCATAAGAATTTTTGTAAATAGTTTACTGCTTTTCTTAAAAATCAAAAATACAAAAACATTGAAAAATCAAAAACATAAAAAAAATAGAAAATCAAAAATGAGTTTTCACTGTGTGAAAAAGAAGAAATGATAGTACATCAGCAAGTTAGACTGTCACACTGAAATTGAAATTAAATTGCATAAGTGTGATAGCAGCTTCATTATATGATGTATCAGTAGGCAAAAAGCATGAAATAATCAACTTACCAATGTGATATAAACTTAAATACAACTGAGTTTGAGTGGGGAACACATCAGTGGTGTATGGTTTAATGACCTTAAATCTTGCGTTGATAGATTGCCAAAATCTGAAGTTTTGGGTCTTTATACTGTTATTTCATCTAGGGATATCTTGACTGTCTTTCTGTTCAGAACTAAAATTGTACATGACCTCAGGAGAGAAAGTCACTTGGAATTAGCACATTTCTATTTGAATGTCTGTATGTTGTCCCGATACACACAATTTTGATCTGATTCTGAAATCTTCTCTGAAAAAAATCGTGTACCTCCTCTGCTGCATCCAGATATATGCTGACCTGGAGGTGCTAGGCAACGACAGCTTCTGCTGCATCCAGATACATGCTGACCTAGCTGTACGTTGTCGCGCTATAGATCTAATACACCCGAAAGAGGCCCTCAAGTGCCCAAATGAAACCCAATAAACCTATATCAAACTGAGAAAACTCATTTGATCTGTATATTATACCATCTCTCCTAAAGATCTATTCTGTTCTCTTCTCAACCTATTCCCAGTTAAGATTTCAGAAATCTGGATTGGACTTGTGAAATATGTGGTAGGGAAGATACTTGCATGATAGAGTGTGTTGTTTATATTTCCAGGATTTGATTACTATTTATTTGGGTGTTCATTGTTAAGCAATCAAAACATGATAAAACAGATTATATGCAGACCTAGACATTGTCAGGATATCTTAAAGGAAGGATTCAGTATACTCACCTACTACGATGAATCTTTGTGCATACCTTGATCGTAGGGGTATATCCTGAAGTGGGACACACTAGTATATCAGTAATAAAATTACCTTAACGTATCATACGGTAATGGTACTTGAAATGTTCATGCATTTTGTTTAAGAGGACAAACATACTGGTAATCGTCTTGAACTGCTTTTCATGAAAAATTAAATAAAGAATTATCTAATAGTGTGAAACAGTTTGATTGTGCTGATATGATCTTCTTACCAGTGATTCTCACAAAAATAGAGTGTTTATTGCTTTTCGTATTTATTTGTTTTTAAAAAAAAAATATAAAAAATACAAAAATAGTGTCTTTTTCTGTTTGAAATTCTTAACGTACGGAAAATTGTTATTCTTGGAGGAATTGTTACTGATAGGGGGAGACGGTGTTGGAAAGTGAGTTCAAAATTTTAAATCATGCGGGTTATAGGGTGTGTGATTAAAAAGTTTTGTGTGTTGGTGATAAATTGGAAAATGCTTAATCTGTTATACAGTTTAACAAATCTCTTGAAAAATAATAATTTATTTAACTTTGTTGAAAAATTCTTATGGTTTCTCGAGATGTTTGTTTTATAGTATACAGATTGAAGCAGTGTGTTGCTGAGAAGTTGCTGTGTTGCTGAGAAGTTGCTGTGTTGCTGAGAAGTTGCTGTGAAGAGATGAGAGTTTGATTGGATGCATGGTAGAACCTCCTTTCTATATTGCAGACAAAGTTGAAGAGTTTGAAGATTGTTTTTACAAATGCTGAACTGGAGTTTACTCAAACGCTAAAGTTTTTGAAGATTTGGTGATTGGATGCATCAGCTTAGGGGGAGTCTGTTGCTGACAGAGCTATTGAAGCTGAAGCTATCCAAAGACCAAAGACAGTGCAAGACTACATGAAGATTGCAAGATGACTGAAGACAAAGTTATTTTATGAAGCTATTGTCAAGGGGGAGTTTGTTGGTGCATGTTTGTGACAACAACTTAGATTTGGTCTTTGGATATCTTGTAATTAGTTAAACGATAAACAGTTAGCGGGTTTAGCTTTGTAATAGTTAGTAGTAATGTTTGGGCTAACCAAATCCAACGAAATGGGTGATGGAGACGAATTGGGCTTAGACCAATTCGCAGTCCATGTAGGAACCTTGGCCCAAGTTGCAAACCTTGTGTTATATAAACAAGGTTAGGCTTTAGGGTTTAGGTTAATCAGCTAATTAGCCAAAACAGTTTTAGAGAGAGAATTCGTGAGAGACTTAGTCTTGGACGAATTTGATAGTTGGTTAGGGTTTGATTGATTGTAAAACGTTTGTTTGGATAATCAATAGAAACCCGGTTTGAAAGTGATTTGCTGTTTCTGTTTTCTACTTGTTTCTGTGATATTCTGATCAAGAGGATTCCGCACTCTTGATTGGAAAGACAATTCTGTGAAAGATCCATACGAATAGGGGACCTACAAGTATCCAAGGATCCTTGGTCTCCTCTAGCTGCTGGACTTCTAACTCAGCTTCTTTTTGTAAATCACTACTGAAATCAGCCACAAAGTCAGCTAATGCTTGGGATTTGATGGCTGTCCTAGGCTCATATCTTATATCATATGCACTTAGCTTCACTGCCCACTTAGCCATCCTTCCTGACATCTCTGGTTTCCTGAGGACATTCTTAATTGGGAAATTAGTTTTAACAACAATAACATGAGTTTCAAAATAATGTCTCAACTTAGTGGATGCCATAATTAATGCAAGAATAAGCTTTTCAAGATGTGAATACCTGGATTCGGCATCAAGTAAACTTTTACTTACATAATAGACAGGATGTTTGTTAGGGCATGAATTTTATGCTAAGGATCATCTATCCTGAGACTAGGCATGGATCACGGATGCTTAATGGCTGATGCAGAGAGTATGAGGATCCAGATTCTGAGGATCACGAGTCTGAGGATCCAGGATCCTTAACAGAACTTATGTTTTGCACGTTTTTAATGTGTAAATGTAGGTAATGGACGTAGTGGACCATTTCTTTGCTGGAATCTCGTGAAATATGCTTTTAGGCACGTGCATATTGAAGAAATAACCGTTAGTGGTGGTCATGGGTGACTTCCACCTTTTTAGGAGAGTTGGTTTCTTGATATTTTCTTATCTTTTTAAGGGGAAACAAGCTCATTAGAGGCACAAGTCGTACACATCACACAAACAACACACAACACTCGAATTCTCTACAAACACTTAGCAAAAACACACACTTACATTAGCAATTCAATGTATTGAGCTTATTTTCTTCCGAAGTTGTACAAGGATCACTATTGTTTCAGCAATATATTTGGTGATCGGTAGTTTCCATCACCCGAGGTTTTTTATGCCGGAGATCATTCATTGATCAAGGGATTTTTCCTCGTATAAATCTCGGTGTTCATCGTTGATTTCATATACTTGTCGTTCATACAATTAACCAAGCATCATACCTCACAAAATCAGATTTGGTTGCATTATCCTTGTGTGATTTTCGACCAAAACAGTTTGGCGCCCACCGTGGGGCAATTGGTGCTTCAATTCTGAGAAATTTTGTTCATTTCATTCATTCCGGTTCATTACCTTCAACCACATAGCTTCTCAGGGAAATCTACTCCAAGTTCTATGTCGACGGTCACTTTTTCACAGGGCATTCTGCCTTTGCATCATCTCCCCCTTGCATTCCAGAAGAATGCTGAGAATTCTCCAAAGAAGACAACCCCCGTTTTCACAAAACCAACTGTTGTTTCTTCCTCTACACTTACTAACATTGATTTTTATGCTTTGATTGTGCAGATGAAGGATCACATGCAGCAGCAGGTCAAAACCAATGGCAGGATCCTTTGCGAAATTGATAAAATCAGCAGAGGATCACTACCCTTTGATGTCGAGGTCGCTGAATTTCGACACTCCAGTCATAACTTCCCAGCACTTTGCAGCTCCAGATGTCCAATACCAGGGTGCATCAATAGGAATGCGTTCTGGATCATCAGTAATGTCTCAGGCTCGAGGATCCTCTTTCCAGCGTTCAGGATCCTCATTTCAGCATCAGGGATTCTTCACCAGTTTAGGAGGATGCATGGGGACGCAGCCAATTCAGGGATCCTCCTCTCAGGTTCAAGGATCCTCTCAGGTTCAAGGATCCTCTCAGGTTCAAGGATCCTCTCAGGTTCAAGGATCCTCTCAGGTTCAGGGATCCTCCTCTCAGGTTCAAGGATCCTCTCAGGTTCAAGGATCCTCTCAGGTTCAGGGATCCTCCTCCCAGGTTCAAGGATCCTCTCAGGTTCAAGGATCCTCTCAGGTTCAAGGATCCTCTCAGGTTCAAGGTTCCTCCTTCCAGGTTCAAGGATCTCCATCTCAGGTCTCCGGATCCATGGATTATCCTCCAAGACCTACATTCACAGCACTTCAAGGATCCAACATCTCCCAGGATCAAGGATACTTAAGGAGTGTGCAACCCGGAAGTTCAGATGTTTATTTAGGAGACTTCATACCAATGCAGACCATTGCTTCCTCTGGTCCCTCGGTTATGCCAGAATCCCGCCAACATGGATTCACATCTGGAATTCCAAACTTGAATCATTCCAGAGGTAACACTTTGAATAATTTTTGCAATGCTAACCATGGCTTTGTGCAGGATACAGGTATCAACCAAGCTATGGCTAAGGAATTGCAGAAACTTAGAGATATAATATTCAACGTTCCAGGAGTGGTTAAGCCCATTCCTGAAATTCCTGATGAAAGCCACAAGATATCTCGTTTTGCACCACCTACTTATGATGCAGAGATACCGAAGAGGTTTCAGACACCAAATTTGGTTGCTTGTGCAAGGGCTTTGGATCCACACTTACCGGATCAGCGTTAAAATGGCTGCTAAGTCTTCCTCCTTACTCTATTACTTCATTTGCTAATCTAGTTAATTTGTTTAATAGCCAATTCTCATGCAGTAGGAGATTTGAACGATTAACTAGTGATTTATATAGGGTAACTCAAGGTCATAATGAATCACTTAGAGATTACATAATTAAATTCAGTAGAGAATCCTTAGAAATCCCTAACTTAGATATTGCTATAGCTCTAGAAGCCTTTAAAATGGGTTTGCTTAGGGATTCAATGTTCTATGATGATCTTGTCATGACCCCTTGCAGGAACTTAGATGAGGAAAGAAACAGGGCCCTTAGGTTCATCCGTTTAGAGGATGACAAAAGGATCCACGAGAGATTGTCAGGGTCCTCAAAGCAAGACAAATAAGGATCCTATCTCAAGGATAACTGATCCAAGCAATACTCCAAGCATGACAACCAGAGTGTGCATGCTGTGGAACAAGAGGAAGATGATCAGGATTATCCTCCTATTTCTGAATATTGTTTTTCTGCTGATAATAATGAACTAATCCTTTCTATGCAGAGTTTAGGTGACAAGGTTAGGTGGCCAAGGAAGAATGACAAACCGCCTACCACCAAAGACGAATCGAAATGGTGTGCTTACCATGGGGATTCTGGTCATCTCACATATGAGTGCATAACATTAAGGAAGGATATAGGTTATCTTTTGAGCAAAGGATACTTGAAGGAATTGCTTGGAAGGAAAAAGTCAAGGACCAAGGATCCTGAGAAAGTTCCTGAAAAAGCTCCTCCTCCACCAGCTGATGCTCAAATCATCCATTTCATCTCCGGAGGTTCTCAGCAGCTAAGAGACATGCAAAGGAAACAAAGATGGAGAATAGGGATAGACCTGTTCGAACTTCCATCCTTACCCAGGAAAAAGTCATATACTTTGATGGGGATGACCGTGTCGACATACATGATCCTCATCATGACGGTTTGGTTATTACATTATTTTTATCTAACCATTTTTGTTCGCAGGATTCTCATTGATGGGAAAAGCTCAGTGAACATAATCCAGTTGGATGTCCTCAATAGAATGGACATCCTTGAATCCGATATTATCCAAAGATCATCTGTCCTTGTGGGATTCAGTGGAGAGACAAAGATTACATTGGGGGACACTAAACTCCCTATCTACATAGAGGGAGTGAATTATGTTAAAAAAATTCTATGTTATTGATTGCTTATCTTGCTGTAATGTTATCTTTGGAAGGCCATGGATACACGATATGAAGGCAGTCCCCCTCAACATATCATCAATGTGTCAAGGTCCCAACTCTATGAGATATGGTGAAGATAGAAAGTGATCAGCAGGAGGCAAAGAACTGTTACACTTCTTCAATGAAGCCAGCCTCCAAGGAGCAAGACATCATGGAGGCAAGAGAGCAAGACGTCAAGGATATTATGTTGAACCCAGAGGATCCTGAATCCAAAATTTTTATAGGATCCGGGATCCTAGACAGTATTGAGCAGGATTTAGTATCCTTATTGGAAAGAAGAAAATCTACCTTCGCTTGGAAACATGAAGATATGACAGGAGAAAGTTTGCACTTGAAAGGAATGCCATTATCCAAGAAGAGGTAGACAAATTGCTCAAGGCAAGTTTGAGTGGACTGATAAGCATGAAGCTGCACTTAAGGTTCTTAAGGATTATCTATCCTCAGCACCAGCCCTGATGAAACCAAAAAATGGAGAATCGTTATCCTTATACTTAGGTATTTCAGCTAAAGCAGTAAGTGTGATCCTAGTTAAGGATCATGAAGGCTCTCAACATCCGGTATACTATGTAAGTAAAATTCTACTTGATGCTGAGGCCAGGTATTCTCGTTTAGAGAAATTAATTCTTGATTTAATTATGGCTTCTGCTAAACATAGACATTATTTAGAAACTCACACCATTATTGTGAAAACTAACCTTTCTATCAAGAATGTTCTCAGGAAACTTCAAATGTCAGGTAGAATGGCAAAGTGGGCAATCAAGCTTATTGCATATGACATTAAGTATGAACCCAGGACTGCCATCAAGTCCCAAGCTTTAGCTGACTTTGTGGCTGATTTCAGTAGTGATCTACAAAGGGAAGCTGAATTAGAAGTTCAACAACTTGAGAAGACCAAGGATCCTTAGACACTCCTCACGGATGGAGCTTCAGATGTTAAAGGAACTAGACAAAGCACACTACTAAAATCGCCACAGGGGGACATTATACCCCAATCCATTGCATGTGAATTCCAAACCACTAATCATGAGGTAGAGTATGAGGCCTTGATAGCAGGTTTGCAATTAGCTAATAACATGAGGATCAGGTATCTTCAAGTATATGTCGATTCTCTATCAATTACTAATCATTATAGCAGTTCTTACACTGTCAAATGTGAAAAGCTAATCAAGTACTTAGAAATAGTCAGGAAACTGGCAGATTCTTTTTCTTTTTTCAGTCTACCACAGGTACCCAGGGAAGAAAATGCAGAAGCTGACGCTTTAACTAACCTTGGATCATTCCTAAAGATGCCAGAAGATGTGAAAAATACTCATCATCCATGTTTTAACTCCTGCAATTGAGGATCACGTAGCCATAAAGATAGTGAAAGATTTTGCAATTGTACCCAATGATGGTGCACAATCATACCTGGTGATCCTGCACAGTCGAATTCAGGATCCTGGATCCTTCCAATCCTAAGATATATACAACATGGAGAGATCCCTACAGGACAAAATCCTAAAGCTTTCAAAGTCAAGGAGACTGTGGAAACCACACTGGGGGCAGAGCACTATTCTCAAGGATCCTTAGAACAACATACTATAGGCCTACCACGAAGAAGGATGTTGTGGATTATGCAAAGAAGTGTGATGCTTGTCAAAGACACAGAAATATTCTACACCAACCAACATAACATTTGCATCCTAAGAAGAAGCTTTTGCTCAAAGTCAGAAAAAAGGAAATGGCCAGTTATCAACAAAGAATGGCTGGAGCATACAACAAGAATGTCAGGATTAGAAGATTTCAAGTTGGTGATTTTGTGCTAAGAAAAGCATTCCAGAATATTACAAATCCTTCTGATGGCAAGCTAGCACCAAAGTGGGAAGACCCCTATCTAATTGAAGCTGAATCAGGAAAGGGGGCATATCATTTGTTAACAATGGATGGTGATCTCCTACCAAGACCTTGGAATGCTGTTCATCTCAAAAAATACTTTAAGTAAGAAGGATCAGGGATCCTCAGCGATACCGGTATTCTGATTAAGGATCCAGGATCCTCAAAGGATATATGATTCTACATTTGGTAACACATTACTTTCATTTTCATTTACATTCATTTTATACTTATTACTTATCATAAGTTAAAGATGTTAATCAGTTAACATCTATTTTCACAAAGTTTAAGCTTTTGCAGAGTTGTTATCATTTTACAGAAGATCAAAGTGGTTGGCCAACCCTCCAAAGTTTTGGGCTTGTCCCCAGTTTGGGCCTGTCCCCAGTTTCGCCAGTAGCGCACGATGATCCTGGTATAGTTCAAGGCAGTGGGACCAGTACTCGCTTTAGGGGCTGACAATTCCATTGTACTGGCTATATCTAGGATCCTACGTATAATGGTAGACGTACCATACATCCGTTCCTAAGGTTTCTAACGTTTTCACGTTAGCTAAGGTTTCGGCATTTTCATGTCGCTCAAGTTTGGATAGTCGCTAGTGAGGGCCATACTCCAGTTTACATCCGTTTATATGGGCTTGACCCCAGTTTACATCCGTTTATATGGGCTTGACCCCAGTTTACATCTGTTTATATGGGCTTGACCCCAGTTTACATCCGTTTATATGGGCTTGACCCCAGTCTACATCCGTTTATTTGGGCTTGTCCCCAGTTTGTTGGGCTTGTCCCCAGTTACTAACTCTTATCTTATATTGGCTTAGTCCCAAGGTGTATCCTATTTCAGGTTTTTGGAGACAAACGACCAAGGATCCTTGATCCTTACCTTCCATTAAGGTTTGTCTTATGGTTATCCTGTTTATAATGATAAAGGTTAGGATCCTAACTTAGATTCTCAGGTATGATCCTTAACTATTTTGATTTTATTCATTATTCATTTGAATAACCCTTATACTTGAAAACTGAACTTGTGATTCTTAAACTATATCACTTTTTAGAACTTATCGGTTATGGGATATGTGATCCTTGATCATATCCTAAACTTTTTGGATATCTTTTTTAATTTTTCAAGGCTTGATAAGTATAAACAGAATGAACATTACAACAGTTGGAAAGTAAGATATTAACAAGGATATCAGCACAAAATAAGCCAAAAAGTTCAAGTTTTTTTATTCACAAAAGGTTAAACCATTTACGGTTGTCAAAATTGCCAACCCACGTTTCTACCAGCAAAACGTGGCCCGTCCACATGGGTTGGCAAAGGGTGTCCATTGTTTACGGGTCTTTGTAGTGCAGAAAATAAAAGACGGAAGGATAACGAGTGGCTTCATCCCCCAAACAGAGGATCCATTCACCACCCATTATCCTGCCTATTGTTCAAGGATCCCTGATCCTTCACCCTAGAAACTACTGTCTAAAGTTATACAAGTTCTGACGATAAGGATCCTTGATCCTAGAAGCTTTACTTTTCATAGTTTGCTTATTTAGCAATAATTTACAAGGATATAGAATCCTAACTTGGATTCTCTGGTATGTTATATTCTAACTTTTTCTAAGCTGTAAGTTGTCTCTTATCCTTTTTGGTTAGGGATCATTGATCCACATTTGTTCGAACACTTCAAGTTTTCTGTTAAAAGTTTTACATTATCATCAGATTTTCAATAACTTTCCAGTTGTTTGGTGATGATATTTTTGAAAATAGAAAGCATACATGAAAAATAAAAAGGGAAGAAACAACTATAGATGTAGTTGAAAAAGTTTAATGTTATTACCTATTCATTATGTATCAAAATCATCTGGCCTGGATTTCACCAGCAAAATCATGGACCATCCACCCAGGCCGGATAAGGCTATCTAACAGTTAAAGTGTCTATGCAGAAATTAAAGTGCAGGAAGGTTAATAGCAAACTGTGTAGAAGGATTCATTCTCCACGAACGGAAGGATCTTCTGATCTGTAAAGGCACTTGAGGAGTTATCTCTAACTCTATATTCTGCAATGATGATTATAGCAGGTCTTATCAGTGATGACAGGCAGTGTAACAACTAGTTACCAGCAGCAACGACTAGTCCGCTTCTGACGGAAATATGACAGCTGTGAATCCTTAACACAACTGCCATATTGGGGGCAATTGTTAGGGCATGAATTTTATGCTAAGGATCATCTATCCTGAGACTAGGCATGGATCATGGATGCTTAATGGCTGATGCAGAGAGTCTGAGGATCCAGAGTCTGAGGATCACGAGTCTGAGGATCACGAGTCTGAGGATCCAGGATCCTTAACAGAACTTATGTTTTGCACGTTTTTAATGTGTAAATGTAGGTAATGGACGTAGTGGACCATTTCTTTGCTGGAATCTCGTGGAATATGCTTTTAGGCACATGCATATTGAAGAAATAACCGTTAGTGGTGGTCATGGGTGACTTCCACCTTTTTAGGAGAGTTGGTTTCTTGATATTTTCTTATCTTTTTAAGGGGAAACAAGTTCATTAGAGGCACAAGTCGTACACATCACACAAACAACACACAACACTCGAATTCTCTGCAAACACTTAACAAAAACACACACTTACATTAGCAATTCAATGTATTGAGCTTGTTTTCTTCCGAAGTTGTACAAGGATCACTATTGTTTCAGCAATATATTTGGTGATCGGTAGTTTCCATCACCCGAGATTTTTTATGCCGGAGATCATTCATTGATCAAGGGCTTTTTCCTCGTATAAATCTCGGTGTTCATCGTTGATTTCATATACTTGTCGTTCATACAATTAACCAAGCATCATACCTCACAAAATCAGATTTGGTTGCATTATCCTTGTGTGATTTTCGACCAAAACAATGTTGTGTACCTTCGTGATCCTTAACAAGGACCGCACTTACTGCTTTCGAGGATACTGCAAGATATAAGGATAACACATCGCCTTTTTCTGGTTTCATCAAGGCCGGGGCTGAGGATAGGTAATCTTTGAGAGCTTTTAAGGCATTTTCATGCTTCTCCGTCCACTCAAATTTCTTGTTCTTCCTTAGGATATCATAGAATTCTTTGCACTTCTCTGAGGATTTGGATATGAATCTGTTCAAAGCTGCTATCCTGCCTGTTAGCCTTTGAACATCCTTAGCATTGGCCGGAGAATTGATGTTCACTATAGCTTTGATTTGTTCTGGGCTAGCTTCAATGCCTCTCTTTGTCACCATATATCCTAAGAATTTACCTGCTTTAACACCAAAGTGACATTTTGAAGGATTAAGTTTCATGTTATATTTGTCAAGGATATCGAATGCTTCCTCCAAGTCCCTTAGGTGATCCTCAGCTTTTATGGATTTTACCACCATATCATCTATTTAAACCTCCATAGTTTGTCCAATCTGATCCTTGAACATCATATTCACCAGCCTTTGATATGTTGCACCTGCATTTCTTAGTCCGAACGGCATAGCAATATAGCAGTATATACCAGTTGGAGTCATGAATGCTGTATCCTCTTGATCGGATGGTTCCATTTGGATTTGTTGAAATCCAGATGAAGCATCCATAAAAGTTAACAGTTCATGACCCGCAGTTGCATCCACCATGGAGTCAATGTGGGGTAATGGGAAAGGATCCTTGGGACATGCCTTATTTAAATCGGTAAAATCGACACATACCCTCCACTTTCTGTTTTTCTTTTGAACAAAAACCACATTGGCCAACCATCTTGGATACTTGACCTTTCTAATCATACCTGCCCGGAGCAATTTCTCTACCTCTTCTTGGATAATGGCATTTCTTTCCGGTGCAAACTTTCTTCTCCTTTGATGGATTGGTTTGAAGGACTTATCAATGCCAAGTTTGTGAGTGATTACATCTTTAGATATACCAGTCATGTCTTCGTGTTTCCATGCAAAGGTAGTCTTTCTCCTTTTGAGGAAGGATATAAGGTCTTCCTTCATATCGCCAAGGATCCCTGATCCGATATAGATTTTGGATTCAGGATCATCAGGATCCATGAGGACTTCTACCACATCCTACCCTCTTGCCTCCAAGACATCCCTTGGAGGATACTTTGATTGCTATTGCTCCCTTGACTTCGAGGCTGGTTTCATCGATGAAGTATAGCAATTCTTAGCCTCCTGCTGATCACTATCAATCTTCACTATTCCCCAAGGACTAGGGAGCTTCACGCATTGATGGTAGGTAGATGGGACTGCCTTCATATCGTGTATCCAGGGCTAAACCATCGTGATGAGGATCCTGGATATCAACACGATCATCCTCATCAAAGGTTATGACTTTTCCTTCGGAGACACTTGATGTTCGAACGGGTCTTTCTCCATTATCCATTTTAGTTTCCTTTGCATGCCTTTTAGCTGCTGAGAAGGATGTGCCACAAATGTCTGATCCTCCAGAAATAAAGTTTATTACTTGTGCATCTGCTGGAGGGGCTGGAGCCTTCTCAGGGATCCTTTCAGGATCCTGAGTCCTTGACTTTTTTCTTCCCAACAATTCTTTTAGATGCCCCTTGCTCAACAAGTATCCAATTTCCTTTCTCAGTGCAATGCATTCTTCTGTGAGATGCCCAAAATCTTCATGGTATGCACACCACTTTGATTTATCCTTAGTTGCAGCTAGCCTATCATTTTTTCTGGGCTATCTAGCTTTATCACCTAGATTCTGCATCGCAAGGATTAGTTCATTGTTATCAACAGAAAAATAATATTCAGAAATTGGAGGATAATCCTCATCATCCTCTTCTTGATCAACAGCATGCACGTTCTGGTTATCAGATCTGTTGTAGGATCTGAACTTGTTGTTCCTGAATGAGGATCCTTGCTTATCTTGCTTTGAGGATCCTGCTAACCTCTCCTGGATCCTTTTGTCATCCTATAGCCGAATGAACCTAAGTGCCCGGGTTCTTACCTCATCTAAGTTCCTGCATGGTGTCATAACAAGATCATCATAGAACGATGAATCCCTAAGCAATCCCATTTTAAAGGCCTCAACAGCCGTGGCTATATCCAAGTTGGGAATGTCTAAGGATTCTTTACTGAATTTGGTAATGTAATCCCTTAATGATTCATTATGACCCTGGGTTATCCTATATAGATCACTAGTTAATCGTTCAAATTTCCTACTGCATGAGAATTGGCTATTAAACAAATTAACTAGATTAGCAAATGAAGTAATAGAGTAAGGAGGAAGACTTAGCAGCCATTTGAGAGCTGATCCAGTAAGAGTGGATCCGAATCCTTTGCACAGGCATGCTTCCTTTAACCTTTCTGGGATTGGATTGAGCTCCATCCTCTCCCTGTATTGTGCTATGTGTTCTTCAGGATCCGTCGAACCATCATACAGCTTCATAGTTGGAACATGGAACCTCTTGGGTATCTCAGCATCACAGATCAGTGGTGCAAAACGAGATATCCTGTGGCTCCCATCTGCAATCTCTGGGATAGGTTTGACCACTCCTGGAACACTTGTTATCATATCCTTCAACTTTTGCAATTCTCTGGCCATGGCATGATTGATACCTGGATCCTGCATAAGGCCATGGTTAGTAGCATAGGAATTATTAAAAGTGTTACCTCCCATTGGATTCAAATTAGGAAGAATGGATGTTAATCCATATTGTTGGGGCTCTGGAATGATCGAAGGACCAGTAGAAGCATTGGTCTGCATTGGAATAAAATCTCCCTGATGGACATCTGAACTTCCTGTTTGCAAACTCCACAAGGATCCTGGCATCTGGAAGGATCCCTGAAACTGAGATGATCCTGGAACAAGGGAGGATCCTTGAACCTGGGATGATCCTGGAACAAAAGAGGATCCTTGAACCTGGGATGACCCTGGAACAAAAGAGGATCCTTGAACCTGGGATGATCCTAGAACAAAGGAAGATCCTTGAACCTGGAATGATCCTGGAACAAAGGAGGATCCTTGAACCTGGGATGATCCTGGAACAACGGAGGATCCTTGAATCTGCTGCGCTCCTGAGTAACCTCCTGAATTCATGAAGGATCCTATATACTGAGGATAGGATCCTGCTGGCTGGAAATAGGAACCCGATGCCTGAGTCACTGTTGTTGTTCCGTAGTGCACTCCTTTTGGTCCACCCACATATTGAACATCTGGAACCACTGATGGCTGAGAAGTAATCACCGGAGTATCAAAATTCAAAGATTTGGGCACCAGTGGGGAATGATCCTCTCCCGTTTTCTTTTGTTTCTTGAGATCTCCGATTTCTTTGAGAATTCTTTCATTGGTCTTATCCTGTTGCTGTATATGATCCTTCATCTGCAAAATCAAAGTAAACATGTCACTAGTAGTGGGAGTGTAAGAAGCAGAAGAAGTTGGAGGTTTGGAGAAAATTGGAGTTGGTTTCTTCTCGGCATTTTTCTGAGGTCCGGAAGGTGGTGGAGGCAAAGGTGGAATGCCTTGAGATGAATTGACCGCAAACATTCCAGTAGAGGTATTCTTCAATGATGAAGCCATGTATTTGTATGCAATGAACCGGAACGACCACCAACAGAAAAACTTCTTAGGAATGAAGCACCAATTGCCCCACGGTGGGCGCCAAACTGTTTTGGTCAAAAAATCTAATGAGGATAATGCAACCAAACTCTTAGTTACGGGGTATGATGCTTTAAATGTAGAACAATGATAAGGATCACTTCAAGGTAAATTGCACAAACGACACAAGGGTTTATACGGGGAAAAAGCCCTTGATCAAGAGTTGATCTCCGGCACAAAAAACCCCGGGTGATGGAAACTACCGATCACCAAGCTCAAATAAATCAATAAATGTTTACAACTTCGGATAGTAACGAGCTAGGTACAAAGATCACTATTGTGAGATGTGTAAAAGTGAGTGAAAACTAATAAGTGTTCGTCGAGAGCTTCAAGAATGCGATTGTATGAGAGTGTGTGTAGCTGAAAATGGCTTAGTGTTCTAATTCTAGCTCGTCACCCCTTTAAAAATAGAAGTTAGCTACAATAACAAACTATCCGACTTTTGTGCCAAGCTCCCACGTTCTCCACAACGTCCATTTCCAGTCAAACGTGTGCGAAATACCCGTGGAATATTCCATAGTAACGTTGCCAAGACCAAGTCAAGCTTGTTACTCCTGTGAAGTAATACAAAACACAAACAAACAATCGTCAGTATGAGGATCCTTAAAGTGATCCATGATCCTGATCCAGAAGCTCTTCTGAGGATCACTATCTGTCACAGAAGTAAGGATCATTAATTAGGATAACGAATAAGGATCACTAATTGTTAGAAAATCCTCCCCTAACATAAACTGCGGAACTGAAGTTCAAAGCCCTGGGCTGTATAGGAGTGACAGTTTCTTCAACGGGTCTACTCGAGCTAGCTTTTAAGAGTTGTATTTCTCTTAACAGCATTTGGTTAGTTTCCTGTTGCTGCCTCATTTGTTCCTGCACACTTCCAAATAAAGTCAAAATTTCATCATTAGAGGCTAAAACAGGAGCAGATCCCTGGACACTCCGAGTAGGGATAACATCTTGAGGTTGTGAAGAAAACGACATCCTTGGAGGAGGCGGTGGAAGCACCGAACCAGTGGTAGCAGAGGTTGTAGCAGGCATAGTGGAAGAGCTCATGTTTGATCTTGAGGCCATTGTAAACAATGTGGCAAAAAGTTTAGAAAACAGAAAACCGATTAATGATTTTGCAAAGATTTTTAGTAAAAGTAGCACCACTTGCCCCACGGTGGGCGCCAAATTGTTTTGGTCAAAAATTACCTAAGAAATTAAGTGATCAAATTAGTTAAGTGAGGTAGTGTGCTAGAAATACGTGTGAAAAATGTGTTAACAAAATTAAATATGAAAACAGTTTCAGGATACGGCTCAGGATATCGAGCTGTATCTATGATCAAACAATGAGCAAAAATGTAAAGGTGGACACGTGATATACGAGGAAAGCCCTTGATCAATCTAGATCGCCGGCATAAAACCTCGGGAGCTGACAATCGCAGCTGCCTTGTTCTTCTATTGCTTGAATAACCAGGATACAGTGCAGGATGTGGTGCGGATCGACTATGTGTTACAATGAAATTTGAATACAAGTGTGGTGTTTGCAATGAGCTAGAGAGTGAAAGTGTTCGAGAGTGTAAGTGTAAATTGTGTGCCTTAAACTGATCCGCCCCATCTATTTATAGTAAAGATAATATAACAAACTATCCTAAACTTCCGGGATCCACCGAATATTCCTTAATCGAACGTTGTAGACCTGGTCTTTCGGGTTCAACGTCTCTCCTTCAACAAACATGTCCGAGTCTTGAGGAGAAGAAGTCCACTTGACCGTTAGCAAGTCTCAGCCTTTAACCTGCACGTGGTTAATTCGATAAACCCCAGGATATCGCCCACGATGTTAGCAATATCCTCTTCCAGCATCCTGGTCACAAATAAACAATTAAAGGCAGGATATTAGTCAGGATATGCATGCTTAGAAAATGAGCCATAACAGTACCTCTTAAAGATATAGAGGTAAATGAACAACTCAAGTTTGTAGAAAGGCCTCTACAGATTGAAGACAGGAAGGTCAAGAACCTCAAGCATAAGAGACTAGTTCTTGTCAAAGTGAAGTGAGACTCCAAAAGAGGACCTGAGTATACATGGGAGCTTGAATCTGAAATGCAAAGAAAATATCCACACTTGTTCCAGTAGATCTCGAGGACAAGCTCTAAAACAAGGTGGGGAGGATGTAACAATCCTCAACAAAATCGTCACCCTCATATTATTTCCGACACCCTAGTATATTTTAAAATATCCCATTATGTCCCAAAATACACACCGTATGTGAAAACCGAGCCCGAAATACAGTATAGCATTAAAAATAAATTAAAAACTGAATTTTTAAAGTTGAGGCGGGCCGCGTAAAGGACCCTTAACCCTTACGCGGGCCGCATGAACTTAAAAACCTGGCAAAGCCCGGTGCGGCCACGTGGCCCAACACCCAGCAGACCTATGTGATGACCCAGCCCAGCTACGCTTTGACCTGGGGTCAAAGCGGGCCGCGTAGGCCCTTCTCTTCTGTTACGCGGGTCGCGAGAGAACCATATTTAGCAACAATAAATAGAATGCATCGGATCTTCAGTCTGTTCGTCCAAATTTCTTTTCTCAATCTCAATATTAAGTAGTAGAAGTTATACTCGGGTTTTATACCCCCTAATTAGCGAAGTTCTGCTCCGTGGTAAGTATTATAACCCCTGGATACGTATTAGATACGTTGCCCGATTGATCTAGGGTTCCGTAACGGCTGTCGTGGTTCTGCCCGACGTAGTCGTTGGAATGCCGTCTCGGGGAGGGTATTACTAATGTTAAAATGGGTTATTATACTAACACGTGTGCATTTGTGTAAATTATAGATTGTCACCAGGAAATCCTTACGGAAAATCTAAGACAGCAATGCGAGTTGATCCACTTTTTGTTAACTGTTTTTACAAAACCTTAAATACTTTTCCATGCGAATAACAGTTATTGAGTATTTGTAAGAATACAATTATGATGAGTATGTTGGGGTTTTGTATACAAAATTTGTTACCACCTGGTCAACGAGTAACATTTCCACAAGTCTGGTTCGACAGTACCATGGATGTTAATTGATATGTCTTGGAAACAAATATAATTGCGGGATCGCCCTCAATACTGTACACTGGGATTTTGTCACACCCCCAAAATCCACACGCGGAGTATCACCGCTTGGAGGCGTGACTGACCAGGATCAAGCCACCAATCATATTGAACAAACATGTAAGTAAACATAATTCAACAAACCAATACGAAAGGTGTTCAAAAACCAAAGCATAGTTATGTGTTTAGCGGAAGCATAATTTGTAAAACCCATAGCAAGTATTAAATATGAAATAAAGTAATATCTAAAGCATGGCACAAATCGCCATGTCCCACAACGACCGTTCCTCCCTGTGCAAGCTCCATGGGTACCTAATGACCTGCAAGGCATGTAGCAACGAATCAACAACAAAGTTGAGCGAGTTCACAGTTGGTTGTTGGTTTTAGTTGTTCCAAAAATAGTTCCTTTAACTGGCATCCCTGCCGTGGGGGTTACCCCATATTTGAAAATGTAAGTTGTTTAACCCATTAATTCTGGCAATCCAGCCGTGGGGGCTACCCCATGATAGTTATCTGGCGTTTCGGCCGTGGGGGCTACCCCATGTATTACAAGACCACGCGTATCGACTGCTACGAAAATGTAAGAGGTGCCCTAAGTCAATGTCTATCAGCATTGACCCTTTGCCCATAGTCCATTAGTACACGCCCGTCTGACTGGCACGGTGTGAGGTTTGTTAAACCTAATAGCGCTATTAACTAATGACCCGCTCGCCCTAGGCCTCGGCGATTAAGTCGATAATTGAGGGACTTCCTTTGATGGAGGTGATGGTCTTAAGATCGTGTACGTAGGCTTTACGTACGTGCCCTTCAATCCGAGGACAGTAGTAAGTATAACTGTACGTAGGTTTTACGTACGTGCCCTTCAACCGAGGACAGTAACAATTAGTTTAACAGTAATAGTTGTACGAGTAATTATTCCATCCCATTCCCAACCCCTGGGAATCCCATGCCTTGGCTAGTGTGAACTCACCTTGGTTTGCTCGGTATGCTAGAGTATGTGTTCACAAGAAATCAGTCAAGTCCTATAGTGCACGTATACTCAATCAGTTCACGTTCGTAATATTTCACATGTAACTATCATCACAGTAGTATCACAGAATGTGTTTGGTAGTTTATCATACATCACATAACAGTTAATCACATGTGCACAATTCGTGTTTCACATAACAGTCTTTCACAGTTTATATTAGCATATTATCCAATAACATACTTAATACTGTTACTGCCTTAGCATAGTTAATGAACCATAACATGGTTGGATCAGAACTAACCGAGTTAACATATGTAATAAGGTTAACATACTTAACATGGTTTGATATTTATAACAGAGAGTCACATGCTTAACAGTATTAACAGACTAAACAGGCTTGACAACTAACAGAGTTAATATATTAACTGAATTAATAGACTGAGTAATTAAACTAACAAGGTTATTTTCTTAACAGAGTTACCCACTTAACAGGGTTAACTAACTAACAAGGTTAACAGCAAACAATGGAACAGAATTGCCCATGTGGCGAAATCCCTATTTGGCCGAAGTCCCTTAGTGTGGACGAAAACACTTGGGCCAAGTCACTTGGGTTTTCGTTGACACTTTCATCATCAACAACAGCAGATTACGAATCCCTAAACCCTAATGATCATCAAACAATCATGCCGACATAATCATTCTGTCATAACAAGTAATCATCCCACAAACAATTAATATAATTATCATATTTTATGCACTGAATCCATCCACTAGTTCATCAATCATAAACCAATCATCATGAAATTAAACAATCAATATTCAAATAGCCAACCATGGCCGACATGTGTTGTCTGCTATCATGCTGCTATTTGACCAAACACCTGTTACTCATCTACTATCATGACATTACATAATAAGACAACCAACATTAATTGTACATAGACCATGTGTATCACATATGATTATATGGATTCCTAGCATGCAAATCAATTCGATCATAAGCTCATACATATATAATCATGATAACAGTCAATACGGAAAACCAAACAAACGATTAATAATGATTTCGATCCAACAGTCATCGGTAGAAGATAACTAACCCAAACAGAAAGCACAACGAATATGTGAGGAGGCTTCGAAATCCTAGATTTGCCGTCATACAGGGATGATGAGAGAGGGATAGTTAGGGTTTGCTAGTTATCGATTACATACGCACAGGTTAAGGTTAAATGAAGTTCATATATGATTCACTTCTGGGCCGAAGCCCAGTTGTTGTTTTCGGCTGTGCGGAGTGGACGAAAACACTCAAGTGTTTTCGAACACAAGGTGTTTTCGTGGGTGAGGATTTCAGCTAGAGTTCCACTATCTAGATTCACTTATTCAATCACATAACCCATACAATATGTATTGCCTCTATACACATAATATATACACTACAAATTAAAGTCAATACATGTATCCACATCAAATAATTATAAAACACACTTGCAATTAAGTCGGGTAAAGACCTTGAAAACTCGGGTTGTCACATTATCCCCAACTTGAAAGAAATTTCGTCCCGAAATTTAGCACGTGGTTACTGAGGAAACTAGTTGTGTTGCGTAGTTTACTGGTTTTCCTGGGGTGTCACATCATCCCCCCGTTGATTTGGAATTTCGTCCCGAAATTCTGTAGTAGCTTCAGCCTCAGTAGTGGTTACACTGTTACCGAATAACTGGGGATACTTAAGTGTCATTTGGTCTTCTCGTTCCCAGGTGAACTCTGGGCCACGACGGGAGTTCCAACGAACTCGAACAAGGGGTATTCTGGTGTTCTTGAGGACCTTAACATCCCGGTCCGTGATTTCAACAGGTTCTTCGACGAAATGCAGCTGTTCGTCAATAGTGAGCTCCTTTAAAGGAACTATGTGGGTCTCATCTGACAAACACTTCTTCAGATTCGACACGTGAAAGACGTTGTGAACTGCACTGAGTTCAGCTGGTAAATTTAGTCTGTAGGCTACTTTGCCTATTTTCTCAATGACTTCGAAAGGTCCAACGTATCGTGGGTTAAGTTTGCCCCGTTTCCCAAAACGAACCACACCCTTCCAGGGTGAAACTTTGAGTAGTACCCGCTCCCCAACCTGGAGCTCTAATGGTTTTCTGCCCTTATCGGCATAGACTTTCTGACGGTCACGGGCCGCCGCCATTCGTTGTCGTATCTGAGCAATTTTCTCTGTTGTCTCAACCACATGTTCTGGACCAGTAATCTGACTATCCCCCACCTCTGCCCAACAAAGAGGTGACCGGCATTTACGCCCGTATAATGCCTCAAATGGAGCAGCTTTAATGTTGGTGTGGTAGCTGTTGTTGTACGAGAACTCCACTAACGGGAGATGTTTTTCCCAGCCGTTGCCGAAATCGATCACACATGCACGAAGCATGTCTTCTAAAGTTTGAATAGTGCGCTCAGACTGTCCATCCGTCTGAGGGTGATAAGCTGTGCTCATATCTAATCGTGAGCCAAAGGACTTGTGCATTGCTTGCCACAGTTCTGATGTAAAACCTGCATCTTGATCCGAGATAATAGAGGTGGGCACCCCGTGCCTCGAGACGACTTCCTTAAGATATATGTCTGCTAGGGTGGAGAACTTATCCGTTTCCTTGATAGCCAAGAAGTGAGCAGACTTTGTGAGTCGATCCACGATCACCCAAATAGTATCGTTCCCACGCTGAGATCTAGGCAGGCCAGTAACAAAATCCATGGAGATTTGCTCCCATTTCCATTATGGTATCTCTGGTTGTTGAAGTGGGCCTGAAGGTTTCTGGTATTCCGCCTTGACTCTCGCACAAGTCAAACACTTGCTAACGTATGCTGCTATGTGGGCCTTCATGCTAGGCCACCAATATGTAGTTTTGATGTCGTGGTACATTTTATCCGAACCAGGATGTACCGAGTAGCGAGACTTGTGTGCCTCATCCATCACAAGTTCTCGTAAGCTGCCATAAAGTGGGACCCAGATGCGTCATGTGACGTAGTAAGCACCGTCTTCCTTTTGTTCTAAGCGTTGCCTTTAGCCGCGTAGGGCTTCAGCCCTGACGTTTTCTGGTTTCAATGCTTCTACCTGAGCATCCCGTATCTGAGAAGGAAGACTAGACTGTATAGTGAGTTGTAAAGCTCGTACGCGCTTGGGATCAGTGTCCTTTCGACTAAGAGCGTCAGCCACAACATTGGCTTTGCCTGGGTGGTACCTGATCGAGCATTCGTAGTCATTCAATAGTTCGACCCATCGTCGTTGTCGCATATTCAGTTTCTTCTGTTTAAAGATGTGTTCGAGGCTTCTGTGATCGGTGTAGATGGCACACTTGGTGCCATACAGATAGTGTCGCCATATCTTAAGCGCAAAAATAACAGCTCCCAGCTCTAAGTCGTGCGTAGTGTAGTTTCTTTCATGAACCTTGAGTTGGCGCGAGGCGTAGGCTATAACCTTATCCCGTTGCATCAATACACTACCAAGACCCTGAATTGATGCGTCGCAGTAAACCACGAAGTCGTCTGTGCCCTCTGGCAATGAAAGGATAGGTGCACTGCAAAGTCTATCCTTCAAGTGCTGAAACGCTAACTCCTGTGCATTTCCCCAACGATAAACAACTTCTTTCTACGTTAGTGAGGTGAGAGGCTGCGCAATCTTGGAAAAATCCTTAATAAACCTCCTGTAGTAACCTGCCAATCCCAAGAATTGGCGAATTTCCGTTGGCGTACTAGGTGCAGGCCAGCCCTTGATCGACTCTACCTTGGATGGATCAACGTGAATCCCACCCTCGTTCACCACATGGCCTAAGAAATGGACTTCCCGAAGCCAGAAGTCACATTTTGAAAACTTGGCGTACAGCTGTTCTGTTCGAAGGAGTTCCAAAATGAGTCGTAAATGTTGCTCGTGTTCCTCCTGACTCTTCGAATAGATCAGGATGTCGTCGATGAATACAATGACGAACTTGTCTAAGTAAGGCTTGGACACTCGATTCATCAAGTCCATGAAGACCGCAGGTGCGTTTGTCAGCCCAAAAGGCATGACCAAAAACTCATAGTGTCCATAACGGGTTCTAAAGGCTGTTTTGGAGACGTCCTCTTCTCGGACTCTCAGCTGGTGATATCCTGATCTCAAATCAGTCTTTGAATAGTAGCTCGACCCTTGCAGCTGGTCGAACAAGTCGTCAATACGTGGAAGAGGGTAGCGATTCTTCACAGTCACCTTGTTGAGCTCACGATAGTCGATGCACATTCTGAAAGTACCGTCTTTCTTCTTCACGAATAGCACTGGAGCTCCCCAGGGCGATGAGCTAGGACGAATAAAACCCTTATCCAAGAGTTCTTGTAGTTTCATAGAGAGTTCCTTCAACTCTGATGGAGCTAAACGATACGGTGCACGAGCTATGGGCGCTGCTCCAGGAGCTAGCTCGATTTGGAACTCGACCTGGCGATGAGGCGGGAGGCCAGGTAGTTCCTCAGGAAAAACCTCAGGATAATCGCGTACAATCGGAAAGTCTTCTATCTTTTTCTCTTTCTTCGAGGTGTCGGTAACGAGAGCCAGAAAAGCAGTGTGGCCCTTACGCAAACACTTTTGGGCCTTAAGGGAAGAAATGATGCTCACAACAACACCACTCTTTTCGCCACGAATCATGAGAGGTTCATCGCCTGGACGAGGAATACGGACAATCTTTTCGTTGCAAAGAATCTCTGCTTGATGTTGGGATAACCAGTCCATCCCTATGACAACGTCGAAACTACCCAGAGTGATAGGAAGGAGGTCGATCGAGAAAGTGTGGTCAGTAAGAACAAGATTACAACCCTTGACTACGTGTGTGACCTCTATACTTTTACCATTAGCTAACTCTACAGCGTGTTTGGGGTTCAAAGGTGTTGGGGTACGCTTAAGTAGTTGACTAACTTTTTGAGACACATAACTAGTATCAGCACCCGAATCAAATAAGACAGTAACGTAAAAGTCGTCGAGAAGGAACTTACCCGTCACAACATTGGGATCATTCCTCGCTTCTCCATTGCCAATAACGAACGCACGACCCCTTGCTCCATTGCCGTTGTTACCCCCGTTGTTTCCATTCCCCTGATTGTTGTGATTGTTGTTAGGGTTCCTGTTCAGCTGGGGACAATCTCTCTTGAAGTGGCCTTCAGCTCCACACTGAAAGCACCCTTTGTTGTCTCGTTGTTGCTGTCGTTGATTTTGTGGAGCTGGTGGCTGTTGTCGCTGGTTCTGATTTGCAGGTCGTAAGCTCCTACAATCCTTAGCTTCGTGACCCAACTTAAGACACCTCTGGCAACGATTCTTGTTGCACTGACCACTGTGGTGTTTGTTGCATCTGCTGCACTTTGGAAGATTCCCTCGATAACCACTTTGCCCTTGGCTACCCGAAGATTGCTGACCAGGGATCTTAAAATCTTCAGTTCTTCTTTGTTGGGACTGGGACTGAACAGAAGTCGAACCTCTGCTTGAAGCTCCATCCCATTTACGTTTGTTATCACTGGGAGTTTCAGAGGTAGCTGTAGCACTAATACGTTTTGGTAACTTGTTCTGTTCCACCGCCTGATCAGTGAGACGGTGAGCCAACTGAACAACCTGCTGGTAAGTGGCGAGGTTTGCTGAAGTCGCATGACTTTGGATCTCCGGCACTAGACCCTTGAGATAAAGTTCGATATGCTTAATTGGAGGGTCCACCATAATAGGACACAGTAATGCGAGCTCATTCTATCTCTTCGTAAACGCCTCAATTTCTGACCCCGTCATCTTGAGGTTGAAGAACTCGACTTCCAACTTATGGATGTCATCATGACTGCAATATTCTTCCTTGATCATTTCTTTGAAATTGTTCCATGGGGTGGCGTTAGCAGCAACCAACCCCAGCATTTGGACCTGAGCTTTCCACCATGTGAGGGCTAAACCCTCGAGAGTACCGGTAGCATACTTCACCCTGCGTGCCTCAGGGCATTCGCACATTTCGAACACAGACTCTAGTTTCTCAAACCAGTGGAGGAGACCTATGGCTCCTTCAGTGCCGCTGAATGTAGTTGGACGACAGTCCATGAAAGTTTTGAAGGTGCAAACAGGTTGTTGACCTGTTGTGTAAGAATCAGTACAAGGTTAAACACAAGAGTTGGTTTAGGAATCTAGGATCTAAAGATCCTAGTGTGAGTTACAACTGCAGGGTATACCTCCTGCTTGTGCGGCTGCAACTGCCGCAGCAACTTGTTCGTTAATGAGAGCCGTCAACTGGGCTTGTGTCAAGTTAATGCGTCCAGCCATGATCTTCATAGCAAAGGTAACATAAGTAAGAGAGGTTCGCGAATAGTGCGATGTCAGAAGAGAGTGAGCACACAAGTGTTCTCAAGCAATAGAGGTTATGTGTATCTAAGCATACCATGAGCAAGTTCTATGTAATTCTAGCAAGTAGGAAATAAAACATATACCATATTACCTAGGATGTTGAGTCTTGCACGTGGAGCGAGGCGTCGTTGTGGATCGTTGAGCACTGTACAGGTTATAGTCTGGTTTTAATAAAAATGTTTTCCCCTTATTAAAACCGAGTTCTCTATAACCAATGGCTCTGATACCAATCTGTCACACCCCCAAAATCCACACGCGGAGTATCACCGCTTGGAGGCGTGACTGACCAGGATCAAGCCACCAATCATATTGAACAAACATGTAAGTAAACATAATTCAACAAACCAATACGAAAGGTGTTCAAAAACCAAAGCATAGTTATGTGTTTAGCGGAAGCATAATTTGTAAAACCCATAGCAAGTATTAAATATGAAATAAAGTAATATCTAAAGCATGGCACAAATCGCCATGTCCCACAACGACCGTTCCTCCCTGTGTAAGCTCCATGGGTACCTAATGACCTGCAAGGCATGTAGCAACGAATCAACAACAAAGTTGAGCGAGTTCACAGTTGGTTGTTGGTTTTAGTTGTTCCAAAAATAGTTCCTTTAACTGGCATCCATGCCGTGGGAGTTACCCCATATTTGAAAATGTAAGTTGTTTAACCCATTAATTCTGGCAATCCAGCCGTGGGGGCTACCCCATGATAGTTATCTGGCGTTTCGGCCGTGGGGGCTACCCCATGTATTACAAGACCACGCGTATCGACTGCTACGAAAATGTAAGAGGTGCCCTAAGTCAATGTCTATCAGCATTGACTCCTTGCCCATAGTCCATTAGTACACGCCCGTCCGACTGGCACGGTGTGAGGTTTGTTAAACCTAATAGCGCTATTAACTAATGACCTGCTCGCCCTAGGCCTCGGCGATTAAGTCGATAATTGAGGGACTTCCTTTGATAGAGGTGATGGTCTTAAGATCGTGTACGTAGGCTTTACGTACGTGCCCTTCAATCGGAGGACAGTAGTAAGTATAACTGTACGTAGGTTTTACGTACGTGCCCTTCAACCGAGGACAGTAACAATTAGTTTAACAGTAATAGTTGTACGAGTAATTATTCCATCCCATTCCCAACCCCTGGGAATCCCATGCCTTGGCTAGTGTGAACTCACCTTGGTTTGCTCAGTATGCTAGAGTATGTGTTCACAAGAAATCAGTCAAGTCCTATAGTGCACGTATACTCAATCAGTTCACGTTCGTAATATTTCACATGTAACTATCATCACAGTAGTATCACAGAATGTGTTTGGTAGTTTATCATACATCACATAACAGTTAATCACATGTGCACAATTCGTGTTTCACATAACAGTCTTTCACAGTTTATATTAGCATATTATCCAATAACATACTTAATACTGTTACTGCCTTAGCATAGTTAATGAACCATAACATGGTTGGATCAGAACTAACCGAGTTAACATATGTAATAAGGTTAACATACTTAACATGGTTTGATATTTATAACAGAGAGTCACATGCTTAACAGTATTAACAGACTAAACAGGCTTGACAACTAACAGAGTTAATATATTAACTGAATTAATAGACTGAGTAATTAAACTAACAAGGTTATTTTCTTAACAGAGTTACCCACTTAACAGGGTTAACTAACTAACAAGGTTAACAGCAAACAATGGAACAGAATTGCCCATGTGGCGAAATCCCTATTTGGCCGAAGTCCCTTAGTGTGGACGAAAACACTTGGGCCAAGTCACTTGGGTTTTCGTTGACACTTTCATCATCAACAACAGCAGATTACGAATCCCTAAACCCTAATGATCATCAAACAATCATGCCGACATAATCATTCTGTCATAACAAGTAATCATCCCACAAACAATTAATATAATTATCATATTTTATGCACTGAATCCATCCACTAGCTCCCTGGTTTCTTTGATCATGTGCTTCAAATGTGTGGTGCTTTCACATTCTCGGGTCCTGAAGATCTTGCTCTAGCAATAAAGTTGAGGTGGCTTAAAAATAAGATTAAAGCATGGTTGAAAGTGGAAAAAGGAAACAGCCAGGGTATATATGATGAGAAAAAAAAGAGGTTGGCTATTATAGAACACCTGGCGGAGGAAAGAATGTTGGTGGAGGAGGAGTTAGCTGACAGGGCAGAATGTAGAAACTTTATGGCTGAATTTGACAGATTAAAGCAAATAGACTTGAGACAAAAATCCAGATCCAAGTGGGCTATCGAGGGGGATGAAAATTCAGCTTTTTTCCACCAGGTTATTAATTCAAATATTAGCACGAATCGGTTGAACGGGTTGATGGTCGACGGAGTTTGGATTACGAATCCGGTGGCCATAAAGGAGACTTTGTTCGAGTTCTTCGATCACCAATTTACTGAACCTATGAATGTTAGACCAAAATTGGTTTGTCCGAATTTGGCTTCCATATCGGATAACGATGCCTCGATGTTGGAGAACCCATTTACGGTGGAGGAAATCAAAACAGCGGTGTGGGATTGTGATGGGGAACGCGCCCCTGGTCCGGACGGTTTTAATTTCAAGTTCATGAAGAGGTGTTGGGTAGGGATTCGGGATGATTTGGTAAAGTTGTTCAACAAATTCTATGACACGGGGACTTTGAATTCTAGCTGCACTTCCTCATTTTTGGCCTTGATTCCAAAAATTAAAGATCCCGTGAGTCCAAAAGATTTCAGGCCTATTAGTCTCATCGGTGTCATCAATAAGGTGATATCCAAAGTTCTTGTTAACAGACTTAAAAGAGTGGTGGGGGGTTTGATTTCCGAACAACAATCGGCGTTCCTGGCAGGTAGAAATATTATGGATGGGCCACTCATCCTCAATGAAGTCTACAGTTGGCTAAAAAAGACTAAGCGTAGTGCTATGTATTTTAAAGTCGATATTAATAAGGCGTATGATTCCGTGAACTGGGCTTTCCTTGATTCGATTATGCTTCAGATGAAATTTCCGAACAGGTGGCGGTCTTGGGTGATGGCGACTTTGTATTCAGCTAGAGCTTCAGTTTTGGTAAATGGATCACCAACCCGTGAGTTTAAATGCTCACGGGGGCTCCGACAGGGTGATCCTTTATCACCTTTCTTGTTTGTAATCGTAATGGAAGCTCTCACCGGGATCATGAAGAAAGCGACTTCGATTGGTTTGTTTAGTGGGATAAAAATAACAAATGAGGGGCCACCTTTGTCTCACTTGATCTATGCGGATGACGTGTTGTTTATCGGGGATTGGTCTCTATCGAATGTATATAATTTGAGGTGGATTTTGAGGTGCTTTCATCTTGTTTCCGGTTTAAAAGTCAATCTCGAAAAGTGTAGCATTTTCGGTGTAGGAGTCAATGAGGCGGCAGTCCAAGGTATGGCACATAGTCTGAAATGTAGACAAGGTACGTTCCCTTTCAAGCATCTTGGTTTATTGGTTGGGGCAAATATGAACTTGGCTAGAAATTGGAAAACAGTGATTGATATTTTTAAGAGTAGGCTATCAATTTGGAAAGCAAAGACACTGTCATATGGCGGTAGAATCACTTTAATTAAATCAGTTTTGAATGCGCTACCAACGTATTATCTATCGTTGTTTAAAGCACCGCTGAAAGTTCTAGATGCCTTGGATAAGATTCGTAGAGTTTTCTTTTGGGGCGGCTCTGAAGAGAAAGCCAAAATGAACTGGGTAGCGTGGGATAGAACAATAGCACCTATTGAATATGGGGGGTTGGGCTTTGGATCACTCAGGGACGCTAACTTAGCTATGTTAGCGAAGTGGTGGTGGAGATTTAAATCGGAGAAAACGGGTTTGTGGCGTAGAATTGTTTGGGCTATACATCACAATTCAAGGAAATGGAACGATATCCCGGTAAAGATCTTAGTTGCAGGTCCATGGAAGAATATTTATAATATTTGGCAGCCTCTCTTAGTTGCAGGAATTGATATTAAAAGAGCTTTTACAGCAGTTGCGGGCAATGGCAAAAATATACAATTTTGGTTAGATACTTGGATAGACTCAGAACCCCTATACCGTAAGTTCCCAGCACTGTTTAAAGAGGAAAGGCTGAAAGATTGCTTGGTTGCGGACAGGTGGAGCAGCAGTGATATTGGCCCGGTTTGGGATTGGGCCTGGTCTCAGTCTGTCCTCGGTCCAGAAGTCATCGGTCAGTTCCAACAATTGTTATCACTCTTAAGTTGCCGGCCCATGAATGCAGGCCCCGATAATTGGAAATGGATTTACGAACCGGATGGTGCCTTCACGGTTGCTAGTATTAAAAACATATTAAGTTCTGCTGGACGTAGCAGCCCCGAATTTGTCTTCGAATGGAACAACTGGGTCCCAAAGAAGGTCTGTATTGTAGCATGGAGGGCTGAAATGGAGCGGTTGCCGACTAAAAGTGCATTGGCGAGGCGAAATGTACCGGTTCCGAACCAAATGTGTGTTTTTTGTGGCGATTATGTAGAATCATGTGATCACATATTTGTATCGTGTCATTTTGCACAAGCGGTATGGCAGAACTTGGCGACTTGGATTAGGTTGCAACCGATCATAGCATTCGGATTTAAGGACCTTCTCACACTTCATGGCTCAAGCTCGGGCTCAAGGAGGAGAAAAGTCATTCATGCTATAATTCTGGTGGGCATTTGGTGTATATGGAAGACGCGGAACAGCATAGTATTCAGGCAAGAGACACCAAACTGGACGAGAACCCTGGACGAGATAAAGTCGATGGCATTTTTATGGATTAAGAATCGGTCAAAAGTAAATACATTGACATGGGAAAATTGGAGTCGGTTTAATTTAGGTGTTATGTAAGGTTACAATAATGTTTGGTTTGGTTTTTCTTGGTGTAATATGTTGTATATTTGGTGTGTAGCTCCTTGCTACTATGAATAAAATTTTATGTCGGCCGTTCAAAAAAAAAAAGTTCATCAATCATAAACCAATCATCATGAAATTAAACAATCAATATTCAAATAGCCAACCATGGCCGACATGTGTAGTCTGCTATCATGCTGCTATTTGACCAAACACCTGTTACTCATCTACTATCATGACATCACATAATAAGACAACCAACATTAATTGAACATAGACCATGAGTATCACATCAGATTATATGGATTCCTAGCATGCAAATCAATTCGATCATAAGCTCATACATATATAATCATGATAGCAGTCAATACGGAAAACCAAACAAACGATTAATAATGATTTCGATCCAACAGTCATCGATAGAAGATAACTAACCCAAACAGAAAGCACAACGAATATGTGAGGAGGCTTCGAAATCCTAGATTTGCCGTCGTACAGGGATGATGAGAGAGGGATAGTTAGGGTATGCTAGTTATCGATTACATACGCACAGGTTAAGGTTAAATGAAGTTCATATATGATTCACTTCTGGGCCGAAGCCCAGTTGTTGTTTTCGGTTGTGCGGAGTGGACGAAAACACTCAAGTGTTTTCGAACACAAGGTGTTTTCGTGGGTGAGGATTTCAGCTAGAGTTCCACTATCTAGATTCACTTATTCAATCACATAACCCATACAATATGTATTGCCTCTATACACATAATATATACACTACAAATTAAAGTCAATACATGTATCCACATCAAATAATTATAAAACACACTTGCAATTAAGTCGGGTAAAGACCTTGAAAACTCGGTTTGTCACAGATTTGTTTTAGTTAAACTTGATTAAACTGGGATTCACTCACCAGTATTTCCCACTGACAAATGTTTTTAAAACGCGTTTCAGGTAACAAACTGTGAAAGCCAAATAGAAGCTAGCTGGACAGCACTGAAGGATTGGAAAAGTGGCAATAAAGTTACCTAAAAATAAAACAGATGTTTTTATTAAATAAATAGGATTTATTCCTATGAAAACATGTGTACTATAAACTTGGGTTTTAACCCATTTGTTTAATACTATGAAAATGTGGTATTTTACTCTGATCAAATATTTCCTAACTACGGTCCTGATGAAAAATTCCGCTGCCAAATTAGACAATACAAGATACCACCGAAACTGGCTCGTGGCCGCCCGCTCCCGGGAAATCAGGGATCGGGGGTTGCGGCAGTAATAAGCTCTTCTATCTCCTGATCTCTAAGAGCAAGGGTAGCGCAGGTATGTAGCTCTCTTTGTTCACTCCTCTCCCTATGAGAACGCGCCTCATCACGTGCAGCTTCGGCTTCAGCCTTCTCTTTTTTCAGTCTCTCAATCTCTGCATCTTGTTTCTTTAATTTCTCAATTTCAGCTTTAAGATTATTGATGACATTACGAAGACTCATTTTCTCAGCATTATCTTTCTCGCAAATCTCTTTCCAATTTTTGCGCTCCTTGGAAAGAAGGGCAGCTTCAGCTTCTGCTTTTCTCTTCCATCCCGCAACTGACCATTCCTCATTTTTCCGGCCCTGATCAAACTTGGCCTGGTCAGTTTCCAACGCAGCTTTCAACTGGGCTACTCGGGCTTCATCCTCTGCAGCTTTCTTCTTGGACGCCTTAAAAGCAGCCTACACCTTATGCATACTGTGCCATTCACGCACTATACGGTGCGTAGTGGATGTGTAGCTAGCAGCCTCTTCGAGATAGGCATGATAAGTCTGCTCATGAGGACGCCTTCTTGGAACTTAATCTCCCCAGGAGGAAAGGTTCCTTGCAACCACTCTCGGCATACATGACAATCAGAGAAAGTGTCACCCTTTTTCAACTTCCACACCGGCGCATGAACTTCATCTGTCTGTTTCTCTGAATAGCATCTGTAGTAATAATCCCCCGGAGTTTCATCCGAGCGAATAGGAGAATTTTCATCAGCTTGAACAAAAGAACCCTGGTTCCCACCAGGATTCTTCTCAATATTCTCAGGAACAGAACCAAAGGCCGCGGAAGGAGAACTTGCTATAGGAATCTCTTGAGCAGGTTTTCCTTTCTCCAAATCTCGCGTAACAAATACTGGAGATTGTGAAGGCCCATCATCAACATCCGCAGCCTCCGGGCTATTAACTTTCTCCGAGTTCTCAGCAACATCAGTAGGGTTTTCAACCTCAGGGTTCCCTACCCCAGCAGTCTTCTCCGCCGCATTATCAGCAGCTTCAGTACTCTCTAACTGCTCGCTAATAGGGGCGAGAGGAGGAGAGGGCGGAAGATCCTCATTAACCACGGATGATGGCTCCGTGGGAATAGCAGAACTTGGCTTTTCTGCAGAAAAAAAATATATGTTACAAACATTTGACGCGCATAAAAGAGAAACAAAAGGGAAACGCCTACCAAGAACCGGGTCTGCAATAAAGGCATCTAAATTGCCTCTTCTGGTGATTTTCTTCTTCTGAACCTTCTTGGTCGGTTGACCATCAGCATCAGCATAAGTTTGTTTCCTTTTTCCCGCTTTCTTCCTCACTAAATGCTCAGGACTCGACTCTAAATCAATAGGGTCACCGGCGCAAGACCTTCCAATGAGTCAGATACCACCTCATAATCACACCACGAGTCAGAGGAACGGCGCATACATTTCTTATCTCATCTCACATTTTTTGCCTTGGAGGATTTAGTTTCTTCCATATCACGTTTCTTCGACGCGGCGGCAGCAGCAGGCGCGCGCTTTTTCTTTTCAGGGCCAATGCCCAGGTTAGTCAACTCACCTACTCAAACAAGAACACCACAATGTTACCCACGCGCAAGGAATAATACGGCAACATAAAAACAAAGATAAATACTCACCAACACCACTTGAGGGCTGCGCAGGCAGGTCCTCATCGCGTGGGAAAACCAAATTTCTGGCGATGCGATGATACCAGAGCTCCTCATCGGGTTTCTTGGAAATAGTAGCCATCTTCCCACCTTCTCTCTCAAAAGCAACAACATGCAAAGAAACGACTGCACAAAGAGAGAAGAGAAGACAAGTTCAAAAAAAAAAAGGAAGAGTAGATCCAGAGTCTTACTCTTATCGCCCTCCATCTATACCGTCCTCTCTATTCATCCACCAACAGAGGCTCATAACAACACCGACCAGGGTTTTCTCTGGCAAGGCAATCAAAGAAACATCCTTTAGATCTTGGTACCATTTCTCTGAAAGAGGAGTTTGTATCGTCTCTGTTGCAGCCTCCTCTCTACCCCTAAATACCATTTTCATCGGAATCACTCCGACCTTAATAAAGAAAAACTTCTGTTTCCAGCCATGAAACGACTTTGGGGGTTGTAGCAAGATCTTCTTTGCAGATGCCCTTTGCATAAACGAGTAGAACCCCTGAGAACAGTTCATCTGATGAAATACTCGAAATCGAGTAACCGTCGGTTCAATGTGCATCGTACGACAGATAAACTCAAAATGACGAACCCTAACCATCCCAATAGGGTGCATCTGAGAAATATGGAACTTGTAATAAGCAAGAATTTCAAGAAAAAACTTCGTCACAGGCAATCGAAAATTGCCTAGGGAGAAGAAATCCCAGAACAAAGTGATATAACCGGCCGGAGCATCCGCCGCTGTTTGACCCTCATCAGGGTACCGAGCATCCCAACTTTCCGGAAATCTAAAGTTTCGAATCAAACCATCAAAGGTTTCCATAGACCACTTCAATGGTGGAAGTTCGACAACCATCTCTTCAGCAGAATTTTCGTGATGGTCTCCGGTTGACATAGAAGGGAAAAATTACAAAATTCTCTCAAGAAACTGACAAGGGAGACGAAGAAGAAAAGGTTTTTCGAAAAGGAAATGATTGACAAAAATAGGCAATGGGGGAATTTATATACCCACCGCCTTAAAAACCTAGATAACTGCAATAAACACCTTTTTCAGAGTTGACACGGTTATCCAAGCATCAAAGGCGAGTGGGAATAAGCAGCGACTCAAGTTCACGCGCGCGTAAGAACCACGTTCAACAAACATACAACTGACAGCGACAGCCTGTCACTCGTCAACAGTCATCACTGCACCTTTTCACCTGCCAAAGTCAAGATTTTCAAAATCAAAATCATGAGTAAAGTATCTTCTCCAAAAAGATTCTCTACGTTCGCACCAAAAACTCTACCTTAAGAGCACCCATCTCTCATAGTCCAGTGCTCCACTTATTTGCATAAGAGCAACACTAGACTGGGGGAACTTGAAGGGGTAAGGTCCCAAAAACCTTGCTTCAAGTACTTGGGACCATACCATAACCTCGTCAATAAACCCTCTTTGGACCTTGCGCGGCCGCGCACTGGTCCTACAAAGAGAACTCAAAAAGGAAACAAATGTCAAACACCTGCGCGCCAAAAGGAGACTAACGAATCCTTGCGCCAATCTCCATAGCAAACAGGATTAAAATCCTAACAAACATTTCCGCATAATTAACATCCAGACTTGGATAAAAATAACTTCTCTGATACCATACAATGGACATAAAGAAGAGCCACACAGGATTACAGCTGTATTCTTCTAGAAGGCTCCATCGTGCACCACCAGTCGGTTATAACCGAATGGCCACGTGCCATCATCCCAGGCTCTCTCAAAGTCACGATGATGGCACGGGATTGAAGAAGAAATCTGCACTTGCCCACTTTCCACGTGGCAATACCCCAGCCGTTGATCGAAATCACGATCCGTGTGCTTACACACTCGTTAGTAATTAACGGTGGGAAAAAATAATCGCTTACGGAAAAAGCACTTTCCGTCAACTTTTCATCAACAGGTTTTCCCGCCCAAACTTCGGCTATAAATAGAAGGATAATTCAGGTTTAATCCTCAAGTTATATTCACTTCACTTTCACTTCTTCTTCTTCATCAAAACCTGTACTTATTCTCACGCCGGAGGGTGGTCACGGAGAGAACCTCCATTCTCCCCGTGGCGAGTCTAACGACTGTTGTTTTGCAGTGATTGTTAGAGGGAGAAGATCATTCACCCACGAGTCGAACGAGGAGATTTAACCCCTTTTATGCATATTCAAACCCTCTGTTTCAGTTGATTCCAGTCAATTAAACCAGCGTTTCTTCAATAGGGTTATTGCATTTAGTGTGGGTCCAATCAATAGTCGACCTAGACTTAAATGAAAAGCCTTGTGTTGCTAAATCCAAATATTTCCAACCATAGGAGTAGGTAACATCTTACTTTTCTTTTTCTTACAAAACCTACCATAAAGGTGAAAACATTTACGAAGAGATATGATATATTATCGTTTCTTTAATTCTGATAGGCTGTCATTAAATCTAGCCACACACATTTTATGGAAAACTTACATGATTGCATACCATTTCTTAAATTGTTTATGAACAGGATTAAAGCACAAATGCGTCATGTAAGGCATGCAAAAAATCTATTTAGTGCTATTTAATTCCAATAATTATAAAATGCGAAGGGACATGATAGGGTTTCTAAAAGTTTTTTCCATT
The DNA here is from genome assembly GCA_030545235.1 of Helianthus tuberosus. Lineage (NCBI taxonomy): Eukaryota > Viridiplantae > Streptophyta > Magnoliopsida > Asterales > Asteraceae > Helianthus > Helianthus tuberosus. The sequence goes on along the minus strand of CM060401.1, from coordinate 192,411,053 downwards.
ATGAATGGGAAGAGCTCAAGATGCGATAGAAATAATATTTTAAAGTGAAGGAAACACGTGGTGATATTTTAATAATTACTTTAATTGCGCTACAACAAAGTTGTACTAAAGTAATAAGATTACGTTACAATTTAAGCAACATAAATATTATTACTCTAGTACAATACTGTTATCAAGTAATTATTTGTTAAATTGTGTAATTATCTTAATTACGAAAATGTCACAAAGTCCTCTTTATCCTTACTTCGTACATTTCACATGCTAAATGTTATTGTACCATATCACACCCCGATATATGCATATATATAGGGTGAGGTTCTAGAGTAAACACTAGTGTATTTGTGAACTAAGTGAAAAAATTCTGACAATTGATTTACATCATCAAATCGTAAAATACACTAATGTATTTTCATTATCAAATCCTGATTAAATCCGGACCATTGATTTACATGTATTGATAATCAAGGGCTAGGATTATTTCACACAGTTCATGCGAAAACCGTAAGAACCAATGTGAACACAACAAAATAAACCCACAACACCACACAAAACATAAAAATACCCACCCCCAAAAACCTAAAAAAACCTAACCCCCCACCCCCCGAAAAACATAAACCCCCATCCCCTAAGCTAAATGCTAAAAACTAAAACCCCAAAAACCTAACCCCTCCACCCCACCCCACCCAAGCTAGATGCTAAAAACTAAACCTTCAAAAAACCTAAAAAAATCTAAAAAACACACAAATTTTTTTAATAAAAATCTAAAACTAGCGATTTTTATTACAAAAATATTAAATTTTTTTTGTGTGTTTTTTTTTTGTGGTTTTAGCTTTATAGTTTAGTTTTTAGCATTTATCTTAGGTGGGGTGGGGTGGGGGGGTTAAGTTTGTTTTAGGTTTTGGCTGGTGTAGTGGGTTTATTTTGTTGTATTCACATTGGTTTTCTCGCAATAAAGGTGGTTCTCGCATGAACCCTACCTTATATATATATATATATATATATATATATAGGGAGCCGCTAGAATGAGAACCACCACGAGTTATGAGAACCGTGACCTGCGGGTGGCCGTTGACCACGGAATTTTTTTTACGACTAGATGTGTATATTTTAACACCATACGTAAAGTTTGAGTTCAAACGGCGCGCCCGAGGGGGTAGTTTTTAACGCCCAAAGTTTGGTTAAAAAAAAGAAAAATAAAAAAAAATAAAAAAACCCAAACTTTGGGCGTAAAAAACTACCCCCTCGGGCGCGCCGTTTGAACCCAAACTTTACGTATAGTGTTAAAATATACACATCTAGTCGTAAAAAAAATTTCGTGGTCAACGGCCACCCGCGGGTCGCGGTTCTCATAACTCGTGGTGGTTCTCATTCTAGCGGCCCCCTATATATATATATATATATAGTTTTTAGCATTTATCTTAGGTGGGGTGGGGGGGGGGGGGGTTAAGTTTGTTTTAGGTTTTGGCTGGTGTAGTTGGTTTATTTTGTTGTGTTCACATTGGTTTTCTCACAATAAAGGTGGTTCTCGCATGAACCCTACCTTATATATATATATATATATATATATATATATATATATATATATATATATATATAGGGTAGGGTTCATTGAGAACCACTCTTATTGCTAGAACTACCAGAACTAATGTGAATGCAACAAAATGAAACCCCCCACCACCACCCAAAACCTAAACACTCACCTCCACCCCACCGCAACCCAAAAACCTTTGTACTTTCCCTTTTGTAACAATTAGAGTCCACCCCTGTTAACCCCATCAAATTTACTGTTAAGTTTTTTTTTTTTTTTTATGAAAAATACTAAAATACCTATCATTTAGAAAAACCATGTATAAACAAATGAGTTAATTATGGTTTTCATCATTGTTTTTTTTTTGTTAAAAATAACCATTACAGTTAGGGGCGTATATACATGAAACCCAGGAGGGTCCTAGGCAACCGTGGAACTTCTTAAATGCAGTATATTTTTGTTCTAAAAGTGGCTAAAATCAAAATAGGCAATCAAATTTTATATTAGGCATCCATGTAATTCTTTACTGGCACTCAACTCCTTAATATTTTGTTCTAACCCACTGAATTTTTGACTTTGTCAATTCTTACTTTGATTTTGTATGTGGGAAGTGTTTGGATTCAAATCAAAATTTATAGATTAGCTTTTGTTTACATACATAATCACTAAAAAATAATTATATTTATAAGTTTTACATTGAGATTACCTTCTGGTTTTACAACTTTTTGGCTTGCCTCTCAGCTTACCTAATATCACCTAACTTATTATTGATGATGTTAAATTGTAGACCCGTTGACCCGTCATGACGTGACGCTATCTAACATAACCTATTTTTTGCACCTCTGGCAAAAATTTCTGGATCCACCATTGATTACAGTCCATTAGTTTAAAAATTACGGGTAGTAGAAAATTTGGGCTAGCTTTAATAGATGTCAACACCATTAAAATGGAAAAGACAAGGAATTTCATTGCCATAGAACTTGGATATCGTCGACAGATTTTTACGATGGAAAAAACAGTTGCAACTTATTAATCGGAAAGTCTTGTCGGCTGTCGTTAGAAAATCGATTGCAAACTATTCATTTTTTTTTGAAATTTGCAAATGTTTATCTAAAAAATAAATAAATAAATTTGTTGCAAATTGTTTTTCAAAGAATAAAATTACGCTGTTGCAAATGCTCTTTAAAAACACATAAAAACCGACCCAAATTATTTAATTGTCTTTTAAGAAAATTAATAAATCTGTTACAAATCGATCACAAACACTTAAAACATTAATAAACATGGCCACTAAGAAAAGTAAAAAACTCTAATAAAATTAAAAAAATTGGTCGCTAAGAAAAGTAAAAAAATCTAATAAAAAAATATCACATAAGCAAGTAATCTCTTTGCCATTGTCTTTCGCAAAGACAATCACACTTTGGTTGGGTTGCATATATAGTGACCAAATTTTTATCACTACCAGTCGTTAATCTATTACGTCACAAAGATATCACTAATGCATTGCCACAAATTAAGTTTTTGTGACCGTAAAGCACGGTCGCGAATTAGTTACAAAGGTATATTTGTAGCCAGGTTTTGGCAACAGTAGTGTTTTTAACACTACATATTCTTTCACACAAGCTCCTACCTAACTTGTAAAAATTTTAGTGTGAAAGCAAAATACTACTATATGATTTGTATTGATAAAAAGGAAACCAACATACACTCGCTGAGCAAAAGTAGAGTTATCCAAATATGTCATGTACCACTCCATTCAATGATTTTGCAAGAAAGACAAAAGTTTTAATCATGGGAATGGCTGAGAATGATAAACGTGGATTCTTGGAGCTCGAAATAGCAAATTGATAAAAAGGCAAAACTTTTGGACGCACTACACAATCAATAAAAAAAGTATTTGGTTTCTGTTTTCCTTCTAAAAATCTTAGCAAAATTCATCTACCATTCATATTGGAGTCTTCATCTTCGTTATAACTAGTGAAAGGCCACCCATACCCTGCAAACATAGACAACATTGGTGACTAGGCCTGTAAATGAACCGAACGTTCATGAACTTGTTTGGCGGGAAGTTCGTTTATGTTCGTTTATTTAATAAACGAACGAACACGAACAAAAAACTTTGTTCGTTTAATTAAATGAACGAACATGAACACACCTTGTGTTCATTCATTTATGTTCATGAACGTTCGTTTATGTTCGTTCATTTATTTTCATGAACGTTCGTTTAAATTTTAGTAAATACATAAATAGTTAGATTTATATAAATATTAGGTTTTCTAACTACTTAAATTAATATGACTAATTAGTATATTTATGAACTCTAATTTAGATGTGTTTTTAGATGAATTGTAATATATTAGACTTATTTGTTCAATCATGTTAATTTATGTTTGTTTATTTTTATTCAAATATGTTCGGTTAATTTTTTTTTGTTTATGTTCGTTCGTGTTCGTTGATGTTCGTGAATTGTTCGTTTAGGCTTTAAACGAACGAACATAAAACGAACACGAACCTTCCCGATTTTTTAATGAACAAACACGAACAAAAATGTGTTCGATTATATGTTCGTGTCCGTGTTCGGTTAAAGTTAAATTAACGAACATGAACATGCCTATGTTCGTGTTCGTTCGGTTCGTTTACAGGCCTATTGGTGACCAGGCCCGCCCACCATTCCAGGGAAACTCACCGCCCGAAGGCCCACTGTGCTAAAACCCCTGACCCACTTAGTGGGATTCTAACCCATGACCTTCACAATGGAAAGCCATGGGTGCCTCATCGCAAACCAATTGATCTAGGACTCATTGGCACTTTTGAAGTCCCAAGAAGTATAATTAAGTCACACTCCTTTCAGAATCAAAATTTGAATGCATAGATTTACAATCTAATATTGAAGAAAAATACATTCACTAACTTCATTGAAGAAAAATACAAATATATGCAAGATCAACACCCATACATATTTGATTTTTCTAAATCAGAATGAGAAGGTATATACATATATCTCATCATGCAGTGACTTCAACGATGTGATTTGGCACATTTGGGTGAGCTTGAGTTTCAACGGCTACATGACCCGCTTCATGTCCATTTTCTTTGAGTTTCGTCACAACCGGAAGAATATCAGAAGAAATTAAAGCGGTTAGCTTCAAAACATCTATTGTTTTGTGGTCAACTATTTCTTGAATCTTTTTCCCCTCCACTTCACAAACAGGATATTTTTTAGCTTCAAACTCGGACACTTTTTCGTCGGAAATGGGCTTCTTGTTCTTGTACATGTAGTATAGTATCATTTGAATAATACCGAAGGTAAATCCAAGCACATTTGGAATCTGTAATAAAAAGTCGTTAATTTACAAACCACGAGCTCTATATGAAAAATAATTGAGAGTTGGAGATAACTTCGTACCGCAATATTGAAGTCTCCAAGAAGAAGACCATAAAAGAACCACATAACTGCACTGAGGGTAAGTGCTACCGATAATAGAATTGGCATGTACTCTACACTTTTTGTTTTAATCACTTGTCGCTGCAAGATATTGCGAAAAAATATTAAAATATGGCGTGCATATATTTCGAGTAATAAGATTAGAAAATGCAAATATCATTTGTTGTTTCATAAGGTTAATATATGCTTTTTATGCATTTATGCTTACCAGAACTCCCAAAGGTGCTACAAAAACACATAAAGAGAACACAAGGCAAATCCATCCAACTATCACGCCACGAGTAACTCCACTTGCAAAAAACTGAGTCAAGCCAACAATCAATCCGAAGCCAACGACTATTAGCAATACAATTAGCTTCAAACTCTCCATCTGCATAACCAAGTTTTTATTTCGGTTACTTCCATGCACATTCTCATTGATAACTATGATCATTGTATGATTTCTTTGTAAAATAATTATTAGTACATACCCTAGCTTTCTTTGGTGCATAGAATAGAAAGAAACAGATATACAAGGTTTCGATGAAGCAACCGACTGAGTTAATGGTAATGAGAAGCATGACATTGGTCTTGAGCAAAGCATAATATATCCAAAGCATGGCACTGAATAGTCCCACCACATAAGGTGCTGACTGAAACCCTGCAGTTGATTTATTTTTGTACACTTTATAAAATGTTGGTCTGCATTGTTATAAAAATTAAGGTTAGACAAATTATAGTATATCATGAACAAATAATGAAATAGAAACCATAAGAAAAACAAGACTTACATTGGTGCAAGAAATACCATAAATGAGACAATATTGCCTGAAAATATTACAAAGCAAATGTTACTACAGGATCCTTGTACTTCTCTTGACTTAATTACTAGAGTGCATTTTTTGATGAATTTATGCAGTTTAAAAATTCATACATAAAAATATAGACAAAAAGAGAGGAAGTTTATACCAAGAAGGCCAAATGCCAGAGTGAGGTGAGCCAGGTTCCCAGTCATTTTCCTTAACTGATTACTAATACAAATCGAGTGTTCTTTAAAGAAATGTTACTTCTCTCTCTATATCTCTCTTATTAGTTCTGATGAGTGGTGCAAAAGTGATGGTAGAGTGAACCCTTTATATAGATATAAAAGAAGGGTTGTGTGTGGTGGGTCCACAAATACATGAACATAGAAAATAATTTTCCTTGTATCAATATAAATTTGAGTTTCAATTTAACACAATGTTGAAGGAAGCAAGCAGATCCTCAATTTATTTATTTATTTATTTTTTTGTAAAATTTAATATTTTTTAGACTTGATATATGATCTTATGAAGAAAGTTTCGTTAAAAATTTGTAAACCAAAGTTGAACTTACTAGTATTATATAATGATAGCGTATGTGTTAAAAAAATAAACTTGAATGAAAAGTGATGCATATTAGATGAAGATGATAAAACAAATTCGTCAACTGAAGATGATGATAATGAACTTGATGGTTGCATTAAACTTGAATGAAAAGTGATGCATATTAGATGAAGATGATAAAACAAATTCGTCAACTGAAGATGATGATAATGAACTTGATGGTTGCATTTTTTTTTATGAAAAGAGGATTTTATGATGATAGAAATTGGTGTTGTTTGTATAAAGATGTAGGTTTATAGGTGATAGAAATTGGTTTATACAATAAAGTGATTTAAAGATTTTTTTATAAAACTAGTAGCTGGAAACATTTTTTTTTAAAACAAAAAAAAAATCAGTTTAATGCTTAGTCAAAGCACCTAACGCCCGTGGAGAATCCCACAATAGGAAGGGGCACGCCCAAGGGAAATGGAGCCGGGTGGTGTGATTGACTTGGAGGTGCTTTGCCCTCATCTCTTCACACCCCATTTCGTCCGGTCTATGTGTATGAGGTGGTTAGTAAAAAACTATCTAGATAAAGTAAATAAACTATACTATACAGTGAGCCCCATTTTTTCCACCTGCTTTTTATTGATAACATAGAAAGCTTTTTACGAACTATTAAGAGTAAATTGTCATTTTAGTCCCTGAGTTTTGGTCTAAATTGTTATTTTAGTTTAAATAGTTTTTTTTTCTTCTCTGGACCCCTGACTTTTTCATTTTCTTGCTATTTTGATCACATTGCCTAACTCAGTCTAAAAATCTGGTTATAACCAGGGGTATTTTTGGCATAACTGTTGTGTAGTGATAACCAGGGGTAGTTTACAACATAATTTATAAACCTCATGATAATTTAATGCCAAAAAATACCCCTGATTATAACCTGATTTTTAGACTAAGTTAGGCAATGTGATCAAAATAGCAAGAAAAAGGAAAAGTCAGGGACCCAGAGGAGAAAAAAAACTATTTGGACTAAAATGACAATTTGAACAAAAACTCAGGAACTAAAATGGCAATTTACTCAACTATTAAACTAAAAGTTCCGTTCAGTGGCGGAGCTACCTTATGCCGGGGGGCAACGCCCGCTACGGCTTGGCGCGGAAAAATTTGAAAAAATTAGTGTAAATTTTGGAAAAATTTGAGGTTTTTTCGATTTCGTTACGACTTATTTATAAAACGTTACGGCTTGGCGGATTTTCTAGATCCGCCGCTGGTTCCGTTCACAACATTTTGGTAAAAGTTTTTAATTTCGTTTATTTAAACGTTAATTATGTTTATTTAAACGTTAATAATATAATAAATGAAATTGAATTGGAACGAATTCAATACTATTTACATTCATATACAATTTTATATTTATACAGTCCCAACTGTTACTTTCATTATATAAATATTTTATCAATGTAGATATTGTTGGTGCACTTGTGTCTGTACTTTGTCTGTATTTTGTCATTATACCAAACGATGTCTTTGTTAGTCTTGTAAGTTTGACAAAGTCAACCATCCTCCTGGTTTGACTTGGCCAAACAGTCAACACTTTGTTTGTAACATGTCTGTGTCGAAGGATGTGTCATCGAAGGATTGTTGAGATCCTTCGATGAGCTCGAAAGATAAACCTTCGATGGATGGACCTCGAAGGATATCATCCTTCGAGGTATATGTGGATCCTTCGAGCTGTTTCAGATCAATAGATGATCTTTCGATCAGTCTATCTGATCCTTCGACCAGACGAGCTGTAATGGGTATATATACCCATGCATTGTATTCACTTCAAATGTGTGAGAAAAGTGTGAGAAGTGAGTCTTGTAGAGAGCGTATTTTCAGTCGGGTCAAGGGCTGTAACCGTGTCCACTGAAATACAAGCAGAAACTTTGATATCTCGTGTGTCTACCTTTCTCTTTGTTGCTTGTGCTCTCATATAAACTATCGGTTTGCACTCTAGCTTGGATTCCGCACTTGCTAGTGTGTTAAGCATAACAAGGAATATGTTTAACCTCAACCTCCGAGGGACCTACAAGTGGTATCAGAGCCGTGGCTCTTTTCCTTGTTAAAAACCGAGTTTATACAAGACTTTGGAGTATTTTGGACAAAAACTCACATGGTTTAGCACCCGTTTTTAGTGTTTTTCTTGCTTTTCCAGTCGTAAAAACGTGTTCTAAACTTACCGGGTGTGTTAAAAGACGGGTTGGGTAACTTAAAAACTTGTTTTTAAGCAGTTTGGTCTTCTCCGGCCAAATTCCGGCTTACTCCGGTGACCGGTTTCTGGTTCAGAACCTTGTTTTTCTTGGTTGTATTTTATTGTTTCAAAATCTCGGTTTGCAGAAAGTATGGTCTGACCATACCTTCTGCCTTCTGCCGAAAGATTTTCACCAACCCATCACCTTTTTCACCAACCTGTCACTTTTGTCAATTGTGTCAGTTCAGATCGAAGGATATCCTTCGAAGTCGAAAGATCATCTTTCGATTAAAGGAGGTTCGATAGATAATCATCCTTCGAACATCTTTCGAAGTCCGTGACTTATCCTTCGTTCCAAGGAATCTTTTCCAAGCATACATCTTTCGGTCTACAGTTCTTTTTCGAAAGATAAGGATCCTTCGTTTGGAGAATCTTTCGAAATCATTGTTCGAAATTCAACAGTGATCTTTCGAACACTGTTGATCCTTCGAACAAGTCTTGATCCTTCGACCTTAGTCTGTTTATGTTTAACAAGTTTGTGATTTTCAGGTATTATTATTCTTGATCAAAAATGAATCCAATATGGCGTACTCCGGTAAATACAGATATGTATTTTGGTACTCCGTCTCCCGCACCGGTATCTTCTCAAGCTAATGCAATTTCTACCGGTCAATGGGCATTCGTATCAAATCAAACTCCAAGTGTTCAAAGCATTCTCTTAAGCGAGAGCGAAACCGGAAGTTTGAATCGGCCTCCAAAGTTGATGCACTTATATGAATATCCAGGATGGATTGACAGATTTCATACATACGTCCTTGGCCAAAATACAGAATTGTGGTTGCGGTTCATCACAGATTTCGATCAAACAATAGAAGTTGCCGCATCATCTGCTGCTACGTTTGCAGATCTTACGGAAGATCAGAAGAAGGTCTATGATTTGGAAAAGAAGGCATATGCCATTCTTACTCAGGCGTTAAGTAAAGATATTTATCATCAATTTGTCAGTTACAAGACAACGAAGAGGTTGTGGGACGCATTGAAGACAAGGGGCGTAGGAAATGAAGCGACACGCCAATTGAGACGTGACTTGCTAAAGAAAGAGTTTGATGGTTTTACTTGTATGGAGAATGAATCTTTAGGAGATTTGACAAGTCGATTTAATCATTTGCTGACTGAATTGGCAAATTTTGAGGTTGTTACAACTTCAGCAGAGATTGTGAAAAAGTTTGCAGATGCGTTGCCACCTCAATGGAATACTTTCTTGGAAATCATGAAGTACAATGGCACTTTAGCTACAACAAACTTCAATGACTTTGTTCAACTCCTGGAAAACAAGAATCAGGAAGAAACTCTCAAGGCAAAAAGGGTTCACGTGCCACAGAATCCTGAAATGTATTATGGAACTTCTAGCACTTCTACAAAACCTTCTTCACACGCTCCAATTCAAACAGCGTTTGTGTCTAGCACAGACATGTATGGCAATACTATCCAAGTTCCTGTCAAGCCTCCTCCAACAGACATGTATGGAAATCCGCTTGAACCAGTTCCTCAACCAGTACCACAACAGCAAAGCCAACGACCTATCAGAGCAACTGATATGTTCGGAAATCCATTAACTGTTCGATCTACCGGACCAACAGACATGTATGGGAATCCACTTCCTCCTCAATCTACCGGACCAACAGACATGTATGGGAATCCACTTCCTCCTCAACAGCAAGCGTGTTATGGAAGCACATCATCTGCTGGTCAACAATCAAAGCCAAATACAGTACGGCTCGACACCTCAAGCTTTTCTAAAGTGAGTGTGGAAGTAGCAAAGGAACACATGGAGCTGCTAAACACTTTGGTGAGCGCATACTGTGGATTAGTGGAAGGTCAGATTGGTAACATTAATCTGACATAAGAAGACTATCAGCAGATCGATAAAGAGGAGATGGAGATGATGGACATCAAGTGGGCCTTTGCCAGTGCTGTTAGGCGAGCAAAGGATTTCATGGAGAGAACTGGCAGAACCAGCTTGGAAAGCAAGAAAGACACCAAGTATGGGTTTGATAAGCAGGCTGTTAAGTGTTTCAATTGTGGTGAACGTGGTCATTTCAAACGTGAATGTACGAGGCCATCTCAACATGGAAACCAAAATCCTTTCAGAGGTCAAGGCAACAGGGCAAATCAGAACCAAGTAAGGAACAATGAGCGCACATTGGTGCCTGTCAACAACCAGAGTCAAGCAGGACCATCTAATGCCAACCAGGCACTTATGGTTCAAGTAGATGAAGGTTGTGATTGGTCAATTCAGTTGGGAAATGATGCTCCAGATGGAACAGCATGTTTTGCTGAAGTGGTTAAGGATTTAAATCACGCCAGTGGTGGAGAATCTTCCGCCAATGGTGGTGAATCTTCTGAGGATGAAGACTCTTCTGGTTATAGTAGAAGTTCGGATGAAGAATCCTCGATTTCAGGCGATGATCATTTGGATGACACATCAAGTGCATTAGTTAATGCAGATATTGATGAGCTATTGGAAGAAGCTGCAGCAGGAATTCAAAGAAGATCTATTTTGGTGGATCAAGCTGCTTATTCTTCGTCTTCTCTCCATTCAGCCTTTATGGCTAATGTCGACAGTTCGTCAAGTCAGGTATGTGTCGATAAACCCACTGCTGTTAGTTGTGATAACTGTGATAGCTCAAATATTAAGTGTGCTAATTTAGAGACAAACATGTCTGAGTTGCAAGGCAAACACGATGCTTTACAAGCTAGTTTGTTTGAATTGCAAGACAAACATGTTTCATTGAATGATAAGTGGTGTGAATTGCAAAGCAAACACGAGGTTTTGCAAGAGAAATATGATGTGACATTCATTCACAAATCAGAAATTGACCGTTGATCTTTCGAAGTGCACTGAAGCCAACATGTTTTATGAAAACCATGAAAAGGAGTTTAAATCGGTAATTGAAAAATTAAAGAAAGATAAAACCGAGTTAACTAAAATGGTTTCCAGAAAACAAACTGACATTAATTTGTATATAACTCGTCTTGAGGTAATGCAAAAGGAAATGGCTTGTGTGAAAACTGAAAGTGAGGCGATCCAACTTAAGCTAGACAGTTATTTGAGCTCTAGCTATGTGTTGGATCACATCATAGATGTTCAGAAAGAGAAACGGGATGTCACATGCATAGGTTACAAGAAATGTCCACCACCTGTGAGACATAATTATGATGCCATGCCGGATGAGGAAGATAGAGTTTTCTTTGAACCATCTGTTCCTTTAGATGTTGAGGAATTTGCAACAGGACTCGGATACAAGAAGGAAGTATCATCAGATTCAGATGCGTCAGCAGATACATTTGTAACTGCTGAACAAAATCAGGATCCTCCAGTTGTGATTGAGGATGCTGATTCTTTTGATGATGAATCTGATGATACTGATTCAGCAAAGTCTGATGCGGTAATCAAAGAAGAGGACATACCTCTTGAGAATCATATTCTATGTGATCCTCCCGCAAAGCCCGCTAAGACTGCTGCAACCGAGTCCACGTCTGCAAAAGAGTCGGAGAGTGTGGATTTGCTGTACACTCTTGTTGGTGATAATAAAATTTATTCAGACAAAGATTTTCCTATTAAGAATGTTAATCAATCCTTAATCAGTAAAGTCTTTGAAAATTCGACAAGTAAGTTTTTGGGAAAGACAGGATCACATGTTACAGTAACACAATGTGCACCTATCCCAAAGGCCGAAGTTCGAAAACAATATGGCAATCAAAAATTACCAACAGCGAACACGCAGCAAAATCATACCAAACCAAGAGGTAAAACACCGACTCAAAGTCAAAGGAAGCCGAATAAGAAGAAGAACAAGAATGTGAACTTTGTGAAATCTAAGGGAACGGACAAAATTGAAACGTTTGAAAATCAATCTAACTTAGATTTTGTCAAGAAAGCAACAGTGATGAAAAGGAATGAACCAAATAGTTCAAAACCTAGTACCTCGGGATCACAAAGTTCATCATCGGCAAGACGATCACATGATACTTCGGGGTTTGTTGAACGAAGATCATGTTTTGAATGTGGTGAAATTGGGCATATCGTTCGATATTGCCCGTATCTTCATAAGTTGAAAGGAAAGGATGATGATCCCCGTGAACGCAATCACCAAAAGCGATCTGTTTCTGTAAAACAAGATCCCCGACTTGTAAGAGAAAGGGAAAAGAAACAGAAACGCCAACAAGTCAAGGTGATTGAAAAGGCACTTAAAACTGATGTGGTTCAAAAACAATCTGTTTCAGTTAAGCCAGAAAACTCAAAATTTTCAAAAACTTCAAACAATCACGAAGTTAAGTTTTTAAAGAATAACACTGGTATAACAAAACAGACCTGGAAACCAAAAACGGTTATTGAATCAGGGGGACCATCACAATTTTCAAATCATCAAAGAATAGAAGTTATTGTTGTTGATGAAAATGGAAGACCCAAGACCACAATGGCTTGGGTCCCCATCTCCAACTAATCAAGTGAGTTCATGTGCAGGGTGTTCCAGGAGGAACTATCAGTAGTCATTGGATTGTTGATAGTGGGGCATCCAGGCACATGACAGGCGACATGAAGCTTCTCTACGACGTCAAATCTATTAGAGGAGGTTATGTTGCTTTTGCTGGAGATAAAGGCGGATATATTACGGGTGAAGGAATGATTTCCAACGGGGTTGTTAGCTTTGATAAGATCAACTTCGTACAACAACTTGATCACAATCTTCTTAGTGTTTCTCAAATTTGTGATAAGCAGTTCTCAGTACACTTTGATGCAAATGGATGTTATGTGCTGAAACCCGACTTCAAAATTCCGAAAGAATGGATTCTCTTGTCGGCTCCAAGGATAAATGATTTGTATGTCCTTGATATGAGCCAAGCTATCACAACGTCTGCACAAGCAACTTGTTTCGTTTCCAAAGCCACAGAAAAAGACTCGATCTCTTGGCACAGACGAATGGGTCACATTCACTTACGCAAAATGAATCATTTGGTGTCAAATGAATTGGTGAATGGTGTTCCTCTTAAAAACTTTCATCTTCAAGACATCTGTGTCTCGTGCCAGAAAGGAAAACAAACGAAGAAGCGACACCCTACAAAGAAAATCAACACGGTGGCTGTTCCTCTTGAACGTTTGCACATGGATTTGTTCGGTCCTGTCAAGCACAAAAGTATTAGGAATGATCAATATTGCCTCGTGATAACTGATGATTATTCAAGATTTTCTTGGGTGGCGTTCATGGCACATAAGAGTGAAACCTTCGGTATTATCAAAAACTTGATCATTCAGATTGAGAATCTATATAAGTTGAAGGTTAGGCGGATACGTAGCGACAATGGTACTGAATTCAAAAATCATGCCATGGCGGAGTTTTGCACTTCAAAAGGTATTCTTCACGAATTTAGTGCGGTTTATACTCCTCAACAAAATGGCGTCGCTGAACGTAAGAACCGCACATTGATCGAGACTGCTAGGACTATGTTGGTAGAGTCACAATTGCCGATTCCTTTTTGGACTGAAGCTGTGGCCTCTGCATGTTATACGTTGAACCGAGTCCTTACAGTCAAACGGCACAACAAGACCTGCTTTGAGCTTATTAACAAACGGAAACCAGATTTGTCATATCTTGAACCGTTTGGAGCTCCGTGCACACTAATCGATCCTAATGGAAAGTTTGGGGCAAGAGCCATTGAAGGATACTTTCTTGGGTATTCCACCCCGAACTTAAGAGTCTGGAATCTAGAGACTAAAAGGGTCGAGGAATGGTATGAAGTCAGAGTACAAAGGCACACTTTGCCAGTTAGAAATCCTGGTCAGCCTTGGATGTTTGAGTACGATGACTTTTTCAATTCGATCAATGTTGAAGCAGTTGAAGAAAATGCTGCAGCAAGGATGTTTTTCGAGAGTGACAATGCAACAGATTCACCGTTGGTTCGTCCCATTATTGTCAATCAAGAACCATCTTCAGTGAACAATAATGCTCTCGACAATGAGGATTTTCACGATGCTACCGAATTGAACGAATCTTCAGAGGATGATGAATTTCTCGATGCAGATCAAGAAGTTCCAATAACAGCAGTTCATGGTACTTCAGAAGGTACACCTCCAGTGGATGTCCCTAGAACAGCTGAAGCTACTGCATCATCCTCTTCGTCAATTCCAGGCATTGAATTGATTGTTGATCTCAATCTCAACAATCTGGGTACAGATATTCCAGTTCAAGATAATCCAGAAACAAGGATTCACAATACCCATCCTCAACAAAGCATCATCGGAAATGTACAGAGTGGCGTTCAAACAAGAAACATGTTGCGAAACAACAACAATGCAGGCTTGTATGCATCTATTAGAGAATCTGGTCAACAAAATGATTGGTCTTTCGCGTGTTATGTCTCACAAGAAGAGCCAAGAACTTGGAAAGACGCTTTGAAAGATAACTCATGGGTTGAAGCGATGCAGGAAGAGCTGCAACAATTCCAGAAGCTTGGTGTCTGGAAACTCGTAGAGAAACCTGCTGGTTACAAGAAGATTGGTACCCGTTGGGTGTTTAAATGCAAAAAGGATGACCGTCGAATCGTTATTCGAAACAAAGCAAGGCTAGTCGTTCAAGGTTTTCGTCAGATAGAAGGGATCGACTACAACGAAGTGTATGCACCTGTTGCACGTCTAGAAGCAATTCAGATCTTTCTGGCTTATGCCTCATTCAAAGGTTTCAAGGTATACCAGATGGACGTCAAAAGTGCATTCTTAGATGGTGTGGTGGAAGAAGAGGTGTACGTCGAACAGCCTCCTGGGTTTGAAGATCCTATCCATCCCGATCGGGTTTGGTTGCTCAACAAAGCTCTCTATGGTCTTCATCAAGCACCGCGAGCTTGGTACGCAACCTTATCTAATTATTTGCTGGAGAATGGATTTCGCAGAGGTCTTATCGATTGTACTCTTTTCATCAAAGAACAAGATGGAGATCTTCTACTGGTACAGGTATACGTTGATGATATTATATTTGGTTCTACTAATGATGTTTTGTGTAGGAATTTCGAGCGCATTATGCAGGATAAATTCGAGATGAGTGCTATGGGGGAAATGACTTTCTTTTTGGGCCTACAAGTACAACAAACCGAGTCTGGGATATTCATCCATCAGACTAAATATGTTGGTGACATCTTGAGCCGGTTCCAGATGTCTGATGCTACGCCCATCGGTACCCCATTGCCGCAAAATCACGGAATTACTCCAGACTTGAAGGGTGAAGCTGTTAGCCCCTCATACTACCGCGCGATGATCGGATCTCTTATGTACCTCACAGCATCAAGACCAGATATAATGTACCCAACGTGCCTGCTTGCCAGATATCAAGTCAACCCGAAGGCCTCACATCTTGCAGCTGTAAAAAGGATTTTTCGTTATTTGAAGGGTTACCCTGACACCGGTCTATGGTACCCTAGGGATAATAACTTTGACTTGATCGCTTTCAGTGATTCTGATTTTGGCGGATGCAAAATCGACGGCAAATCCACAACGGCTGGATGTCAGTTTTTGGGAAATCGCCTAGTCACATGGCAGTGCAAGAAGCAGACGTGCGTCGCTACATCAACATGCGAAGCTGAATACATTGCTGCCTCAAGTTGTTGCTCCCAAGTCCTATGGATCCAACAACAAATGCGCGACTACGGTTTTGAATTCCTAACTACTCCTATTTACGTTGATAATTTTGCTGCCTTACAGATCACTAAAAATCCTGTGCAGCATTCAAAGACTAAGCACATCGAAATTAAGTATCACTTCATACGTGATTGCTTTGAGAAAAGGCTAATCGATGTTGCTTACGTTCACACCGATGACCAACGTGCCGACCTTTTTACCAAAGCATTTGACAAATCAAGATTTGACTATTTATTATTGGTAAACGGCATTAAGGTCAAGCAAGAGTAAAACCAACATCGGAAAATCATTTTTTTTAATACCTTTGTGTTTTAAATTTATCTTAGTTTGTTGTTTTTAGGGGGAGTAAATCCAAAATTTGAAAATCCAAAAACATCGAAAATTTCATAAACACAAAAACAATAGAAAAACAAAAATGAGTTTCCTGGCGAAAAAAAAAAAAAGAAGAGAAAATGATAGTACATCAGTGGTCTGTCTAAACCTCTTTAAACCTTAAATGAAAAACGATAAGCAGCTCTATATAAGATGTATCGGTAGGCTCACAATCATTTTAAAGTGTGCAGGGTGATATAAACTTAAATCGACTGAAGACCAGGTGGGAACCACTCATTGGCATATGGTCTTGGTACCAAAATTTCGTTTGAGAGATTGCCGAGGTTCTGAGATATTCGGTCTTTATGCTGCTTATCATCTGGGTATCATGGTTGTATCTTTTACCGAAAAATTACGGGGACGCAAGTCTAGATCTTCCATGATACCATACATACGTGTACATATTGCATTCGACCTCAATAAGTGATCAACAATCACATGTCCCTCAAAATAAGTGATAATATATCACATTTATCCGGGAGTCAAGTTCGTCTCTCTGCTGTACGAAAGTACTGACCTGTTCACGGACTTGCTCTTGTGCCCTCATGCATCGAAAATCAAGTTCCTCTTCAATAAGTGATTCTATCACACAGGGCTTGTTTTCAATCAAAATAAGTGAGTTTCTCACATCATATACGGTCAAACAGATGATAATCGGTATACTCACCGGTAAGATGAACCCTCGTGCATACCTTGATACGGGAATGTGTCGTGATGTGGATGAACACCGGTCGGTAAGTATAAATCATACCTTAACGTATCCCCTCGCCATGATTACGTCTGATAAGTTGAGCTTAAGTGGACAACAATACCGATAATCGTTATAGGATGCTTATCTTAATGTTAACTAATTGAACAACAAGAACGTTTTGGCATGACCGTACACTGATATGATTCTCTTACCCTCGAAACTCGCAAAAAGAATGTCTGTAAATATTTATTTAATGCTTTCAGTTTCTGCATCTTTGTATATATTTATTTACTGCTTTCAGTCTTTACATTTGAAATATTCAAAAGTCCAAAAAGATTTTAGGTGTGTTTTAATATAAACTTTTTAAAAACCAAAAAGATTTTATTTCTATTTTATTTTCGATCGTACGATGTTGGAGCTCAAGTCTTCGTTGCCTGAAACCAAAACGAAAACCAAAACGACTATATCTTCATAAACGGTCCAAATTTGCAAGTTTTGAAAGTTCAAAAACTGAAATTGACAAATTTGTTAAACTTTCAAACTGTCGGACAGTAGTTGATTGAAACATGGTCATACGTGTGTCGCTTGTTTATACTAACTATATTCCAAGCAGTTGTTCTCATTACGCGTTTAGATTTCTTGCATGTGCAGATTCTAAAGGCAAGGAGAACATGGTCGATGACAAGCTTTGGAATGAAGACACGACGTGAAGGCACTCAAAAGATGAAGATGATCGAGTTGCCGTTGACCATCATCATCAATATCACAAGGATCTCAAGCGCTAATGATCAAGTCATTCACGAGCATAACTCAAGGGGGAGCTTATGTTAAGGGGGAGTTTGTCAACACACTTCCTACATGAAACGGGGAGTTTGTTGATACACTTTCTGCTTTCAAGACGTGAAGACTTTAAAGATCCTCCGACATTGAAGACTTGAAAGGACGTGAAAGACTTGAAGACACGAGGGACCTACAAGAATTAAGATCGAGACAAAGCTACAGCCAAGGGGGAGTTTGTTGGTGCACTTGTGTCTGTACTTTGTCTGTATTTTGTCATTATACCAAACGATGTCTTTGTTAGTCTTGTAAGTTTGACCAAGTCAACCATCCTCCTGGTTTGACTTGGCCAAACAGTCAACACTTTGTTTGTAACATGTCTGTGTCGAAGGATGTGTCATCGAAGGATTGTTGAGATCCTTCGATGAGCTCGAAAGATAAACCTTCGATGGATGGACCTCGAAGGATATCATCCTTCGAGGTATATGTGGATCCTTCGAGCTGTTTCAGATCGATAGATGATCTTTCGATCAGTCTATCTGATCCTTCGACCAGACGAGCTGTAATGGGTATATATACCCATGCATTGTATTCACTTCAAATGTGTGAGAAAAGTGTGAGAAGTGAGTCTTGTAGAGAGCGTATTTTCAGTCGGGTCAAGGGCTGTAACCGTGTCCACTGAAATACAAGCAGAAACTTTGATATCTCGTGTGTCTACCTTTCTCTTTGTTGCTTGTGCTCTCATATAAACTATCGGTTTGCACTCTAGCTTGGATTCCGCACTTGCTAGTGTGTTAAGCATAACAAGGAATAGGTTTAACCTCAACCTCCGAGGGACCTACAGATATACATGCAATCTTCATTAAACTAAACAAAGTTATGTACATTATAGTGTTGAATGGATTATGTACGTCTTACCTACTACAAATGCTCTTATCATCAATGCAATGAGAATAATTGTGGTGACGTCGAGCATTTGGCCATATCATCACGAACTGCATGGTGTGGGTCATTACAGAAAATGGGTGGCTGTTCAGGGGTGTGAGTGGGCTATTAAACATAGGAAACAAGATTTGCATATAGCTAAGCTTGATCTAACTTTATGCATATAAATTCAAGATATTTGCATATAGCATTATAGCTAAGCTTATCTAACTTTATGGATATAAATTCAAGATAATCCAGCACTATGAATCACATACATTTTCTAATGCTTTGTTTTTTTTTCAAATATAAACGAATTTATTTAAACTATGCTCAAAATTTACAAAAAAAGAAAAATTCTACGCTTTGAGGTAAATAAATTTACTTCCTTATTTTTTCTCTGGCAACGACAAGATTTTTGAAATGTTTACGTTAGGTTTTGTCTAGAGTTTCTCTTGTTTATTGTTCAAGATATGGTACTTATTAAGGTTTTTATGGTTTTGTAAATTAATTAACACGTTCCTTATTTGTTACATTGTATGTTATGGAGTTTATGTTACTTTCAAGATTGGTAATTATAAGAAGTGGGAGGTTTCAACATTAACCCACTATATTATTTATCAAACTAGTTGTATCCAAAGCGGCGCGTTGCGCCTAGTAATGTTGTTTGACTCATGTTAGACAACCTGATTGTCATAGCTGCAAGATTTTGCCGCCCTAAAACACTGGTTTATGTCAAAGTCTATCATAGCCGTAAAAGGATCATGGGACTAATAAATTCAATAACAGATGTTAACACATATGAAAACGTCAACTGTAGTTGTTCCCATAACCAAATTCAACATTAAGTTTTTCAATTTCTTGTTACGAACTTGTAAATATCCTGATTCCAAATAAAACATGAGTACCATCAAATCACAAAAAGTTTATCGGAAATAAAGTTTGAACCTTTCAGGGTAATTTTTTTCTTCAACCAATTAATAAAGCCCCTAAAGGCTTTAAACCGCACCCCCTAGCCTAATATCCAATATTCTTTTTGTTAATCATCACTAAAATAATATTACTTCGGATACTACCTGAAATGAATAACATAAAGAACTAATAATATGTATATGTATATATGCCTGAAACTGAGAAAAGTTTGGCAACTTCTAACTTTTTAATAATAAGGCTGAAGGGTTTGAGGGACATGAGTTGGGTCATCAATAACCACGTAGGACTATTAGTGGATTGCTACATCATCCGCTTGCGTCATCCACCATGGTTTACATGGATTAAACCATTGGCAACCATGGGCCTCCTTTCCTTTTTCAATATTTCGTTTTCATTTTCACAAAAATAAATTAAAGTAAAAGAATAGTAGTAACACCTACCGACGCCAAAGTTGGATTTTCGAAAGTGTTTGTCATCAATGGCGTTCAAGCAGCATAGTTTTACCGGCAAATAGTCCAAGAACTTCAGTCTCGGTCTATGACCTCATTGGACCGGAAAAAAAAAAACAAAAATCACCGAAACCCGAAAAGGATTATAAGGTCCAGTTATGTTCGGTCCTGAGTCGGGTCGGATGTATACCGATCCGGTTCGTATAAACGTAAATACTCAGCCCTAGTCGTAGTCTCAGGTGAGAAGCATTTCATCGCCTGAACAACCCCCACAATCTTCAAAAGAAAAGGCGTAGTCTCAAGTGAGAATGATCTCATCAACATCATCGACTGAACAGGGTTTACAGCCACCGCTACCCGGGACAGCATAGAACGGCAGCCGGCAACGATGGGTTATATTTTGCAACAACTAAGCCAGATCTCGCCATCGTAGCCTCAGATGAAAAAATCATCTTCATCAACCTGAGCAGAGATGTTCTAGGCTCACCGGCGACAAATTTCTCTCTACTTCATCTCGGTAGTGAGAAAAGTAGGAGGCACCGCCTGACAGAGGCATTCAACGGTCACCGGCGGGGGCCATCTCTCTCTATAGTAAGAGAAGGAGAAAGACGTACAGAAATTGCCGGCGGCGATGATGGATTCAACGTAGTGAGAGAAGGAGACGACGGTGGCCTTAAAGAGAGAGAAATAACCACATCAGAACAATTTTCGTTCTCTAATATCAATGAGAGATTTATAAAGAGGAAAGTTTTAAGGGGGGTCGGTACGATATCAGTGACTCCCTCGGGGAGTTGGTTTCACCGAGCGGTGAATTGGCGCCGGCAAGATTTCAGTGAGCGGGAGTGGGTAATTCGGTGTATAGTCACCGTTGCAGGAAGAGGAGGGAAGGAGGGGGGGTTAATGGTGGGTCCCAACCCCTTTCAACCAATCATATTTAAATTTTTTTTTTTACCACTCTCTAAGTGTTTGAATCACTGCTAGTGATTGAGTGCAAAATGGGAAGTGGAATGGGGACTTGACATTGTATGATATTATTGGGTAGACGATAACTCAAACACCCTAAAGTGATTGAATGATACCCTCCACCCTGAGAGGTAATAGGTGTAATGGATACTAATTCTTTTGATAACATGTTTGATCAAAATGGACAACCTCCCAGATTAGCCATTCACATGAAACCACCACTCAAAACACTATTCATTTAGTTTTGTTATTAATAGATAGAGATTGCTTACACTCACAAAATTACCATTCAATTTCATACACCAATAGTTATATACCCCTTAATTTTTTTTGAAAGGCAAACAAAGCTCCAATAAATAACAGCTAACTGACTGTTAGCCCACCAAAACAACAAGTTCACCACATAAAAGAAGCAAAAAACAAGAACAGAACAATACAGAAACAAAGTTAAAGACCTAATGCACTTGCTTCAAAGCTGCTCCACTGGTTCCAGGACATGTTTTTGTACCTCGTTCGACTCCGAACCCACAGGAAACTCATGTTCTTAATTTCCTCCACCACAGCTCTCTTATTCGGCTGGACTTGTTCGAATACCTGCTTGTTTCTAGTCCTCCAAAGGCACCAAACAGTAGTTTGAAGAATGGCGTTTACCATTTTTTTCCAATCTTTGGATCCTCTGATATAGTCGTGAAACTTAAGAAGATCGAACCTGTCGAATAAGAAAAAAGCCGGCAGTTTACACCAGTCCGCCACAGCTTCCAGAGTGTCTTGCGCGAACCTACAGGAAACCAATAAATGGTCCACGGTCTCGTCGGTTTCCCTGCAGAACGGGCAACTCGTATCGGCTATCGAAATCCCTCTTCTAACCAATGCAGCCCTCGTAGGAATGCGGCCCAAAAGAACCCTCCACCCCAGGAAGTTCACTTTGACTGGAACCCAATTATTCCAGTCGAATTGAAAATTTGAAACCCTTTGAAGCTTTGACTGCATCACTCTTCTGAAGTTGGCCACAGAGAAGGAACCAGAAGAATCTCCAGCCCACACCCACTGGTCTCTTCCCACCCGTAACCCCACATCGCTCAGAATTGCAATCAAGCTATCCAGCTCGCATGTTTCCACCTGACCCGAAGGCTCCCTCGTCCACTGAAACCAAAGATTCAGCAACCCATTGTCTATTTTAATTCGGTTGGCCACCCTAGCAATGCGGGACTGTTCGATGGAGTACAGACCAGGGAAAACAGTTGCCAACGGCACCTCCAAAATCCAGCAATCGTGCCAAAAAGCAATGTCCTCCCCATTAAAAAGAGACCCATGAAATAGCCCCGTAACGTCAATCCCGGAGGATAATCATATGCTCAATTTACAAGCTTTTATTACATGTTATACATTATAGTTTTCTTCACTTATAGTATTACTAAAGTATAAAATGACTCTTATGTCTACTTTTAGGTATATTAAACCTTATGCTTTATAATTTTATTATTATTATTATTATTATTATTATTATTATTATTATTATTATTATAACCAGCTGGGGTAGCCCAGTTGGCCACCGACACCCACCTCTTACCAAGAGGTAACGGGTTCGAACCTTGGGGCGAACAAAGTACCCTCAAAGGGTCGGCTCGGCAAGGGTATTTACTGCCAGGCTCAGGCTTGTCGGGTGGCGGCCTGGGAGGGGTTATCTCCTCCGCGGTCAGGGGTACCGTGCATTACCCTTTATTATTATTATTATTATTATTATTATTATTATTATTATTATTATTATTATTATTATTATTATTATTAACTCAAACCCGCTTCAATATCTTTTTTATTGTTTCGACTTAGTTATTATTTTCTACAATAATGTTTTACGTTCCAGACTAAATTTTACGGATTAACACGTTGCAACGCACGTGCGTGATTCAATGCGTTTACGCTCGGTTGAACAATTTCGCCGTAATGCGTAGGTCTTAAAAACTAGTTTGTTAATTAATTTGAAAATATTTTTGAGCATTTACCTTATTTTTTTAATTTTTTTGAAGTGCCCTAGCTGCAAGAATGCAAGTAAGAAAACATAAGTAAAATCATGCGCGAAGCTTTTAAGGGGTGGGAGGGGGCGGCCGACCCCCCCGAACTTACTTTTCGCTCACTGCTGGAGAATATGTAGTTTTCGTATAGAAATTTTTGGATATATACGTTTTCGACCCCCTAGTTTTATAGAAATTTTTAGGGCCGGTGACTTCCGCACACTCAGTCGGAAATCTTAAGCTTCGCCACTGAGTAAAATTACATTTGCATAAAAGTATGTGTTCCACGTGGTTACCTAACTACCTTGAAAGCGTTTTTTCCAATCAAGTAAGAATTTCAGTTCTAGTTTTAAAGTATTGTTATTACTGAGCTAATTAAAAATGAAATAGGTAGGTTTAAGACGATAAATCTTTCATATACAAATAAATCACCCACCTAAATTTGGCAGAATTAATAGTTATTTTTTGGTACAATATATTAAAAAGATGAAAATGGATGGAACATGCACTAGTAAGGCGACAATTATAAAACAAGTAGGGAATACATAAATCAGAAAAGTGTTAAGAAATGGTACGTCGAGATATGAATACCTTATTAATGAACAAATTAAGTGCAGCTCTTTATATGAGGGTCCTACCCTTAAAGGTAGGGAATCAATCTGCACTTTTCTAGATGAACTTTCATGTAATCTTATCAATCACTTAAATTTTCGACTCGAATATGGATTCTAGTAACCATCATAAAATCTCTTTTAAATATTTGGGCTTTTTTTAACTGTAAATTATATTAATTATATTTTTCAAGGTCATGGATTAATAGTTTGGTTTTCTCCCATTTGGAATTTATATAAACGCTTGCTAGAACGTATACAATCTTTTCGCTGCCCTCCTTTGTCATGCACAAAACGAGTTGCACACCATAGCAATGAATACTTGTAGCCTAGAACTATAGCCCATTGATAATTTGAAGGCGTTGACACATCTAGAAAACGATCAAAGGATTGTATCGTACACGCAGGCGTTGATATTTGCCATTCAATTTTAATCTTTGCAAGGTTGTGCTCTCTTTGATCATCAGCCATTAGTTGGCATACATACATAACTAGCCAAGATTCAATAATCATCCAATCTAGAGTACGCCGGATTATGTGGATGCCTATCTACTATGTTAAAAGTTAGATGCTATCATGAACAATTCTCATCCATAATTTGGCATACGGAAAAGGATAAAGAAATCGCAATTAACCAAAAGCCAGTGGTCATGACGTTATTGATATCATCCACTAAATTTTGTTGACCCCCCTATGAGTTGATGGTACAAGCTAAAATTAATGCTTTAAAACATCCCACTCTAATTTCTGTTCTTTTAGTGGGTTCAAAAGTATTGCTTTTGTTTTCCCTCCCTACCAGCGATGGAAGATTTGTGCAATCTATCTGTCACCTTAAAGAATATCTGTAAATCACATGTTATGTCTCTCATAATTAACCATATTATCTAGCAACTGTTAGATTAAATATTATTTATTTAGTATTTAATCTTGTAGCCTATATAATCATTTATATTATATTAGATCAAAATATATTAATAACCTATTATAATTAGTTGGTAATTGTTGATGGACCATATTACCCTTATTAACTAATTAGGTTTCCTCTTGGGTGTATAAATAAGGGACTTATTAGAGAGTTAAAGGGTTACACACTTTACACAATCAATCAACCCTCACTAACATCAATTTCGTCCTCTCTCCCTCAACCGAAACCTTACCCTACTTTCGGTTATCATCACCATCATTACTTTACACCCTAAGGAGGAACCGAATCAACTTGACAAGCATGTCGAACTCAATGGCTGGATCTCTGACTGGATTCTCCTCTGCTTTGAATGCCATAACAGGTATGTTATTCATGTTTTCCATTTAGTTTAAACATAACTGATCAACATGTGGTATCAGAGCAGATGTTGATAAATCAGTTCTGTTTTTCGTATCCATTATTATCGGATCAAAAATCTGGAAAACGGAAGTTTTAAAGCATTAAAATTAAAAACTGTTTTCGGGTTTCATTATGGCCGAAATCCCTGTTTTCGGAAATTATTACTTGATATATTGACCCGAAATCATAAAAGGATTAAGCTTATTGTCACGAAATCCATTACAAAACCATTAAAATCAGGTTTCGGATTTCCAGATTATGTTCTTATTATTTTAGGGTTCATCCTTTATGTTCTAAGAAACTCGAAAAATTCATAAGATTTGGAATATAATTTTGGATTAGTAAGTGTTTTACTGTTTTGATCTAAATTTTTATCTATTAAATTTTCGAAAACTGTTAAAGAGATAATCAGTTATTATTTTCGAAATCCTTGATAAGTTTAGATCATGATTAAAACAGGAAATACTATCCCAAATCCCTTAAATTTCGAGTTTCAGTTTTATCACAATCAGCAGCTGTTAACAGAGATCACGACTCGAGACTAAGATTGCGACTCGCAACCGCGATCATCATAACTCGAGACTAAGGTTGCGACTCGCAACCGCACTCATCACAACTCGAGACTGAGATTGCGACTCGCAACCATAACCATCACAACTCGAGACTGAGATTGCGACTCGCAACCATAACCATCACAACTCGAGACTGAGATTGCGACTCGCAACCATAACCATTGCGACTCGAAACTAAGATTGCGACTCGAGACCTCATTTTTTATGCTGTTTAATGTGACCTAAAAATTTTCTCGGGGCTCCCGCCCAGAACCCCGGGCGGGGGCGCGCTGCCCCCCGCACCCCCCAGCGAACTCACCGCGGAGTTCGATCCGCGCTAACAGGTGGTTTGCTATTAAATACTTGGTTTTGTTTACACTTACTTACTTAATTAATCAGAATCAGATAATTTTTGCAAAACCAAAATAGCTTAACTTGAATGAGCTTTTGATGTATTAATTCTGGCCAAAGCTGATTTAATACATCTATTTATTGTTCAAGTATTATTAAGAGCTATGTTAAGTATGCATTACAAACCTGAAATGTCTTAATTCTGGCCAAAGCTGATTTAATTAATTTATGTTTAGCATGACTTGACAAGTGCATAACTAAAGTGATTGTCTCATTTCTGGCCAAAGCTGATTTGTCACAATTACTTTGCACACATATTTAAATGATTACACTTCTGGCCAAAGCTGATTTGTCTTCATTTAAATAGAATTTTACTAAGTCTATTATTTTGATGTTAGTAATAGACATTATCACAGCTTCATAATTATAATGGTCATTATTTATGCCTGCCTTAGTATAACATGCCCTTAGATCACATTAAGACTTCTTTCTTAGTATCATAACTTGCTCATCTTATTTCCACTATCAGCACCCAATCAAGGGATTCCACCTTTGACTGGTGATAACTTTGCTGCTTGGAAGGATGCCCCCATGCTTACTCTTGGGCTGCTGGACTTTGATTACGCTCTAAGAGAGAATAAGCCAGCGGACCTTACTGCTACTAGTACTGCTGCTGAGCAGTTACTCCATGATAAGTGGACTAGGTGTAACCGCATGTCTCTCATGTTCATGAAGCAGTCCATTCATAACTCAATCAGAGGGGCCATTCCTGATTCTGAAGATGCTAAAACCTATCTGGCTTCTGTGGAGGATCAATTCAAGGGAACATCAAAAGCACACGCTAGCACTCTTATCCTCAAGCTAGTGACGACTAAGTATGATGGGAGGAGCGGCATTCGCGAACACATCATGATGATGCATGACATGGCCAATAAGTTGAAGGGCCTAGAGATGGAGATCAGTGATGGTTTTCTTGTTCACTTCATCATCACTTCGCTTCCTTCGTCCTATGAAGCATTCAAGATCAATTACAACACTCAGAAGGACAAATGGACGATGAGTGAGCTGATCGCCATGTGCGTGCAGGAGGAAGAGCGTATGAAGATGGATCGCCATACTGATGTTGCTAACTTCACCACCTCCAGCTCAAAGAAGAGGAAGAACAATTATCCAAGAAAGGATGCTTCTAAGGTTCAAAAGCCAAATCCAACTCCTAATACAAGTGCACCTTCCAGCTCTAAGAACTCCTTAGGCAAACCCTATTGCAAGTTCTGTAAGAAAACAGGACATAAGCAAAAGGAATGCCCTGACTTCAAGGAGTGGCTGGCTAAGAAAGGTAACGATTTTTTCATGATACTTGAGTCCTTTAATTTAAATGTTCCTGCTAATTCTTGGTGGTTTGACTCTGGTTCTATGGTACATGTTACCAATTCACTTCAGGGATTCCTTACAATCCGGAAGCTGGGAAGAAACCAAAGAACACTTAAAGTTGGAGATGATCGGGAATTAGAAGTGAAGGCCATAGGAACATTACAATTATTTTTGAAAACTGGTTTATGTATTAAACTTTATGAAACCTTATATGTTCCTGAGGTAACTCGGAACCTTGTATCAGGACCAAAGTTAGACATGGACGGTTTTGTTGTTTCCCATGGTCATCGCAAACTCTCTATTCTCTATGATTCCGTTGTTTATGGTACTGGCATTCTGGATGGTGGTCTCTATAGATTAGAACTAGATGATAATTTTTCTAAATCTTTGTTGTCATATAATATTAATGAATCACTCACAAAGATAGAAAAGAAACAAATTCGAGACTTAGAGACTTCATCTATGTTGTGGCATCAACGTTTAGGCCACATCTCAAGAGAACGATTAAATCGTCTCGTAAAGGATGAAGTCTTACCTCCTCTCGATTTCACCGATTTTGGAACATGTGTCAAATGTCTCAAAGGCAAAATGACATTAGCAAATAAGAAAGGTGCCACTAGGAGCTCTAATTTATTAGAACTCATTCACACTGACATTAGTGGTCCTTATCAAATTGCAGGTATAACAGGACATACTTCATTTATCACTTTCATTGATGATTATTCTCGTTACATGTACTTGTATCTTATAAAGGAGAAATCTGAATCTCTAACAACTTTTAAAGATTATAAAGCTGAAGTTGAAAAGCAATTAGATCGTCAGATTAAAGTTGTGAGATCAGATAGAGGCGGTGAATATTATGGAAGACATACTGATGTGGGTCAAGCTCCTGGTCCATTTTATGAGTTTTGTAAGGGCCAGGGGATTGTGAACCAATACACCATGCCTGGTACACCTCAGCAGAATGGTGTCGCTGAAAGAAGAAATCGTACCCTTATGAACATGGTGCGCAGTATGTTAGCCAACACTAATTTACCATTATTCCTCTGGACTGAAGCGTTAAAAGCAGCTGTTCATATACTCAATAGAGTTCCTTCTAAGTCTGTCCCTAAAACTCCTTATGAACTTTGGACAGGAAGGAAACCGAGTCTTAAATATATGAAAGTATGGGGCTGCATTGCTGAAGCAAAACTTTACAATCCTTTCCTAAGGAAACTTGACCCTAAAACAGTTACCTGCTTCTTTATCGGGTATCCTGATCATTCGAAGGGTTATCGTTTCTATTGTCCTTCCCATGTCACCCGTATTGTTGAAACCAAGCGTGCTGCGTTCTTGGAGGATTTTAAGATCAGTGGGAGCAGTACCAACCCTTACGAAGAATTGCAAGAAGTACAAGACGCGGGGGGGAGAGACTCGTCGCTTATCATTACTCCGTTTACTCCTCTTGTACCCCATGCAACTGCACCTGAAGTCACTGCACAAAATCCATCTCCACAATCAGAACCCATTATACCTCATAACGAAGGCACATCAAACGCTCAAAACCAAGACAACGCTGAACCCGATAATCAACTCAGGAGGTCATCTAGGCAAAGAAGGCCTACTAATTGGGATGATTATGTTACCTACCTGACTGAAATGGATGCTGGAAAGCTCAATGATCCTATCTCTTATAACGAAGCCATTAGCAGTGATCAGTCTTCTGAATGGAACAAAGCAATGATTGATGAGCTTGAATCCATGAAGAAAAATGACGTTTGGGATTTAGTCGAATTACCCAATGGTACCAAACCTGTAGGTTGTAAATGGGTGTTCAAAACAAAACTGGATCCGAATGGGAACGTTGAACGCTACAAAGCGAGATTGGTTGCAAAGGGCTACACTCAGAAAGTGGGAATTGATTATCAAGAGACGTTTTCACCTGTCTCTCGTAAAGATTCATTAAGGATCGTTATGGCCCTAGTAGCTCATTTTGATTTAGAGCTGCATCAGATGGACGCAAAACTGCTTTCCTTAACGGAGACTTAGACGGAGATGTTTACATGAAACAACCTGAAGGCTTTAAACCTGAAGGTCAGGAGCATCTAGTCTGTAAGTTGAAGAAATCCATTTATGGGTTAAAACAAGCATCACGTCAATGGTACCTAAAGTTTGATGAAGTCATGAAGAGGCAAGGTTTTATGAAGAATCAAGTGGATCAATGCACCTACCTCAAGATGAGTGGGAGTAACTTTACTATACTTGTCCTTTATGTAGACGATATTCTATTGGCAAGTAATAGTTTAGACATGTTGCATGAGTCGAAGCGTTTACTCTCGCATAACTTCGACATGAAGGATCTCGGAGATGCTTCTTACGTCATTGGCATCGAAATTCACCGAGATAGACACAAAGGGATCTTAGGATTGTCTCAAAAGACTTACATAGATCGTGTTCTTACACGTTACAACATGCAACAGTGCAAACCCTCCGTCGCTCCAGTAGTTAAGGGAGATGTTTTCGGTTCATTCAAGTGTCCGACAACAGAGGTTGAAAAGGAGCAAATGAGCCAGATACCTTACGCGTCAGTAGTCGGGAGCCTGATGTATGCTCAAGTCTGTACTCGCCCAGATATCGCTTACATTGCTGGAATGCTAGGCCGTTATCAGACTAATCCTGGCCTAGATCACTGGAAAGCAGCTAAGAAGGTCCTCAGATATCTGCAAGGGACGAAAGACTATAAACTGACTTATAGAAGAAGTGATCACTTAGAAGTGGTAGGTTATTCTGATTCTGACTTTGCTAAATGCAAAGATGACAAGAAATCCACTTCGGGCTACATCTTTATGTTAGCAGGCGGACCTATCTCATGGAAGAGTCATAAACAACAGTTAACTACAACTTCCACAATGATGGCAGAATACATTGCTGTTTACAACGCAACCTGTCATGGAATGTTGCTTAGAAATCTGATCACTGGACTCAAGATTGTTAATTCCATTTCTAGACCATTGAAGCTTTACTGTGATAATTCAGCTGCCGTTAGTTTCTCGAACAGTAACAGTTCGACTGGAGCTGGTTTATATCTTGATACAAAGTACTTGTTCGTACGTGAACGAGTTGAGGAAAATAATCTTTGTATTGAGTATATTAGTACTAAAGATATGCTTGCGGATCCGATGACTAAAGGTCTCCCACCTAAAGTTTTCGAAGAACATGTATCGAATATGGGACTTACTAAAGACCTTATTTAATGGCATATTGTACTAGCTTATGTTTTAATTAATAAAATTTCCTCAGTTTGATTTTGTATGTCTCTAACATATGTTCTGCCGGTGTAATGACATATAGACAAATATAAATACAAATCAGACGCTAAAGGGCTGTGTATTTTGATCGTAACTGTTAGGTTTTAAATTGAGGCTATAGTATGACTAATGGGGGTCCTGAGTCGCATGATGATTCAACGGCTGTATTTCTCTGCTATAGTTCTTGGTTTAAAGCTAAAATGAGTGTTAACTCCTGGCCAGGCTTACCTAATACTCATGATAAATGATTACTTGGCTAAGTGGGAGAATGTTAGATTAAATATTATTTATTTAGTATTTAATCTTGTAGCCTATATAATCATTTATATTATATTAGATCAAAATATATTAATAACCTATTATAATTAGTTGGTAATTGTTGATGGACCATATTACCCTTATTAACTAATTAGGTTTCCTCTTGGGTGTATAAATAAGGGACTTATTAGAGAGTTAAAGGGTTACACACTTTACACAATCAATCAACCCTCACTAACATCAATTTCGTCCTCTCTCCCTCAACCGAAACCTTACCCTACTTTCGGTTATCATCACCATCATTACTTTACACCCTAAGGAGGAACCGAATCAACTTGACAAGCATGTCGAACTCAATGGCTGGATCTCTGACTGGATTCTCCTCTGCTTTGAATGCCATAACAGGTATGTTATTCATGTTTTCCATTTAGTTTAAACAGAACTGATCAACAGTAACATTAATTATAAACCCCGTTACTTAGCGGTGACTATTACCCAGACTTGATTTTTGATCTCTAGAACATGAATAAGTTGAATTAGCTTATTCGGCACAACTGGAATGGAGTGGTGACAATCACTCGTGAGATATGCATATTCTCAAAGTATAGGATGTAAATGGTGTTATGAAGATGTACGAGATTATGTATTAGCCTTTTATATGATGTGATTTACGTGTTAGCTACAACTGTATGTATTATGACTATTATCCTTCAATGGTGGATTCTTGCATGGGTGGTTATGAAAGGGGTATATAACGTGGTTAGACTATCCACATCAAGGATGTTTGTAGGTGACATGGAGGGTGTTCATTCCTATGTGGAGGGCATTTGTGGGA
This sequence comes from Helianthus tuberosus, assembly GCA_030545235.1. NCBI lineage: Eukaryota > Viridiplantae > Streptophyta > Magnoliopsida > Asterales > Asteraceae > Helianthus > Helianthus tuberosus. Next base: position 192,379,126 of record CM060401.1, on the reverse strand, counting down.
GGGATGGATTAGTGGGTGTTGTAGAGAATGACATGGAGGGTGTTCATTCTTCACAATTCTTGGGGAAGAATGGGCTAATGGTGGGTCCTTTTTTTTATAAGGTTGTTTGTGGGAAGGATATATATGTTATTGTTGTGGGTAAAAAGTGTTTGTGAGAAGAATAAGTGAAAAACTGATGTGGCATGCTGATTAGGCTGTTTGTAGAAAGGATAACCTTTCACTGATGCGGATAGTCTTAGTGAGGTTTTTATATAAAAGTGAGTTTGAGTGTTATAAATGGTTATTCTTGATGTTTGACTTAAACGTTTCAACCTAAACTATTTAATAGAGCCCGTATTTTATATGATTGATTCTGTCAATATTGTATTTCATATTGTGATTATTATCTCCAAAATTAGGAGATCTCATTGTATCTTTATATACATTGTTTTGTAATTGAAAGAGGCAACTTGGAATTTCAATATTCTACATGGTATCAGAGCCTCAAACCCTAACCCTCCTCCCCCTCTTGTGCCGTCGCTGCTTCCCCACCCTTAATTCCCTTTTCTGTTCTTTCTGCCGCTAGCGCAGTCGCCACCAACCCCATGGCCGATTCAAAGCTTCATCCGGCTGTTACCGTTACCAACATCAAGGCTGCCATTCCCATCATCCTGGATAACGAAGCAGCCGACTACAATACGTGGTCCGAGCTGTTTCGCATTCACTGCACCGCCTTCCTAGTCTCGGATCACCTCTCCAAACGACCCGAAACCACTGAAAAATCCTCTACCTCTGACAAACAGCCCGCTGCTCCTCCCGCTGCCGACTCATGGGAGCGCCTGGACGCCATCGTCCTCCAATGGATATATGGCACTATCTCTCCCGGCCTCCTCAAAACTGTCATAAAAAACAAAACCACTGCGTATGATGCCTGGAAGGCCATTGAAGCCTTATTCCAAGATAACAAAGCTACCCGCGCTCTCTACCTCAAACAGAAATTTTCTAATACTCGGTTAGAAAATTTTTCGTCTATGCACGAATACTGTCAACAACTCAAAGTGCTCGCGGATCAACTTGAAAGTGTAGACGCTCCGGTCGATGAATCGGACCTCGTTCTTCAAACTTTGGCTGGACTTACTGAGCAATACGAGACCGTGCAAACAGTCATCCAAAACACCAAGCCTCTCCCTTCGTTTCTGGAGGTTAGATCTCAACTGTGCATGAGTGAAACCACCAAGGCCAACCAAGCTTTGCATTCGTCCACCCAAGCTGCCACGGCTCTTCATACACAAAGCCGCACTGCTACTTCTTCAGCCACTCATCCCTCGCCACCTCCTGACTCTCGGTCAGAATACTCTCAAGGTCGTGGCCGGTCACGCGGCCGTGGCTCGACCAACCAGAACACCAGCCGAAGCCGGAACACCAACTACTCATACTCGCCTGCCCCTCAACATCCCTACATCATTTTTCCTCAAAACTGGACGTCAGCCCAATGGGCCTCTATTCTGAATCAGGCCCAGCAACTTAGCCCGCAAATCACATCTTCTCCACCATGTCCCTATCCTTCTACTCCGCGACGTACAAACGGTCAGGGGATACTTGGGCCTCGACCCGATCAGGCCCACATGGCATCTTACAGCCCAACACCCACTGACATCGCGCAGGCACTCTACACTCTCTCGCTGAATCAGCAGACTGAACCGGTTGGGTTTATGGACACGAGAGCTACCGGACATATGCAATTACCAGGTAATCATTCCCCGTCTATTTTTAATCCTTGCACTAACAAACAAATTATAGTTGGTAATGGTATGACCATCCCGGTAATTGGACAAGGCAATCAAACCCTACCACCACCTTTCCCACCGTTCAAATTAAATAATATCCTATATGCTCCCAACCTTCTTAAAAATCTCATATCGGTTCGTCGCTTAACAACCGATAATTTACTTTCTATTGAATTTGACCCTTTTGGTTTTGTTGTGAAGGATCTCAAGACAAAAGCTCCTATCCTACGATGCAATAGCTCGGGCGACCTCTATCCACTGACTACCAACTTCATCAAGCCTTCTACCTCACCTACTACTCTTGCTGCTATCACTCAAGAACGTTGGCATCAGCGTCTTGGGCACCCGGGCACCAATATATTGCATTCGTTGAAGTCGTCTTCTTTTATTTCCTTTAGTAATCAAAATCATAAACTTTGTCAGTCTTGCGTTTTTGGCAAAAGCGTCAAGCTTCCATTTTCTGATTCTATTAATAAAACTTCTTTACCGTTTGATATAATTCATAGTGACTTGTGGACTTCACCGGTATTAAGCACTGGTGGTCATCGTTATTATATATTATTTTTAGACGACTTAACTGACTTTCTTTAGACATATCCTCTCTCAAATAAATCTACAGTTTTCTCTACCTTTACTCAATTCTACAACCTCATTAACACTCAGTTTGAAAGGAAAATAAAACAATTCCAATGTGACAACGGCATCGAATACACTAATAATAACTTCAAACATTTTTGTCATCTTAATGGCATGCAATTTCGTTTTTCGTGTCCTCATACCTCCTCTCAAAATGGTAAAGCGGAACGTAAAATCCGCACCATTAATAACATGATTCGCACCCTCTTATCTCAAGCCTCCCTACCCCCCTCATTTTGGCATTACGCTCTCGAAACTGCCACATACTTACTCAACATTCTACCAAAGAAATCTCACAAACTTCTCTCCCCCACCACACTTCTTTATAACGTTATACCCACCTACGAGCACCTTCGTGTGTTCGGGTGTCTATGCTACCCCATTCTACCCTCTACCACCATTCACAAACTAGCTAATCGCTCACAACCTTGTGTTTTCTTAGGCTACCCATCCCACCATCGTGGCTACACTTGTTTCGATATTAATACCAAACAAGTTTTTACCTCTCGTCATGTCCTCTTCGAGGAATCTATCTACCCTTTTTCCATCCAACATCCCTCCTCAACTCAAAACTATGACTTCCTACAACCCCCCTCTCAATCCACTGGTATGGGATTCTTTACCCCACCCCAGCCCACACGTTCACCCTTCCCCTCAATCTCCTGTCCTAAACGGCCCACAAGACACTGGCCCATCTTTTACCTCTATTTCCAACCCTTTACATTCACCATCCTTCTCTGACCCAACCATCACAGGCCCAACCGCCTCTTCTGGCCCAGCCGACATCACCGGCCCAAACCCCCCTTCTGGCCCAAACGCCACTTACAGCCCTTTCACACCTTCTAGCCCACTCGGCTCCCCACCTTCTCCTCATACGACTTCCGACCCACACCCTCATCCACCCATCCCCACTGTTTCCACTAACCTACCAACTCAATCCGTTCCACATGCCCAACCGACCCCCCCACTCACTTCAACTACTACCATCTCTCAGCCCATACCTCCCGTCTCCACGAATCCACCTCGCACCATGCGCACTCGTGCCATGGATGGCATCGTCAAACCAAAACAATTTCTCAATCTTCACACCACTACCATTGTTCCCATTCCTAAATCACCTCAGATTGCCTTGTCCACACCGGAATGGTTTAACGCCATGACCACTGAGTTTAGTGCATTGATTAAAAATGAGACTTGGGAGTTGGTTCCTCGTCGTCCTGACATGAATATTATCCGTTGTATGTGGTTATACAAGCACAAGTTTCGGTCTGATGGCACCCTGGAACGGTATAAAGCTCAGTTGGTATGTGATGGACGGAGTCAACAGGTTGGTGTTGATTGTGGTGAGACCTTTAGTCCAGTGGTTAAGCCCACTACTATACGGACTGTTCTCACTTTGGCAGTTTCTCAGTCGTGGCCCATTCACCAGTTGGATGTGACTAATGCTTTTCTACACGGGCAGTTACATGAGACAGTTTTTATGCATCAACCACTGGGTTTTCGACATCGTGATTATCCGGATCATGTTTGTCGCTTGAAGAAGTCCCTCTACGGTCTCAAACAGGCTCCCCGCGCTTGGTATCAACGGTTCACTGACTTTGTTGTTCAACAAGGTTTTTCTCAGTGCAAGACAGACAATTCCTTATTTATTTATCATCATGGCCGTGACATCGCTTATCTTCTCATTTATGTCGATGATATCATCCTTACTACATCGACTGACTCTCTCCGACAACGGCTCATGTCTGTCCTCGCCGGCGAATTCGCCATGAAAGATTTGGGCCCGCTTACGTATTTTCTGGGTATTTCTGTATCTCGCACAGGCAATTCTCTTTTCTTATCTCAGCAGGCATACGCCAAGGATATTCTTCATCGTGCGGGCATGGATTCTTGCAAACCCGCTGTCACCCCCGTTGACACGCAAACCAAGCTGAGTAGTGAACCTGGCCCAGTGTTCGACGACCCCTCTACACATCGCAGTTTGGCTGGTGCCTTGCAGTATCTTACTTTCACCAGGCCTGACATCACATATGCGGTACAACAGGTTTGTATGCACATGCACGCTCCATGCCTGGCTCACTGGAACGCTCTCAAGCGCATTCTTCGTTACATTCAAGGCACTTCAGAGTATGGTCTTCACCTCAGCTCCTCTTCTTCTTTATCCATCCGTGCATATACGGATGCTGATTGGGCCGGGTGCCCTGACACCCGGCGCTCTACATCTGGCTACTGTGTCTATCTCGGTGGCAACTTGGTCTCCTGGTCTTCTAAACGTCAGTCCACCATTGCTCGATCCAGTGCTGAAGCCGAGTATCGCGGGGTTGCTAATGTTGTTGCTGAGATCTGTTGGCTACGTAATCTTTTACTTGAACTACACCGCCCGTTGTCTACAGCATCCCTAGTGTACTGTGATAATGTCAGTGCCATCTACCTTTCAGGTAACCCGGTCCAACATCAACGTACCAAGCACATTGAGTTAGACATCCATTTTGTTCGGGAACATGTTCAGAAAGGTCTGGTTCGGGTTCTTCATGTCCCATCTCGCTTTCAAATTGCAGATATATTCACCAAAGGCCTACCTCGGGTCCTTTTCGATGATTTTCGATCCAGTCTAAGCATCTGTTCGCCTCCCGCTTCGACTACGGGGGTGTAATAGAGCCCGTATTTTATATGATTGATTCTGTCAATATTGTATTTCATATTGTGATTATTATCTCCAAAATTAGGAGATCTCATTGTATCTTTATATACATTGTTTTGTAATTGAAAGAGGCAACTTGGAATTTCAATATTCTACACTATTAGTACTCGCTAAGCATAGCTGACTTTTGCATATATGATAAATTGTTTTGTAGGTGCGTAACTTGAGTCGGTGTTGCTCTTGGCTAGCGGAAGGAATTACTCACGATGTGGTGGGAAGGCATTCGTTGCATTTGAGGCTTGTAAACAAATGTAGTTTTTAAAATAACGTTGTTCTATTTTTACTTGAAAAAATTCCACCGCGTATTTTGAGAAAAGTCTTATTTTTAAATAGTTATTATGATGTGATACGACTGTAGGGTAAGTAGTTTGGGGGCTCTACACATACACCTTAGTTTAGTTTTTGTTTACACCCTCCGCAATATAGTTCCTTGATTTGTTTTCCTTTTCCTTTAATCGGTTTACACTACAATTGTTGAACTTTAATAAAGTTATTATTTTGAGTTTTTAACGAATTTTCTATTATGTGATTTTTTATGGGTTTCCATTTTTATATCAACGCTTCATGCGAATTATTTTTATCTGCGATTCGATGTGAAGTTTTGTAACTTTGTTTTTAAACCGACCGGTTGCTTTAAACCTTTTTTAAGCGTTCGTTTTTTAAACTAGTCAGCGCTCATTTCTAAAACACCATTGCGACGTAATTTTAAACCAACTCGATGTAATGTGTGGCTATCGTGATTATCTTTGTATATGTTTTAGTGTAAATTTTGTTCGAATAAATTGGCTTCTGTAAACAATGACGGAACTTTTCCGCAACGTTCGAATATACTGTCGTGTCGTGGTTATTTTATCGGCACATATGCGATTTGCTTATTTTATGTACGTTTTGAATCCGTCTTAGACCGCGAGTGAAAACCACTGGTTTAAAATAAAGGAGGTTAATAATAATAACAAGGGTAAATTACTTTTTGAGTCCCTGTGTTTTATGGGTTTTAACTAGTTGAGTCCAAAAGCAAAAAGTTTAACGACTTGAGTCCCTATAAGCATTTTCCTTAACCATTTGAGTCCAAATTTCTAACACCATCCATATTTTCTGTTAGTTTTCTATTAAAAGACTAAAATGCCCCTGTATCTTCTTTACCCTTATAAAAACCCATAAAACACATGGACTCAAAAAGTAATTTACCCTAATAACAATGATTCGTCTTTGTTAGTGAAACATCGTAGAGAAATAATAAAGAATCGAACACGTGTTATACCACAACTATTTTTTTTGGGTTTCGTCTTTGTTTATTATGGTGTGAGTGCATTGAAATCGGTTGAGTTTGCTAGTTATTATTTAATTTTATTTCATAAGTAACTGCTTAAAAATAATTAATATTAATTGTTTTAATTTAATTAGTGGATTGTATTATAGTTTTTTAATTACTCACCGCTCACAAGGTATATCGCGTGGTATGTAAGTGATAGCAAAATGTTCGAGATATACTTTTACCGTTTTATTGTAATTTGTTTTAAATTGAAATAAGAAATCATTGATACACATAAGTAACGAGGAACTAAGATAAATCCAATATGACGTCTAACACACACAAGAAGAATTACGTGTATAAATTCAAGATTGTTTCATGCATGTTTGCATGTCAATCAATCAATCAACCAGCAATAATGTAGTAATCAAACTCTACTTTTAATTTGTTTGTAATCATTTTGAGTAGGTTCAAATAAGAAATCCCAAGACTCGTTTTCAACATACACATAAGTAAAAAACAAATGAATAAATCCAGTATGACGTCTAGCATACAGACAAACAAAAAAAGATGTGCATGCATGCATGCATGTACATGTATAAATTCAAGGTTGTTTCATGTAGGTATGTCAATCAATCAACCAGCAATAATGTTGTAATCAAACTTTACTTTTAAGACATCAAACCACGTATGCCTTCTTCCTTTTATGTTACCAGTGTTTCTGGATTTGTTCAATTGACCCGTTAAAGGTGAACGAATGATTAAATAAGACTTTCACGGTGTCAGATTTCCGAGTAAGAGGACCCGGGGTGGATACGTTATCACCCCCATCACGCGTGGAACTTGATTGGAACACCGCCGCCGGCAATTGAAAACCGATGTTGAATGTTTAACGCGTCAAATGGAGCACGCGTGTTGGATGTTTGAAAATGAAACATTGGTGGGGTCCGGTTGGCAGGTGACCGCTTGAATGTTTGAAAATGAAACAAAGGTATTTTTTTTAAATCCAAAAATCACAAACAGTTTACCTTTTTATAAAAAAAACAGATTTAAAAAAAAACAGTTTTCAGTTTTATAAAAAACAGATTTAAAAAAAACAGTTTACAGTTTTATAAAAAACAGAATTTAAAAAAAAACAGTTTACAGTTTTATAAAATACAGATTAAAAAAAAACAGTTTTCAGTTTTTAAAAAAACAGTTTACAGTTTTATAAAAAACAGAATTTATAATGTAAAAAATAAAAAATAAAAAAAATTAGCGAGTGATGAAATTTGTACCAGTGATGACCATTTCCAGCAAAAAAAGGTGTGAGTGATGGAAATAATGGTTGATGACATGACAGAACCTGATTGGATGTTGTGAGTGATATGATGGAATTGGGTGTGAGTGATTCCACCCCTACCCCTCTAATGATCACAATCTTCCAGTCCTCCTCCTAAATTCATAAGGTTTTTTTGAACGGTAAGAATCTTTAACTTGTTGTGAGAGAGATCTCACACCCTCCCAAACAGAGGGCCCTAACCCCATTCTGGTCAGACTATGTTGTCTTAACCGGGCTTATGCTAGCGTCAGAGTTTGACTAACGACGTTCCCCGGGAAACCATATCACCCACTGCCAGTGACAGGGGCTTGCGCCGCCACAAGAGAGAATATCTCTGGCGTAACACACGGTGGACTAAAACACGAGGTGGCTCAGGCTCGAACTCTTGACCTAAGGTTTGGGAGAACTAGCCTTCATTGCCTTTATCCACCAAATGTGGCACTAGTGGGGATTGAACTTGAGTCTCCAAGGAGAACCACAAGTCTTTCCAACCACTAGACCACAAGTGATGAAAAAGGTTTGTTTTTAAAAGCTCATGAATGCATTTTTATTTCCAAAAGTAGCTATTTTTCCATTTTAAAACTGACTTTAATTATTTGTTAACTTCTCTATAGATTGATTATGTTCTCATTTGCATGAATTAATAACGGCGAACGACGCAGTTTGTTGCTTGTTTGCCTTGTATTTTGATGTATTAGACGTAAACTTTTGTGATTAGTGGCTATTGAAATGAGAATACCATTTTCGGATTCTAAAATCTATGATATCAAGAGCAAATATTGCATATTCTGTGTTGTCACTATAGTTACAATTGAAGCTTGGTTTTCTTCTTTGTCACTTGGTCTACCACCATTTTAATAAGCAATAATGTTCCTCTTTCGTTTCTAAATAACGCTTGATCATCGTGTTTCACGTCTGTGTGATTATGCATTACCTCGCGATTTATAAAAAAACATGTGCCCCGATGGAGCATATTATCTCACATGCAAAAGCTGAATTTAAATGTGCAAAATTGCGTTACGAAAAGCCTCCCCAAAAGGCAATACTCTATAAGGTCATTTCCAATAATTTTAAAGTTCATACCCCCAAGATAGGTTTCTTTATAATTTTCTACATTATTATAGATTTGAATTAGTGTTTTGACAATAGTTCAAGGATAAGGCACAATATATATATATATACACACACGTATGCTTCTTACGCACTGGCTACCTTTCCAGCTCCCTCGTCTAATATACTTGCTCTGGATTTTACTCTATTTCAATCTTTTTATGCGATTTTGGTACGTAGTTATGGAGTATGGAAAGCAAATGGTTGGCATATTTTCATGATTGCAAATGAACTTGATTTTTACTCTCACTTTCAGTTTTGTTATGTCAATTAAATTACCTATAAAAGGTTGAGCTATTACCGTTGGTTATGGCTTGTTCGAAACTGAGATAAATGTTAAGGAGAGATGTATGTAGTATGTTCTGTTGATGAGGAAAAAAAATAGAAATAAAAGTTTTGAAGCCCACTACAACAAATTGAAATAAAAAGTGGAAAAGAAGGAATTAGGGAAAAAAGATAAAGCTCAATAGCTATCGTTTCGTTGCTTAAGCTAGTGGACGACGCAATCAACATGACGAGAGGCTTTTCGGCCAATAATAAGCCACTAATTTTGTAGAATGCTTAAACTAACCATAAAAATTAATTAGTAGTTAATTTTTTTTTTCATGAGAAGCAACAGAAGCATTTTTGTTCAATAATTTATACCTTACGGATCTGGTGAAATATTTAAAATCATTAATCAAATGGTTATTTGAATCCCATGATGTTTTTTATCAATCATGTGCACTAAAAAATGAAATGATTAATATTTCAGTTGGGTGGGTGTTTGATCTAATTCGCAAAGCCATTAAAATTAAAGTGTTGCCTCTCTTTAAAATCAAGGGTTTGAATTTATTGGTATAATTTAAGTTGTTAAAAAAAGATTAATATTTCAATTCAATTGAGCAGAGCAAATGAAGCATTGATGAGGAGGTAAGTACGTTAGGACACACTTGGTAATTAAAACTTAAATATAATTACTGGGTTTTAATTTCCAGTTTGATTTACTTTTTTTTAAACGATAAGGAATGACGTGTCAACCACCATGACACCGGGCGCTGTGGCCAAGGTCGACTACTCGACCACCGCCAGCCCCTTGGCTCTTCCAGATGCGCGGCCCGACCTCCACTCGCCAGCAGGCACGACAGTGGAATAAACGGTAAAACCTCGCCTCCCATCCAAGACGAACCGGCGCCACCCGTATTCGCCCTTCACCTGGATGCTGCAGAAAATAATGGGGAGAGTGAGAATCGAACCTGAGTCACAAGGAATACCAAGTTTTTCCCCAATCACTCCACCACTACCTCATTGGCCCAATATGATTTACTTAATTTGGAACGTCTTGTATATTTTATTTTTGAAGGTTAACATTCATTAAAACATGGCGGGCCAAAAATGAAGAACCAAGCCTACGACACACCATTTATATCATATACAAAGGATTTTGCACCAATCATTTTAAACAATATACTTATGTTTGGATTTACATTTTAACCATAAAAAACTCAAAGATCTAATGTCTTCAAAGATGTCACCACTTTCCCCTTTACCGTTTGCAAAGATCTTCGCGTTTCTCACCTTCCAAACAAGCTATAAATATAAGCCTATGGATAACCTCAATCTCTTTATTTCCCAGCCCACAAACCTTATAGAATTCCATCAAATCCCTGAACAAGAAAGCATATAAAGGAGGCCAGTTGGCCTAAACACAAAGCCTATGCAAAACCCGAAGCGAAACAACACAACCAGTAAAGATGTGGTCCATCGTTTCCTGAAGCTCCCCACAAAGAGCGCATCCCTCATTATCAATAACAATATTTCTCCTTGTTAAAACATGCCTTGTATGAATCTAACTAGTTCCGCCCTCCACACAAAAATCATACATTTAGCTGGAACCCATTTGCATCTTCTTATTAATGTAGTTCTGTCTTCCATCCATGTCTACAATCATCTTTTTTAACTGAAGCAGTAGAAAAAGAACTTGAAACATCCACATCCCACTTCCATGTAAACCTTCTGGGGTAGCCCAGTTGGCCAGCCTCACCCAGACCCTTCTTGAGGTCACCGGTTCGATTCCCGGCAATGCCCTTATGGGGTGTTGGGGCTCTTCACCGTGGGTAATCACCGCCAGGCAGCTATGGGGCTAAGCTAGCTTGCGGAGTTGCAATACTCCGGCGGATGGGAGGTCCGTGCAAGTACCCCCCCCCCCCACTTCCATGTATCCTTTTCGCTTGTAATCCTAACATCCGACAGCGCTGCACAACACTTCCCACTCCTTGATTTCAGCGGCTATAGTGGGAGTTCTAGAACGTATCCAATGCCAATTTTCCACCTCATTATCTCGATTAACCTGATCACACACCATATAGACCTTATCGACCTCAAGCAAAAAGTTCTTAGACCAATGGTTGACCCAAAACCGAATGTTAGCCCATTATTGAGGATCCCTTTAAATGTAAGTGTGGATTTTCTTTCCTTTCAAATTTAACTTCACCTCCATTCGAATGATATTATTCCACACCTTGGATAACGAAAGATTTGACGGTAGCATTGACCAGCTCCTTTTCTTACCATGACAAGCTAACACCACCCTTGTCCATAAGCTAACTTCCTCCACCCTAAACCTCCAAACCCACTTGGCCAAAAGAGCATCATTAACTGTTCTAAGCTTACAGATTCCCAAACCCCTTGATCTTTAGGAATCGCCACCCTCTCCCATGCCACCCAATGCATTTTCCTATATTCACTCAATCCACACCAAAGGAAATTCCTCATCAAAACTTCCTACTTATCTACTACCATGATAAGAGCTTTGAAAATTAAGAAAAAAGTACAAGGGTAGACTCTCCAAAATCGCTTTTATGAGGGTGACCCGACCCCATATAGAAAGGGAATGTGCCTTCCACGAAGCGAGACGATTTTCACAGATCTCCACAATAGGGTCTCAACTATTGACTTGATTCTTATTAGCCTCTATAGTGACACCCAAATACGTAAAAGGGAGAGCCCTTTACTACATTCAACCACTTTGGCCATCTCATCCACCTCTCTACCCTCCACCCCGATACCAAAGAGGTTTGACTTTGGAAGATTGATTTTCAACCCGAAGCATATATGGAAAATTCTAAGTAACCTCGCCACCACATTTAATTTACCACTCAACCAATCACCAATTATAAGAGCATTGTCCGCATACAACAAGTGTGACAATATCAGACCCCCATTAAGAGTCTGAATCCCCTCCAACACCCCATACTACAAGCTTTGGAAACAATGCAAGAAAAAAACTCCATAACTATAAGGAAAAGAAAGGAAGAAAACGGGTCACCTTGGCGAATACCTTTTTGACACTGATATTCGAATGTCAGTACTCCATTGACTAGAGCCAGAGATCTAGCAGTGATAAAATAAGATCGCTATCCTCCACCACTAGTTGCGACTGGTATTGCCAATTTATTCTATACTTACCTAAAAGAGAAAGTCGGTGGCTTTTGCCACCGACAATCTCTCCAATTTTGTCTTATACACCATTTCAACTCATAGCCCAAGATATATAAATTTTAGTTGTAGCTCATGCCTCAAGTATAGCAAGTTAGCAATCCATTTACGTAGCCGAGCCCACGAATTAATTAATTAATAAGCTCACTTTCAAATTATTACCATGCGTCCATGCTAGCTAGTCATTTTAATTTTACAACTTGATATTCTATTCCATTCTATACAATCTTAAAGGACAAAGTCGGTGGGTTTCCCACCGGCTTTGCCTCCTTGCCCCCTATTTTCATGATATTACAATTTTAGCCCCTTGACTTTATAACCTTTAAAGTTTCATAAAATGGCAAATTTAGTCCCTAAACCTTCTACTTTGAATTTTCAAAACCACAACATCATCTTTTAAACTTTTACAGCACCAACCCTCTACTTTGGTTTTTCACCATCACCCCCTTAGCTCTTATATAGTTACACACCAACCCTCTTCTTCTTTTACATTTCCACCAACACCCCCTCATCTTTTACACATTTCCGCCACCACCCATATACTTTTACACTTTGTCTTTTTTAGAATTTGCTTTTTTACCCCTTGTACTATTATTCCATTTTTACACCCGCCCAACTTTAAAAAAAATGCCAATTGTAACCCCTAGACTACAACTCCTACTTTTGCAAACGCCAATGCATTGTGTTTTACGAAATGTCTTAGGCATTGTGTTTTACACTTTGTGTCTACCTTTGTGTTTTACATTTTTTTTTTGTAATTGTCTTTTACGCATTGCGTTTTACGATTCGTGTTTTGTCTTATTATATGTTTCCACCCGTCAAAAGACAAAATCTGTGGAAACCCCACCTGCTTTGCCTACTCATCCCCCATACTTTCACGATGTTGCAATTTTAGCCCCTTGACTTTGGTACCTTCAAAGTTTCATAAAATGGCAAATTTAGTCCCTAAACTACTACTCCATTTTACAAATAGTTTGCTTTTGACACCCCAACTTTGTGGTAGTTTCCTTTTCAGCTCCAACTTTATTATAGTTTCCTTCTTACCCCAAAACTTTATCAAATTTTATCTTTACCCTTTCTTAGCCCTTAAGTTTAGGAAATGCAATTTTTAACCACTTAACTTTTTATGAACTTTGTAAATGCCACTTTGACCACTCGAGAGTTTTTGGCTTGACGATATAAATTCGAGTTAGTCGGGTCGCGTATAATACGTTATGATTGTACGATATAAATTCGATTTACGTTACGCTTTAATCCAATCGCAATGCAACTATAGGATTCATTGACTTCAATCGGATACGTCAAACGTGCATTTTCATATGGTTAACACATCACATAACACTTGGACTAATCCGTTCGATATTTGCAAAGTACCCGCGCCGCAACGCGCGACGGCGCGGGTCTTATTACTAGTTATCATAATTTACTCAAAGGTTGAAAAAAAATTGTACGATATTATTTATTATTTATAATATTCTAATTGAAAACGTTGAATACCCAGGAAAGAATGAAATGATTGAACAAAAAGTAACACCAATGATATGATATGATATATATATATATATATAGGGTAAGGTTCATGCGAGAACCGCGAGAACCAATGTGAACACAAAATAAAATCTAAAAAAAATCAAAAAAGCACTCAAAAATTTTTTTTATTTTTTTTAATATTTTTTTAATAAAAATCGCTATATTTCGTTACCATAAAAAAAAAAAAAAAAAAAAAAAAAAAAAAAAAAAAAAAACTTTTTTTTTCGAGTAACAGTTATCAATGCACATGTGCATATGTATCATTACTTCAACAAATTCAGTAATACGTTATTAGGAATAGACAATTGAACTTTAATTTACAATACCATTAGTAATACACTACTTTTTACATTACCAATATTCAAAATGCACATGTGCATAATTAGGTATAACCATGATATAACGTGTTTTGTTACAAAAAGTTTGTGATTTTGAATGGAGAAGTAGGCTCATATACATGTTTTTTGGTTAGTTATATCTAGTGGTTGATGGTTTGGTTATAGTTGTCAAATTTTTATGTAATATGTTGATTGGATGGTATAAATGGTGTTTACATACATGTATTAAAGTGAAAATATTGTTAATGGTATTGTATTATGGATGGTAGGAGGTAATGGTATTGTATTATGGATGGTAGAAGGTAATGGTAGTGTATTATGGATGGTATGATAGATGAAAAAGGAAAGTGTATTCAAAGTGGTGTACCAAAACACCTTATTTAATGTTGATACATATAAAATGCACATGTGCATTTCTAATATTGGTAATGTAAAAAGTAGTGTATTACATATGGTAGTGTAAATAAAGTGCAATTGTCTAATATGTGTAATGAATTACGGAATTTGTCAAAGAAATGACAAAAATGCACATGTGCATGCTTGTGTATTATGGATGGAATGATAGATGAAAGAGAAAGTAGTGTACCAAAACACCTTATTTCCTGTTAATACATATAAATGCACATGTGCATTTCTAACATTGTTAACGTAAAAAGTAGTGTATTACACGTGGTAGTGTAAATGAAAGTGCAATTGACTATTATTTGTAATGAATTACGGAATTTGACAAAGAAACGATACATATGCACATGTGCATGGATAACTGTTACTCGAAAATTTTTATTTATTTTTTTTTTTTGAAAATTTTTTTTTATTAACAAAATATTGCGATTTTTTCAAAAAAAATAGTAAAAAAATAAAAAAAAAAAATTTTTGGTGTTTTTTAGATTTTTTTAGGAATTACTGTTTGTGTTCACACTGGTTCTCGCAGTTCTTGCAATAAGGGGTGGTTCCTAACTGATCTTTGTCCTATATATATATATATATATATATATATATATATTATGCACATATAACACGACTCAAAGTTGGATAAGCTTACAAAAGCATGCACTATGCACATCTTGATTTTTATGTTTGATTAAAGGCACCTCTTATTGATGGCTCGATACGTTAGGGGAGAGCCAATAATCTAGAACTAGAGAAGAGATGGACAGATGGCTATATGCCAGTGGTCCAGCACATTATTCCGGATTAGTATACATCGGAATAAGTGAAATACTTTTTCCTAGGATAGAAAGTAAAAAGGTGCAAACATAAGGAGCAATTCGGAAAAAAATTGGCATATACGTGCCTTATTCTCAGATGGTCGGTGGGTTGTTGAAAAAGTTAGATCAAGAAACACCCACGGTAATGATTGATAACAAGGCTGATGATAAAATGTAAATATAATTAAGAATACACGAATATAACGTGGTTCACCTCCTCAATGTGATTGAGTTACATCTACGAATGAACTATAAAGAGATTTTATAAGAACTTGATATTGTTTACGGTTAGTTACAATGACATGTGTATGGGCTGGTTAAAAGTTGTTTCCCAAGTTTGTTTTACAGGCAGCTTGCTCATATACAAATACATGATTGTATGATATGTTGTAAGCCGTGATGTAAGATAGCAAGATCATGTTGCATTTGATTAGTCGATTAGCGACACATGTTAGCTAGAAAAGTTTCCAGTAGTTTAATCGGGTTGCTAACTAAGGGGAGTGGGGGTGGGAGCGTGATAGAATTCTATCACTCGTTTTTTTTGGAACACCGCCGCCACCACTTCCATCACTCGTGAAAAAAAGAACGCGTTGAACATATCACGCGTTGTAAAAAATTGATTGTATGTGTATGACTTGTACATTGTGTATTAATACTTGTACGTTGGAATTCCATCACTAATGATGACCACCGCCACTAAAAAAATGCTTGTGAGTGATATAATAGTGGTTGCTGACATGGCAGAACATGATTGGATGTTTGTGAGTGGTGAAATTTCATCACTTGTAACCACCCCCACTCCCCTAATGCTAATATCTTCATGACCGTTTTCACTTCCATAACGCGGTACACCTCATATGCATCCTAGCTTCTTGCTAATTTGCGAAATTATATATAAAAGTGTGGTGGCATAATAAAGATAAATCGCGTTAAATAAACTCCGACTATTTCTGAGTTAAAGCATGCCTGTTAAAAGAGAAGTACTAAAACCCTCCTAACTCATTTGCATAACACACTTTTAGCGGGGATTACCGGATTAGCATTATTCATACACCTTGAAAATAACACACTTGTCTTTTTTTAACGGAAATTTGGATCACTGACGGATCACTGGAGTATCGTCGTGCTACCAGCGGAACCACACGATCATATCCATCTTCACTAGGCAATAATGTATATACATCAATTTAGGAGGAAACCCAATAAACCTGGGAAAACCCTCCGTTGTAGGAATCGAACGCAGGACCTAATGGTCTCTAAGCCTTATCTCACCTCTAAAATGTCACTAGACTATAATGCGATGCAAAATAACACACTTGTCTATTAAGAAGATGCCAGGCCTATGAGTTAAGGAAGGTATTTTGTTTTTTTGTTTTTAAAGAAACTTATTATTGAAATAATGTAGGAACAAAAAGGAGAGAAGCGATAAAGGGAAGTCCTAAAACATTACTAGTGTCCAATGATTTAAGTTATCATTTCTCCTAGAAATTGGAAATGAAAAGGAGATGTGGATATGTTCATTGACGGACCCACCATTCTCAAGCACTTTTTCTCACTATAAATATACACTCAATTGCCCACAACCATTTTCATCTCAGAACTAATTAAGAAGTAAAAACAGACAGTTAAGGAAGTGTCCCTTCTCCAAAAAAAAAAGCACCCAATTCTTAGTTATTAAAAGAGGAAATATATATAGTCTGCGTTAACTACTAATCAAAGAAGATGACTGGGAATTTGGCTCACCTCACTCTTGCATTTGGTCTTCTTGGTATATAAGGTGGGACGGGGTGGTGCGTTATCGAGCCCGATAACGCGTGAAAGTACCACGCAACACCGCCGCCGGCCAATTATTAACGCGTCAAACTTGTAACGCGTTGAGTGGGTCACGCGTTGAACTCTTGAAATTTTCGACCGTTGCTTTTTTCGACCGTTTAAAAACGGTAACAATCTTTTAATAAAAAAAAAAAAAAAACCTTTCAGCCATCTATTTATATCTCAATTTTACATAATTTTTTTACACACACCAATCTTTTAAACCCATTTCACACAATTTTAAAATCTTTCTCAAATGGAATTCCCTACTGATTCGACGTTTCCGATGTCTAGCGATAGCGATACCGAGTCGTCTTCCACAAGATATCCATCTACAATTGCGTAACGAAGAAACTCACTTTCGGTTGAGATACGATTTAATCGAACTAGTAGGTTCTCTAGGTTTGGAGTTGCCCGATTCGGATGAGGAGTAGGTTTTTTTTTTTTTTTTTTTTAATTGTATGTTTCTAGTATGTTAACTTGAAGTAGTATGTTTTAAATTTAATGAAATTTTTAATTTTAGTGTTTAAATGAAATTTAAAATTATAAAAATTAAACAATTTACTGAAATTTAATTTTAAAATGAAAAAAAAAACCTTGGGAGTGATAGAATTTCATCACTAGTGATACCACCCCCCCTACATTTCTATCACTAGTGATAGAAATTTCATTGATGACATGGCACGATCTTATTGGACAATGTGAGTGATAGTTTCTATCACTAGTGAACCACCCCTCCCCCCCTAACTCTTTCTCTCTCTCTCTCCATGCACATGAAAAGCTATGCATGTTAAGTTGATAACGTTTTTTTTTTTTACATTTGTAGGCAATGTGGTTTCATTTATGGTATTCCTTGCACCAATGTAAGTCCCCTCATTCAAATCTTTGATATCTTTCCGATTCATGGTTATCAAGTTTAGCTAAATTCTGAATCAAATTTTATAAAATATCGCAGACCGACATTCTACAAGGTCTATAAAAAGAAATCAACAGAAGGGTTTCAATCTGCACCTTATGTGGTGGGCTTATTTAGCGCCATGCTTTGGATATATTATGCATTGCTAAAGACCAATGTCATGCTTCTCATTACCATTAACTCAGTTGGTTGCTTCATTGAGACCTTGTACATATGTTTCTTTCTCTTCTATGCACCAAAGAAGGCCAGGGTATGTAGCAATCATAATTATTTCAATTAAGTTAAGACATCATAATTATCATTAAAAATGTCTAATTAAACTAATAACTTAAAATTAAACTTGGTTATGTAGATGGAGAGTTTGAAGCTGATCGTATTACTGATAGTTGTCGGGTTTGGATTGATTGTCGCCCTCACTCAGTTCCTTGCGAGTGGAGTTACCCGTGGAGTGATTGTTGGATGGATATGTCTTGTGTTTTCTCTATGTGTTTTTGTGGCACCTTTGGGTGTGGTGGTAAGTGCATGGATACAACATATACTAATGTTGAAAAACAAGAAAATAATATTGTGTAACATTAAAGTTAATATTCATTCTATGATTTCTTCCAGAGGCAAGTGATCAAAACAAAAAGTGTGGAGTATATGCCAATTCTACTATCTGTGGCGCTCACCCTTAGTGCGGTTATGTGGTTCTTTTATGGTCTACTCCTTGGTGACTTCAATATTGCGGTATAGTCAAAAATTTATAATTAGATTTTCTTGTATAATCATAATATATGTTACTTTTTCAATATTTCCTTTGTACTGAATCTTGTTACAACTTGTTTACCAGATTCCAAATGTACTTGGATTCATCTTTGGAGTTCTTCAAATGATACTATACTACATGTACAATAACAAGAAGCCGGTTGCAGATGAAAAGATAACTACTTCTGAAGCTAAAAACAGTGAAATGGGGCAAAAGATCCCGGAATTCAAAGACCAGAAGATCATTGATGTTGTCAAGCTGGAAACCTTAATGCACTCTGATATTCCTCCACCAAAACTACACAAAAATGGTGATGATAAACCTAAAGATCCATCAAATGTACCAAATCACACCATTGATGTCAAGGCATGAGATTGATGGCTTTGGTTGTGCCTTGAAGCATAGTAGACAGTTGTATCTGTTTTCAGATCACTGTATGTTGTTTTTAACTAGTTTTAGATCTATTTCTCATAATTTGCTTGATGCAAAAGTTTCCCTTGGCTAACACCTTTTCCTCCCCGAAATAATAACCAATGTATAAGAGTTTGAGGTTAATTAATGATTTAATTCCATTATCATACCATATATTAATGTTGTTGAGCACTTGATAAACTAGTAATGGTTCTCCATTGCCACTGGGTGGCAATCAAGTCGGTTTAGCCGCTCCGTTGCTTGAATCTAACACAAGCCATATATTTATTCGCGACAAAAAATCAAACATAACTTGAACACGCTTAAAATTGTTTAACCCGAACACAACTCATTTATTCCATTCCTCTAGATCAATTAAACGGATTGATGGGTTGTAAATTTGTAGACGGATTGTAATTAAGATATAAGCTTGTTAAAAATGTCATAAAACGGGTTGACATGTTGTAATAAATGGGTTAAACGACTCGTAAATATGTTGGCATGTCGACATATTTAGTTTAATTAGTAGATTAATGGGTCAACATGTTTACTTAAACAAGTTTATGAAAAAATCAACACAAACCGTTTAAATAAACATGTTAAACAGGTGCACCAAGCAGTGGCGGAGCTTGACCAAAAGTTTCGAGGGGGCGTAAAGTGATGGGACCCAATTTTTTTTCCTATCGTTATGTTTCGGGTCGGGTTGGCTATTCGATTCAAGTTGGGTCAAATAATAATTAATAGTTCCAAATAAAACAAAGTGTACCAAACTACTCATCATTTATATACAAAGTTTATAAATATTTAGGATATACAATTTAGGAAAAATAATCCGGGGGGGGGGGGGGATCCTATATAATTTTAAAATTTTCGGACGAAAAATCGGAACTTATACACTTTTAACCGAAACATTGGGGTGGGCGGGTGCACCACCGGGCACCCACTATTCTTCGCCACTAGCACCAAGCACAACCTGTTTTATAAACGGGCTAGCTATGACAACACAAAACCTAATTATGTAATGCCACTACAAGAAAAGAAATCACAGCATTAGCGACTGCAAGCAATAGCGGCGACAGCACCACGAGTCGCTGCTAATGCTTGCAGTCATCGTTATTAGCGTCGCTGCTAATGTTGCCAATCCGTGTGAGCCAGCAAGAGCCACTCCTATTGACTATTGATTAGAAGGTGATCCAAGGGTGTACATCTCCACCTCCTTTTTTTCTCCTTCTAAACCAAACACACCTCTTCTTCTCATTCTCCTCCTAATCTTCTTTTCAATTATACACCACCATCAACCTCCGGCCACTAGTTTCTATTTCTTGTAATTTTAGGTAGATATTATGTAGTGTTTCTAGTTTCTATTTCTTGTAATTTTAGGTAGATATTATGTAGTGTTTTTTTGTAGAAATAACATGTAATAACAATTTTAATGAGAATTCAAGCGTTTTGTTTCATCTTAGAGCACCAACAAACACTCCGGCATAGAAATCGTGTTTTGTTAGTTTTAAGCCTGTCTCCAGCGGCAAATTCTCCATCATAGGCATTAACGGCAACAACATTAGGGCATTAGCGACGTTATTGAGCATCAGCTACCAAGTATTAGCAACGACTTCACTAGCGGCCAAATATCACCGCTAATGCCTTTTAGCAGAGAGAAAGTGAGTCTTCAGCGGCAACATATGTAGCCGCTATTGCATGGGTTTCTTGACTTCACCATAATTGATCATCCTTGATTGCTAACTGATGAAGATTGTTAGATTAATCTTGACGGGTCAAGTCGGGTCGATAGAAGTATGTTTTTTATGGGTCAAGTATTTTTAATTAGTCATGTGTTTTTTATGTTGAAGTTTTTAGCAAGATTAAGTTAGTGGGATTAATGGGTTAGCGGCCCTAATTATTCGGTAGTGGGTATTTATTTTATTCTATATAATGTAAGTTTTAGCATCAATGAAATTAGGGTTTTATTTGAACAGCAAAAACATCTTTGTATGAGAGTTTGAGTTTTGTGTGATTAAAAGCCTTCAAAACCCAACAAAGATGATGCAAATTAAAGCCAACACGCTTGTATTTAGACATACTAAAACATGCAATTGAACTAGAAAAATTTACAATGATAGGATCACTTTTTCATAGATTGGCTCAACTCGTCAAATTCATATCTTACCAAATAAAGAGGGTTTGAGTTAAAAGTCTATGGGTCTGTTTGGTACATGGTAATAGAATGAATGAGGGAAAGGAATGGACGAGAGAATGCAATGGGTCATTACCATTCCATTTCTTGTTCGGTTATTATCGGGAATGGAATGAATTATTACCATGTATTTTTTGGTAGGTAAGAAAAGAAAAAGAATAAAATTGGTGGTAAGTGGTGGTGGTCGGTGGCGGTGATTGTGGGTGGTGATAGGTGGTGGCGGCGGTGGGTGGCGGTGGCGGTGAATGTGGGTGGTGATAGATTGTGGGTCATTACCATTCCATGTCTTGTTCATAACTTGACCTCTGGTTTCGGAACCAACTCCCATGTTTCATTACTTTTTAATGCTTCGATTTCCTGTTCCATATAGCTGTTACCCATTCACGTTTTCCACATGCTTCATGGTAATTTTCTGGTTCTCGAATTACTTCTTCGGTAGTTACAACATTACATATCGTGGGTTTGGTCGGCGTTCACGAGCTGATCATCTGGGTTGCACCTCTGCCACATTCTCTTGGCCACCTTCTTGAGTCACTTCGACTTCTGATTCGGAATGAACAACTTGTTCGTCATTCTCTTCCTCGTCATCCTCGGACCATTCGAACTTTATTCTGGCCGTTTCTAAGTCGATTTTTAGTTGTTCACTATCCGGTAAAATCTCTTTGTTTACGGACCACCAAGATGAATTTTCATCAAAGACAACACTCCGGGACGCATAACTTCTTCCAGAGTTCGGGTCACAACACTTCCAACCCTTTCTTTCATGATCGTACCCGACAAAGATGCACCTAACAGCTTTCTTTTCTAACTTGTGACGTAAGTGGCTCGGTACAAACACGTAGCATACACAACCAAAAACCTTAAAGTAACTTATACTTGGTTTAATTTTGTATAATAATTCAAATGGAGTTACATACCCAAGGCCTTGTTGAGGCAGACGATTAATCACATATGCTGCTGTAGAGATTGATTTTGCCCAAAATCAACCCGGTATGTTTTGGTCATGAAGCATACTACCACATACCTCGGCGAGATGACAGTTTTTACGTTCTGATACACCGTTCTGTTGTGGTGTGTTCGGACACGTTAACTGTCGTTTGATATTGCACGCCTTTAGGTACTCATTAAATTCCCGTGATGTATATTCTCCACCATTGTCTGATCGTAGCATTCGTATTTTTAACCCAACATCTCGTTCTGCCTCTTGTTTAAATTCCTTAAACTTGAGTATGGCTTCGGATTTTTCTTTCATAAATGCTACCCAAACGAACCGAGTATAATCATCTATAAACGTAATCATATACTCCATACCTCCCAGAGATTTTTGCTTAACTGGACCGAACACATCGGTGTGAATCAACTCGAGTGGTTGAGACGTCTTCTGTTTAGACTTATCAAAGGGTAGCTGATGAGCTTTACCAAATTGACATCCTCCACATACCGTTTTCTTGGAGACTTCTAACTTTGGCAGACCATTCACAACTTCTTTCTTGGCCATTATCTCTAGTTTATCATACGCAACATGACCAAGTCTCTGGTGCCACAAATCAGTGCTATTATGGTTCCTTGTTTTCTCAATATATGCTGATTCTGTAGAGAGAACGTACACCGTGTCTTTACGCTGCCCTTGCAGGATTGGTTTTGATTTTGTTTCGAAATTGTCAAAGACCTTCACGTCATGAGGCCCGAATAGACATACTTTCCCGTTTCAGTTATTTGTGGAACTGAAATTAAATTCTTTTTCATTCCAGGTACATATACATTTTCGAGGGTTAAATCTGATCCAGCTTTTTGATTCAGGAACCTTACATATCCAATACTCGATATCCGATGTCTCGAGTTATCAGCTATGACAACTACACGATTGCCTTCATATTTTTTAGGGTTAGATAACTTACTTTTATCTCCGGTTAGGTGGTTGGAGCATCCATAATCCAGTCATCAAGTTTGTTTGCGTGATCCTCCACCGTAACAGTTAATTCCGTTACCACCTCTCCTTGAGCGAGAAAAGCCTCAGCATCCCAGCCTTCTTCATCTTCGACCCCGACGCTATTCCCTTCTTCTTGTTTCTTGTCTCGACAATCTTTGGCCATGTGACCTTTACGACCACAGTTGTAACATTTATACGGAAACCGCTTGTTACTACTGCTTGGCTTCTTTTCGACTGACTTATCATCCTTGTCATGGTTCTTCTTTTTCTCCCAGCCACCTTTCTTCGCTTTATCATTGTATCAACTTTGATTTTTTTCTAGCCCGAGCCTTTTCCTTCCCTTTCTCCACATATAGTGCTTCGGCTTCAGTCTTTACGGTCACCCCGGCGAGTTGCTTTGCTAAGGCTTCTTGACTAGCTAGAAGGTTTTCAAACTCGGTTAGCATAGGTTGATTTGGCCAGCCTTGAATGGCTGTGACAGAGGATCTATATTCAGCTTTCAAACCATGGATAATTATTCTCTTCATCCGTGGTTCACCGATTTTTGATTGCGGGTCTAACTCCCCTATTTCCCGGCAGAGAGTCTTTACTTTCCTAAAGTATTGTGGAATCGACAACTCACCTTGAGATAATGACATGAGCTCGCTTTCGAGTAGTTGGAGTCTCGTATCATTCTTCTTTGAGAAGAGGTTTACTAGATTATCCCAAGCCACCTTTGGAAACTCGGTTTCTTGAAAATACTCAAGCATCTCTTCATCAACTGTCGTCTTCAAGATGAACATTGCTCGTCCTGCCTTCACATGCCATTTATGAATCGCACCATTTGTATCGATCCTGGGAACCTGCGTTTCTGAGCCGCCTACAACTTCCCATAGATCTTGTCCCTGAAGATACGATTTTATACATGTTGCCCAAGTCGTGTAGTTTGATTGATTCAGTTTCTTAATCCCACCGACTACTTGAAATTCTGCCATGGAGAATTCTTGAGAGTATTCTTCGTGTTCTTCTTGGTTTCGTTGAATGATCACAGCCTCTGACCGGTTTCTTTACTTCCTTCGATCGTGGCTTCTTGAAGACTGATTCAATCGGATTTCTTTCCCCTGCGATGAACCTTCTTCTTTTGTTCCCAAGATTCGTTTGTTGCTCTAATACCAGTTGTTGAAACTGGGACGATCAAGAACAAACAAACTAACGCACTTTGATCACAATGATCGACACTTTTTATTAAAAAAAACTGGATTACAAGTGCATAAAACAAAGAAACTAATCAGCTATTTGTAACCTAAATAACTTGACTAACAAGGAAACTTGACTAACAAGCAGTGGCGGATCTAGGATTCACGCCAAGCCGTAACGTTTTATAAATAAGCCGTAACGAAATCGAAAAAACATCAATTTTTTCCAAAATTTACACTAAAACGTCAAATTTTTCCGCGCCAAGCCGTAGCGGGGGTTGCCCCCCGGTATATGCTACATCCGCCACTGCTAACAAGAAAACTTGACTAACAAGGAACTAATCCTGACCCAATACTAATACGTTTAAACAATAAACCTACTATCTAAATTACTTAGACTAATCTCCTCCAACCACCCCTATAGAGATTACCGTACCACCCTCATACTTTCGTATTTTATCCGTTTTGATCCTTCACATTGGTATTGTTACGTTTTTCACAAAAAATGTACCAATCTATTAAAAAAATCATAACTTTTTCAATGAATGCTCTCTCAATATTCTTAGCTCCTGTCAAAACTTGAAATATTGGTACCAATTTAACTAGATGTTATGTTCTTTTATTACACAGAATTTATGACACTTGATCAGTAGTTTAAAAGATTAAATTTAATTATGTACCATCAAATATTTCTTTATGAACAAATTAACTATTTTAATCAGTAGTTAAAAAGATTACATTTAATTATGTACCATCAAATATATTTTTATGAACAAATTAACTATTTTATTTACTTATGGTGAAACTGAAGGGAAAATGGTATAGATTTCATGCAAAAAAACATGCAGATTGGCAGATCGCGTGGGGACTAATTTGTAAAGTGATGATAAAAAGGCTCGTTAAAAGGGCGCCACAAAACTAAAGATGCCAACCTCAGATGACGAAAACCATATTATTTCCACTTGCTTAAAGTATTTTGTCTATTTGTACACCTAGAGTTTGTTATTTGTGGCTTGTTTTTCATCTAAAAAATGAATGGTTCAAGCTATTAAAGATTATCGTAATCGAATTGTCGTTTTGAAACTTAAGGGAAAAAGGAACTCTTACGTTATACAAAATTATAAATCTGAAACAGTTTTTAAACTAGGAAGAAACAATTTTCCTGTTTGTTGGTCTGCTGTTAAACATGTTTGTTTTGGAGCTGAGTGTCTCTCTGAAAGCAGACTCTCTGTTATACGAGCTAGAGACATGTTTGCCCACATCTCACTCTCCAGAGACTTTACATGTAGTTTTATTATTTGTTGGATTACTGGGTATGGTGATGAAGAAACAACTTAAAAGTAAGATACTGATTTTATGACATATTGATTATGAGTTGAATATTTATATATTTTGTGAATATTTAATTGGTTATACAACTGTTAAACATTAGAAATAATTGTGATTATTGTTTTTATAATATATAAAAAATGATGAGAATGTATCATGTTTTTAGTGTTTCCGTGCTTTAATTGTAGTGGTGATATTATCTGGTAGCACTCACTAGAACAAAAGCGAGCCATAAAGTTAGATAACTTAGTAAAGCACATCCATATCGATATTTTTTGGGACTGGCCGTCGACCAAGATTGTGGAATTAGGGCCCACCTTCAATAATTGGTGGTGATATGGACAGGGGCTTCTAATCTATTGCTGAATAGGACACATTCTATTTAATATTATAACATAAATAAATAAATAATAAGTAGCACAAAATGATCTGCATGTCTTAAGACCCGGTTAGGATGAGTGGCTGACTCATGTGAAAGTTATAACTTGGTGCCCCAAGTGACATCAACCCTGAATTTTACCAAGTATTGAGGCAGTTTTGGTATGATGATGTTCATGATTAATTACCCTAGAAAAGAGTTGGTGTGCTTTACTTTTAAGTTTTAACCTTAACAACAAGGTTTAGAATATACACAGCATTCGGTCAAGTTTCTAATGGATGAACTTGTTAATACGCGCACTCACCATAGTGCCGAGATTTTTTTGCATTACTAGGTGGTTTAGGAAGCCACCAAGTACTTTTTAGGTGGTTGTGAAAACAGGACGTCAGCTCAAGTAGGAAGCAAAGTCCACGAAATCCTCTAATACCGAATCTTTCAGTTTATCTTACTTTTTTATCTTGTATTAGTGTATTCCGTGGATTTTGCTTTACTCGGGCGAACTCCGAGTTTTCAAAGTGAGTTCGAGAAACCACCTAGGTGTACTGGGTGGTTGTTTCCTACTTGCAAAATATTTCCCATGCTGCCAGGGATAGAATGGGCTGTGGGTCATATTTGCTATCTGCTATCTTAGAGTATGTTTGATAATTTTCAATATAGCGTGAGTAATACGAATCAAGTAAGAAACAGTAACACGGGTCATCATTATAATTAATTAGTCTTTAGATCCATTTGTACTAAATGTTAGATATTTTAGTGTAATCGGGGATTGACTTGGTGATCAAGACGAATAATAATACACATCAAGCAAGTTATGAGGTGCGGGAGTGCACACTTGTTTGAGTTATTATAATTCGAAGTGTACGGGCGGAGCCCGTACTCTACGGGGGTTCCAAGGGGGGCAGCGCCCCTTAGCGGGGGTCAGGGGCAGCACCCCTTGGAGCAGGGTCCAAGGGGCGGCAGCCCCTGGCTGGGGTCGAGCTGCCATATTAAAATTGCATTAGGAAAAAATATTTTTCTAGAAAATGGCTTATTTCGAAAGGGAAAATGTCACAAAATAGTAACCAAGTTTTAAAAGTGTTCTAATTAGATCACTCATATCGTTTTTGTCCCAATTAGATAACTTAATGTTCAAATCGAGTCATGTCCTTTTTTCCATGTGTCAAGAAAAAAAAAGAGCATAAGATGTTGGGGTTGGATTATTTTAATATATAAAATTATATTTATTAAAAATAAAAATACTTTAATTACATTAAAAAAATAAAAAACAAGTTAAATTCCACATCATCACTTGATGTTAGCATCAAATAAAAGGGAAAAAGAAACAAAAATCCATATCATTACGGTTACCTATGAAATGGATGAAAAAACCCTTAATATTAATGAAAATGAATGTTGAGTGATCTGATTGGAACACTTTTGAAACTTGAGTGACCTAATTGGAACGATTTTAAAACTTGGTTACTATTCTACAAAGTTACCCCTTTTCGAAACATAAAAAAATTGGCAGTTTTATGTGGCAGTTATGTCTTAATTTTGACATAACTGCAATGGCAGTTGGTGAACTAATTTCGTAGACAGTTTTTTTCCTTGATCATTCTTCCTGGTTCAAAAATCCGCAGACACACTGACATATACACTGGTTCATTTTTCTAAAAAATCAGAGTTGTATCCGATTGAATTATTCTGGTGAACCACCGAAATAATTTGATCTGAGAGTGTGATGTAGCGCGTGATACGGAAACGAAGATCAAACACGTTGATTCGAAGAATACCCGTGTGTTCTTCCCCAACCCCCAAGATTCCACCCAAAAGGCACGGAATTTGAAGTGAAAATCGGTTATTTTATAAAACTCCAAAAAACTCCTCCCAATACAAATTACATGAGAACTTATATAGAGTTTTTATGATCAACTCAATGGACATAAATTAAAACAAAACTTAATGAACACTAAATGTGGATTTATTTCGTTACATAATTGAGTCGACACTTGATATTCCCGCATCATTCTCCCCACCTTTGGAAAAACTCGTCCTCGAGTTTTGTCCCAGGCTAAAGCCACCTGGATCGAAAGGAACATCAATCCGATTCTTTTCGATTATTATCAAGGCCTGCCCAAGTAGTTCTACTTCACGGGTCATCTCGTTTGACTCTGAACCTGTACCACCTGGGTCGAACGGAGCATAGGACCATTTCTTGTTCACTATTGTCTTGACCCTCTCAATTAATATAGTTCCAATTAAATAACCATATAGTCGTAAACCATGGACCTCATTGCATTTTTTTACAAAATACCCATCAAGTTTAACAACCTTTTCTTCGTTTTGATCAATATGAGGGGCATCTTTTGACAATATAGCTTCTCCAACCTCCACAATCTGGCCGTCAACCAAATTTTCAAATAGTACCTCGTACCAGATTTTTACAGCATGAGAATTTTGTATACCGTGGTTTTCATCATCCAAAATAATTTCCTCAAAACTATTTGTTGGAAAATTACCTTTTAAAATTGTACAAAAGTAAATTTGAGAAGCACCAAAATCTATTGTGTTTCTTAATGCCTTCGACTTCATTGCTTTGCTCATGAAATTTCTTTGCAAGCCCCCCATGCTAGCAGGTTGAGTTTCAAATGTAGCCGCTGGACCACCCGTTACCATAGTAGGACCATCACCCACGCTATGACTTTTGAAACTTGATTCGTCATCACCGGCTCCCATGATCGTCGACTCTTTTTTGTGGTCATGTCTAATGGTGAGCACACTACCGGTACCACCCGAATCATCGTCGCATGCCCAAGAATACCATTGCTTATCCTCGTATTCATCAAAACATGGTAGAGTGTGGTACAAGCGATAATCCCTCTCACAAGCCATTTTGAGCCAGGAATTTAGCTCTGATACCAACTGATTTAGCGCGTGATACGGAAACGAAGATCAAACACGTTGATTCGAAGAATACCCGTGTGTTCTTCCCCAACCCCCAAGATTCCACCCAAAAGGCACGGAATTTGAAGTGAAAAATCGGTTATTTTATAAAACTCCAAAAAACTCCTCCCAATACAAATTACATGAGAACTTATATAGAGTTTTTATGATCAACTCAATGGACATAAATTAAAACAAAACTTAATGAACACTAAATGTGGATTTATTTCGTTACATAATTAAGTCGACACTTGATATTCCCGCATCAGAGTGACATCACGCCTCTCTCGCAATCTGAAAATTCCCCAACACTTTAAAATGCCACTTAAAAAGAAAATTAGGGAAGATTCTTCTGATTAGTTGTCCATGTTCACTTTTTTAAATTGTAATTTAGTCATTTAGATTTTTAATTTTTGACTAGTTTTGATTGTTCATAGTTCGATCACTTGTTTGAAATTTCTAGACGTGAACTTACTCATTAAGACTATAAGTTTTTCTTTGTTTTTTTAATGGCAAACTACACCTATTTTTAAAATCTATACCACTTGTTTCTCATGAGACTTGAAGCCTTGCCAATCGAAAGAAGGATACCAATGCAACACCTTGTGAAATACCTTTTTTCTAATTACTTGGATCATTACGCCCCGCTTGCGGTATGCTCATATAATGTATATATGCGTGGGCGCTCGGGGGGCAAAAGTGAAAGTGCACTAATTTTAACGTTATTTTACTAATTTCGTGAAAATAACGTTAAAAGAGGGGGACGGTTAATCATGCATCATGTGGTGGCGTTGATAGCCAAAAGACAAGGGGGTGCATGCACTAATCGGCGTTTGTCTCAATTGCTGAGTGTTATGTGCCTTATGTCCAAGGCTTGATGCAAAACCACAATCGAGCCGGCGGTCTCATTGGAAGCAACCTCTCTATTCCTACGGGGTAGAGGTAAGGCTGTCTACATCTCACCCTCCTCAGACCCTACCTTAGCTTTGCTATTGGTGGGATATACTGAGTATGATGATGATGATGATAATTACTTGGATCATGCGTTAATTATGTAAAATACTACAGGTATATTCGTTTGGGTTCTCTGATTATTATTTATCATATATATAATACGGGTATTAGTTTGGATCAAACTAAAATGTTTTGCTATTATAAAGAAAAAATCTTGAGAGAAAAATATTAAATTTTTTAATACTAAAGCAAATATCAAGCTCTCATTATAGGAAAATTCAAATTTCATAGGTATTGTAAGTTTTTAGCAAACAAAATGTATGCCAGATATTGATATTAGATGACTATATCAAACCAAATTAATAAAACTAGTCACGAGTTTTTACAAAGAAAACCAATCAGTTCAAAATGGCTAAATCTGGGAAAAATCCTCGGAGACAAATCTGTAGCTCAAAACATAGGAATTTTGGGTCGGAGTCCTTCTCGTTGGGATATTTTATGCACATCCATATGTAGTGGCGAAGCTTGAACAAAAACTCAGTGGGGCCAGACTCTTAAAAATCCAATATTTTACACTACAAAAACCCGGAATTTTCTGTAAAATTAACACTACGATCGAAAATCGGTGGGGGCCGAGGCACTCCCAGCCGCAATAAAGCTATGCCCCTGTCTATATGGCCATGTAACTCTAAGATGAAGCAAAAGTTAAACCGTTTGAAGTTGGGTCTTTTTCTAGCTCACGTGTTTTTATCATGTTGGTTTAGTTATGAATCTCCTAACTTCTGATTAGCTCCGTATCGTTATTAATTTATTATAAGTAAAAAAATTAAACATGAAAAATTTAAATCGCTTTAGTTCAAATTTAACATTGAATTTTGGATTTGACTTAGACCATTGTTTGGAAAGAAAAATGTTTATTAAACAGAGAGAAAAAAGCGAGCCTATTGCGCTAAAGGACCTTGTCAACGACGTGGTCAGGAAGCTATAACTGATTGCTTTCAAGTTAATTAAAAAGGACACTGAGGACAAGTATACGAGGTAACTTGAAGTAATTTGTTTTATCATTTCTGTTAGAAACCTTGCTTTCTTGGCGTAATTGTACTTTTTAGTAAGATCATACGGGTTAGCTTATTCTATATTCGGTAAAAGAAACTGGTCGATGTCATTCGGCTTTATGTACACCCCTTATACCAATACACACATGTGTATACACTCAAAATTTAAGTTGCATTGAGCCACAAGTTCAATGGGAAATGAGTAAAGTTGGATGCTATCTTGATAATGATTGGTGGAGCCACCACCCGTAACTTGGGCTTCCTATATAAAGAGATCACATAAAAATTTATTATGCACAACTCATCGATCAGGAGTACAAAGCGATAAATATAGAGAAAGGTAGCATTTGCTTAAACAGCACTTGATTTTGTGAAATCTCTTGGAGAAAGATAGTTATCTTCAGTTAAAGACAAATGACAGGGACCTTGGCTCACCTCACTCTTGCATTTGGCCTTCTTGGTACATATATACTTCTTTTGTAAATTTCTCCCTTCACTATTTGTAGATAGCCCTTCCCTTCCCTGGTATCTTTATTTATTTTATTTTTTTCATACATGGTTCTGCGCGCAGCTAACGTTTTGCTTTGTAATATTTCAGGCAATATTGTCTCATTTATGGTATTTCTTGCACCAATGTAAGTCTCTTATATTATATCTTGATTACGCGATATATTGTAGTTGATCAAGGCTTCAAATCTAATAGTTACCTAACCTTCCTGAAACGATCTAACTTAAATGCAGACCAACGTTTTATAAAGTTTATAAAAAGAAATCGACAGAAGGATTTCAGTCAGCGCCTTATGTGGTGGGCTTATTCAGTGCAATGCTTTGGATATATTATGCTTTGCTCAAGACCAATGTTTTGCTTCTCATTACCATTAACTCAGTTGGTTGCTTGATCGAAACCTTGTACATTTGTTTCTTTCTTTTCTACGCGCCAAAGAAGGCTAGGGTATGTCTTTTTAATCCATATATATACTACAACGAACTTTCGTGATTATAGTCTAATAAAGAAGGTTGATGAAAACTAACCAAAGAAACTTGGTTATGCAGATGGAGAGTTTGAAGCTAATTGTATTGCTAATAGTCGTTGGCTTCGGATTGATTGTTGGCTTGACTCAATTTTTTGCAAGTGGAGTTACTCGCGGTGTGATAGTTGGATGGATATGCCTTGTGTTCTCTTTATGTGTTTTTGTAGCGCCTTTAGGAGTTCTGGTAAGCATAAATGCATAAAAAGCACATATTAACCTTATGAAACAACAAATAATATTTGCATTTTCTAGTCTTACTACTCGAAATATATGCACGCCATATTTTAATACTTTTTCGCAATATCTTGCAGCGACAAGTGATTAAAACAAAAAGTGTAGAGTACATGCCAATTCTATTATCGGTAGCACTTACCCTCAGTGCAGTTATGTGGTTCTTTTATGGTCTTCTTCTTGGTGACTTCAATATTGCGGTATGAACAAAACCTCTCATGTTAACAAGTTTATCTCCCAACTCTTTTAACTTATTGTGTTCTGTTATTTTTTTCTTAAAAAGTTTGTGATTTGTAAATGGCATATTTTTACAGATTCCAAATGTGCTCGGATTCACCTTCGGTATTATTCAGATGATACTATACTACATGTACAAGAACAAGAAGCCCATTCCCAACGAAAAAATCACTGAGTTTGAAGCCAAAAAATACCCTATCGGTGAAATGGAGGGGAAAAGGTTCCAAGAAATAGTAGACCACAAAACAATAGATGTTGTGAAGCTAACCGCTTTGATTTCTTCTGATATTCTTCCGGTTGTGACCAAACTCAAAGAAAACGGACATGATGCTGGTCATGTAGCCGTTGAACCTCAAGCTCACCCAAATGTCCCAAATCACATTATTGAAGTCACTGCATGATGAGATATATGCATATACCTTCTCTCTGATTTGGTAAAATCAAATATATATGTATGGGGTGTTGATCTTGCAAAAATATGTTCTAAACAGAATTTCCAACATATATTTGTATTTTCTTCACTGAAGTTAATGATGATCAATGTAAATTTGTTTGAGCTTCAAAGTTTTATGTGAATATTGTTTCCTTTTTCTAGATCTCTTGGGCAGCCAAAAACTCCTCATAAATGGCAAAATTATATTAAAGGGATCTACAATTAAATGGATTGCAATTCCGTTTTAACTGACAGATTAAGTGTAGATTTCATATCCCTATCATTATTTGAGATCTCAAATGATGAATGATAGGAGTTTTACATCATTACAAAGGGCAGTGCTCTTTGATTTAGTAGCGTTGAAAGTTAATATTTCTACTCCTTTACCATTTGTTATACTGAGGCATAGAAATGAAACAGCTTTCAATTTAACAAAGACCAAGTGTTAAACCGACTAAGTTCAAATACTATATTCTTATCTTTGGATTTGCACAAGACATGAAAACTAAAGTTAGCTAGATTGGATTATCAATCAACATTATGGTCAACAAGACTCCTTGTAAATCTCGTTATATCATTTTTCCGTAAAAAATATTGTAAGTTTGCAAGTGTAAAGAAAACTCCACAAGGAAGGGTGGAAATAATATAAAACGCTTAAACACCCACACTAGAGTTCATATGCAATATAAGTGTGTAGATTTAAACATTTCTTTACTTTTAAATTCTTTAACTAGGCGGGTTTTATCTCACCGCACTGTCATGCCTTTGGGTGAGTGTTCAAGGGCTATGGCCCTAGGTGAGGGTTTTTCTCGATTTGGAGGCAAGTGTATCCCAATGTGAATTTCCAGTAGCGGATCTAGACCAAAATTTCAGGAGAAACGTTCAAATTTTTTTTACTGTACTTTCATACAATGTACAAAAAAAAAATTACCACACTTTCATCCGATGTAAACAAATTTCTTTTATCTTTCTGAAGGGGTATGGGCCTAAATCCCGCACAAGACATTACAAGATATGCACGCGGAGGGCTATACCCAAAGTTAACAAAACAACAGTCGGCAATCACCAGAGCATGCGCGCAAGCTCTCATCGGCGCACGCAACGCAGTAACAACTAATACAAGTACAATAGTACAAATGGTAGGTGCTGCAGCCAATCAGCGTGCATCAGACTCTACCCAGATAACTACCACGATGATCAATCGTGCAGGAGACAAGAAGTACAAAAGGACAATGACGTGTAACCAATCAGGTTGCGTTGTTCACTGCTCCATGATCTCCACTCACAACTGGTGAGAGACTCGACAACAAGGACAACCGTCAGGCCACATGGCTCGAACCATCGTGCGCCAACATCTTAATTCTCTGCAAACACTAACGGTCTGTCAGATGTGACAAATCAGATATTCCTTGATGGCCAGCCCATCTCCTTCTTCACACTCTTCGGCTATAAATACCAACCTTCAACCATAGTTTTAAGGGCCCATGGCTTTATAACCTAGTGGCATCTTGGGGGTGGGATAAGTCTTTGGGACCAGTAGGTCCTGGGTTTGATTCCCACAAGGGGGTTTTTTCCCATAATTATTGGGTTCCTCATGAATTGGTGTATAGGCCTAATGCCTAGTGGAGATTGATATGATCGGGTGGTTCCACTGATGGCACGATGATACTCTAGTGGTCCGTCAGTGATCCAAATTTCTCGTTCAAAAAAAATCATAGGTTTAAGGATCAGCTCTCTCACTCTTAACACTGTTTATTGTTCTTAAAGAATACTTATTCTCACGTAGGAGGGTGGCTACAAAGAGAACCCCCTACATCTCCTCTTTGTAAAGAGTCTCATGGTGTATTGTTTTGCAGATTATACTTAAAGCTATTGATTGAGTAAAGATAAGGATTAACCTTCTTGACGAGACCATTCCCACAAGGATAAACCCCCCGGTTTAGACCTGGTGTTTCTTCACTTTCATATCATTATTAGCAATATTTGGACTTGGAGTTCGACAAATATGTAAGACCCTGGCACGTTTTAACCAAAAAGACGCAGCGGAAAATACGAAGCTTACAATTTCTTTCGTTATAAACATTATGACATACTTGAAAATCCCTTTTAAATGACTCTTTAACAACATTTACATTCTTACATTCTCATTTAAGAAATAAAACATGACATACACTACTAACTATAAGACCACATGCTCCCGCACAATCTGGGTTATGACTCAATCTTCAACCGTTTACATTCCATGATGATGATCTGTGATTTTGTGTAACCTATACATAATACATTCACATCATTAGTACTCGATGACATTATACATAGTCTAAACTTACATAATTAAACGACCACGTCACATTCTTTTTGTGTTTATTAATCCATTCGGATATCTCTCCAAATTCAATCCTTGCATCCCAGTATCAAAACTTCATAAGGCCAACAATAGCATACGTGCACTTTCATTCTATTCTCAAAAGAAATATGGTTAGCATCGCTAATACTCATACATATTAAAACCATATATACAATTCCCATTCGTTCGTTTATAGAAAATTACAATTTATGCATCTACACATACATACAACTTACGTACTAACACATTCATACGTACAAATCCTAGTCCCTACATCCAAACATACAAAACACATACAAACGCGCACGTGTAATAGTCTGTCTACTACATACAATTTAATCTTTATTGTATATATGTACATACGCACCAACAAACCTATTGTATCCTTTTCCATACTTAAATATGAATCCCATACCCACTCGTACCTTACACAACTATTTGCACGTACTACAAGCATATCATGTTTGTTCGGTTTGAGTCGTTTGGTTCATGACCCATTTACCTTTTTCAGGTGTAATCCAAGTTATCATGCTGGTCATATACCCTTAAGGGGTTTTGTATAATCGATACAAGTGAGTAATAACCCTTACAAGTGCTTAAATTCTCAACCTTGCTTATACATATGTATATTAAGATAGAACAGTGAAACAACCGTGTCAGAATTCAACACAGTTTTCAACACGGTCGCGTAGCATCTGGGCATCTTTATTACTTTACACATTTTGTATACATAGGGGGTGTTTTTTTTGTGAAAAGCACTTCTGGACCTCTTATGTCTGATATAACAACTCTCAAAATAAAACCGACACCCTCGAATATGTTTCCGACACCCTGATATATTTTTAAATATCCCAATATGTCCCAAAATACACCCCATATGTAAAAACCGAGTCCGAAATACAATATAGCATTAAAAATAAATGAAAAACAAGAAAAAAAATTAAGTTAAGGCGGTCCACGTAGACCCACCCCAACCCTTACGCGGGCTGTTTAAAGGTTTAAAACCTGAATTCGTTGATTTTTAAGTTTAGGCAGGCCGTGTAAGCTAACCTTAACATTTACGCGGGCCGCGTGAGATCGAAAAGATGGCGCAGCCCGGTGATGACACGTGTCATCATCGTGGCAAGTCTAGACGCTGACCAGGATCAGCTACGCTTTGACCGGGGATTGACGCGGGCCGCGTAAGCCCTGTCTTTGTTTTACGCGGGCCGCGAGAGAATCAGGATTCAGCACTATATAAGCAGGCCATCGGATTTCATTCGGAATCCGCTCACGAACGTTTTTCTTCTCTCAATTCTGAATATTAGGCATAATACGCGGGTATTATACCCCCCTAATTAGCGAAGTTCTGCTCCGTTGTAAGTATTATAACCCCTGGATACGTATTAGATATGCTGCCCGATTGATCTAGGGTTCCGTAACGGCTGTCGTGGTTCTGCCCGACGTAGTCGTTGGAATGCCGTCTCGGGGAGGGTATTACTAATGTTAAAATGGGTTATTATACTAACGCGTGTGCTTTTGTGTAAATTATAGATTGTCGCCAGGAAACCCTTACGAAAAACCTAAGACAGCAATGTGAGTAATCTCCTTTTTGTAAACAGTTTTTACAAAACCTTAACTATTTCACAATGCAATTTAGCAGTGATTGAGTCTTTGTAATTCTACAATTACTGCCGGTATGTTGGGGTTTTGTATACAAAATGTGAGTAACGTTACCATTGGACGAAGAGTTAGCCAATGTGTAATATGACCCACCAGTCAGGATTGACAGTACTGAATGAGTAATTGGGTAGATATAAACATTGTAATCGCCCTCAATACTGTTAAGTTTAAATTAAAATAATGTTTCTTGATTAAACTGAGATTCACTCACCAGTATTTCCCACTGACAAATGTTTTTAAAACGCGTTTCAGGTAACACAATGTGAAAGCCAATTAGAAGCCAGCTGGACAACACTGAAGGCTTGGAAAAGTGGCTATAAAAGTTACCTAAATAAAGAAGGCGTTTTAATTCAAAATAAAATGGGATTTATCCCTATAAATTAGTTTGTAATAAAAACTTGGGTTTTAACCCATTTTTTCAATGATATGAAAATGTGGTATTTACTCTAATAAATATTTCCTAACTACGGTCCTGATGAAAAATTCCGCTGCCAATACGAGATACCACCGAAACTGGCACGCAGCCGCCCGTTCCCGGGGATCAGGGATCGGGGGTTGCGACAGAAGGTGGTATCAGAGCTAAGCCACTAATTCAGCCACAGAAGTGTTCTGCTAACTTCAAAATTAAGTGTTAGGAAATAAATTACGAAAATACGTGCATAACTGTATTTATTGTTATGTGTTATTTGACTATTTGTTAGTTTACAGTATGAGCGACCAAGGACCATCTAACGCGTACCGTCAATTGTCTGGTTCGCCTAGAAGCGAAGGCACCTCCTCTTCTCAGCCTGCCCTCTCATGGTACTCTGCTGATACGGAAGAAGGAATCTTTGTGTTTAAGGCTCAATCAGAAGAGCCATTTCCTCAGAAAAAGAGGGGATGGTTCAGTCGAGGGGCACACGAGCGTAGGAAGCGTATGAAAAAGTTACAAGACCAGAGAGCACTAGCAGCAGTCAAGAGGGAGACAGATGCCTATGCCCAGGATATGATAAATAGGGGTATAGCCAACATCCATATCTTAGCCACCACTACAGCTGACCCTAATCTGGAGCAAATAATAGCACCCCAACCACAACTGCCAATCCCTGACCAACCCATGGAGATAGAAAACCCTGAAAACCAAGTAGAGATGCATGACTTTAATCCATAAGAAATCCCTAGGGTACCAGCACCAAACCCCCTAGACCTAAATTACGATCCCTGGTGGGATGACGTTAGGGACTACGTGCAACGTTACCCGATACATGAAGACACACCCATGCAGAATGTAGGAGCCTACCTAGGTTTGGACCTTTTAGATCCATATTTCCACGATGAATACATTAGGGAAATATTAGATGATCCTTAGCAATTTCAGGCACCTACACCCCCACACCAGGAACCCGCACCCCAAATTCCGAACCCAGTCCTAGAACCTGCACCCCCAATGAATGCAGAAAACGTACAAGAACTTATGGCTTTTGGTGAGGAAATTCTAGAGAGTAGTGAAAGAATGCGACAGGTGGGAGAGCGACTCGTCTGGAAGTACGACGAGCGCAATATGGATTTTTGGATGAATCCATATCTGTGATATGATGGAGGAGACGGTAATAGTAATAATAATATAATAATAATAAAATAAAATAAAAATCAAATAAAACAAAATATGTGTGTACGGATGCCTATTACAATTAGTGTAATTTTATTTCAGTTGGTATTGTGATTTTTATTCCAGTACTGGTATGTAATAGATGCATAATAGTATATGAATAGAGTAAAGTCGCAATGATCGACGCTTTTGCTAGATTGCGTGTCATGTGATTGACTATATTAATATTATTTTGTGATATTAATACGGGGTAAATGTTTAAAATTCAGATGGCCGATGAAGAAAATCAAGGAAATCTGAATAACGATAACCAGAGTAACATTAACGTGGTTAATGAGAATCCAAGCATCAATAATAATGGAAACCAAATAGATAATAGTGTTGTTCAACACATAGTGGCACAAGGAATTATAGATGCTATGCCATTTATTATTCAAACGGTTCAAGAAGCGAATAATAAAAGTAAGCATAGCAGTAAGCGACCAATTGAACCGGAACACAGCGTGAACAATGGACCTGTACTTCACGTGCCCATTCCCAAAAGAAGAAGAACCATGCCTTATGGTTGTTCTTATAAGGAATTTTGGTCCTGTAAACCAATAGAATTCTCGGGCAATGAAGGACCCATTCCAGCTCTACGCTGGATAGAGAAGACTGAGGCAGATTTAAAAATAAGCAAGTGTGCTGAAGAAGACAAAATAATGTTTGCTTCTAATCTATTTAAGAACTCAGCCTTAGAATGGTGGAACACTATCCTCCAATCAAGAGGAAGTGATAAGGTATACAACATGGAATGGGAGGAATTTAAGAGTATGGTAGAAAGAAAATTCTGCCCTCCTAATGAAAAGGAACAAATAGCTAATAAGTTTCTGAACTTAAGAATGACAGGGGTAGATAGTAAGGGTTATACTACCACATTCTTTGAATATGCTAAAATAGTCCCAACCCTTGCATCACCTGAACTAGTATTAATCTCCCGGTACATCTGGGGATTAATCAGAGAAATTAGACATGTAGTCAAGGCAGCTAGACCTCAAACTATAGAAGAAGTTGTAGAACTAGCAAACACCTTGACAGATGAATTAATCCGTACTAGAGAAGAAGAACAGAGGAGAAACCTAACCCAAAGACTTACTCAAGAATTCCGTTCTGGGAATTACAACCGTAGGAATATGGGTTCTACA
Source organism: Helianthus tuberosus (assembly GCA_030545235.1). Classification (NCBI taxonomy): domain Eukaryota; kingdom Viridiplantae; phylum Streptophyta; class Magnoliopsida; order Asterales; family Asteraceae; genus Helianthus; species Helianthus tuberosus. The sequence continues at coordinate 192,339,249 of CM060401.1, read as the reverse complement.
TCTGCACCTTATTACAAGTATTGCAAAAGGAAGCATTCTGGAAAATGCTCCATATATTGCAATTTCTGCAAAATATCAGGTCACAAGGAAGAAGACTGCAGGAGGAAAGCCAACAATAGAGTATGCTACAATTGTGGGGAACAAGATCATATCAAGCCAAACTGTCCAAAACTAGCTCCAGCTGCGAACAACAAGAACACTAAAAATGCCAGGGCATTTGTTCTGACTGCAGATGAAGTCAAGATGATTCTAGATGTGATAGCTGGTACGTTTTTAGTTAATGATGTTTTTGCTAAAGTATTATTTGACTCTGGTGCAAACCAAAGTTTTATTAATACTTCGTTTTGCAAACTTTTAAACCAGTCATTAACTAAACTACCACAAGAATGTCTAGTAGAGACAACTAATGGAGAAACTGTTAGGATTTCTGAAATCTTGCAGGAAGCAAGAATAGAAATTTTAAATCAAAAGTTTAGGGCAAACCTTTACCCAATGAATCTGGCAGGATTTGATGTTGTATTAGGAATGGATTGGTTAATAACCAATAAAGCCAGTATTTTATGTGATCAAAAGTCAATCCAAGTAAATTCACCAAAAGGTAAAATGATCATAATTAAAGGAGATAAACCATCTAGATCCACAAAATTCATCTCTGTGATGAAAACGGCAAGCTATATAAGAAAAGGTTCTATAGTGTATTTGATTTCCATAATCACTAACACTAAAGGAAAAGAACTAAAAGACATTCCAGTAGTGTCTCAGTTTTCAGATGTATTTTCAGAAGAATTACCAGGACTACCTCCAAATAGAGAAGTCGAATTCAGAATTCACCTGCTACCAGGAACAGCACCAATTGCCAAAGCACCTTACCGTTTGGCACCAGCCGAAATGCAGGAATTGAAGAAACAATTAGATGAGTTGCTAGAAAAAGGATTCATACAGCCAAGCTCATCGCCATGGGGAGCGCCAATATTATTCGTTAAAAAGAAGGACGGATCAATGCGTATGTGCATTGACTACCGTGAATTAAACAAAGTCATGATTAAAAATCGGTACCCATTACCAAGAATCGATGATCTGTTCGATCAACTGCAAGGAGCTCGATTTTTCTCTAAAATCGATTTAAGATCAGGATATCATCAATTAAAGGTACAGGAAGAGGACATTCCTAAGACCGCATTCAGAACAAGGTATGGTCATTATGAATTTACTGTCATGTCATTTGGTTTAACCAATGCCCCAGCCGCATTTATGGACATGATGAACCGAATATGTAAGCCATATTTGGATAAATTCATAATCGTCTTCATAGATGATATTCTAATTTACTCTAAGAGTAAAGAGGATCATGCAAAGCATTTGCACGCACTTTTAAATCTATTAAGAAAGGAAAAGCTTTATGCTAAATTTTCAAAGTGCGAGTTTTGGTTAGAACAAGTACAATTTCTTGGACATTTAGTAAACCATGAAGGAATTCATGTGGATCCCACAAAAATCGAGGCGATTACCAAATGGAAAACCCCTGAATCACCAACCGAGGTTAGAAGTTTCTTAGGATTGGTCGGTTATTATAGAAGGTTTATTCAAGATTTCTCTAGAATAGCCATTCCTTTAACTAAGTTAACCTGTAAATCCATTAAGTTTGAATGGGGACTGAAGCAAGAAGAAGCTTTTAGAATTCTTAAGCAAAGATTAACTAATACACCCATACTAGCGTTACCAGAACGAACTGAAGACTTTGTAGTCTATTGTGACGCTTCTAAGTTAGGTTATGGATTTGTATTAATGCAACGTCAAAAGGTTATAGCCTATGCATCTAGACAACTTAAGAATCATGAAGAGAATTATTCAACCCATGATTTAGAGTTATGAGCTATAATTTTTGCCCTTAAGATTTGGAGACATTACCTTTATGGTAATAAGTTTACCATATTCACTGATCATAAAAGTTTAAGGTATGTTTTCGGGCAAAAGGAGTTGAATATGAGACAAAGACGCTGGATGGAGATGCTTAGTGATTATGATTGTGATATCCAGTATCATGAAGAAAAAGCAAATGAAGTGGCAGATGTTTTAAGTCGAAAGTATCATGAAAAGCCAAAAAGGGTACGTTCTCTTAAATTAAATCTACAAGTAGATTTAAATGGTCAGATAAGAGAAGCACAAGAATCAGTAATCAAGGAAGATACAAAAAAACTAAAAGGTATGATTAAAGAATTAGAACAAGGAACAGATGGAATTTGGAGATTCCATAAAAAGAGAATGTGGATACCTAAATTAGGAAACCACCGTATATTAGAAGAAACCCATAAGTCTAAGTATACGATGCACCCAGGAAATGATAAAATGTACCAGGATTTAAGGAAAAATTTCTGGTGGATAGGAATAAAGAAAGACATAGCAGCCTATGTTTCTAAATGTTTAACTTGTTCACAAGTTAAAGCTGAATATCAGAAACCCTCAGGTTTGTTACAGAAACTAGAAATGCCAGTTTGGAAATGGGAATTAATAACAATGGATTTTGTTACTAAGTTACCCAAAACAAGGAAAGGTAATGATACAATCTGGGTGATTGTAGATAGGCTAACTAAGTCAGCCCATTTCCTACCAATGAAGGAAACTTTCAATATGGAACAGCTAGCTAAATTATATGTAAATGAAATTGTTTCATTACATGGAATTCCTTTATCAATTGTTTCTGATAGGGATAGTCGATTTACCTATCATTTTTGGTCAATTTTCCAAAAAGCCATGGGAACCAAGTTAAATCTGAGCACAGCTTATCATCCTCAAACGGACGGACAAAGAACAATTCAGACAATGGAAGACATGCTTAGAGCTTGTGTAATTGATTTCGAAGGTAATTGGGATGATCACTTACCTTTAATAGAATTTTCTTATAATAATAGTTATCACACAAGTATCAATGCAGCACCATTCGAAGCACTTTATGGACGAAAGTGTCGAACCCCAGTCTGTTGGGCAGAAATTAGGGAGAAGCAACTATCTGGACCTGAGATAGTGCAAGAAACAACCGACAAGATTATTCAAATCAAGGAACGGCTAAAAGCAGCACGTGATCGACAGAAGAGCTATGCCGATAACCGACATAAACCATTGGAATTTTAAGTGGGAGATAAAGTATTGTTAAAGGTCTCTCCTTGGAAAGGAGTGCTAAGATTCATCAAACGAGGAAAGCTAAGTCCCAGGTATATTGGACCTTTTGAGATTATTAGAAGAATAGGACCTGTAGCTTATCAGCTACAACTGCTAGAGGAAATGGCATGAATACATGATGTGTTTCATGTATCTAATCTCAAAAAGTGCCTAGCTGATGAATCACTAGTAGTACCTCTTAAGGACATAGAGATAAATGAACAACTCAAGTTTGTAAAGAGGCCTCTACAGATTGAAAACAGGAAAGTCAAGAATCTCAAACATAAGAGATTAGTTCTGGTCAAAGTGAAGTGGGACTCCAAAAGAGGACCTGAGTACACATGGGAGCTTAAATCTGAAATGCAAAGGAAATATCCACACTTATTCCAGTAGATCTCGAGGACGAGCTCTAAAACAAGGTAGGAAGGATATAACAACTCTCAAAATAAAACCGACACCCTCGAATATGTTTCCGACACCCTAATATATTTTAAAATATCCCAATATGTCCCAAAATACACCCCGTATGTAAAAACCGAGCCCGAAATACAATATAGCATTAAAAATAAATGAAAAACAAGAAAAATTAAGTTAAGGCGGGCCGCGTAGACCCACCCCAACCCTTACGCGGGTGGTTTAAAGGTTTAAAACCTGAATTCGTTGATTTTTAAGTTTAGGCGGGCCGTGTAAGCTAACCTTAACATTTACGCGGGTCGCGTGAGATCGGAAAGATGGCGCAGCCCGGTGATGACACGTGTCATCATCGTGGTAAGTCTAGACGCTGACCAGGATCAGTTACACTTTGACCGGGGATTGACGCGGGCCGCGTAAGCCCTGTCTTTGTTTTACGCGGGCCGCGAGAGAGTCAGAATTCAGCACTATATAAGCAGGCCATCGGATTTCATTCGGAATTCGCTCACGAACGTTTTTCTTCTCTCAAATCTGAATATTAGGCATAATACATGGGTATTATACCCCCTAATTAGCGAAGTTCTGCTCCGTTGTAAGTATTATAACCCCTGGATACGTATTAGATACGCTCCCCGATTGATCTAGGGTTCCGTTACGGCTGTCGTGGTTGTAACACCCCGTATTTTCACGAGTGAAAGTCAAAGTCAAGGTCAAAGTCAACGACCGATTTCGCGCGACTCGACTCGTAGAAATGTTTTTATTTTAATTATATTATGTGGAGTAAGTGTCGTACATTGCTATAATCGAACCGTGTTAATCGCATTTCAATCGACACGCGACTGTGAACTATAGGAAGTAACAATGCGATAAAGTTAATCAACTAATAATCAAGCTATGCTAATCAAATCGACATCGAACCGTAACTCGAACTGTGTATTTTACTTGTTTATACGTGTGTGTGTGCCTTACGTGTTACCTGTGCGTGTTTATTTTATGTTATGTTGTGATAATCAAGCGAACTCGATCGAACTCGAAGTCTAACTCGAATGTAAACGAGCCCGAACCCGAATTCCGAGTCGAACCATATACGAAGTAGTTGAGACTGAAAGTAATTTGACTAGGAAACCCTATCGAATCGCTCGAAAACCGAAGCCGAAGCGTCATCGCACCGAACGCACCAAATCAGGCGACATCCGAACGGATGGTCAATCCGCACGGATTGCCAATCCGCACGGATTGCCAATCCGGACGGATGACCAATCCGGACGGATAGCCTATCCGGGTTACGTGCCATCCGCACGGCTCACTCTTTCCTCTTTTAGCATCCTATAAATACACGGGTCACTCTCCAACCTTTCCACTTTTGGCAAGTGACGTCCGAACCGCACGCATTCTTCACCTTTTCTTCGATTTCTCTCAATCCAGGTAAGATCTTGCTCTAATTCTTGTACATTCTTGATCACTACACCTTTCTATCTTTCAAATCTCAACTTTCAACCGTGAAACCCACAAGATTTGAGGTATTCTCGGGCGACGTCACCATGAAGTTCTTATGAACTTCAAGCTTGACCTCATTCCACCAAGAATAACTCAGATCTGAACGATTTCCACTAGATTTCACAACAACTTCACCTAAATCTAAACTTTTCTAAGGATAAAAGAGTTGAAAGAAATAAACCTAAGTTCTCTCCTTCTTTTACCCTTAAGATCGGTACGAATCTGATCGGTTCTAGTCTCTACTCGATAATAGTGATGCACTAGTCCTAGATCTGGAATCCTACCCGCGGGACACCTGATTACGAGATGAACCGGAACGACCGTTCTGAGCCGCCGACAAGTCGAGTTAGGGTGGTTCCTGGCCGGCTTAGTCATGCGAGTAAGAATACGATTCCAAGTGGTTACCACGCAATCAGAACGTCTCGGTAAACGACAACATAAACCAAGAGTAGACGAACGGAACAACCAGAACGAGAGGCTGTCCGCACGAACAAGCTGTCCGCGCGGACGAGCTGTCCGTACGGACAGGCTATCCGGACGAGTTCTCACCCGGACGAGCTACCCTTGGGACCCACTTTCCAAACAAGGTTTGAGTATCGACGAATGAGCAATCCGGACGGACGACCTCTGAATGGATTACTCTTCGGATCATGAGATACTAAGGCCTTAAAACGAATTCCAACATGTTCATCCGCACGGACAGCTTGCCCGCACGGACAGACTATCCGGACGGATTGTCACTGTCCGCACGAGTAAGCTATCCGGACGGATTGTCACTATCCGCACGGGTTACCATCCGGGCGGATTACCTAATCCACTTAGTGACTCAGCCTTAGAGACGTTGTCCGCACGGACTGCCATCCGGACGGATTGTTGTCCGCGCGACCGGCTTGAAGGGTAGAGGTACTTAGGTGTTTTCTAAATGTTACAACGAAAACTTCAAAGCACAAGCCATCATACACAAACACATCCCTAGGAAGAAACAATCCACTCGAACGTTTATCCGCACGAACAACTTGTCCGTACGGATAAGCAATCCGCACGAGCGACTAATCCGCACGAATTACCATCTGCACGGACAGCTCACTCGCACGAATAGCTTATCCGGATGGGTCACCATCCGCACGGATCACCATCCGCACGGATAGTTCGCTCGCACGGATAACTTCCTCTCACGGATAGTTGATCCGCACGATCAGTTATCCTACCCGCTCTCACTTTGTACTGTTTTACGTGCCACTTATCGTTATGCTATCAAATCTATTCAGGCTAACCGTACTCGCTGAAAAGCGCTCCCTTCAATCCATAATCGCTGTGAGTGTACTCGAACCCTTTTTGCTTTTAGCACTTTTGGGTGTTACATACGTTACGAATATTCAAACTACAACTATCACACTACTCAAGCTATTTTTAACGCTAAACCATTAATGCATGTTATACGTGGCTTATGAATGCTTGTTTGTTATGTTTACACATGGAATGTTGTCTACCTGCCTTAGCAACGATAGTACTATAGTTTGGACTCAGCACCCGTTCACACGGGGGTTGTTAAGGATCTTTTACTTGCATGGATTACGGTGGTAATCATGTATTGCGAACTGCCTCGGGCAGTCAACCCGCAGTCATTGGTATCGATGGATCTATGTCGATAACTAACGTGCTTCATTTCACTATGTGTACGTGCTGGTTATGCGTAAACGAATCCGAACTCTATATGCTATTATCAAACTTGTATGCTCACCTTTACATTTTATGTATTGACTTTATTTTAACGTATGTGACAGGTGCTTAGGTTGCTTATATGCTTCTCGGGCTGTGATGAAATTGAAGCTAGGAACTGGAGTCCTAGAAACCAACGAATAAATTTGTTATGTTTAAATCTGAGTTGTCGGAACAGAATATTTGTCTTGATGCTTTGCCTGTAATAACTATTTAACTGTTTAAGTTACGGTATGGGACGTGATATTTAATTAAATGGTAATGGTAGTTGTTATGGAAACTTCTGGACAATCTGTTTCGCTCAGTGCCACGCCCCGATGATTCCGCCATCGGTTGGGGTGTGACAGATTGGTATCAGAGCCATAACTATAGGGAATTAGGCAAGACTCGACCTAGTCCGGGTCGAAGTCTTAGAGACCTAGTCTATAGTTAAGAACCAACAGACCAACTCACGCGTATGCGTAAACTCGTCACTATCACTCGCTCTTTTCTATCACTGCACTCGAATTTTCAGGTTATGAGCGGGTAACGAGGTCGAGAATAGGTGTGAAAACCGCAAACTCTCGACAAAAGTTGCCTAATCAGTTGCGTTTTAACTACAAACGAGGAGAAATCATACCGAATTAGGAGTGGAATCCATATTTTGATGAATAATCTCCTCAATTTTATTAAGAGCAAGGACGAAGTGGTAAGATAGGGGTGACACCCTAACCTTGACGACTTGTCCTGCTTTTATACAAAACTCCCACCAAGGTTTCGATGGACTCCAACGATCTGAAGACACAATATAACCAATGGGAATTGCGCCAATGCCCAAGAATCGAGGCAAGGGCATAGTCCTGAAGGTAATTGTGCACACAGGATCCTTGTGAATAGTCGAACCACTTGGTTAGTCGAAGTCTAAATAGCCATAGACAATCTATTTCTCGATTTTACGTGTATTTCAAGTTTTGAGCCAAAGCATTGACTCTGACGATTCGTCGATTTTATGTGAATTACATGTTTTATGCTTATTTGTTAGCGTTTTGAGATACTACTGGTTTCGATTTAATGCCTTTTGCTACCCACACAACACACTACACATCATTAACAATCGCTCGCACTATACTCGAACACTCGCGAACTTTGAATACTAGGTTTCTGTTTTCTGAATGCCTCTAGTGACTAAGAGCGTATGTGCTTTCCTTGCTTCTGTGCTCTGTATGCTTAGGAATTATGTGATTATGTGCCCTACATGTCTATGTGACTTCGTGTTTTACGTGTTAAATAGTTACGTGAATGAACGTGTTACTGAGCTTTAGTAAGTAATAGACGTGTGAGGTGAGATTCGAATACAATGTGTTGAGTTCCATGGCGATGACTATTGCAGAAAATGTCGTCTGGATCCCGTCATGCACTCTCTCGTCAAGAAAAGAGGGACAAACGCCTTGCTTCCATCATCGCGAAAAGTGTGGCTAAAGCCGTGAGTGATGTTTACGAGAACGCCAGCAAATCATCCTAGGAATCAAGGACTGAAGGTCCTAAAGCTGTCGCAAGACCTTTCAGTTTCAAACAATTCAAGTCGTGTGGGCCGAAAGAATTCACAGGCGAAGGAGGTCCTACTGCACTATTCCACTGGTTTGACTCTATCGAGGTTACTCTGCGACAAAGTGGTTGCCCTGATGACCTTCGAACTCTGAACGCTACCGGCGTCTTTCAGTCCCGTGCTCTAGACTGGTGGACGGCCGAGAGGAACAAGCGAGGGAATGATGCAGCCTACGGTCTGTCGTGGGATGAACTCAAGGAAGTCATGATAGAGGAATTATGCCCTCCTCACGAACGTCAAAAGCTTGAAGATGAATTTTGGCACATACATCAGAAGGATGGAGACAATGCTGGTCTCACTGCTCGTTTCAAACAGCTCAGCATTATATGTCCCGATCAGGTCAAGACTCTCGAGATCACCATCAAGAAGTACATCCGAGTTTTGCCCGATTGCGTTGCTAATTTCGTGCAAGCGGCTAAGACTACCACGATCGAGGAAACCTATCTGCTAGCCGCTGAAATCAACGACAAGAGGGTTAAGGCTGGGGTATGGGATAAGACCTCCAAGCATCTGCATCAAGCTACCACTACTGCACCAACTGTTGAAACCACCTCGTCAAGCAACAAGAGAAAGAACAGCTCCACCAACAAGAACTGTGCGATTACTGCCGCACCGATCCAAGCTGTACCTGCCCAACAGCGTCAAGTAGCGGCGCCTGTGGCCAATGCACCGCCTGCAAAGCGTGCATATACTGGACCACACCCGCTCTGCCCTACTTGCACCTATCATCACCCGACTGCTATTCAATGCCGCTTTTGTGCTCACTGCAACGTGTACGGCCACTTCATTGCCAACTGCCGTATTCGTCAAGCTCCTGCCAATCAAGCTCTACTCACCCCCCCCCACAGGGTCAACAAGCTCCTCTGGCACCCGCAGTCAAAGCCAGAGCCTGCTTCACGTGTGGCGACCCGAATCATTTCGCCAACATGTGCCCGAACAGGGTGGTGAAGCAAGAACCGCAACAGCCGCAGCCACAACAGCAACAACAGGCCGCACGCGCCAGAACTTTCAATCTCAACGTGCGTCAAGCCCAGGCCGACAACAACGTGGTCAACGGTACGTTCCTCGTGAATGGTATTTATGCTTCATGTTTGTTTGATACTGGAGCGGATAATTGCTTTGTGTCGTTCGAATTTGAGAAACTCCTTAGTCGTAGACGTTCCAAACTCTCCTCGGCATTCGAAGTTGAAGTCGCTACTGGAAGAACCGTCGCTGTTAATTCCGTTATCCGTGATTGTACTCTTGAACTCAACAATCACATCTTCTCAATCGACCTTATTCCGATGCAACTCGGGAGCTTCGATGTCATAGTAGGCATGGATTTTCTTCGAGAAAACCATGCTGAAGTTGTGTGCTTCGACAAGATGATTCGTTTCTCGCTCGCAAATGGTGATTTATTATGTGTTTATGGCGATACTACTTCAAAAGGGCTCAAGCTTATGTCATGCCTACAAGCTAGCAAGTATCTCCGCAAGGAATACAGGGCTTTCTTGGCTCACGTTGTAGCAGCGGAGAAGGAAAAGAAAGAGAAGAAGGAAGTAAAAGACGTTCCCGTGGTTCGAGAATTCCCTCAAGTTTTTCCAGAGGACCTTCCCGGACTACCTCCAAAACGCGATATTGATTTTCGTATTGATCTCATTCCTGGAGCTAACCCTACCGCCAGAGCTCCTTATCGACTCGCGCCGTCCGAAATGCGCGAACTCGCAACCCAACTCCAGGAACTACTTGAAAAAGGCTTCATTCGCCCGAGCACCTCTCCTTGGGGCGCACCAGTCCTTTTCGTCAAAAAGAAGGATGGGTCGTTCCGGATGTGCATCGACTACCGGGAGTTGAATAAATTGACTATCAAGAACCGCTATCCTCTGCCTCGAATCGACGATTTGTTTGATCAGCTACAAGGCGCTACGTGTTTCTCGAAGATCGATCTACGCTCAGGATACCATCAGCTGCGTATTCAAGAAGAGGATATACCCAAAACCGCATTTCGAACCCGTTACGGCCATTACGAATTCGTTGTCATGCCTTTTGGCCTAACCAACGCACCAGCAGTTTTCATGGATCTAATGAATCGCGTGTGTAGGCCATATCTCGACCGCTTCGTCATCGTGTTCATCGACGATGTCTTGATCTATTCCAAGTCGAGAGCCGAACACGCGCAACATCTACGTTTGGTTCTCGAGTTACTCCAGGGGAACCAACTCTACGCCAAATTCTCCAAGTGCAAATTTTGGTTGGGGGAGGTTCAGTTTCTGGGTCACATTGTAAATAGTCAGGGTATCCACGTTAATCCTGCGAAGATTGAAGCTGTCAAGAGCTGGGTTACGCCTAAGAACCCGTCTGAAGTCCGCTCTTTTCTCGGACTAGCGGGCTATTATCGACGATTTATCAAAGGATTCTCGAAGATTGCTGTACCGCTTACCTCTCTCACACACAAGGACCAGCCTTTTGTCTGGGGAACCAAACAAGAGTCCGCCTTTCGAACCCTCAAATACATGCTTTGCAATGCTCCTGTTCTCACACTACCCGACGGAAACAATGATTTCATTGTCTACTGTGATGCTTCCAACCTTGGTCTTGGCTGTGTCCTTATGCAACGGGACAAGGTCATAGCTTACGCATCTCGACAGCTCAAAATCCACGAGAAGAACTATACAACCCATGATCTCGAGCTAGGCGCGGTTGTTTTTGCATTAAAGATTTGGCGACACTACCTGTATGGTACTAAGTGTACGATCTTCACCGATCATAGGAGCCTACAACACATCTTTAATCAGAGGGAACTAAATATGCGTCAACGCCGATGGGTAGAACTTCTCAACGATTACGACTGTGAGATTCGTTATCACCCAGGCAAAGCAAATGTTGTTGCCGACGCACTTAGCAGACGGAGCTATCTGCTTAGCACTCGTAATGTTCAAGCCCAGCACAATCTCGAAGCTCTCATCCGCGACGCCCAGCATGCATGTTTCAACGAACGCACTCTGAAGAAAGAAAGAATCTACCACGATGGAGCCCAACTTGTGAGCAAATCGAACGGGATATTCCACCTTTTTGATCGAGTATGGATTCCCAAGCGAACCGATTTGCGACAGATTATCATGGATGAAGCCCATAAATCCCGGTATTCTATTCATCCCGGTGCTGATAAAATGTACCAGGATCTTCGTTATAAGTACTGGTGGCCGGGTATGAAACGGGATATCGCCCTCTACGTCGGAAAATGCCTAACCTGTGCTAGAATCAAGGCTGAACATCAAAGACCCTCTGGCTTGCTCGAACAACCACCGATTCCCATGTGGAAGTGGGAGAGTATAGCTATGGATTTTGTAACCAAGCTTCCAACCACGTCATCAAATCACGACAGCATTTGGGTTGTTATTGACCGTTTGACTAAATCAACTCACTTTCTGCCAATACGAAAAGACTACAAGGTAGAACGATTAGCCCGAATCTACACCAACGAGATCATTTGTCGACATGGGACGCCTCGTGACATCATCTCTGATCGTGATGCTCGTTTTACTTCACGATTGTGGGAAACATTTCAAACGGCACTCGGTACAATGCTTAATCTAAGTACTGCGTTCCACCCACAAACCGACGGTCAGACTGAAAGAACGATTTGTACTCTTGAAGACATGCTCCGTTCGTGTGTTCTAGACTTCGGCGGTAATTGGGACAAACACCTGTCATTGGTCGAATTCTCGTATAACAACAGCTACCAGGCTAGCATCCAGATGGCACCTTTCGAGGCCTTATACGGAAGAAGATGTCGATCGCCTATTGTGTGGCACGAGATCGATCACTCGCAACTAACCGGTCCGGAGCTACTACAAGAAACGACAGACAAAATTTTCTAAATTCGGGACAACCTAGCGAAAGCTCGGGATCGACAGAAAGTTTACGCCGATAAAAAGCGCAAGCCCCGTGAATTTGGCGTTGGTGACTACGTACTCCTAAAGGTATCTCCTTGGAAGGGTGTAGTCCGATTCGGTAAGAAAGGGAAACTCACGCCTCGATATGTTGGACCTTTTAAGATTCTGGAAAGAATCGGAAAAGTCGCCTACAGACTCGAATTACCGGAGGAACTTAGCAATGTCCACCCGACTTTCCACGTGTCAAACCTCCGAAAGTACATCGCCGACCACGATTTACATGTCTCTCTAGACGATCTGCAAGTGAACGAAACATTACACTTCGTGGAAAAGCCTGTCGAAATCATGGATCGCCAAACCAAGCAACTCAGGCGCTCACGCATTCCTATTGTGAAGGTCCGGTGGGAAGGCAAACGAGGCGCGGAGTACACTTGGGAACTCGAAAGCGATATGAAGGCTAAGTACCCGCAGTTGTTCAACGAGTAAGTCTAGAGAGAGAAAGTTCTAGAGGGAGAAAGTGCTCCACGTGATTCACGTTCTTGTATGGTTTCAGATCAATAGAATCACGGTTATTGTATACGTTTAATTTAGTGATTTTCAGTTAGAAACGTGAAAAGATAAAAGGAGTAAAGAGAATTTGACAAATCTGAGTGTGTTTGATCATCGCAATCGAGCCCCTGCTCAGATACCACATGTAGGTCCCGATTTGACTCCGTTACGATTATGTTGGTCACGATCGTTCACGGATTCCGCACGACTCAGAGTCGACAATTATCCATGCGAATAAGCTAGTCAACAAAAGTCAAAACGGATATGTTATCCGCACGGATTGCCATCCGTACGGTGAACATCAACAGCAACAGCAACATTCAACATTTTTAACAAAAGCACAGATTTCTCTCAAAACGGTTTCGAATTAAGATTTGAAACTTTGTAGGCTTATAGATCAGTGAATTTCGCATAACATATCCGAAAATCAGCAATTTTATCCGTAAAAAGTCGATTAATTTGACGATTTTCAGTGATCCAAACAAAGAACTCTCACACGTGATTCACGACCTTGTTACAGCTTCCAGCTTAATTTCGGGACGAAATTCCCTAAACAAGGGGAGGCTGTAACACCCCGTATTTTCACGAGTGAAAGTCAAAGTCAAGGTCAAAGTCAACGACCGATTTCGCGCGACTCGACTTGTAGAAATGTTTTTATTTTAATTATATTATGTGGAGTAAGTGTCGTACATTGCTATAATCGAACCGTGTTAATCGCATTTCAATCGACACGCGACTGTGAACTATAGGAAGTAACAATGCGATAAAGTTAATCAACTAATAATCAAGCTATGCTAATCAAATCGACATCGAACCGTAACTTGAACTGTGTATTTTACTTGTTTATACGTGTGTGTGTGCCTTACGTGTTACCTGTGCGTGTTTATTTTATGTTATGTTGTGATAATCAAGCGAACTCGATCGAACTCGAAGTCTAACTCGAATGTAAACGAGCCCGAACCCGAATTCCGAGTCGAACCATATACGAAGTAGTTGAGACTGAAAGTAATTTGACTAGGAAACCCTATCGAATCGCTCGAAAACCGAAGCCGAAGCGTCATCGCACCGAACGCACCAAATCAGGCGACATCCAAACGGATGGTCAATCCGCACGGATTGCCAATCCGGACGGATGACCAATCCGGATGGATAGCCTATCCGGGTTACGTGCCATCCGCACGGCTCACTCTTTCCTCTTTTAGCATCCTATAAATACACGGGTCACTCTCCAACCTTTCCACTTTTGGCAAGTGACGTCCGAACCGCACGCATTCTTCACCTTTTCTTCGATTTCTCTCAATCCAGGTAAGATCTTGCTCTAATTCTTGTACATTCTTGATCACTACACCTTTCTATCTTTCAAATCTCAACTTTCAACCGTGAAACCCACAAGATTTGAGGTATTCTCGGGCGACGTCACCATGAAGTTCTTATGAACTTCAAGCTTGACCTCATTCCACCAAGAATAACTCAGATCTGAACGGTATCCACTAGATTTCACAACAACTTCACCTAAATCTAAACTTTTCTAAGGATAAAAGAGTTGAAAGAAATAAACCTAAGTTCTCTCCTTCTTTTACCCTTAAGATCGGTACGAATCTGATCGGTTCTAGTCTCTACTCGATAATAGTGATGCACTAGTCCTAGATCTGGAATCCTACCCGCGGGACACCTGATTACGAGATGAACCGGAACGACCGTTCTGAGCCGCCGACAAGTCGAGTTAGGGTGGTTCCTGGCCGGCTTAGTCATGCGAGTAAGAATACGATTCCAAGTGGTTACCACGCAATCAGAACGTCTCGATAAACGACAACAGAAACCAAGAGTAGACGAACGGAACAACCAGAACGAGAGGCTGTCCGCACGAACAAGCTGTCCGCACGGACAGGCTATCCGGACGAGTTGTCACCCGGACGAGCTACCCTTGGGACCCACTTTCCAAACAAGGTTTGAGTATCGACGAATGAGCAATCCGGACGGACGACCTCTGAATGGATTACTCTTCGGATCATGAGATACTAAGGCCTTAAAACGAATTCCAACATGTTCATCCGCACGGACAGCTTGCCCGCACGGACAGACTATCCGGACGGATTGTCACTGTCCGCACGAGTAAGCTATCCGGACGGATTGTCACTATCCGCACGGGTTACCATCCGGGCGGATTACCTAATCCACTTAGTGACTCAGCCTTAGAGACGTTGTCCGCACGGACTGCCATCCGGACGGATTGTTGTCCGCGCGACCGGCTTGAAGGGTAGAGGTACTTAGGTGTTTTCTAAATGTTACAACGAAAACTTCAAAGCACAAGCCATCATACACAAACACATCCCTAGGAAGAAACAATCCACTCGAACGTTTATCCGCACAAACAACTTGTCCGTACGGATAAGCAATCCGCACGGATTACCATCCGCACGGACAGCTCACTCGCATGGATAGCTTATCCGGATGGGTCACCATCCGCACGGATCACCATCCGCATGGATAGTTCGCTCGTACGGATAACTTCCTCTCACGTATAGTTGATCCGCACGATCAGTTATCCTACCCGCTCTCACTTTGTACTGTTTTACGTGCCACTTATCGTTATGCTATCAAATCTATTCAGGCTAACCGTACTCGCTGAAAAGCGCTCCCTTCAATCCATAATCGATGTGAGTATACTCGAACCCTTTTTGCTTTTGGCACTTTTGGGTGTTACATACGTTACGAATATTCAAACTACAACTATCACACTACTCAAGCTATTTTTAACGCTAAACCATTAATGCATGTTATACGTGGCTTATGAATGCTTGTTTGTTATGTTTACACATGGAATGTTGTCTACCTGCCTTAGCAACGATAGTACTATAGTTTGGACTCAGCACCCGTTCACACGGGGGTTGGTAAGGATATTTTACTTGCATGGATTACGGTGGTAATCATGTATTGCGAACTGCCTCAGGCAGTCAACCCACAGTCATTGGTATCGATGGATCTATGTCGATAACTAACGTGCTTCATTTCACTATGTGTACGTGTTGGTTATGCGTAAACGAATCCGAACTCTATATGCTATTATCAAACTTGTGTGCTCACCTTTACATTTTATGTATTGACTTTATTTTAACGTATGTGACAGGTGCTTAGGTTGCTTATATGCTTCTCGGGCTGTGATGAAATTGAAGCTAGGAACTGGAGTCCTAGAAACCAACGAATAAATTTGTTATATTTAAATCTGAGTTGTCGGAACATAATATTTGTCTTGATGCTTTGCCTGTAATAACTATTTAACTGTTTAAGTTACGGTATGGGACGTGATATTTAATTAAATGGTAATGGTAGTTGTTATGGAAACTTCTGGACAATCTGTTTCGCTCAGTGCCACGCCCCGATGATTCCGCCATCGGTTGGGGTGTGACAGTGGTTCTGCCCGACATAGTCGTTGGAATGCAGTCTTGGGGAGGGTATTACTAATGTTAAAATGGGTTATTATACTAACGCGTGTGCTTTTGTGTAAATTATAGATTGTCACCAGGAAACCCTTACGAAAAACCTAAGACAGCAATGTGAGTAATCTCGTTTTTGTAAACAGTTTTTACAAAACCTTAACTATTTCACAATGCAATTTAGCAGTGATTGAGTCTTTGTAAATCTATGATTAGTGCCGGTATGTTGGGGTTTTGTATACAAAATATGAGTAACGTTACCATTGGACGAAGAGTTAGCCAATGTGTAATATGACCCACCAGTCAGGATTGACAGTACTGAATGAGTAATTGGGTTGATATAAACATTGTAATCGCCCTCAATACTGTTAAGTTTAAATTAAAATAATGTTTCTTGATTAAACTGAGATTCACTCACCAGTATTTCCCACTGACAAATGTTTTTAAAACGCGTTTCAGGTAACACAATGTGAAAGCCAATTAGAAGCCAGCTGGACAGTACTGAAGGCTTGGAAAAGTGGCTATAAAAGTTACCTAAATAAATAAGGCGTTTTAATTCAAAATAAAATGGGATTTATCCCTATAAATTAGTTTGTAATAAAAACTTGGGTTTTAACCCATTTGTTCAATGATATGAAAATGTGGTATTTACTCTGATAAATATTTCCTAACTACGGTCCTGATGAAAAATTCCGCTGCCAATACGAGATACCACCGAAACTAGCTCGCGGCCGCCCATTCCCGGGGATCAGGGATCGGGGGTTGCGACATCTACCCCACGCAGACCATGCGCAGATGTTTTAGTCTGCAAGGTGTTTGTTTTTTAGAAGTGATTTCATTAAAAAAAAAGGTCTTCTAAACCTCTTCTCCAAGCAGACCTGGACTCCCCTCTTCAAACTCTTCTCCACCACTGCTCTTTCAAAACACAACAAACCCTAGCTTCCACAAGATTTTCTCACTTTTCTCTCACTCGATGTTGCTTCTCTGAGCCTCACCTTCAAGTTTCTCTTCAATTACATAATAATTTCAAAAGAATTCAACATCTGTAGCTCCTCAAAACAAAATTTAGGGTTTTTTTTTCATTTTAGTGGAGAAGATCACAGCAATGGCTACTATTTCTTCTCCATGGATTCCTGAGGATGACTTGCTGCTCAAGAATTCGATTGATGTTTGGATACATGAATTGAATCCTTTCAATTGTTGTTGTTCATATGCATGATTTACGGTGGATTGTAATGTTATTGTAGATTTTTAGGTCACTTTTGTTGGATTTGATGATAGGATAATAGGATTTTATAATTTAAGGAGTTTTAATTTTTGTTAATTGTCAGTGGAAATCATTTGGTGACACAATTTAGTTATTTCTGGCCCTAAAATGTGCATACACACATGTATTATGTTCATGTCATTGTGTAATTTGACATAGTTTTATTTTGATGTATTGATATTCAAAATTACTCTTATTTGGTGCTTACAGTTTGTGTACTAATGGTCCTAATATGTGTATAATGTATATACATATGTATTATGTTTATCAGAAGTAGATGCATCATTATCAGTGGACATAACTTGCTTAGCACATTTTTGTTTCAGTTTACGAATATTTGGAGTGATTTAGATTGTGTGCACAATACTAGGTTACTGGCCCCTTGGTTGTAAAATGTGTGCCATGCATATTGTAATTTAACTCAGTTAGAATGTTGATCATTTCTAGCATGTTTAGGATGAATGCAATGTTCATGAAAGTATGTTTGTCATCATATTATGTTTTAGGACGAATGCAATGTTCATGGAAGTATGTTTGTCATCATATTGTAATTTAACTCAGTTAGAGTGTTGATCATCTCTAGCATGTTTTAATGTATTGGTGATCAATCAACGGGAATCACATGTGGTAGTAGTGTGATAGAGATTCGAAATATACATTGATCCTTTGTTTTATAATATGCACTGAAACCTTGAGTGGTGACATAATAAGATCTTTGGAATTTAGGTCTACGAAGTTTGAAAGTCTAAGGGGGTGTTTGTTTGTTTGTTTATTCAAAAAAATGGATTGTTGTGTTTATTTATAGCATCTACAACATCTGCGTTTATTTCTGTGTTTATTGCTGTGTTAAAATGACTAGTTAGGACGATGGATTGTTGTGTTTAGGTGACTAGTTAGGATGAAGGATTGATGTGTTTGTTTATTGTTGTGTTTAGGTGACTAGTTAGGATGAAGGATTGATGTGTTTGTTTATTGTTGTGTTTAAGTTAAATAAAATTAGTTTATTTATATTTCAGCAGCTTGCAGAAGTTAAAAAAACAAACAGTCTTCTTCTTACAGACTGTAGAGGTTTGGTCCACCTCTTCAGCTACAGATGTTTGCAGATGTGGTCCGCAAACTACAGACGTTTTACCTCTGAAAAAACAAACAACACCTTAGGCATCCTTTTTCTCACAACTAAAATTTTATCTCTAATAAGTTAATCAATACATAAAAACCATTATTATATCATTTCTAATCCCTTCTAATGAGTATTTCACGACTCGGTCCTTGTGAATAACATATTCCATGCTTGACCCATTTACTTCCAGTAAATGAGACCAATCATATGTAAACCACAAATAACCCGTTACGACATCACTTACCTTGGTATTACCACTATCTATCCTTCCTTTCACGATTCCCTTTCTACTTGTATACAAAACTTCATTGCATAATAAGAAATTGAATTCGGGAATCACTTACCTTAAGGATCTGTATTCGTGTTCGCTTCTTTGCCTTCTCTTGACCCGTTAGCCTTCCACGCTTGAGTCCATGCTAAGATGAGTCCTATCCTTTCATGCCATCATGTCTATAACATTGTTAGTATGCATGTTCATCCATATCAACATTCATTTTCAATTCTTAGTTATGTCGACTTTCGTTAGTAAATCATGCATTAACATGCATAATCTTATATGCATAATCACATGATTCCTCATAATCTTACATTCATATTCATGAGGATAACCATGCTACTAACATATTCGTTGACTTTTCAGAAAGTCAACAGTCAAACATACAAATTTCCAAGAGTAAAATGCACGGATAGTCCCTGTGGTTTTGCAAAGTTTCAGCTATAGTCCCCAGATTTTGGAAATTACACTCATAGTCCCTGTGGTTTGACAGTTTGTTACGCGGATAGTCCCTGGAGTGGATGGGGGTTAGTTTTCTCAGTTAAGTTGGTGTAAAATGACTAAAATACCCTTAGGATTAAATTAAAACAATATATAACACTTGTTAATATATCTACATATTTTTTAAAATATTTTAAATAGTTAAGAAATCATCATCATCATCATCAAACCACCATGAACACCTGCACATTCCGAGCTCCATTTTTCAACTACTTCAGCCCTTCAATCAAACACCAATCCTCCAATTCACTCTCCATCTTCCAATACTCAACCAACAATTCATTCAAAATGAACAACAGCAAGAATAATCCCCAACTTTCCTTCGATGAATCCACGTATGAGGCGGAGAGGCTCCCCTGCCGCCATCACCACTCCCCACCACCGCCATCCCCTTCCACCACCACACCTCCGCCTCCTAAACCCATACCCGCCTCCACCATCAACCACACATCCCCAAATCAACCAACACAGATCTGTTCCCAGTAAACCTGTCACAAATAGTATCAGCGATGTAATCAACACAAGAAACCCAAACCTAAGTTGTTATAACCCAAAAGCTTCAAAGATTACAAATACTCGCAAACAACTGAAGATACAATCGGACAAAGTCTCAAACTCTCAACCTACCAGATTATCAACACGATAATCCGTTCACTAGAACACCGAATCTCACACTAAACCTCTGATTCAAGACGAATCAGTGATACACAAATGAAACCCTAGGTAATTTTCTAGAGAGAGAAAACAAAGATGCTCAAAATATCTTCGTGATAATCACCTTTGCTGAAAGACGTTTTACCCCCTTTTATTTAGATGGCCAACAGTCCAGCACTTTCAATCAACAATTGAGAGAAAACAGCGACTCCTGAAGCCCCCTTTTATTTAGATGGCCGCCGGTCAGTCGTGAGAGAGGGATGGTTGGGTACAAACTCCAGATCTGTGGTGGTTTTTAGTGAGAGAGAGAGAGAGAGAGAGTAGAAAGATCTGGGTATTAGAGAGAGAGAGAGAGAGAGTAGAAAGATCTGAGTATTTGATGAATATAATACATGAAATCTCTGATCATGCTAATACATACACAAATTTGATGAATAAAATAAAAGCAAGGGTAATTTTGTAATTTCACATGGACTTAACTGAGAAAACTAACCAACATCCACTCCAGGGACTATCAGCGTAACAAACTGTCAAACCACAGGGACTATGAGTGTAATTTCCAAAATCTGGGGACTATAGCTGAAACTTTGCAAAACCACAGGGACTATCCGTGCATTTTACTCAATTTCCAACTTAGGAACTTATGTCCATATTGATGTAGTAGACCATACTAACGGCACCATATACATTTCATACTCAAGTTTTAGGACACATACAACCACATGATCAATTAATTACATCATGCACATATATAACCAATTCAATACAAACTAATGCTCTCATGTTCCTATAATTGTCAACCACGTTCAAAGTTAGCAATTTAATAATCTCAACATTCTTCTTTACTAGTAACTCCACAAGCTATACATTTAGTGCACATCCATTTCTAATTTTTTTTTTCAAATAATGTTTTCACTAAAACAGAGACGATTACAGACTAATGGCAGGTAGACGGGCAACAAGCTGCGCCGCTACCCCCTTCTGAATAGCAAACCCTACCCTGCTAAACACAAAATTCTGCCCTTTAATATGCGCTGTGTTACTGCTTACCACCTGCTGAACCCACTTGAGGAACCGCACCGCGTCAGGGGCGAGAGCGCCAAACGTATCGAAAGCGAACTAGATGAACGCGTGCTGATTCTCGATGCAAGCTTTTTCGTTCTTAGCTACTTTGCCCGCCTCCGCCTTGGTTATCGTCTGGCCCGCCACAAACCCGTGGTCCCTTAGCCCAACGAGGGGGGACACACCTGTCAAATCGACGCACGCGTGTTTCTCTCTTTCCCATCCAAAAACAAGAATGTCAGCGGACCGTGGGTAGATCTCCCTTCTAATGGATCGGTCAAGTATGAATTTTTTTTTTTTTTTTTTGTAAATGGTTACTCCGGTGATTTTATATATTCACAAACAAACAAAACAAGTAGTAAGGAGACAACCTTACTAGTTCAAACATGAGACATACCTCATGAATGTGGAACATACAAACTCCTAAAGCATACTTTTACCAAAATCATTTCATCAACTAAGTACCCACACGCATTCCATCCAAAACACATATCTCAATTTCACCTCTTACCATTTATATTATCTTAACCTATTTAATTTATTACTAATTTGATTTTTATGTGATAATCGTTCGTTAACTTAAAATAAAACTTAATATGCGGTTGTGTTTTGTCTTTTGTCAACTTTTTCGTATAAATTATGTTGAAAACGAAGTTGTATTCGAAATATGATATTTTTTGGTATGACATGCTATATCGAGTGTCGATATCGTGACAAACGAAATCGGTATCACCGAACAACATCAATCGTTATTGGTTTTCCTTTTCATGGTTTTCAAAACACATTTTTTTTGGGTTGTATCATTGAAGTAATGAAACAATTTTATTTTAAGAGGGCTAAAGTTGTAGAAAAACAATATCAAACAGAAGAGAAGCAAACCCAAATAGAAAAGAAAGGGTTTATAGTTGTAGAACAACAAGGGTTTAGTAGGCCGCCGATTTTGCTGTGTGCACCACCACCACCGTCGCCGCCATGGAACCCGACAACCATTCAGACTCAGACTTATGCACCTCAATCCTCACCAAATTCAGCACCTCCACAGACCCACAACACCACCACCTCTGTTCCATCATCGGCGACATATCTCAAAGCCTCAAAGACCTCAACCACCCTCTTACACCGCTCGCATACTTTGGGGCAACGTGCACTTCCCTTGACAAACTCTTGTCTTCTGACCCTAACCCACCTTCCCACCATGTGGATGCTCTTATTACTATCCTCTCCATGGTTGTTCCGATCATATCTCCTGCTGTTATCAGGAAGCAGTCAGATTATATTTCGGGTTTGGTTAATCGGGTTATTGGGTTACATGATGTGGGTGATGGGGTTGTGGTTTCTGGGTTGAAGTGTGTTTCGCATTTGTTGGTTGTTGGTAACCGGACTAGCTGGTCAGATGTTTCTCATTTGTTTGGTGTTGTTCTCGGGTTCGTTGCCGATTCGCGTCTTAAGGTAGTTTTGATTATCTTTTTTAGCTGAATTAGTGAGTGTTATTGTTGTTTATTGTTGCAAGATTAGTGTTTGTTTAGAAAGATTAGTATATTAATCTCTAATGCTTTATTTACTGGCCCTGCTCATGAGTGTTATTGCTTACATGGTTTTAAAAAACGGTTTCGGCGTGCGCCTCGAGCCGCACCTCAAGGCGAAACGCCCAAAAAACGATTCCGAGGCGCGCCCCACGGGGTTTCTATTGTACGTGCGCCTTAGAGGGGCTGAGGCGCTAAAAAGGCTGCGTCTCACGTGCGCCTCAGGGGTTTCTGATATTTGTTTTTGATGTTTTTGACTTTTTTTGTGTCGATTTCAAGCAATGTATGTCGTTTTTATGTGTGTTTTTGATGAATTTGATGATGAATTTAGTTAGTACTATTATTTTTACAAGTTATATAATTTTATATTTATTTTTTAATTCCGCCTCGGGCTTACGCCTCAGTTCGTCTTGAGGCTTACGCCTTGTGAGGCGAAGAGAAAACTTCTCGAAACTCATTTCCGTTTTTTTTTAAACCTTGATTGCTTACGTTGATGACAGTAGAAGACCGACACTAGGACCAAGTCTCGTGAACTTTGAAGATTTTCAAGTAACCACATCATTCATGTGTTGTAGATATGTTGCCATAGGCCAAGGGGCAAAAAAAGTAGGGGCTTTTCTAAGTGAGACACATAGAATAAAAATATCATTTTTAGGGGTTCTAAACTTTATTAGGGCTTGTTTAGGTTGTTTTTGGTTGATTCCAGGCTTGTTTAGAGGTATTAGACATGTTGTTATATTCAACCTGGTCCAGATGATTTTTGGCTAGAAATACGCCTGATCGCCTGAAATTGTGTTTGTCCAGGAGAGGCGCTTTTGCGCCTAGTGCGTTTTTGACAACATAGATGTGCGTTTTTGTCTTTTTCCCTTTATACGTGACGTACCTTCTTTTTTACCAATTAAGTTTGTAGCATTATGGTGCAAACATTGAACATGAAGTGGTAAAGGTGAAACTGCATTATATACCATGGAAAACATGATGTCTTCTGGTGCAGTTAACCCTAATTTAAATGACACAGTGATCTGTTACATTTTTATTTATAACACTAAAAACAACAGTGTCCCAAATTCTAGTTTTTTTTTATCAATAGTATTTTTTTTTGTTTTTGACTTTCATGTTTATGACCTTTTATTTTGTATTTGATAATGTGATATAGGTAAGAAGACAGGCACATGTTTGTCTCCGCGATGTCATGCAAGGCTTTCAAGATACGCCAGTGCTGTCACCTGCTAGTGAAGCCATTGCAAGCACCTTCGAGCGGTTTCTTCTGCTTGCCGGTGGGTCAAACACAAACCCAAACCCTAAAGAAGGTTCTAGAGCTCAGGAGGTCTTATACGTGTTGGATTCACTGAAAGATACTCTCCCGCTTATGTCCATCAAGTTCTCAACAAAGATTCTTAATTACTTCAAATCCCTTTTAGCACTGCACCAATCTGCAGCCACCCGACGGATTACCGACGCTTTGTATCTACTTTGTCTTCAACCAACTGTCGATGTATCTCCTGAAGCATTGGTTGATTTGTTATGCTCGTTAGCTACCTCGGTCTCTTCAAATGAGATGACCGGTGACAACTTGACTTTCACCGCTAGACTCTTAGATTCTGGGATGAAGAAAGTTTTTTCTCTTAACCGTCAAGCATGTGTGGTCAAGCTTCCAGTTGTTTTCAGTGCATTCAAAGGTTTGCTAAATTTGAGTCATAGAACATTAGAACCCTTTTATCTTGGATTTAACATTTACGTAACAGTGTTTCTGACTTTGGGGTGACAGATATCTTAGCTTCTGAACACGAGGAGCCTTTATCGGTTGCAATGGAGGCATTAAAGAGCTTAATACATACATGCATTGACGAGAGCTTGATCAAACAGGGTGTGGATCAGATTACGGCAAGTGGGAGTGTGAGAAAATCCGCACCAACAATTATCGAGAAACTTTGTGCAACTGTTGAAAGTTTACTTGATTATAGCTTTGCTGCCGTTTGGGACATGTCATTTCAAGTTGTGGCCGCAATGTTTGATAAACTCGGTAACTAATCCCAGCTTTGTTCTTGATTTTTATGTAAAAAAGATGGATGCTAGTCAACTAAAGCGTTGACCTTACGTTTTCAGGTGAGTTCAGCTCATGTTTCCTAAAAGGTACCCTTAAGAGCTTGGACGGTATACAAAAGCTCCCAGATGAAGATTTCCTGTACAGGAAACAGGTGAGTTCTGTATGTGAATAATGTTTTCGTTTAGAGTAAATTGCCTTTTTCGTCCCTGAGGTTTGGCCAGTTTTGCGATTTTTGTCCAATGGTTTATTTTTCCGTATCTGGTTCTAAAAGGTTTGAAATCTTGCCATTTTTATCCGGTTCGTTAACTCCATTTATTTTCCCCCGTTAAGGCAGGGGTATTGTCGACTTTTTGGACTTTGGTTAACTTAAAGGGAAATTCGGTCCTTTTCACTTTATGTACAAGCGTTTAAAATACCCCTGACCGAATCTGTTAGACCGAATTGCCCTTTAAGTTAACAAAAAAGATAGAAATACCCCTGACTTAACGCAGAAAAATGGACGGAGTTAACGAGTCGGATGAAAATGTCAAGATTTCAAACCTTTTTGGTCCAGATGCAGAAAAACAAACTTTTGGACGAAAGTCGCAAACCTCAGGGACGAAATAGGCATTCTACTGTTTCTTTTTTTTTTTGTTATTATCAGCGCGTTAAGTTACTACCTGTTTCTTTGCAGTTGCATGATTGCGTGGGTGTAGCTGTAGTTGCATTAGGGCCCGAAACATTCTTAAAGTTTCTACCTTTAAACGTAGAAGCTCAAGATCCCTCTGACGTCAATGTATGGCTCTTCCCTATCTTGAAGCAGAATATAGTCGGTGCTCGTTTAAGCTTTTTTAATGAGTCTTTATTGGACAATATTAAAGTATTGAAGCTGAAATCCGCAAAGGTACAAGTGTTTTTGTACTTTTTGGTCTTTTCTTCTATCTGACTATATCCAGTGTATTTACATGCTTACTTGTAACAGCATGAGCAAGAAGGGCGTATTCATTCCTCCAGGAGTCTTGATGGACTTGCATATTCTTTATGGTCGTTATTGCCGTCATTTTGCAACTATCCTGTCGATACTGCTGAGAGTTTTAAGGATCTAGAAAAAGTATTATGCCATACTCTTCGCGAAGAAGCTGATTTTCGTGGAGTAATATGCTCCAGTCTGCAGATTCTCGTTCAACAAAATAAAAAAATAACAAAAGGCGAATATGAACCTATTGGTAAAGTCAGCATTAGTCAACAGCGAGCAGTTTCCCTCTACACTCCAGAAGTTGCGACATGTAATCTGGATGTGTTAAGATCCTCCGCACGTGAGATTTTGTCCACACTATCAGGAGTTTTTGTCAAATCTACCAAAGATGACGGTGGATCTTTGCAGGTAGCAAATTTGACTTGCATATATTTGGTTTTTTGATGTCTTGTATTCGTCTCATTAGTTCGTTAAAATGTTAAATTTCCATTTTGTAGAGAACAATTGGTGAGTTTGCATCTATTGCTGACAAAAGTGTCGTCTCGAGGTTATTTAAGAGCACAATGTCGAAATTACTAAAGGTGACACAGGAAGCTGGCAAAATACAAAATACCAAAGGTTCTAGTTCTATGGAAATCGACAACTCGTCAAATGAACCTTCACTGTCACAAACACGGTAAGCTTCTTTATATAAATTAAAATTTTACTTTTAATAATCAATTTGATTTGAATGTTTTTAGCATACACTTATTTTTCATTTACAGGGCAAAGCTATATGACTTAGGAGTCGCGCTTTTACCGGGATTTGGTACAGAGGAGGTTGATCTTTTATATGCTGCGGTTCAACCTGCATTGAAGGTTAGTAATTGACTAATTTCACGAGTCTAGTTACTAAACGTTTTTCCGTTCAGTTTGATGAGTAAAGTTAACATAAGTGATGTACATATGATTGAAGGATACCGAAAGTTTGATTCAAAAGAAGGCTTACAAAGTTCTCTCAACAATCCTCGAGGTATCTTTTTTTTTTTGCATTATATGGTCTTTCTTTCTGTCGATTTTTTTTTTTTAAATTGGCGTTGTACTCTAATAGGTATGGGTGTACATAGTTCGGTTCGGTTTTCGGTTCCTTGAAAACCGTTTGGCTTCAGCTTTTTTGGTTTTAGCAACGGGTTGGTTCGGTTTTTGGAACAAATTTACGTAAGATTCAAAAATAAAAAAGTATAATACAAGGTTTAAGAATTTTTCTTAGATGTTTACATTTAAGTTTTTATATTTTACCTTTTTAATTAATATTGTTCACATAAATCTAACATTCTAATCTATTTTTATTATTATCCAAAGTTTATATTAAAGACATTTTCTTTTATAATTGCTAATCATTTAGTTTTTATGTTGAATTTTGTAGGAAATGGATGAATCATTTCAAAGATAAATAAACATGCTAATGTATTTATTATAAATACTTTACATTCAAGAATAAAGTTGATAATTCCTAAATCAATATATAACAAATCTTAAAAAAATGATTTTTAAGGTTATTCGGTTCGGATCGTTTTTTTTTTCCGGTTTTCATAAAATGCAAAAATGTAACCGAACCGTAAATTTTGGTTCAGTTTTCTGTGCGGTTTGGTTAAATTGGTATTTTTCGGTTTTTTGTTCACATCTACTAATAGGCACCAAGTTTTGTTTTTATTGAAGCTAAACTACTCAAACCACTGGAATAGCCTTGTCATTATTATTTAAACCTTAAGTTTTTTTTGGACAGCATGATGAGAGTTTCATAGCAAGAAAGTTTGAAGAGTTGCTCAAGCTGATGTTTGAAGTGATGCATTCGTGTCATTTTTCAGCCAAGCGGCACAGACTAGACTGTTTATATTATTTGATCGCGCATGTCTCAAAGGTAACAAGCAACATAAACTTCATCTAGTCAAGAGTTCACACTTGTATGCATAAACTAGAGACAAGATGCGATAAAAGACTCGTTTTGCAGGATGAATCAGAACAAATGAAACGTGAAATCGTTGCTTCTTTCTTGACCGAAATTATACTCGGCCTTAAAGAGGTACTATACAAGTCATGTTGGAATTTTTGGGAATTTTTTTTTCATTAAATCTGAATCTATGATTTGCAGTCTAACAAGAAAACGAGAAATAGAGCGTATGAAATTATCGTCCAAATAGGCCATGCCTGCGTGGATGAAGACAAGGGTGGAAACAAGGAGAACTTGTATAACTTTTTCAACATGGTACGGAAGCGTCCTGAAAAAGACATTTTGGTTGCGTTAATTATCGAGAAGTAACATTCAGTTTGCTTGCTATATTTTGTATAGGTGGCTGGTGGTCTTGCGGGCGAGACACCGCACATGATCAGTGCAGCGGTGAAGGGCATGGCTCGTTTGACATACGAGTTCAACGATCTTCTATCGAATGCATTTAATGTTCTTCCATCCACATTTCTCCTCCTTCAGAGAAAGAGCAGAGAAATAAATAAAGTAAGTTTTTTTAATAATAAATTTTATTTTCTCTTCAAGAGTCTAATTTCTTATTGCTGCAGGCAAGTTTAGGCTTTCTAAAGGTGTTGGTTGCCAAGTCACAAGCTGAAGGGTTGCAAACGCATATGCGGGACATGGTGGAGGTGTTGCTGAGCTGGCAAAGCAGCAACAAGAATCATTTCAAAGCGAAGGTTTGTTCGACTCATTTACCGTGTATTGCTAGTATTTTGTTTTCGTCAAGTGAAAGCTAATTTTTATCTGAATAACCACCTACAGGTGAAGCAGCTCCTAGAAATGCTTGTAAAAAAATGCGGGCTTGATGCTGTTAAGGAAGCAATGCCTGAAGAACATATGAAGCTGCTCACAAATATACGAAAGGTTTGTTGTTTACGGTTTAATATATATTTTTTTTGTTAGTTTAAACTGAATAATATAAGTAACCTGTTACTGTTGGAGTGCAGATAAATGAACGAAAAGAGCGAAAACATTCCGCTAACACTGAGGAAACCAAATCTCGTCTAACGAAAGCAACTACCTCAAGGTTCTGTTCGCTTTCGCTTTAACGCATCTTACATATACTCGACTACATTATTATCGTTAAGTAATTAAATTATACTTTTGGCTCTTGATCAGGTTGAGCAGATGGAATCATACGAAAATATTCTCTGATTTCGGTGATGATGATGAAACTGAAGATATGCTCAACTCCAAAAAGTCTTCGATCAAGTTTGTGCTTTGATACAACTATATAAGTATTTATTTATTATACAGTAGTGAGAGATACGCATATTAAATTTAAATGTACATGTATAATGTGCAGGTCGAAGAGAGCAAGGAAGAGGTTGGCAGAAGACAGTTATGAACAGCTAGATGATGAACCACTTGACCTGCTTGACCGTGAAAAGACAAGATCGTCCCTTAGATCTTCCGACAGTCTGAAAAGGAAGCTACAGGCTGACGATGAGCCAGAGATAGATGCTGATGGAAGACTGATCATTTCCGAGGAGGACACACGTTTCAAACGAGAGGTTACGACGGAAAACGGGTCAGACACTGATGTGAGGAGTGTAGCAGCATCTCGAAAAACAGAAAAACGGAGGAAAACGGGTCAGTCTGGTTGGGCATATACGGGTTCAGAGTACTCTAGCAAGAAGGCAGGTGGAGATTTGAAGAGGAAGGGGAAGTTTGAGCCGTATGCTTATTGGCCACTGGACCGCAAGATGGTTAGCCGAAGGCCGGAACATCGGGCGGCTGCTAGGAAGGGCATGTCCAGTGTGGTTAAGAGGATGGAGGGGCAAACTGTCTCAAATGCTTTAGCCATGAAAACGAAAAAAATAAAAAAGAAAAGCCACAAGAAACATGGTTAAGAGGATCATCACATTTTCTATTTTAATTTTGTATATCATATTACTTTTGGATGTACACTGAAAGTTGGGGGTGTTTTTTTCTTGGTGTTGTGAGATTGGCGATATTTGATTGCATTTTTGTTAGGAAAATTCTACTGTTACTCTCCCTATTACTTGTAAAACATGCTAAAAATGTCAAATGTACAAGGCCGAATCAACAAGTATTTATGGAACATTTATTTTTATACATGCATGCTTTATGCTCTTTATCTATCATCTCTTATTGTAGACATATTTCTTCATGCTACTTTATGTTATTGTATGAACTACTGTTTGCATAACGTTACTATGGTGTGCAGGCTCGCAGGCCCTTCTGTCTGTGCCGTGCAAACCACACGCAGAAATTGTCATCAGCAGACTGTTTGTTTTTCCGAAGATTTTCATTAAAAAACATCAACGCGAGCTCTTAGAGGGTTAAAAAACAAACTGCACCTATGCCTACTAGCTGCCACTTGTTATCATCTGCAAACTGCAGATGTTAGAATTCCGTGGAACTAAAGAAAAACAAAATTTTATTTATCTTTGCAGATTTCGTCACGAAGTTGTTTCTTTTTACCTTTAGTCATGTGCTACAGTTGTGTTGACTAATTAACATAATTTCTGCTTTGTGGAACTTGTGTAGATGTTTGGACAGGAAGCAGTAAAGCTGTTGGATTATGGCGAATGCCACCCAGATGGATTTAAAATTGGAACTCCTCTGAGTCAAGAATGTAAAGAAGTCAAAATACGAGATGTGGGTGATCAAGGGTCAGGTATTATAATGAATGTACATATAAAATGACCATATAAAATAACTGAATTGCCTTTCTTGTTAACAAAAATAATGGATGAAGTTAACCCTGTGGACTACAATGGCAACGGTGAAATCTTTTTGGACCCACAGACGAAAAATGAAACCTTTGGACTAAATTGGCAAAATGGCCCGAACCACAAGGACTAAATTGACATTTAACTCTAAAAGAAAAAAAAAACGATATGCACCAGTGCACCACTACCTGTTGATCCAAGAACAGATAAAGGGGGGAAACAAACTTAAACAGGAATCTTTGTTCTCAATTATGAATCATATCTATCTCCCATTTTTTGTTCAGTTTCACAAGAATTGTGCCTAGAACTTTCCAGACGATTATTTATATAACATCGCTGCTCCGTGTTGGTTTTCTGATGACAAAGTTTGCCTTAACTTTAGGAACCACCCACCAATGTCAGGTTAGGTCTCGATTTCTATAATGCACTTGTTGATAAGGATTTTAAACTGTATACGTATTTAGTACTGCATTTGTTCATCAATTTTGTTGAAGATACATCATATATGATCATAAAGATGAAGATTTATGATCATCTTTTCTTAAGAGTTTTTAATCCTAGGTAAAACAGAACAAAAAACATAACATACAATGTCTTTTTGTTTTCATGAGTTGTAAAAATGACCTGTAAAAAGCATGGCAGAGTAACTTCTCAAAGTCAATTTGTTACTCGCATCAATGACATCATAATAATAATCAATTTATTTCATAAGTAATCGAATTCTTTTTCACTAAGAACATATGTAAGACTAGTTTTGACCCATTTAAACTGTTTTTATTTTTAATATTACGTGTTTGACCCGGTTGAGATAAAACATATATCTAATGAAACATATTTGTCATCCATAGAGTAAAAGTATCGTTTTGAATGGCGTGAGCCTGAACTTGGAACCATGTTCTTAATCGTTTATACAGGTTTTTATCAGAAATGCAGCTTACAAATATACAAATAGACATCATTTGAAAAGCTGGTTTACGTGCTATGATCAGTCTTGATATATAATTTCAATACATAACAGACTTTTTCTTTTGTATAGATGTGAAATAGCTAACTCGAGATGGCCACATACAAAAAGAAAACATAGCGAATGTTAGTTTAGATTAGATCTCTATAGTGGGCTGTTCATACACTAACATTTTTGCCATAAAATACGTAGTAAGCATTGTATATCTAGTGTTTATTTACGAGACTAACATGATACGTGGATGGAACAGATGAAGAATTTAGAATGTGCACTTGAGAGAGTGAAGGGGGTCGCTAGAAGCAAAAACTGAACATTAAGTGCTCACAATAATCCGGTAATGTTAGCTAGCACACACAGAAGGTGATGTTAATGATCTCAGTGTTCAAATTCGTGAACTGAAGGTATTATTATTCTTCTTATCTACTTAAAATGACAATTACTTTTCGGTTTACTTGTAATAAACACGGGTCAACCTGATTTGATTATAGGGAGAGCTAAGACAGATTCTATATGCATATGTGTTAAATGAGCTGTACTTTGATCTCAAACAAACTCAATTAAAAGGAATCTAATTACATTGAATAAATACAACAGAATAGGAATCTATATGCAAAACCCTTGTTTGTTTTGTGTTGTGCTGTTACTTATATGTTTAAAAGAATCTTTTGTCGATTTGCTTTTCCATTTCTTAATTAAGTCCACTAATTACTACATCACATTTTGCTAATCATATGCCTAATTGAATCCAGAGTGAAGAACAACCATGGCCGCCATAACTCACCCACTTCACTCTCTAACCCTCACTTTCAAGACCCCAAACCCCAGATTCACACCCCTCCCCAAACTCACCATCTCAGCCACTTCAACTTCAAACAGACATATCTCGGGCCGAAAGCTAACCGCCGCCGTAATCGGCGGCGGTCCAGCCGGATCTTCTGCAGCAGAGGCATTGGCATCTGGCGGGATAGAGACATACCTCTTCGAGCGCAGCCCGAGTGGCGCCAAACCATGTGGTGGCGCCATCCCGCTCTGCATGCTTGAAGAGTTCTCCATCCCGCCGGATCTCATTGATAGGAAAGTAACCCATATGAAAATAATATCCCCTTCTAACCTCACTGTTGACTTCGGAAAAACCTTGAAGCCCCACGAGTACATCTCCATGCTCCGCCGTGAAGTACTCGATTCCTACCTCCGATCACGAGCCGAATCGAAAGGGGTCATGCTTGTTAAAGCACTTGTAACAAACCTTGACGTCCCGTTCCAACCTAACCAACCTTACATCGTCAACTACACCGTCAACAACAGGATGGAATACCTTCCTGTTGACGTGGTTGTTGGCGCCGACGGCGCCAACAGCCGCGTCGCGAAGGCGATTGGCGCAGGCGACTACGCCTGCGCCATTGCTTTCCAGGAGAGAATCAAACTCCCTGACGACAAAATGGAGTATTACGAAAACCTTGCGGAGATGTACGTCGGAAACGACGTCTCCCCGGACTTATACGCTTGGGTTTTCCCCAAATGCGACCACGTGGCGGTTGGCACGTGGACCATGTGCTCAAAGCAATATATCAAACAATATCAACATGGGGTCCGGTCGAGGGTCTACCCGAAGATCGCAGGTGGGAAGGTGATTAAAGTGGAGGCCCACCCAATCCCAGAGCATCCCCGACCAGTTAGGGTCCGAGGTAGGGTCGCTCTGGTCGGGGATGCAGCGGGGTATGTGGCGAAATGCACTGGCGAAGGGGTATATTTCGCGGCGAAGAGTGGGAGAATGTGTGGTGAAGCGATTGTGAAAGCGTCGGAGGGGGGTCACAGGATGATAGATGAAAGTGATTTGAAAAGAGAGTATTTGAAACAATGGGATTCGCAGTATAAAATGACATTCAGATTCTTGGATTTGTTGCAGCATGTGTTTTATGGGAGCAATGCTGCAAGAGAGGCTTTGGTGGAGCTTTGTGGAGATGAGTATGTACAGAGAATGACATTTGAAAGCTATTTGTATAAGAAATTGGCTAAGGGAAATAGTTGGGAAGATTTTAAGATGGTTTCGAATACGATTGGGAGTTTGATAAGATGCAAGCTTGTTGGGAAACAAATGGAGGCATTTGACCCAGATGTTGTTGCTAAGGTTGTGTGACAGATTCATGTGTTGATTTGTTACTTGTAGCTTATGATTTGAATGAATAATAGTGGTTGCAATATGCAAGACTACATAAGATTTCATAACTTATGTGCATTTCTGTTGTTGAATTTTTGGATACTTGGTGTAATTTTGGGAACCATTTAAACAACTGGTGTGGTGTCTTTGTTTTACTTGATGTCTAGTGTTGGTAATTTGTATTGTTTGTAAATTGGAAACCGAATGGATTCCATTATTATCATCATATATATATGTAGGGTGGGGTTCTAGAGTGAACACCAATGTATTTGCGAACTGAGTGAACAAATCTTGACCATTGATTTACACACGTGGATGGCTAGGACTTAATCATCAAATCGTAAAATACACTAGTGTATTTTATCATCAAATCATGGCCATTGATCTACACACATGTATGGCCAGGATTAGTTCGCTCAGTTCGCAAACTACACTAGTGTTCACTCCTGAACCTAATCCTATATATATATCATTAAGAGGTTGTTAAAATGAAAGATATTCTAAGTTTGTATTCTTTGACTGATTGGTTCCAGATCAATTAGATTGTATAAAACTATTGCTTTTAAAACATTGAATGTTCTGTTTGGGTGTCCTTGGAAATTTTATAAATAATATTATATTATAAGTTAATATAATGATTATTTAATAATTAAGCCAAGATAAATGAGAGATCTTGAGCATTAAGTTTGTGTGTTCGAACCATAAATATGTGGGAAATTGAGCTTTCAAGTTTAGGTTTTCTAAAGGTGTTGGTTGCCAAGTCACAAGCTGAAGGGTTGCAAACGCATATGCGGGACATGGTGGAGGTGTTGCTGAGCTGGCAAAGCAGCAACAAGAATCATTTCAAAGCGAAGGTTTGTTCGACTCATTTACCGTGTATTACAAGTATTTTGTTTTCGTCAAGTGAAAGCTAATTGTTATCGGAATAACCACCTACAGGTGAAGCAGCTCCTAGAAATGCTTGTAAAAAAATGCGGGCTTGATGCTGTTAAGGAAGCAATGCCTGGAGAACATATGAAGCTGCTCACAAATATACGAAAGGTTTGTTGTTTACGGTTCAATATATATTTTTTTGTTGGTTTAAACTGAATAATATCAGTAACCGGTTACTATTGGAGTGCAGATAAATGAGCGAAAAGAGCGAAAACATTCCGCTAACACCGAGGAAACCAAATCTCGTCTAACGAAAGCAACTACCTCAAGGTTCGGTTCGCTTTAACGCACCTTACAAATACTCCACTACATTATCGTTAATTAATTAAATTATACTATTGGCTCTTGATCAGGTTGAGCAGATGGAATCATACGAAAATATTCTCTGATATCGGTGATGATGATGAAACTGAAGATATGCTCAACTCCAAAAAGTCTTCGATCAAGTTTGTGCTTTGATACAACTATATAAGTATTTATTTATTTATTATACAGTAGAGGGAGAGACACATATTTTAAATTTAAATGTATATGTATAATGTGCAGGTCGAAGAGAGCAAGGAAGAGGTTGGCAGAAGACAGTTATGAACAGCTAGATGATGAACCACTTGACCTGCTTGACCGTGAAAAGACAAGATCGTCCCTTAGATCTTCCGACAGTCTGAAAAGGAAGCTACAGGCTGACGACGAGCCAGAGATAGATGCTGATGGAAGACTGATCATTTCCGAGGAGGACACACGTTTCAAACGAGAGGTTACGACGGAAAACGGGTCAGACACTGACGTGAGGAGTGTAGCAGCATCTCGAAAAACAGAAAAACGGAGGAAAACGGGTCAGTCTGGTTGGGCATATACGGGTTCAGAGTACTCTAGCAAGAAGGCAGGTGGAGATTTGAAGAGGAAGGGGAAGTTTGAGCCGTATGCTTATTGGCCACTGGACCGCAAGATGGTTAGCCGAAGGCCGGAACATCGGGCGGCTGCTAGGAAGGGCATGTCCAGTGTGGTTAAGAGGATGGAGGGGCAAACTGTCTCAAATGCTTTAGCCATGAAAACAACGAAAAAAATAAAAAAGAAAAGCCACAAGAAACATGGTTAAGAGGATCATCACATTTTCTATTTTAATTTTGTATATCATATTACTTTTGAATGTATACTGAAAGTTGAGGGTGTTTTTTTCATAGTGTTGTGGATTGGCGATATTTGATTGCATTTTTTGTGGATCGACCTGTTTGTAGTTAAAACTTGCCAAAAATGTCAAATGTACAAGGTCGAATCAACAAGTATTTATGGAACATTTATTTTTATACATGCATACTTTATGATCTTTATCTATCATCTCTTATTGTAGATATATTTCTTCATGCTGCTTTATGTTATTGTATGAACGACTGTTTGCATAACATTACTATGGTGGTGTTTGTTTTCTAAAAAAGATCTGCGCAAACTCTTCTGTCTGTGGCGCGCAGACCACGTGCAGAAATTTATCATCTGCAGACTGTTTTCTGAAGATTTTCATTAGAAAACGTCAACGCGAGCTCTTGGTGTAGACAAAAACAAAAAACCTTCTTCTTGCAGACTGTAGAGGTGTAGAGGTTCGGTCCACCTTTTCTTTTGAAGATGTGGTTCACATATTGCAGACGTTTTACCTTTTAAAAAACAAACTGCACCTATGCCTACTAGCTGCCACTTGTTATCATCTGCAAACTCCAGATCTATCTGCGGATGTTAGAATTCCATCTAACTAAAGAAAAACAAAATTTTATTTATCTTTGCAGATTTCGTCACGAAGTTTGTGGAACTTGTATAGATGTTTGGACAGGAAGCAGTAAAGCTGTTGGATTATGGCGAATGGATTTAAAATTGGAACTCCTCTGAGTCAAGAATGTAAAGAAGTCAAAATACGAGATGTGGGTTATCAAGGGTCAGGTATTATAAGAGTTTCCAGGTCTTGCAAAAGCATCCGGATTTGAAGCAGGTGAGTTCAGTGGAGAGATCTGCTGAGGCCAACATGCAACCATAATGAATGTACACATTACATGTATCTTGTCTCTCATTTCATTTGAAACGTCTGTTTCATATACATGCATGCTGACATAGATTTTCTGTTAAGGCGTATTGGATTATTTACATCAAGAATATTAAAAGTCTCAGCTTTGTTATGATATAACATGTCTGAAGGTTCACATTTCAAGATGTTCAACTGGATTTATCATCATCCTGTATTTATAAACATTTGAATTAACATATTATATTATAACTCATCTTTTTTTATTGTTTGTTATTTATAATAAAAAGAAGATAAAAATTAAAACTTGAAATTGTAGGGATTTACCCTCGAAAGGGAGCCTTTCCAGAAATTCTCGATGGTCAAGGGAGACCCAAAACCAAGGACTCAAGGAGGGGGTTTGGAAATAGTTTTCAACCAGCAATTGACGCGCCTCGATTATTACCTTATTAGCTGCATCATTGCCCCAAGCGCAAAGATGCTTTTAGCAGCACCCCCAATCCTTTTTTTATACACCCTCGTCTCTACATTCTCACATATTCTACCTCCGATGTGAGATCGATTAAATTCCTAAACAATATGTTTCTATACAATATAGTGATGGTGGGTTTTTTTTTTTATTTTTATATTTAAAAAAATAGTTTACCCCTCCTCATGAGTGATGACCACCCCTTATGTTTTTTGGGCAAGAGGGAAGTTAGAGAGGGGAATTGACATGGTACCTAATGATTGGATGGGTGAAAAGTTTACCCCATCTCATAAGAAGTTATAGAGAGGGGAATTGTCAATTGTACTGTGCTAGCTATTCTGATTAAAGATTTAGATATTAGTACTTTTAGTGGGCTAATTCTAAGCCTATCTAGAATGGATAGTGATATAGAAGATAGTAGGGATGGCAAAAAAGCCCAAGCCCGACGGGTATACCCGAAACCCGAAACATACGGGCCGAGTATACCCGAAGCCCGACGGGTATGGGCCGGGTATGGGATTAAAAATATAAAAATATTCGGGTACGGGTACGGGTATGGGATTTAGCGATACCCTCCCGATACCCGGCCCGTTTACCCGAATAATACCCGAAAAGCATATTATTTTAAATTTAATTTTCCATTTATATAAACTTTAGTACATACACTTATTCATATTATTTTGCTTTGTTGTTTATCTTCAAGACTTTAACATACAAACACAAGATTTTATGTTTAGTTAGGTTGTTTCTATGCAGATTAAAAATGTGTGTTAGTTTTGGAATTTTCTAAACACATTTGAAGTTATTAGGGGAGATTACTTGGGTTCTGATTAGTTCTGCTATTTTTCATGTTTGGTGTTCGATTAAATGCAAATTATATAAACTGAGATTATGTGTTCCAAAGTAGCACTACATTAATTAGTTAATTATGCATATATATGTTTCAAATCTGCATTTGAATATGATATGTTTATGTTATTGGTCATATTTTCCTTTGTTGTAGTTATTAAAGTATTAAATTATATAAACAATAGAGTAAAAAATGCACATGAGAGTTTCAATGATATTTTTAACAAATTAATGGGTATACCCGTTACCCGCGGGTATACCCGCTACCCGATGGGTTAATACCCGACAAATACCCGACGGGTAACGGGCCGGGTACGGGCCAAAAAATTACAACCGGGTACAGGCTTGGGATTACTAATACCCGGCCCAAACCCGGCCCATTACCATTCCTAGAAGATAGTAGTGGTGTTGGTTGTCTCTTTAGGAATTGTCCCGGGAACTTTAACACCCAATTTGTGTTGTAATATTTTTTTTAGTTAAGTGCCCAGATAGTCCCAGTGGTTTGCTCTTTTTTCACCTATAGTCCCTAACTTTCTAAAATTACAGCTATAGTCCCTAACTTTTGCAATTTCGTTCTCGGATAGTCCCTAGGCCTAACATCAGTTAGTTTTCTCAGTTAAAGTATGTGAAATGATAAAAATACCCTTACTGTAAAACAAAATAAGTTAACTTATTAAATAGATTTATTTATTTGTGGGACCCACTGCTTTATAAAAACAATAAAAACCACCCCACCCCCACCCCGATCTTCCTCTCTCTTTCTTCTCTCTGTCTTCTAACCACCACCTGCAACATGAGCGACACACTTGATTATCCACAACAACCTGCAATCGAACTGTCAAAAACCACTAGTGGATCTTTCGATACGAACAGAATCGGTGAAGTAAAATCATGGCTAGCTTCTCAATTCGACGCGGCCGGTAAAGATCATGTTCCTGATTTCGAATACACCTCTCGTAGCATCTCACATTTGCATAATCTGTAGGAATCCGTTCGTGCAAAATAAATAAAATTCTTTTATTAACTTGAATTACAGAAACAAAACAGAATGAAATAAAATTACAGTACAAATTACAACTGAAAATAGAAAAACAAGAACAGAAAACACGAACAGAAAAACTGTTCTTGGCTGAGGATCGTGTTAGACACGGGTCCCTTAAAACAAATTTCGTGTCTCCCAGGAGATCACGTTTGTTTCCAGGATACAACAGCCGCAAGCAGTTGCACTGCCGGTCTTGACTCCAACCCGAAAGAGTACCTCGAAAGCTTGAAGATGAAGAAGAATTCTGTAGAAAGAAAGATTGTTTGCTGTGAATTTCGGTGTGTCAAATCTGGTGAAAGGAGCCTCCTATGTATACACCAGGTTGAACTCGAAACTGAAAAATAAATTAAATGGGAGAATTAAACTGCATTAGACGTCTTTAATGCACTTTAATTCGTCACTTAATTCTCAGTCAAACGCATTAACTTTGTCAGTTTCGAAGGCTGAAACGTAACTGCATTGCATTAACTGCTGCTGAAAGTTTCTGCGCGCGCGCGCAGGTCTGCACCCTCAAGCGCGGTGCGTCCAGTTGGCTAACTGCCATGTGCGCGTGCGCATCAATCCAATGCGCACCTGCGTGCGTGCGCCACGTCACCTGGTAGCCTCTACGAGCACGCCACACAGTCGCGCCGTTTTGGCTCCCTTAGGTGCGCCGCGCACGACACCTCAGTGCCCATGCACCATGCGCAACCGCGCACCCTCATGCCATGTGTACTCGCGCGTGCATGCGCATGACTGCCACATCACCTACCACTACCACTTGGTCCTTGCAACCCTTGTGCTCCACCACGCGGTCAAAAATACAAAGGCAGCTCTCAAGCAGCTCGCGGCGATGCGAGTGTGCGAAGTGCAAAGTGCGCCATCAAAGCGCCACATTGTGCCTCATCGCCCACGCCACGCGCGCGCGCGTGTGCGAGTGCGAGTTAGGGTGCTCTGCACCCTTCGCGAGTACACTAGTGAGTGCTTCCATGAAACAATAAGGATGGAGAGTTCCCACTTAAATACCCCTTTAAGTTCCATCTCTCTCCGTTCATGGTCATGGAACACGTTCCTGGTTCTACGAGAGCTCTAGGATTTGCGCCTCCCCACAAATCCATTCGAAGCGACCCCACTTCTCTCTAACATAGGTGATTCCTCTTAATCATTAAAAGCATCATGGTTAACTTGGATTTCCTCAAAATCCTTAACCTCAACATGCTTAACCTTTCCTTCATGTCACTGATTGGAATGGACTAGGAAGTATACAACTCCCTTTATTGATTTTTGGGGCACCCCCCCCCCCCCCCCACAGTGACTCCCTTTGGGTTTATGATTAAGTTTGCCTATTGAACCTAGATCTTGGGATCTCCAGTCAACTAGGTTAGGTTTCCCTCATATTCCCTTCATCTATGGGCTATAGTCCCATTCCTCTTGACAACCTCTACACCTTATCTGTGCTTAAGCCTTTTGTTAACGGGTCCGCAATGTTCTCATTTGTCCTCACATAGTCAACTGAGATAACACCCGTTGAGATAAGTTGTCGTACCGTGTTGTGTCTACGTCGAATGTGCCTTGATCTGCCATTGTACATCATGCTTTGTGCTCTAGCAAGAGCAGACTGATTGTCACAATGTATGCAGATCGCCGTCAACGGCTTTGGCCATCTTGGAATATCTTCCACAAATTGACGTAGCCACTCCGCCTCTTCCCCGCTTTTATCTAAAGCGACGAATTCGGATTCCATCGTGGATCTCGCTATAACTGTTTGCTTGGAAGACTTCCAAGCTATAGCCGTGCCCGCAAGTGTAAACACGTAACCACTTGT
The DNA here is from genome assembly GCA_030545235.1 of Helianthus tuberosus. NCBI lineage: Eukaryota > Viridiplantae > Streptophyta > Magnoliopsida > Asterales > Asteraceae > Helianthus > Helianthus tuberosus. The sequence continues at coordinate 192,298,692 of CM060401.1, read as the reverse complement.
GGATCTGTGATCCTTTATATCCGATATCCAATTCGCGTCAGTGTATCATTCGATCACTGCTGGATCACGGGTATAATGTAATCCATAGTCTCTTGTGTATCTTATGTATCTAAGCACCCTCGTGATAGCTTTCCAATTATCCTCGCTCGGATTACTGGTGTATCTACTTAGCATGCTCACAGCATATGCTAAGTCGGGTCTAGTACATGTCATTAGATACATGACACTACCAATGATCCTCGAGTATTCTAACTGAGAAACACTCTCGCCTCTATTCTTCCTTAGGCGTTGGGTATTATCAATTGGAGTGCGAGCTATACTCGTATCATCCGAATTGAATTTCCCAAGGATCTTGTCGACGTAGTGAGATTGACTCAACACAAGACCATTTTGGGTTCTAGTGATCTTAACTCCAAGAATCACGTCCGCGAGACCCATGTCTTTCATGTCAAACCTCGATTTCAACATGTCTTTTGTTGAGTTGATCATGTTATCATTACTCCCAATGATAAGCATATCATCTACATAAAGACATAAAATCACATAACCTCTTGGTGTGTCTTTAAAATAAACACACTTGTCGCACTCATTTATTTTGAAACCATTATCCAACATGACATGATCAAACTTTTGGTGCCATTGTTTTGGAGCTTGCTTCAAGCCATACAAAGACTTGACTAATTTACATACTTTGCCCTCGTTTCCTGGGGCAGAAAAACCCTCGGGTTGTTCCATGTAAATTTCTTCTTCTAAATCACCATTTAGAAATGCGGTCTTTACATCCATTTGGTGAACTTCCAAATTTCTTAGAGCTGCATATTGCAAGAACCAATCTTATAGAGGTTATCCACGTTACAGGCGAGTAAGTATCAAAGTAATCTAGACCCTCCTTTTGTCTAAATCCTTTGATTACTAACCTTGCCTTGTATTTATCAATACTTCCATTGGCTTTCATCTTCCTTTTGAATATCCAACGATATCCAAGTGGTTTACAACCAGGTGGAAGATCTACTAACTCCCAAGTATGATTTTGCAAGATAGAATAAATTTCATTCTTAATTGCTTCTTGCCATTCAGGTCCTTCCGTGGAGGTAACCGCTTCGCGGTAGGTATTGGGCTCACCCTCAACCATGTAGCTCATGAAGTCTGGACCAAAAGATTTTTCAACCCTTTGTCGTTTACTTCGTCTAAGCTCACCCTCCTCGACCTCGGGTCGTTCATGTCTTTCATCTATACTCGTAGATGAACTCGGTCCTGTTTCATCTAACCATGTAGACGAACTTGGACCTGCTTCATCAACCGCTCTTGATGAGGTCGCATGTGTTTGTCCTAACTTAGGAAACACATTCTCAAAATATGAGACGACGTTAGGATTTGCCTCTATGATAGTGTGTTAATGTACATCGGGATTCTTGGACTCATGTACAAGAAAACGATGTGCGCTACTTTGATGTGCATATCCAATGAAAATGCAATCAACAGTTTTGGGTCCTATCCTAAGAGCCTTAGGAGGTGGTACAATCACCTTAGCTAGGCACCCCCACACTTTCAAGTATTTGTACGAAGGCTTCCTTTTTCTCCATGACTCATATGGAGTTCCGTCCCTATTTTTCAAAGGTATCTTGTTCAAAAGATAGTTTGCTGAGAGAATGGCGTCCACCCACATTTCTCTGTTCACTCCCGAGCTTATCAACATGGTGTTCATCATTTCTTTCAATGTGCGGTTCTTTCGTTCCGCAACGCCATTTGATTGTAGAGAATAAGGAGGTGTACACTCATGTACAATGCCACTTTTTGCGCATAAATCCGCAAAAGGTGCAACATATTCACCTCCTCGATCGCTTCTCAAAGCTTTTATCTTCTTTTTAAGTTGATTCTCAACTTCGTTTTTGTACAAGATAAACTTCTCTATTGCTTCGTCTTTACTTTTAAGTAAATACACGTAGCAATATTTAGTACAATCATCAATAAACGTGATGAAGTACTTATTTCCTCCACGCGTGGGAACCGCTTTTAAATCACACACATCGGTATGAATTAAATCAAGGGGTTCGGTTATTTGTTCAACCGATTTAAACGATGATCTCGTAAGTTTGGATTCAACACATGTCTCGCATTTGTGATCGGACTCAATATGGAATGTTGGTATCAAATTTAATTTAATTAAACGTCGTAATGAATTAAAATTTACATGCCCTAGTCTACCATGCCAAACATTAGAAGACTCAATCATGTAAGTAGAAGTAGAAATTTCATTCATTTTCTTGTTTTGGTTAACAACCATTACATTCATTTTGAACATTCCATTTAGGGCATAGCCCTTTCCGATAAAAGTTCCACGTCTAGACAAGACAAAATTGTCCGATTCAAACACTAGACGAAATCCAAACTTGTTGAGCATCCATCCTGACACGAGATTCTTCCGTATCTCTGGGACATACAGTCGCGCCGTTTTGGCTCCCTTAGGTGCGCCACGCACGACACCTCAGTGCCCATGCACCATGCACAACCGCGCGCCCTCATGCCATGTGTACTCGCGCGTGCATGCGCATGACTGCCACGTCATGCGCCACATCACCTACCACTACCACTTGGTCCTTGCAACCCTTATGCTCCACCACGCGCACGCGGTCAAAAATACAAAGGCGGCTCGCGGCGATGCGAGTGTGCGAAGTGCGCCATCAAAGCGCCACATTGCGCCTCATCGCCCACGCCAAGCGCGCGCGCGCGCGTGTGCGAGGGCGAGTGCGAGTTAGGGTGCTCCGCACCCTTCGCGAGTACACTAGTAAGTGCTTCCATGAAACAATAAGGATGGAGAGTTCCCACTTAAATACCCCTTTAAGTTCCATCTCTCATCCGATGTGGGACAAGGTGCCACTTTCCCACTTATTTCAGCATTCAAGTTTCAAACACCAAACTTTGAGCATCGCTATCTCATTCATCTTAGCTCCGTTTTGGACGTGGTTTAGTTCGTTGCGAAGCTCTTCCGACATAGAACACAAACCCATAAATAAATATATAAAACCCGCTCATTTTATTATATTTATTTCTAGTCCAAAATAGGAAAAAAATCATTTTCCTATAATTTTGAAAAATGCTATTTTCACAAAATTTCCAACAATCCCCCACATGAATAGAAATCGATGTATCAAGTTTCAACGATACACGTTCAACAGTTGAGCATTGCAAGATAGGTAGGTGTAACCTTTGAACCTTCTTTTGTGAAGCATACTTAGCCTCCTAGGGTCTTGTAGACGCGGGGTCTTTGAACAATCCCCCATTTATGTAGGCGACAATATACATTCACACAATACTCTCCCTAGTCGAGTTAAGACCTCATGGTTGTGTCCGTTCATGGTCATGGAACACGTTCCTGGTTCTGCGAGAGCTCTAGGATTTGCGCCTCCCCACAAATCCATTCGAAGCGACTCCACTTCTCTCTAACATAGGTGATTCCTCTTAATCATTAAAAGCATCATGGTTAATTTGGATTTCCTCAAAATCCTTAACCTCAACATGCTTAACCTTTCCTTCATGTCACTTATTGGAATGGACTAGGAAGTATACAACCCCCTTTATTGATTTTTGGGGCACCCCCCCCCCCCCACAGTGACTCCCTTTGGGGTTATGATTAAGTTTGCCTATTGAACCTAGATCTTGGGATCTCCAGTCAACTAGGTTAGGTTTCCCTCATATTCCCTTCATCTATGGGCTTTAGTCCCATTCCTCTTGACAACCTATACACCTTATCTGTGCTTAAGCCTTTTGTTAACGGGTCCGCAATGTTCTCATTTGTCCTCACATAGTCAACTCAGATAACACCCGTTGAGATAAGTTGTCGTACCGTGTTGTGTCTACGTTGAATGTGCCTTGATCTGCCATTGTACATCATGCTTTGTGCTCTAGCAAGAGCAGACTGATTGTCACAATGTATGCAGATCGCCGTCAACGGCTTTGGCCATCTTGGAATATCTTCCACAAATTGACGTAGCCACTCCGCCTCTTCCCCGCTTTTATCTAAAGCGACGAATTCGGATTCCATCGTGGATCTCGCTATAACTGTTTGCTTGGAAGACTTCCAAGCTATAGCCGCGCCCGCAAGTGTAAACACGTAACCACTTGTGGAGCTGTGATTCTTTATATCCGATATCCAATTCGCGTCAGCGTATCCTTCGATCACTGCTGGATCACGGGTATAATGTAATCCATAGTCTCTTGTGTATCTTATGTATATAAGCACCCTCGTGATAGATGAACTTGGACCTGCTTCATCAACCGCTCTTGATGAGGTCGCATGTGTTTGTCCTAACTTAGGAAACACATTCTCAAAATATGAGACGACGTTAGGATTTGCCTCTATGATAGTGTGTTTATGTACATCGGGATTCGTGGACTCATGTACAAGAAAACGATGTGCGCTACTTTGATGTGCATATCCAATGAAAATGCAATCAACAGTTTTGGGTCCTATCCTAAGAGCCTTAGGAGGTGGTACAATCACCTTAGCTAGGCACCCCCACACTTTCAAGTATTTGTACGAAGGCTTCCTTTTTCTCCATGACTCATATGGAGTTCCGTCCCTATTTTTCAAAGGTATCTTGTTCAAAAGATAGTTTGCTGAGAGAATGGCGTCCACCCACATTTCTCTGTTCACTCCCGAGCTTATCAACATGGTGTTCATCATTTCTTTCAATGTGCGGTTCTTTCGTTCCGCAACGCCATTTGATTGTAGAGAATAAGGAGGTGTACACTCATGTACAATGCCACTTTTTGCGCATAAATCCGCAAAAGGTGCAACATATTCACCTCCTCGATCGCTTCTCAAAGCTTTTATCTTCTTTTTAAGTTGATTCTCAACTTCGTTTTTGTACAAGATAAACTTCTCTATTGCTTCGTCTTTACTTTTAAGTAAATACACGTAGCAATATTTAGTACAATCATCAATAAACGTGATGAAGTACTTATTTCCTCCACGCATGGGAACCGCTTTTAAATCACACACATCGGTATGTATTAAATCAAGGGGTTCGGTTATTCGTTCAACCGATTTAAACGATGATCTCGTAAGTTTGGATTCAACACATGTCTCGCATTTGTGATCGGACTCAATATGGAATGTTGGTATCAAATTTAATTTAATTAAACGTCGTAATGAATTAAAATTTACATGCCCTAGTCTACCATGCCAAACATTAGAAGACTCAATCATGTAAGTAGAAGTAGAAATTTCATTCATTTTCTTGTTTACGTTAACAACCATTACATTCATTTTGAACATTCCATTTAGGGCATAGCCCTTTCCGATAAAAGTTCCACGTCTAGACAAGACAAAATTGTCCGATTCAAACACTAGACGAAATCCAAACTTGTTGAGCATCCATCCCGACACGAGATTCTTCCGTATCTCTGGGACATACAGTCGCGCTGTTTTGGCTCCCTTAGGTGCGCCACGCACGACACCTCAGTGCCCATGCACCATGCACAACCGCGCGCCCTCATGCCATGTGTACTCGCGCGTGCATGCGCATGACTGCCACGTCATGCGCCACATCACCTACCACTACCACTTGGTCCTTGCAACCCTTGTGCTCCACCACGCGCACGCGGTCAAAAATACAAAGGCGGCTCGCGGCGATGCGAGTGTGCGAAGTGCGCCATCAAAGCGCCACATTGCGCCACATCGCCCACGCCACGCGCGCGCGCGCGCGTGTGCGAGGGCGAGTGCGAGTTAGGGTGCTCCGCACCCTTTGCGAGTACACTAGTAAGTGCTTCCATGAAACAATAAGGATGGAGAGTTCCCACTTAAATACCCCTTTAAGTTTCATCTCTCATCCGATGTGGGACAAGGTGCCACTTTCCCACTTATTTCAACATTCAAGTTTCAAACACCAAACTTTGAGCATCGATATCTCATTCATCTTAGCTCCGTTTTGGACGTGGTTTAGTTCGTTGCGAAGCTCTTCCGACATAGAACACAAACCCACAAATAAATATATAAAACCCGCTCATTTTATTATATTTATTTCTAGTCCAAAATAGGAAAAAACCATTTTCCTATAATTTTGAAAAATGCTATTTTCACAAAATTTCCAACAATCCCCCACATGAATAGAAATCGATCTATCAAGTTTCAACGATACACGTTCAACAGTTGAGCATTGCAAGATAGGTAGGTGTAACCTTTGAACCTTCTTTTGTGAAGCATACTTAGCCTCCTAGGGTCTTGTAGACGCGGGGTCTTTGAACAATCCCCTATTTATGTAGGCGACAATATACATTCACACAATACTCTCCCTAGTCGAGTTAAGACTTCATGGTTGTGTCCGTTCATGGTCATGGAACACGTTCCTGGTTCTGCGAGAGCTCTAGGATTTGCGCCTCCCCACAAATCCATTCGAAGCTACCCCACTTCTCTCTAACATAGGTGACTCCTCTTAATCATTAAAAGCATCATGGTTAATTTGGATTTCCTCAAAATCCTTAACCTCAACATGCTTAACCTTTCCTTCATATCACTGATTGGAATGGACTAGGAAGTATATAACTCCCTTTATTGATTTTTGGGGCACCCCCCCACAGTGACTCCCTTTGAGTTTATGATTAAGTTTGCCTATTGAACCTAGATCTTGGGATCTCCAGTCAACTAGGTTAGGTTTCCCTCATATTCCCTTCATCTATGGGATTTAGTCCCATTCCTCTTGACAACCTATACACCTTATCTGTGCTTAAGCCTTTTGTTAACGGGTCCGCAATGTTCTCATTTGTTCTCACATAGTCAACTGAGATAACACCCGTTGAGATAAGTTGTCGTACCGTGTTGTATCTACGTCGAATGTGCCTTGATCTACCATTGTACATCATGCTTTGTGCTCTAGCAAGAGTAGACTGATTGTCACAATGTATGCAGATCGCCGTCAACGGCTTTGGCCATCTTGGAATATCTTCCACAAATTGACGTAGCCACTCCGCCTCTTCCCCGCTTTTATCTAAAGAGACGAATTTGGATTCCATCGTGGATCTCGCTATAACTGTTTGCTTGGAAGACTTCCAAGCTATAGCCACGCCCGCAAGTGTAAACACGTAACTACTTGTGGATCTGTGATCCTTTATATCCGATATCCAATTCGCGTCAGTGTATCCTTCGATCACTGCTGGATCACGGGTATAATGTAATCCAAAGTCTCTTGTGTATCTTATGTATCTAAGCACCTTCGGGATAGCTTTCCAATGATCCTCGCTCGGATTACTGGTGTATCTACTTAGCATGCTCACAGCATATGCTAAGTTGGGTCTAGTACATGTCATTAGATACATGAGACTACCAATGATCCTTGAGTATTCTAACTGAGAAACACTCTCGCCTCTATTCTTCCTTAGGCGTTGGGTATTATCAATTGGAGTGCGAGCTATACTCGTATCATCCGAATTGAATATCCCAAGGATCTTGTCCACGTAGTGAGATTGACTCAACACAAGACCATTTTGGGTTCTAGTGATCTTAACTCCAAGAATCACGTCCGCGAGACCCATGTCTTTCATGTCAAACCTCGATTTCAACATGTCTTTTGTTGAGTTGATCATGTTATCATTACTCCCAATGATAAGCATATCATCTACATAAAGTCATAAAATCACATAACCTCTTGGTGTGTCTTTAAAATAAACACACTTGTCGCACTCATTTATTTTGAAACCATTGTCCAACATGACATGATCAAACTTTTGGTGCCATTGTTTTGGAGCTTGCTTCAAGCCATACAAAGACTTGACTAATTTACATACTTTGCCCTCATTTCCTGGGGCGGAAAAACCCTCGGGTTATTCCATGTAAATTTCTTCTTCTAAATCACCATTTAGAAATGCGGTCTTTACATCCATTTGGTGAACTTCCAAATTTCTTAGAGCCGCAATTGCAAGAACCAATCTTATAGAGGTTATCCGCGTTACAGGCGAGTAAGTATCAAAGTAATCTAGACCCTCCTTTTGTCTAAATCATTTGATTACTACCCTTGCCTTGTATTTATCAATACTTCCATCGGCTTTCATCTTCCTTTTGAATATCCAACGATATCCAAGTGGTTTACAACCAGGTGGAAGATCTACTAACTCCCAAGTATGATTTTGCAAGATAGAATCAATTTCATTCTTAATTGATTCTTGCCATTGAGGTCCTTCCGTGGAGATAACCGCTTCGCGGTAGGTATTGTGGGACATGGACAATTGTGTGCCATGTTAAACATTGAAACATTTGAACTTATATTTTGTTTTGGATTTAATCGTTATGCTTTCGCTTGCAACTTAAACTATGTTTTGTTTGGACACCAATTGTATTGGTTGGGTTTTTATAATTACTTACATGCTTGTTCAATATGATTGGTGGCTGGATCCTGGTCAGTCACGCCTCCAAGCGGTGATACTCCGCGTGTGGATTTTGTGGGTGTGACAGATTGGTATCATAGCCATTGGTTATAGTGAACTTGGTTTTAATAAGGGAAAAAGTTTTTGTTAAAACCAGACTATAACCTGTACAGTGCTCAACGATCCACAACGACGCTTCGCTCCACGTGCAAGACTCGACATTCTAGGTGATATGGTTTATGTTTTATTGCCTACTCGCTAGATTACATAGAACTTTGCTCATGGTATGCTTAGATAAACGTAGCAACGATAGTTGAAAACACATGTGTGCTTACTCTCTTCTGTCATCGCACTTTCACGAACCTCTCTCACTCATGTTTTCCTTGATATGAAGATCATGAGTGGACGCGTTAACATGACTCAAGCCCAGTTGATGGCTCTGATTAACCAACAAGTTGCTGCGGCACTTGCAGCCGCACAAGCAGGAGGTATACCCTGCAGTCTAAACTTATTCTAGGATCTTTAGGTCCTACTCCCATGAATCAACCTTTGTGTTAAACTTTGTCCTTTCTTACTCTCACGGCAGGTCAACCTGCACAACCTCCTGTGTGCACTTTCAAGACCTTTATGGACTGTCGACCTAGTACCTTTAGTGGCACCGAAGGAGCTGTAGGTCTCCTCCACTGGTTTGAAAAGCTCGAATCTGTTTTCGAGATGTGTGAATGCCCTGAGGCTCGCAGGGTGAAGTATGCTACCGGTACTCTCGAAGGTATAGCGCTCACGTGGTTGAACGCTCAGGTCCAAATGCTGGGGTTGGTTGCTGCTAATGCCACCCCATGGAACAATTTTAAGGAAATGATTAAGGAAGAGTACTGCAATCGTGATGACATTCATAAGCTGGAAGTAGAGTTCTTCAACCTCAAGATGACGGGGTCAGAAATTGAAGCGTACACGAAAAGATCGAACGAGCTGGAAATTTTGTGTCCTACTATGGTGGATCCTCCCATCAAACTTATCGAACTATACCTTAAGGGCTTAGTGCCAGAAATTCAAAGTCATGTGACTTCAGCTAACCTCGCCACCATCCAGCAAGTTGTTCAATTGGCTCATCGTCTCACTGATCATGCAGTGGAGCAGAATAGGTTACCAAAGCGTATTAGTGATACAGCTACTTCTGATACTCCCAACGACAACAAGCGTAAATGGGATGGAGCTTCAAGCAAAGGTTCAACTTCTGTTCAATCTCAGTCTCAGCAGAGGAGGACTGACGACTACAAGAGCCCTAGTCAGCAATCATCTGGTAGTCAAAGTCATGGTGGGTACAAGGGAAATCACCCCAAATGCAATCGCTGTAACCTACACCACAGCGGACCATGCACCAGGGGTAACTGTCATCGGTGCAACAAGCCAGGCCACGCCGCAAAGGATTGTAGAAGTTTATACCCCGCAAACCAGAATCGTCAGCAACAACAAGCCCCACAAAATCAACGCCAGCAGCAGCAGCAGCAAGGCATCAACAAAGGGTGCTTTCAGTGTGGAGCTGAAGGCCACTTCAAGAGAGATTGTCCCCAACTGAACCGGAACCAGAACAACAACAACAATAATAACAACCAGGGGAATGGAAACAACGGGGGTAACAACGGCAATGGTGCAAGGGGTCGTGCATTCGTTATTGGTCAGGGTGAAGCAAGGAACGATCCCAACGTCGTGACGGGTAAGTTTCTACTGGACGACTTTTATGTTACTGTCTTATTTGATTCGGGTGCCGATACTAGCTACGTGTCCTTAAAAGTTAGTCAAATGCTTAAGCGTACCCCAACACCTTTAAACACCAAGCACACTGTAGAGCTAGCTAATGGTAAGAGTTTAGAGGCCACACACGTAGTCAAGGGTTGTAATCTTGTTCTTGCTAATCAGACCTTCTCCATCGACCTCATTCCTATCGCTCTGGGTAGTTTTGACGTTGTCATTGGGATGGATTGGTTATCCCAACACCGAGCAGAGATTCTTTGCAACGAGAAGATTGTCCGTATTCCTTGTTCAGGTGATGAACCTCTTATGATTCGTGGCGACAGGAGTGGTGTTGTTGTGAGCATCATCTCTTTCTTTAAAGCCCAGAAGTGTTTACGAAAGGGCCACACTGCTATTCTAGCTCTCGTTACGGACACCTCGAAGAAAGAAAAGAAGATAGAAGATTTTCTGATTGTACGCGACTATCCTGAGGTATTTCCTGAGGAATTACCTGGCCTTCCGCCTCATCGTCAAGTCGAGTTTCAAATCGAGCTAGCTCCTGGAGCAGCACCTATAGCTCGTGCACCTTATCGCCTAGCTCCATCAGAATTGGAAGAACTGTCCACGCAACTACAAGAGCTTTTGAATAAGGGTTTTATTCGTCCTAGCTCTTCGCCCTGGGGAGCTCCAGTGCTATTTGTGAAGAAGAAAGACGGTACCTTTAGAATGTGTATAGACTACCGTGAACTCAACAAGGTGACCGTGAAGAATCGCTATCCTCTTCCACGCATTGATGACCTATTCGACCAGCTGCAAGGGTCGAGCTTTTACTCGAAGATTGATCTAAGATCGGGATATCACCAGCTGAGAGTCCGAGAAGAGGACGTCTCCAAAACAGCCTTTAGAACTCGGTATGGACACTACGAGTTTTTGGTCATGCCTTTCGGGCTGACAAACGCACATGCAGTTTTCATGGACCTTATGAATAGAGTGTGCAAGCCTTACTTAGACAAGTTCGTTATAGTATTCATCGACGACATCCTGGTCTATTCTAAGAGTCAGGAGGAACACGAGCAGCATCTACGACTCATTTTGGAACTTCTTCGAACAGAACAGCTTTATGCTAAGTTTTCGAAATGCGACTTCTGGCTTCGTGAAGTCCATTTCCTAGGCCACGTGGTAAACAAGGATGGGATCCATGTTGATCCATCCAAGGTAGATTCGATCAGGAACTGGCCTGCACCCTGTACACCAACAGAAATTCACCAATTCTTGGGCTTGGCAGGTTACTACAGAAGGTTCATCAAGGATTTCTCCAAGATTGCGCAACCTCTCACCTCACTAACTCAAAAAGGTGTCACCTATCGTTGGGGTGATGCGCAGGAAGCTGCGTTTCAGCACTTAAAGGATAGACTTTGTAGCGCTCCTATCCTCTCATTGCCTGAAGGCACAGACGATTTTGTGGTTTATTGCGACGCATCCATCCAGGGACTTGGATGTGTGCTGATGCAACGCGACAAGGTCATTGCTTATGCGTCACGACAACTTAAGATTCATGAACGGAACTATACTACGCATGATTTGGAGCTGGGAGCTTTTGTTTTCGCACTCAAGATATGGAGACATTACCTGTACGGTACCAGGTGCACCATTTACACCGATCACAGGAGTCTCGAGCATATCTTCAAACAGAAGGAGTTGAACATGCGTCAACGTCGATGGGTTGAGCTATTGAACGATTACGAATGTGCCATCAAGTATCATCCAGGCAAAGCTAATGTTGTGGCTGACGCCCTCAGTCGAAAGGACACTACGCCTAAGCGCGTGCGAGCATTACAACTTACCATTCAGTCTAGTCTTCCTTCCCAGATACGAGATGCTCAGGTAGAAGCATTGAAACCAGAAAACGTCAGGGCTAAAGCCCTATGTGGCTCAAGGAAACGGTTAGAACAAAAGGAAGATGCTGCTTACTATGTAACGGGACGCATTTGGGTCCCACTCTATGGCAACCTACGAGAGCTTGTGATGGATGAAGCACACAAGTCTCGTTACTCAGTACATCCTGGTTCAGATAAGATGTACCACGACTTGAAAACTACGTATTGGTGGCCTAGCATGAAAGCCCACATAGCAACTTACGTCAGTAAGTGTTTGACTTGTGCGAGAGTCAAAGTTGAATACCAGAAACCTTCAGGCCTACTCCAACAACCAGAGATACCACAATGGAAATGGGAGCAAATTTCCATGGATTTTGTTACTGGTCTGCCTAGATCTCAACGTGGAAATGATACTATTTGGGTGATCGTGGATCGCTCACAAAGTCTGCACACTTCCTGGCTATCAAGGAAACGGATAAGTTCTCCACTCTAGCAGACGTTTATCTTAAGGAAGTTGTCTCGAGGCATGGGGTGCCCACCTCCATTATCTCTGATCGCGATGCACGTTTTACTTCTGAACTGTGGCAAGCAATGCACAAGTCCTTTGGCTCACGTTTAGATATGAGCACAGCTTATCACCCGCAAACGGATGGGCAGTCTGAACGCACCATCCAGACCCTTGAAGACATGCTTAGGGCATGTGTGATTGACTTTGGCAATGGTTGGGAAAGACATCTGCCACTAGTGGAATTCTCGTATAATAACAGTTACCACACGAGCATTCGGGCCGCTCCATTTGAGGCATTGTACGGGCGTAAATGCCGATCACCTCTTTGTTGGGCAGATGAAATGTTATGTTTGATATTGTATTATGTGAATCTTTGTATGTATATATATATATATATATATATGACAACTCGGATCGCACAACACAATCCCATCGCACAAGCCCATTCGGGCCACACTCTTTGAATTCGAAACCAATGGGCAGCCCATGATGGGTTCGGCCCACTCTCTTTTACACGCATAACACTTAGGAGATAGGGTATATTCCTCATAATTTGCAAAACACAACACACACACAAAACCCTAGTTCTCTGCTCCTCTCTCTCTTGTTCGACGGCAATCTTCATAGCCGAAGCCCCATCTCGTGAAGCTTCCTGGTTCGGATCAATCTTTGATCTACTGCCTAACCGGTTAGTGTTACACTGTTATTGTTTTGTTAAGATGATATTATGGATGCCATGATTTTATGTAATAACTAGAATGGTTTGTGTGAATGATGATGTTCTAGAGAATCGGATGTGTATGATGATGTAAATCGACTATCATGTCTTGTTTTCGGATTGTTTGCATGATGATTTAGGATCTGATGTATGTAATCGGTTGTATGTTCATGTAATCGGACCAAATAATATAGTTTGATAAGTTATTGTTATTGCTTTGAATGTAATTAGGGTTCATATGAAGTAATGATAATAAAACCTTGTTTTGATCGAATAGGAGATGGTTAGAAAACTATTGATGGTGTTGATTGATTGTATGCAAATATGGAAACTGTTAAATGGGTCAAACGAATTGATTGAAATCAGTAACTGACTTGCATGATTTATGGAATTAGTTGACTGGTCGCACAAGCTCTCTCAATCGCACAAGATCAGGTCACACAAGACCTGATCTGATCGCACAAGAGCCAAACGCACAAGCTAGGTACAACTATCTATGCTCAGAGTACTGCTAGGTTATGCATGATCGCACAAGATTTGTGGATCGCACAAGACAGTGTCGATCGCACAAGTCTTGGGCCTTACACAGTAATTGGACTTATCATATTATTGGACCGAATGGCCCAAATCTCAATCGCACAAGACATATTGTAATCGTACAAGATGAATTGAATCGCACAAGTTGTTTATTCGTTTAAATGTTGGGCCGGGAACTGTTGGGCTTCATTTAGGGGATCGCACAAGACTTATGGACTAATGAACTTGTGCGAGCCCAACCTTCTGAGTCGCACAAGTTGGGTATTATGTGGACTTGACTGTTTAAGTGATTTACGTGTTGCCATGATTAATACATGTTCGTAACCTGTTGGTTTATGTGTAATCTTACGTGCAATACGTGAACCTAGACCTGACTTGAATGGTAACCATGTTAGGACGTGGTTGACCTCTAGCAGCTCGATTGACCTTTCATTTATCTGCCGAGCTAACCTAAGGTGAGTTCACACTTTCTACAAAGCATGGGATTCCCAGGGGTTGGGAATGGGTTAAGGAACATGGATTCCTCGTCCTTCTTGGGTAGGACAGTACGGGTTCAGGAATAAAATTCCTCGTCCTCATGGACAGTTAATTTCACTAGACCAAAACTCTATCACGAAGTCCCTCCTTTTTATATCGACTTAATCGCCGGGCCAATGGCGAGCGGGTCATTAGTTAGATAGCGTTATTTAGATCTGACAAGCCTCACACCGTACCGCAGAGGACGGGCGTGAACTAATGGATCTGGGCACGTCAATGATGATAGACATTGACAGTTCAGGGCACATAAACATGACTACAGTCAGCAGTCGATATGGTAACGAGTCTAGTAGTATATACATGGGGTAGCCCCCACGGCCAGAGAGCCAGATAATTAAACATGGGGTAGCCCCCACGGCTAGATAGCCAGAGTGAACGGGATTAAACAAAACACGTTTTTCAACTATGGGGTAACCCCCACGGCAGGGATGCCAGTTAAAGGAAACTGTTTTTGGAACAACTTAAAACGAACACCCAACTGTAAACTCGCTCAACATTGTTGTTGACTCGTTACTACATGCTTTGCAGGTCAATAGGTACTTAGCTGGAGCTTGCATGGGGAAGAGTCGTTGTGGGACATGGACAATTGTGTGCCATGTTAAACATTGAAACATTTGAACTTATATTTTGTTTTGGATTTAATCGTTATGCTTTCGCTTGCAACTTAAACTATGTTTTGTTTGGACACCAATTGTATTGGTTGGGTTTTTATAATTACTTACATGCTTGTTCAATATGATTGGTGGCTGGATCCTGGTCAGTCACGCCTCTAAGCGGTGATACTCCGCGTGTGGATTTTGGGGGTGTGACAGTTATGATCACTATAGCGTTTGTTTAATAAGGTAAAGATCACATATACGTCGAAAGATACCATCAATACAAAATCTTGTTAAAAAGGTAATAATCACCCTCAAAATCTCAATAAACGTATAGATTAAAGGGGCATAAATATTTTTTTTGAGTAAAGGGGCATAATTTTTTTTTTTTTTACAAAATAACAAATAAATCTACTAGCAATTAGTTTAATACAAGGGCATAAATATATATATATATATATATTTTTTTTTTTACAAAATAACAAATAAATCTACTAGCAATTAGTGTCAAAGATATAAAAAACATTAAGGTTCAAATGTTTAGTTTCATTGAGCAAATTTATAACTCATAAGTATACCACATAGATAAAATTAGAGGTGTAAAGAAAAACCAGTTTGACCCGAACCGGTTTGGACTCAATCCAACCCGTCAGTTCATAGTCTCGTTCTCTGAAACCAGTTTGAACCCGATCCGATTTGAAAACAAGTCAAAACCTGTTTTTTTTTTTTTTTTTGTTGTCCCAAACTAGTTTGAACCAGTTCAGACGATTTGCCTCCTAAACCGATTTATAACCTGAAAATAATAATATGTAAAATTCTAGGTGTTAAGACATTCTATTATTTTCTATTGCATTTGTATTATTTACATATTATATATTTAGAATTTGTTTACTGATGTTTATTAACAATTATTTAAACATCAAACTAATTTATTAATTTCTTTTATCGATATTAATTTGTCTAATATTTTGTTTTTATAAACACATACTTACATATACATAAAACATACTTTTTAGTTTGAGTAGTTTTAAAAAGTGCATTATAATTATAAAAATATTCTGGATATTATAAAAAGTAATTTATCTTGTCATTATTATTTACTTTATAAAAATACTAAAATCAGAATTTTTATAAAATAAATTTAAAACTATTTTTTATATATTTTTATATATATAAATATATAATTATTAACAAATAATGATGTTTTTGCAAAAAAAAAAAAAAAAAAAAAAAAAAAAAAAAAAAAAAAAAAAAAACTAATATATATATAACAATATTTGTACACAAATCAACTTTTATGTTATAAATAATATTTTTACACAAATCAACCCTTATGTTATAAAAGACCTAGCATGAGAGGTAACTTAACTGAGTTTTTGGACGACGTTAGTTGTAAAGGTTATATAGAATGTAATAAAACATGAACATAAAGGTTGAGTTTGGCCGATTTCATAGTGAAATGTATGAAGTGCAGTTTATGTATAACATACAGGATGATTTCTGTAATTTTGTCTTTACTTTATTCAAATCCTGCTTCAGAAAAAACAAAATCTTTAAACTAATTAAGGAGATATAATGAACTTTAATAATTAATTAATGCCTGTTATCTAGTCCAAAAGCGTATATTACTCATTAATGCGCTCATCTCCATCTTTCTATCCTTAAATAAATAGTTGCAAGTTGCGACTTGTAGAGTGGCCACAATATATGTACACTTTATGAAAGCTAGAATCTTTACATCACTCGTGAAATCAATCCGACACGGTGCATGTTTATCTTATTATAATCTAATCAAACAATTCGCGGCAACCTTTTGGACGTCGTGTTCATTATCACATCATTGGTAGGTAACAAGTCTACTGGCTCGACATCCGGATTGCCCTGCACCCAGGGGCGGACCTATTAACAAACATCGGGTTCCCAGGAACCCATTCGGTTTTTATTTTTTAGTGCAAATATATATAACAAATTGAAAAGGAACCCATAAGTAAAATATATAGGGAACCCAATACAAAATCTCTCTAGTGTTCCACTGGTATAATCTGCGCCTTTCAATCGTAAGATCCCAAGTTCGATCCTCGCATCCTACGTTTTATTTGTTTTTGTTCTTTTTTTTGTTGTAAAGCCAATAACTAAATACTAGTTAGGGTTAAAACAAATACACATCCCACCTCCACAGCTCCACCCTATCCAGCCTCTACTGGTTTTTTCTTTGTGACAGAACATTTAAAAAAATCTTTTTGCCATTGTGTGATTATGTTTGCTTGTTGCAGGTTTAGCTATTCACATTTTGAGGTCTCTCAAAAGAGTATGATGAATCTTGTGAGACCTGCAAATACTTTGTATTCATTTTTAAAAGTTTTCTCTTGACCATTCTTTTATAAAATATGTTTATGATCCATTTGACCCACATTCTTCTTGGTTTATTGATTTTATTCGCAATCCTTGTCTTATATTAAAGCATGTTTCAATGGTCGGGTATTTTTTTTAGACATCTAAGTTAAATAAACAGTAGCCAACAAGTTCTACATATCCCTATTTGCTTGCTTAGATGATAGCACAACATTTGTCAAGATCTAAGAACTGCTCATTCAGCTTTATATGCACCAACAATTTATAGAAAAGTAACCAATACGTTGTGATATAAGTCCACAATTGGTGGCAGAGATGAACCTCACGTTGACCTTGAATCTGTCATAACGCATCCTCAGGTTATTTGGGATAGGAATGCCAAGAAGCATCACTGAAAAACTATGTGATAAAGCCCGACCCGACCCGACCCGACCAGAAAATTATAACGTCGAGTTGACCGAAATTTGAGCACTTGAAAAAGTGAACCCAGTGGGAAAAAATCCTGGATCCGCTGCACCACAAGATATCATGGCGTAAGTAAAATAAAGATCATAACTTTCATATCTAATATTAGAGAAAGTGAAGACAATGATGATAAAACTCACCTGGTAGTTGGTACTATTAACTGTATCGTGGCAAAATTGCATCTTTTCTTCTTCACTGATTGAGGAGGCTTTATTGCTTTCGATGTTACACAACTAATTTATGAAAGTGGCAAGCTTTTCATGTGGTCCTTTTCCTTTTATCCTTCTATATTTTGTTTTCTTTTTAAAAATCCAAAATGTCATCACTTGGAAGCAGGGGCGGGCTTATGTGGTGTGTATGGCCCCCTCCCTTAAACAAACAAAAAAAATAGTGTATTTTATAGGCAAAAATCCTAATCACACCCTTTGAGAAGTTTGTTGAAGCCCTCGTTTGCACCCCCATAAAATAATTTCTAGGCCGTTTGTGAAGGGAGCAGCATAAACCAATTGAAAGAATCGAACCTTCAAGTATTCTTGCACTGCCTTATAATCTAGTGGTGCACAAATCGGGTTTTCTGAATACCCGGTTCCGGGTATGGAACCGGGTTCGGGTACGATCGGGTTCTACAAAATCGAGTATTGACAATACCCGGGTCGGGTCCGGGTTTTATATAAAAATGTATACCCTATATACCCGGGTTCAGGTAGGATTCAGGTCGGGTTTTCTAATACCCGGGTGTTATAATACCCTATTTTCGGGTTCGGGTAGGATCGGGTATGGATCAGGTTGGGTTCGGGTTTGGTTCGGGTATGCCTCGGGTGTTCATTTTTTTTTTGATAAATCATAGAAATATAAAATGCAAAATCTTTTTATTTCATAAAACATAGAAATACATGACACCTAAATAATCATTGAACCGAATCGAATAAGATGATGATCATAGATAGCTTCGAATAACTTGATCGTCTTCGTTTATTGTTCGCCATCAAAGACCCCTTTTATAGGGTATAGAGATACAATGTAAAGCAAACAAATTATCATAATACACTTTCTAACGGCTATATAGCCGTTACCAAGGTACAAAACTCGATAAAACACAAAAAAAAACGAAAAAACCTAAACAGGGTATTGAAAAAACCCGGTTCCGGGTTCGGGTTGAAACCGGGTACTCGTAAAACCCGGGTTGAAAACGGGTATAAAAAAACCCAGTTCCGGGTTCGGGTTTTATAACAGAAACGCATACCCAACCCCTACCCTATGGGTAGGGTCGGGTTCGGGTATAAAAAACCCGGGTTTTATAATACCCGGTTCCGGGTTTTATTTTCGGGTCCGGGTTCGGGTTTTTTGTGCACCACTACTCATAATCTATATTTCTATGTTCGGTAACCAATCACCCATGTTGGGTCAGCTAACTAAAGCCCAAAGGTATCTGGGCTCATTATTGTTGATCTAGAATTCTAGATTTTAAAACATTGAGGTACAAATTAGGGGGGTTTGTTCAAAAATATTGATTACTTTAGTTGGGATCCGGTTTTCTACTAGAATAAAGTTAAGCAATTGAATGATACCCCTTTGTAGTGATGCATGAAGAGACCAAACCCAGAAACCATACCTAGGGCTGCAAACGAACCGAACGAACACGAACAAGACCTTGTTCGTGTTCGTTTGTTAAAAAATATGTGTTCGCGAAACGTTCACGAACACTTATCGAATGAGATTTTATGTTCGTGTTCGTTTGTTAAAAAAATGAACCTGTCCGTTTTCATTTGTTAATTTTAGGCAACGAACGTTGATGAACACAAATAAGCACAAACTAATGTTCATGAACATAAATGGAAACAAGTGAACACAAACAATCGTTCATGAACAGAATATATAATACACTAACACTTATTAGATATTTAATTTGTCGGAATTTTTGAAGTATTTAAATAAATATGAAAACTAAAAACACTAATAAACTATCGAACACAAACGAACACGTTACCGAACGTTCACGATCATAAACGAACGAACGCGACCTCTGTTCATGTTTGTTCATTTAACTAAACGAACAAACGCGACCTCTGTTCATGTTTGTTCATTTAACTAAACGAACGAAATTTCTTGTTCGTGTTCGTTTGTTTAATAAACAAACGAACTTCCAGTCGAACGGTTCACGAACTGTTCGCCGAACGTTTGGTTCGTTCGCAGCCCTAACCATACCCATCAAAAATCCTAAAACTAGTTTTTTTTATTATACCCGGTTTTATCACTCTGGTTTCATACTTGACCCTACCTGTATGGTATTTATAGGGTACGAAATCCCGTTCTTGGTCCGCCACTGCTCGTACAGGGTTCTAATTCCTATCTGAACCAGTTCCAAAGGGTTCGTTTTTTTTTTGGCTCAATAATCGTTTATACAGGTTTTTATCAGAAATTTAGCTTACAAATAGACACAATTTGAAAAGCTGGTTTACGTGTTATGATCAGTCTACTCTTGATATATAATTTCAATACATAACAAACGTTTTCTTTTGTATACATGTGAAATAGCTAACTCGACATGGCCACATACAAAAAGAAAACATAGCGAATGTTAGTTTAGATTAGATCTCTATCAATGGCGGATCTTGCCCGTTGAACCTGCCAGGGCCGAAAGACACGGGCACTAAAATTAGCACTACGGCCGAAAAACTTGCCAGGCCGAACATAGTATATATACAAAATTTCGATCGAAATGCGGAAAATTAGCACTACGGCCGAAAAACTTACCAGGGCCGTGGCCCTGCCACGGCTCCACTAAGATCCGCCCCTGATCTCTATAGTGGGCTGTTCATACACTAACATTTTTGCCATAAAATAGGTAGTAAGCATTGTATATCTAGTGTTTATTTACGAAACTAACATGATACATGGATGAAACAAATGAAGAATTTAGAATGTGCACTTGAGAGAGTGAAGGGGGTCGCTAGAAGCAAAAACTGAACATTAAGTGCTTACGCGTCAATCCAACTTGACCTGAACCACTTCAACCCACACTAAAAACTCCATGCGTCAGCATGGATACCCGACCCGCACAGTTTGGCACCTCTAGTGAGCTAGTGAAACTGAACCTGTAAAGATAATATTTCACGACATGAGCGTCTGTACAGAACCCATAAGCTGCAATAAAGTTATATACCATGGAATATAGATTGGTCAGGTGTGTATGTTACCTGAGTTTCTCGGTTCCTACAGATTGCCCGTGCTACAAACGATAGCTTATTTTTAAAAATTATGTGTTAAATGAGCTGTACTTTGATCTCAAACAAATACTATATACAATAGTTTTATTTACAAGGTTTCCTCAATTAAAAGGAATCTAATTACATTGAATAAATACAACAGAATAGGACATACAGCAAACCCTTGTTTGTTTTATGGTGTTACTTATTTGTTCAATGTGCTGCATGTGGTTGCTGCTGTCTATTATTACTTTAAACATAAAAGAAAATATAAAATTCACTAACAAAGAATCTTTTGTCGATTTGCTTTTACATTTTTTAATTAAGTCCACTAGTTACTAAATCACATTTTGCTATTTCTAATTGAATCCAGAGTGAAGAACAACCATGGCGGCCATAACTCACCCACTTCACTCTCTAACCCTCACTTTCAAAACCCCAAACCCCAGATTCACACCCCTCCCCAAACTCACAATCTCAGCTACTTCAACTTCAAACAGACATCTCTCGGGCCGAAAGCTAACCGCCGCCGTAATCGGCGGCGGTCCAGCCGGATCCTCTGCCGCAGAGGCATTGGCATCCGGCGGGATAGAGACATACCTCTTCGAGCGCAGCCCGAGTGGCGCCAAACCATGCGGTGGTGCCATCCCGCTCTGCATGCTCGAAGAGTTCTCCATCCCGCCGGATCTCATTGATAGGAAAGTAACCCATATGAAAATAATATCCCCATCTAACCTCACCGTTGACTTCGGTAAAACCCTGAAGCCAAACGAGTACATCTCCATGCTCCGCCGTGAAGTACTCGATTCATACCTCCGATCACGTGCCGAATCAAAAGGGGTCACGCTTGTTAAAGCACTTGTAACAAACCTTGACGTCCCGTTCCAACCTAACCAACCTTACATCGTCAACTACACCGTCAACAACAGGATGAAATACCTTCCTGTTGACGTGGTTGTTGGCGCCGACGGCGCCAACAGCCGCGTCGCGAAAGCGATTGGCGCAGGCGACTACGCCTGCGCCATCGCTTTCCAGGAGAGAATCAAACTCCCAGACGACAAAATGGAGTATTATGAAAACCTCGCGGAGATGTACGTCGGAAACGACGTCTCACCGGACTTTTACGCGTGGGTTTTCCCCAAATGCGACCACGTGGCGGTCGGCACGGGGACCGTGAGCTCAAAGCAATATATCAAACAATATCAACAAGGGGTCCGGTCGAGGGTCCTCCCGAAGATCGCGGGTGGGAAGGTGATTAAAGTAGAGGCCCATCCGATCCCAGAGCATCCCCGACCGGTTAGAGTCCGAGGTAGGGTCGCTCTGGTCGGGGATGCAGCGGGGTACGTGACGAAATGCTCTGGCGAAGGGATATATTTCGCGGCGAAGAGTGGGAGAATGTGTGGTGAAGCGATTGTGAAAGCGTCAGAGGGGGGTCACAGGATGATCGATGAAAGTGATTTGAAAAGAGAGTATTTGAAAGAATGGGATTCGCGGTACGAAATGACATTTAGATTCTTGGATTTGTTGCAGCATGTGTTTTATGGAAGCAATGCTGCAAGGGAAGCATTGGTGGAGCTTTGTGGAGATGAGTATGTACAGAGAATGACATTTGAAAGCTATTTGTATAAGAAACTGGCTAAGGGAAATAGTTGGGAAGATTTTAAGATGGTTTCGAATACGATCGGTAGTTTGATAAGATGCAAGCTTGTAGGGAAACAAATGGAGGCATTTGACCCAAATGTTCTTGCTAAGGTTGTGTGATGATATCCTTCCTGTATTGATTTGTTACTTGTAGCTTATGATTTGAATGAATAATAGCTGTTGCAACTTGCAAGACTGCATAAGATTTCATAACGTATGTGCATTTATGTTGTATTCCTACAAATAATTAGTTGTAGGAATGATTTTTCAAAATACAAAATTTTAATCTCCATTGTTTATTTCCAATATGAAAATGAGAATGCATTAAAAATATTACTTACATTCTTGTGCAAAAATAGGGGTGTTTTAGCCCAACCTGTGTAAACCCTCACCATCAACCAATTATAGTGTGACGTCTCATCCCAAACCGTGTGAACTCAAACGAACCCATACCACTTGCAACAGTGTTCTAGCTCCATCACTTCAACCCCCGCGCTTCCCAACCATTCCTGAACTCCATTCTATCACGAGTTGGTTTGCCAACCCGCATATGAGCCGATCTAGAGAGGTGGGGGGGAGTTGTGGCGTGTTCCTGTGGAAATAGCCGAACCTGTGACCCCCCCCCCCCCCCCCCCCCCCCAATTTGAGCAATCATATTTCAAAAATTAGGATATGCATATATAGTGGTTTCAAAAAGTTATCCATATTCAAGTGATTTTACATTTTGATGCATATCTATTGTAGGACTCGTGGTTTTCTTTTTACTGGGCTTATTTTTGCAAAAGGTGTGTAAAACGGGACTAGAGGTGCACAAACCGATTAATTTTAATAACCAGTTCGGTTAACCAGTTATACCGGTTAATTTGACTTTTTGACTTTAACCGGTTAATGCTTTAACCGGTTATTACTTTAACCGGTTATTTTTTTAACTGGTCCGGTTAATTACTTTAACCGGTTATTTTCGGTTATTAACCGGTTTTTTTTGCCTTTTTTTTGAATTTTTTGGTTATCTTTTCGGTTAACCAGTCTATCGGTTAAAAAACCGGTTTAAAAAAACCGGTTAATAACCGGTTATTATACTAAACACTTATAACCGGTTACTAACCTACGGTTAAAAATAACCACTAACCGGTTATTCCTAAATCGGTTATTAACCGGTTACGGTTTCGGTTAATAACCGGTTACGGTTAATTAACCGGTTATTTTGTGCACCTCTAAACGGGACTATACATTGAACTTAGGCCCATTCATTTAAAGCACGGTTCAAAGTCCTGTTAAGCCTTTAAGACAGCCCAAAATAAATCCTACATTTGCCTAAGCCCGAATCTTGAAAAGCCCAGAAATCCTGTTTCTAATGGACCAATTCATCATCACAAAAATATGATCCACATAAAATAAATTTTCTTTTATTTCCTCTTAAATAATACAAGAATTTCTAAACTATTGTCACTTCTCTTGAAATTAGTAACAAACTCAACATAAGGGATTTATTTTCAACCCCAAACATGATTGTAAATTAATTAACTCTATTTATCTATGACATATTAATATCTCAATATAGTCTCATTATAAATTGACGGTTTGATGTCATAATGATAAAGGTTAACGTAATATGCTAGAAAAAATAAAAAGAAATAAAGTTTAATTTTGACATTTTGTCATGAGAAATTATAAAGATCTAGAATCTTAAGAAATGTCTCCATGAAATATAATATGGTCATAAGATATCTCTCATTTATCCAATAATGATTCAAATCCTATATTACTTGTCACGTTAAGGTAAAGATTCAAATCCTATATATACTTGTCACATTAAGGTAGCGGCGCAACTTGTTGCATGTTTACCAACTATCTAGATGTAAATTCATATGCTTTGCTAGTTAAGGTAATAAATGGATGAAAACGTAAGAAGGATTAATTACGAGAATATGACTCCACGTGCGGGTTTTTTTTATTTATTTAGGTTTTAAAATTTAATTGGTTTCCACAACCCGTTTTCTGACCAAAAGGCTAACTAGACTATTTATTTTCTATTTTTTTTTTTTTTTGGCTACCCCACCATCATAAAAATCCGGTTGACAAATCCATTTTAGCCTAAAGTCATATTCCAGAAATTCGACTCAACTTTTTTCTAGGCCCATTTCATAAAATCATTTGGTTTGCAATTTTCAAAATTACAAAATCTGGGTACCAACCACGATAATAGATATATAAAACTATTAAGTAACAGAAATTGAATAAACTACCCTTAATTGCTCTTCAAAATGCAACATTTTTCAAAAAAAAAAAAAAAAAAAATTCTCTATTGTTTCTTTCCAATATGAAAATGTGAACGCATTAAACATCTTAATTACATTAGTATTCGTATTCATCTACAAAAGTTATATGAGCAATCATATATTAAAAAGCAAGATATGCATATATAGTAGTTTCAAAGCACTTGTTCATAGCATTGATTTGATGCATACTGCATAGTGTACACTAATGGACTCATGTGGTTTTAAATGGGCTAATTTTGTAGGCGTGTAACACCCGCTGACCCGCATAAGCCCGAATCATGAAAAGGCCCGATATCCTGGTTCTCTAATGGACCAATTCATCATCACAAAATTCCTTCTATTTTAAGATACCAATTCATCAATATAAGAAAGGTTAAATTCCATTAATATGAAATTAGAAAGCTAACAGCTAACTTTACATAACAAGGCACTCTCATCAGTGTTTCTTTCAGCTCTAATCATCCCATTTACATATGTCTAGAAGAATTACAAAATTGCATTTTCAGCCCTTCTAATTGAAGTCCAGTTTCATCCTGAACACTAAATCCAACACTTTTTAAAATCTAAATAGCACCAATCCGGCATCTTAAATTATAAATTGTAAGAAACCATATGATGCTTTATGGAAACCGGACTCATACCGAAGGGCGTAAAATGCAATTCCCCAAACAAAAATGACTAATGCATATCTCTCTTTCTATACGTGTATTAATCGTTGTTCAGATTAGCCATATGATCAGCAGACGACCGAGGAAATGGAAAGAGGGTAAGCGAAGGTATTGGCATACTGAAAAGATATCGTATGACCATTAATCAACGGCTTGCCATCGTTAACAAGGCAGTCATTATAACGAAGACGTTTAAAAAGGCGCGGGTTGATGAGGCGAGCAGAGCTAAACCATCCACAAGACACGTGGATACCGGATATGTCACCGCCAGTTGCGCAAACGTTCATGATCTCCACCGTGTATGTAGGGATGCCATTCGGCAGAGGCGAAGTGGGGCCCTGGTTGATCACAATGTCGGCTTTTGAACATCTGTCCCCCCAAATTCTGTTCGGCTGCACCGTCACTTGTGCAGGCGCAGCTGCTGCAGCTGAAAGTGCACATATGACAAAAACAAATATAAAAACAAAAAAAGTCAGAAATTAATCAATTATTATGCCTTTATAGAGCTGCTTTTAGTAAATTAATTAAAACTTAAAAAATGAAAAACTTTTTGACCTTGAGAAAAATACATAATGTATACGTGTGTGGGGGTAAACGACAAAAAGCAGTGAATGACCCACTAGAATCTAACATACGTGCACCACCAGCACCATACACACAACAGAATTCGTACCCAATTATCCCGGCATACCTGAACGACGCCGTTCTGTTCCGTGGTGGTGGAGCACAGTGGAGACAAATCACAAATGACAGATTTACAATTTTAATTTACGTTTATTGAAATAATATTTTTGCAGAGGTAAAATCTAAAAAGATAGAATTTAAATTTACCGTCACGATGATGAAGAAGAAGCCTGCGGTTGTGACCAAAAGTTTCAGTGCTTTTGAGGATTGTACGCTCTGCATTGACAGTTGTACGTCCAATTTGCGTTACACCTATAACAAACAATAAACATAATGAAGTTTCCATAATCGAATAATGCATCAAATATTGGAATCTAACTTAATGATATTGATTGATTATTGAACAAAATTAATCACAAGTTCAATGAATAACAAACCTGAAAAGAAGGCAATCATTAAAATCATGAGAATTAATGCAGAAATTGCCGCCATCGCCAATGCAAAATGCTGAGTAGATGATCGTGCTGACGTCATCTAACTACCGATTACACCAGAGACGACGATATTCAATAGAAACTTCCAGAAATTGAAATAGATCTACGTTTAACCGGTGACGAACGGCAACATTCACCGTTTAACGTGATTCCGGTAAGATGTTAACAGATCTGGAGGATTTGACGGAGATCGAGAATCAATTTTTGACTGTAGATTGAACTGATGGAGTACACTCGTGCCGTACGATTAAATCACTGCATATTATGTAATAATAAGAAAGTAAGAAGCATAAACATCAAATCAAATTTCAAATGCTTAAAATCAAAAGCTCTACCGCCGAATCTGAGCATAAAACTTGCTGTAGTTTGACTAGAATCACTCTATAAGGTCATTTCTTCTGTTTTCCTAATTATTATTGCAAATATGAAGATTTTTTTATATGTAAACAGAAGTGAAACATTCATCTCTGCTATAAAACCGAGGCGGATCAAAACGGAAAGTTTTCCGACAACTAAATCACTGCAGTCTCCATGAAAACCGTCGTCTGAGATATTTTTTCATGGAAATGAACATACAGAAAAAGCATTCAAAGTTTGAAACACATACTGAATCCTGAAGAGCTGAAGAATCAGTAAAGAGTAAGCACAAAAGCATGCAATCACAGTACATTAATAAATGTATAGAGTAACAAATATGGCAGTGTAGATTGCTGAAAGCCAGAAATTAAGGTATAAAAAATAAGGAGAATTAAAAGCTGAATGAAACCTGCTGCAAATAGTAAGTTGTGAGATTCATGGCACTTTTGAGTTTTCTGGCGATTGTGAGATAATCAGCTCCGGTAAGTGTGCGTTTGTATGGAAGTTAGAGAGAGAAACCTTTTTTAGAGAGAGAGAGAATGTGAAGATTAATAAGTAAAGAGTAAGCACAAAAGCATGCAATCACAGTACATTAATAAATGTATAGAGTAACAAATATGGCAGTGTAGATTGCTGAAAGCCAGAAATTAAGGTATAAAAAATAAGGAGAATTAAAAGCTGAATGAAACCTGCTGCAAATAGTAAGTTGTGAGATTCATGGCACTTTTGAGTTTTCTGGCGATTGTGAGATAATCAGCTCCGGTAAGTGTGCGTTTGTATGGAAGTTAGAGAGAGAAACCTTTTTTAGAGAGAGAGAGAATGTGAAGATTAGGGTTTGAAAATATTGTAGCGTTGTGGACGTGGGTGTTATTCTGTGTGTGTAGAAGGGAACATTTTATATGTTTTTTTTTAACTGCAAATTTGGATCACTGACGGACCACTGGAGTATCATCGTGTCACCAGAGGAACCACCCGATCATATCCATCTCCACTAGGCATAATGCCACACCAATTCAGGAGGAAACCCAATAAATATGGGAAAACCCCCCTTGTGGGAATCGAACCCAGGACCTATTGGTCCCAAAGCCTTATTCCACCACCAAGATGCCACTAGGCTATAAAGCCATGGGCGGAACATTTTATATGTATAAGAGGTTTTTAAATTTTAATCATAGTTTTTCTTTGCATTTTAATAAGAGTTACTAAATATAAATACTACAAAAAAATAGATAAAGAATAACGATATTTCTTTTTAGATAATGTATCATGTTAAAATTATCATTAAAAATATTAACTTTATATCCTTGTTTATCTAGTTTTAGTAATTATGACAAAATAACAGTAAACTAGTAGTTAGAACCCGCGCGTTGCGCTGAAACTGTTATACCGAATAAAAAATAGACGTAAAAACGTTGATCCATAAAATTTATACAAAAACGTAAAATGAAAATGAATTTCCACGCGTTATTGCAAAGACGTTGGCAATACTTGAAATCTTATGTAAAAAGTGAAGTGCGTTGCGCCGGTACCGTTAAACCGAACAAAAATTAGATGTAAAAACATTGAACAACGCACACGCGTTGCGACGTGTTAACTCGCAAGTCAATCGGATTTGAATTTATAAAATAATACTAGTAAGGATTAGGATCAAATACAAAGGATCCTAATTGTAAGAAGTGTAAGAAGGATTTATAGAGTGACAAGTGTCCAATAACCTAAAAAAACCTACTACACAAAAAAACCCCACTAAAAAAAACCTTAAACATCCACCACCACCAACCCCCCCCCCCCCCCACATCACCCACCCAAAAAAAAAAAAATTATTATTTATTTTATTATTTTTTTTGCCGAGGGGGTGGGGGTTTAGGTTTTTGGGTGGTGGTGGGGGTGGGGGTGGGTGTTTAGTTTTTTTTAGATTTTTTTTTTAGGTTTTTGGGGGGTGTGGGGGGGGGGTTAGGTTTTTTTTAGGTTTTTGAGGGGTGGGGGTGGGGGGGGTTAGGTTTTTTGGGGGTTTTTTTGGTGAGGTATAGTTTTTTTGTTTTTGTTTTTTTGCCCGTGGGGGGGGGGGGTGGGGTTTAGGTTTTTGGGTGGTGGTGGGGTGGGGTAGGGGTGGGTGTTTAGGTTTTTGGTGGTGGTGGTGGGGTGGGGTGGGGGTGCTAGTTACGTAGTTGGAATATGTTAATATGAAAAATGTAGTGTGTTGATTTTAAATCTATACGTATGTTCTTATTTTGTTGTGTAATTCTTATGAGGATCAATATCAAAACAACTCACCCACATTAATCCCTTTTGTGCGATAAAGTTCAATTCTATATAAAACCCCGTTATGCTATTAACCTCGAAGATGAACAATAAATTGACTACAAACAAGCTGAACAAGTTGTTGTGCGTTCAGCCTCGAAGCAAACGTCCAGTGATAATCAACAATCAGCATCATCACCACGTATTTGGTAGGTAAAATATGTTATAATGCGTTTTTGTATGGGTGTATAATGTTTGAGGGTTTTTGTGTCAGGTCAGATTGTGGGTTTTGTGCTGATAAATTGTTAATTACCATAGGGTTTTGTAATGCTTGATATATTGGGAATTTTTGGTGGTCCGTGTGTTTTTCTGATGGATTTAATGTTGGTTTTGTGTTGTTAAAGTGTTAATTACCATAGATGTGGGATAGATGTGTTGGTTGTTCATGTGCTGACATAATACACGGGTGTTTGCTGATTATGTGTTAATTACAATAAAGTACAAACAAACACCAAAAGTAAATATAATCAACACAACTGTGTTAAATCTGAAAACCAAAAGTAGATTTAATCAGCACATCTGGTTGGGTGTTTGCTTCTTTTATAAGGTCTTTTATAAGGTAAAGGGATTAATTAATTTAATTATTTTAATTAATAATTTGTTAAAATAATACTTGTAATGACCAAATTACCCTTGAGGAAAAAGACAAAACATCAGTAATTTGAGGAATTTGAGCCGATTTCACTTTTGGACCAAAATAGCAACAGAACTGAAACCACAGGGACCCAGATGCAAAAGGTTTGAGATTTGGACTAAAGTGGTAAAACTGCCCAAACCTCAGGGACCAAAATAGGACCGTTCAAATCGCTAGCCGCTCGCCGCTAGCTCGACGCTCGTTTGGAAATTGCTCGAAAAATGCTCGTTCGATTTGACGCTCGGTTGTAAACAAGCCGCTCTGCTTGGTTCGGTTTGTAAACGAGCCAAGCATGAGCAAAGGTCCGTTCGGCTCGAATTATTATTTTAATTAGTATATGTATATATATACATATACATATACACATACCTCTATAAACATGCATATACACATATATATATGGGAAGGCTATAGAGAAAACTCACTTAAGTTTTTTTATTTTTTTTTTTAAACTAGTAAGCTTTTTTTTCATTTTTTTTTTCATAAATAGGTTCGTGTACATTTATATTACATTCCCTGTTTTTTTTAGAAAAAAATAAAAATGTTACGTAGGGTTTATTTGGATTTTCTCAACTCGCATAGGTTTTCGATTTATCTTTCCCCCACATATATATACACATATACACCTATATATATACACACACTTACACATACATATTGTAACAACTCTCACCAAAAGTCTTATTTATTATTTTATTTTTTTCCAATAAGAAACCCTAATTGAGACCCCCAAGTGATACTGCATGACCCCTAAAATTTTCAAAACAATCGGAATCAGGATCAGGGCCCCTAAAACTCAGGGGGGGTATTCCCTAGTTAGTAATATCCACACAGTTTGTTGTCGAAATCGAATTTTAACGAACCGTCGACTCACCTGAGCTACAAACAGACGTGGCTACCCTATGCTAAAAGGGGACCCGTCGCGTGGCGCGACAGCGCCGTTTTCCAGGGATAAGTAGGGGAGTTTGGCACTTGAAATTTGGTGTTGGTTCGACGTAAAAACTCAATTCGTGCACTGAGATATCGTCTGTTTACTACAAAACACACACAATCACGAAACGCTGCCGTGATAACAGGGTAATAACTCGATCACTGCTACGATTTAATGTCTGATTGATAGAAACCAATCCAATGGATGTTTAAGTGCTGCTCAAACTTGGGTTATACTTTGTCATTCGTCGTGAATTCGATGGATGTTTAAGTATCGCACTTTGTCATTCGTTGTGAAGGTTTTGATCTCGTGAGTTGTCGTAAAAAGTTGGATTAAAGTTACTAACCTAGTTTTCGTGTGCATTGTTATTTGAATTAGGTTAACAGGCTTATCAGTAGGCTAAACTCTGCCCGATTAAACTTGCAATGTGAGTCATTCTCTTTTTACTAAAATGCTTTACAAAACCCTAAATGTTTTCAAAGTTATAATTACAGGGATTAAGTCTTTGTAGTCTTCAATTACAGCCGATATATGGGGTTTTGTATACAATACTTGATAACCGTCACCATTGGACAACGAGTTAGCCAATGGGTGATATGACCATAGTCACAGAAACGAGTCGAGTGACAAATACCGTTGGGTAATTGGTTGATATATAAACATTGTAATCGCTCTTAATACTGTATACTATAACAATATGTCGTTTTGTGCAAACTTAAATGACTCGCCAGTATTTCCCACTGATAAAACCTTTTTAAAACATGTTTCAGGTGATCTGCTGTGATCAAGGAAAAAGTGCCGTGTAGCACTACAAGCTTGAGGATGTGGCTCAATAAAATGAATAAACATGTTTTTGTAAAATAGGGGTTTCCCAGTGAAATCGCCTTGATTGTAAATTACGGGGTTATCCCGAATAATTATGAAATAAGATAATCGGCATTTTCAAGTTTAAACAATCCTTTTAATAATTCCGCTGCCAAATTAAATAAATACCACGGGATTTCTATCCCGCGGCTCCTGGACCGGGTCAAACCGGGCCGGGGCCGTGACAGAAAAAAGTGGTATCAGTGCCACTGATTTAAGCCAATTAAGTATTTAGAAATACTTAATTTTTCTGATTACCATTATGTGATTATGTGTTTTTGTGTTATTTGACTATTTGTTAGTTTACAGTATGAGTAAGCAAAGAATTTCGGACATCTATCGTCAATTAGATAATTCACCAAAAGATAAGGGAACCTCATTTTCCTCAAGACACGCAGCCGATACTGAGGAAGGAATATTTGTTCGTAAGGCACAGTTTGAGAAACCACTTACCACTAAGAAAAGATGTTGGATTATTAGAAAAAGTCAAGAGAAAATAAAGAAGTCACAACCAAAAGGAATAATGGTCAATAAGGAAACTCAGGAAGTAGGCAATAACCCACCATGGGAAAATGAATTAGATGAACAGTGGGCAAATCTCTATATGTTAGCCACTACAGCAGTAAATGTTAACTTTTAATTAAGTTAAACTGCCAATACCATGACCCAGTACTAGCACCCATATCATCTATAAGCCAGAAACTTTATAGAAACTTTGCCCCTTTAGATAAACAACTTAGTAAGAAAAGATAGAATAAACCTTATATAAAGGCATGTTGAACATAATAAATTCTGAATGCATAACCCCTAGTATATTTCGAATTTCAGTTGTAAATTGTAATATATATATATATATATATATAATTCGCAATATTTCGTTTTGATCAATTTAGAATTTAATTAGATGTTTATAATTAATATTTAATTTTTCTGATTCTGTGAAAATTTAATCTACTAAATTTTAACCTAGAATTTTGTGTGTTTTCTTCATATATGCTAAAACAGCATGAATGAGTTTCTGAAGCTCTTCAGAATCTCAATCTCTATTCTGTGAATGTGGAAGTTTCCAGAGACTTTACCGGTTATTATGCCGACACTGAGGAGGAACCTATGGAATTTCAAGCTCAACCTCCAGAAAAACCCAAACCGAAAAAGAAAAGAAAATTCGTGGGCTGGAGGCGTGTGCGTAGGAAGAAACCAGCAACAAGGAAAGTTGTAAAGACTGAGGATCCCAAAGATAAAGGCATGGGAATAGAAATTGGGGAAAGTTCCAGGCAAGACCAGGAAATGCCATCCTGAGAAGAGATGGATCATAAACTGGCACTTAGTGACCTCATCGGACCTGCCGATGAAAACCTCTTCAGTTACCCAGCTGAAGCTCAACTTCCAGTTAATCTGGAACCTGCCATCCCAGATCCTATTATCCACCCCTGACCTCTACCAGAAGAGCTAGAAGATTGGTGGACTACCGACTGGCAGTTTCATAATCTACTCAATAACCCTAATACCTTTTTCCCCCAGTTTGATCCGGAGCCTCCACTACACCCACCTATGAGCACCGAGAACCTGACTGAACTCCGCCACTATGGCGATGAGTTGGTAGACGCCGGAAATAGAATCCGGGAAGTAGGGGAGAGGATATCCTGGAAGTACGACGAGAGGGAACGTCGTTTTTAAAGTACCAGCTGATGAGTTCGTATGTGGTTGTGGAAATATGTGTTTAATAATACTAATATAATATAATCGTGTAAAATAACTAAAAATAAAACTTTTGTAAGATAACGGGTGTGTACGGAAGCATACTATAAGATATAAAAACGGAAGTCGAAAAATCGACAATTTTGGCTAATTGTGTTGATGTGATTATGTGCAATTATTTTATTGTGTAATTGTTATTTATCTTGTGAAAAGTAACTTATATATATTAATTACCAGATGGCACATGCTGGTAATGAACAAGTTAACGAAGGTAACCACTCTGAGCAAAATAATGAAGATCAATTTCTAAATAGACAAGACATAGAAAACACCGTTGCTCAGGGAATAGCCAATGCTATTCCAGCAATTCTTGCTGCTGCCCAAAATCCAATTGAACCTCAACAGATTATTCCTAGCAAACGTACTCATGAAGACAACTTTAGTAATAGCGTAAATGCAGGCGGTAACATTAATAATGTTGATAATGATATACCGCAAGCCCCAATTCTCAAAAGAATGAAAGCTGCAACGCCTGGTTGCACTTACAAGGAATTTCTTGCCTGTAAACCCGTTGAATTTGCAGGTAATGAAGGGGCAACTGCGGCGCTGCGTTGGTTGGAGAAAACCGAGGCAGTAATCAAAATAAGTTAATGTGCCGAGGGAGATAGAGTCATGTATGCTTCTCACCTTTTCAAGGAAGAAGCATTAGAATGGTGGAATACGGTATTACAAGCCAAGGGAAGTGACCTGGTTTATGCCATGAGTTGGGAGGAGTTTAAGCGTCTGGTGGAAAGAAAATTCTGCCCTGAATATGAAAAAGAGCAGATGGCGAATAAATTCCTGAGCCACCGAATGGTGAATGTTGATTGCCGAGGGTATACTTCGAAATTTTTCGAATATGCTCGAATCGTACCTACTCTGGCTTCGCCAGAACCGGTACTTATTTCTCGCTACATCTGGGGTTTAATTAGCGAGATCCGTGATATTGTCAAAGCTGCAAGACCCCGCACGATCGATGATGCGGTGGAATTAGCCAACACTTTGACAGACGGACTGGTGCGTACGCGAGAAGAAAATAGGAAGAAGGAATTGTGTCACGGCCCCCGTCCCAGTTTTACCCGGTCCAGGAGCCGCGGGACAGAAACCCGTGGTATTTATTAATTGAGTTAACAGCGGAAGATTTTACAGGATCTTTTAAAACTTGAAATGCCCGATTATTTTATTTCATAATTCGGGATAAACCCCCGTACTTTACAATAGAGGAATTTCACAAGGAAATTCCCTGATTTACAAAACATGTTTATTTATTTAACTGAGCCACTACTTCAAGCTTTGTTAGTGCTCCATAGCACTTTTCCTTGGTTCACAATAGTCACCTGAAACATGTTTTGAAAATATTTTATCAGTGGGGAAATACTGGCGAGTCATTCAAATTTGATAAAACGACACATAGTTATAAATTACAGCATAAGAGCGAATACAATGGCTTCTATCTTATTTTTATCTGGCGCCGTGTCACCTCCTGGTGACGATGGTCATACCACTATTGGGTCCTTTCACCCAAGTAGTGATGATTATCACTGTTAGGATTTATTAGCCTAACCGTGAGAAATTAGTAATGTGCACAATACCCCACTAGCCAGTAATTATAACTTTTGAAAATGATTGGAGTATTGTAAAACATTATTGATAAAAAGAGAGTGACTCACATTGCAGATTTAAACGGGCAGAGTTTAGCCTACTGATTAGCCTTGTAACCTAATTTAAATAATAATGCACACGAAATAGGTCAGTAACTAATACAGCATTTACGATAACTCACAAGATAAAACCCTCACAACGAATGACAAAGTGCAACACTTAAACATCCATCGAATTTACGACGAATGACAAAGTATAGCCCTAATTTGGGCAGCACTTAAACATCCATTGGATAGTTTCAATCGATCGGACATTGAATCGTAGCAGCGATCGAGTTAATACCCTGTATCGTAGCAGTGCCTCACTACTGTGAATGTGATTTTCGACTTTTGAGCAGTATTCTTCGTGTTTTGAGAATTTTTTTCGACACAGATGAACTGCTCGTGAACTGATCTATTTATAGCAGAAATTTGGGTCTCACGCGGCCCGCGTGAACCCATGCTTGATCCTTACGCGGCCCGCGTGGAAGTCTAGTCGTAGATTAGGGCTAGCGTGTCATCGGTAGGCATGCCACGTGTGTGACACGTGGACCTGGACGCTTATCCGGTCAACTTAAGTTTGACGCGGCCCGCGTAAGGGGAGCTTAACCTTTACGCGGCCCGCCTGAAGACCAATTTTCTTGATTTCTTGGTTTTTCATGCACAGTAGGGTTTCAGGGGTCCGGGTTTTCACTTATGGGTCATTTAGGGACAATTTTAAAGGTCCTTACATTCTCCCCACCTTATTTAAAATCTCGTCCTCGAGATTCATTGAAATAAGTGAGGGTGCTTTCGCTTCATCTCCGATTCTAGTTCCCAGGTATATTCGGGTCCTCTTTTGGAATCCCATTTGACCTTAACCAGTACTAGTCTTTTGTGTTTGAGAAACTTGATTTTTCTGTCTTCTATTTGATGTGGTTTCTCAACAAATTTTAGCTTTTCATTTACCTCTATGTCTTGAAGAGGTATTACCAGAGATTCGTCAGATAAACACTTCTTGAGGTTGGATACATGAAATACGTCATGTACTCCAGCTAACTCTTCTGGTAGTTGTAAGCGATAGGCGACTGGCCCTATTTGCTGTATTACTGGGAATGGTCCTACTTACCTTGGACTTAACTTTCCTTTCTTACCGAACCGAACTATTCCTTTCCAAGGAGAAACTTTCAATAGTACTCTGTCTCCCACTTGGAATTCTAACGGCTTGCGCGATTATCGGCATAACTCTTTTGACGATCTCGAGCCGTTTTCAGTCTTTCCTTGATTTGAGTGATCTTGTCAGTAGTTTCTTGCACGATTTCAGGACCTGATAATTGGCTTTCTCCTATTTCTGCCCAGCAAACTGGAGTTCTACATTTTCATCCATACAGTGCTTCGAAGGGGGCAGCTTCGATGCATGAATGATAACTATTGTTATAGGAGAATTCCATTAAGGGTAGGTGGTCATCTCAATTTCCACTAAAATCTATCACACATGCCCTAAGCATGTCCTCCAGAGTTTGGATCGTCCTTTCACTTTGTCCGTCTGTTTGAGGATGATATGCAGTGCTTAGATTCAGTCGGGTTCCCATTGCTTCCTGGAAACTTGTCCAGAAATGGGAAGTGAAACGACTATCTCTATCCGATACAATGGAGAATGGAACTCCATGTAAGGATACTACCTCGTCTACATATAACTTTGCTAACCTTTCCATGTAGGGGTGTTCAGAATTCGTTTCGATTCGAAAAATTCGAAATTCGATTCGAATTCGATTCGATTATCAAGAATTCGTTTCGAGTCGCAAGAATTCGAATTCGATTCGATTCGAGTCAAGTTAATCGAATACGAATCGAATACGAATTTACAATTTTAAATTCGATTCGATTCGAAATTCGAATAAGAATTATACATGTATTTTTATTTTTATATATATAATATATATAATTTAAAATTTAATACATATATAAATTAATTGGGCTATATAAAATTACCCATTTAAGTTATTACTAAGCCCATTACATATGATATGGGCATATGGCCCATGACATGATGAACCATCAACCAAATACCATATCTATTATTCGAATACGAAGCGAATACGAATTGAAGCGAATTTATTAGAATTCGATTCGAATTCGAATTTTTATTCGAATACGAAGCGAATACGAATTGAAGTTTTTATTCGAATTCGAATTCGAATCGAATAGTATGTGTCTTATTCGAATTCGAATCGAATTCGAATTCAAGAGAAAAAAAAATTATTCGATTAATTCGATTCGAATAATTCGAAAATTCGATATTCGATTCGATGAACACCCCTACTTCCATGCTAAAGGTTTCTTTCATGGGTAGAAAATGAGCTGATTTGGTTAATCGATCCACCATTACCCAAATCGCATCATTACATTTTCTGGTTTTGGGTAACTTAGTAACAAAGTCCATGGTTATAAGTTCCCATTTCCAAACAGGCATTTCTAATTGTTGTAGTAGACCTGAGGGTTTTTGGTGTTCTGCCTTAACTTGTTAACAAGTAAGACATTTAGAAACATACCTAGCTATGTCCTTTTTCATTCCTATCCACCAGAAATTATTTCTTAAATCTTGGTACATCTTATTATTACCAGGATGTATGGTATACCTAGATTTATGGGCTTCCTCTAGAATCTTATTTCTTAAGTCTCCTTGATTAGGTACCCAATGAACCTAATTTATGAGGCTGAAGACGGGACGGTTAGCTTCCAAAGGATGCAAGGGCATGCATGGAACCCACAAGAGGCACTTGTCCTTCACGCTCCACAACATCATCAGTACCAGTACCAGCCCCATGGTGATCCAGGCCAGTCCTCCTCAGGAGGCGGTTTTCCTAACTTCCAAAGTTTACATGATTTATTGCAGGAAAACCTCATGTGCACCAGGAACACCTACAATATTGCAAGCAACACGTACAACCGGGTTGGAGCGATCGAGAGAAACATATCCGATATCCAAGATGATATTGGAAATATCCGGGAGTACATTGCGGGGCACGTTGGAGATGATGATGATGAGGACGAGGACATGGAATAGGCAGGAGGAGCGGAGGAAGAAGCGGTTGGTTGGTGATCTTACAGGTTAGCCCCCTTTTATCTTGAACAATTTCCGGCCTGCGTGCCGTGTGTCGAACAATTTACTTTCCTTTAACTCTTTTATTTTCTGCATTTCTTTCTAACTTTGTGATGGATGGGATGTTGAACATTGGTAATCTAGGATGTTTGCTATGGTTTGGTGTAGTGTTTATTGCTAAAACAGGTACATACGAGGTTTAGAGCACTAAACCTTAGTGCTACTAAAGCCGGGACAGAAAACTAGAGCCAGAAACCTGTTTTTCAACCCTGCAGATTGTCTACACGGGGTCGTGTCCAGCCGACAAGCCCCCGTGTCCACCTTCTGTAAGTTTTCGTTACTGGCACCTGAACACGGGGTCGTGTCCATCAGACACGGGGCCGTGTCCATGCGACCAGTAACACAATTTTTTTGCTTTTTCACACCTTTCTACACATTCAATCAACCTAAAAACTTATTTTTAGGACACATTGAGGACAATGTGTAATTTAAGTGTGGGGGGGATGCTAAAACCTTGAATCTTGTAAGTCTTAATAACAAGCCTTATGATGTGCGGTAAAGTGTTATATATATTAGGTGTATATTTTAAGCTCCTTTAACACTTATTTTAGCCAAGTTTTAAAATTATAAAACACGATATTTTACTAACACTAAACACACATATGGGCAAGTGCACCCATCGTGAGCGTAGTATAGCGTTGGTAAGATACCGAGGTCGTCCAAGGACACAAGAGCTTTTAGTACCGGTTTATCCTCAACGTCTAATCAAAATAAAAAGTTTAGAAAAATGTTTTAAGCTAAGAAAAATAAAAACTAACTAAAATGCTGAAAATAAAATAAAAATAAAAACAGATAGACAAGATGAATCACTTGGTTCCGATTCGTATCTAGTATAACCTTTGATTATTTCCGCACTTTTGCACATAATTAAGAGATTATCTTAGTTATTGTAGTAGGCCCCTCTTTTGAAGGTGACGTTACCCTCACCCCAGTAGTTTGAGTCAGCAAGGATACAATCCTAAAAGGGTGGATTATTGGAAGATAATTAATTAAGTTATTAATGCAATATTATGGTAGGCCCCGCTTTTGGCGGTGACGTTACCCTCGGCTAAGTAGTCTGAGTCAGCAGGGATACAGTCCTAAATAGCCGGGTTATAGTATTAATAGTAGTTAACTTATGAGGGGATCAAAGAGTTTGGACCCCCGCCATCCAATACCGTGAAGTATTGAAGGAGGTACTACTAAATTTGACCCAGGTCCATTGCAGGACCTCTAAACGCTGAACAATGGCAAGACCTTTACCAAACCGTTCCCTTAACCCCCGACCAGGTAGCCAACATACCTCCATATAGACCGTGGAGATATGAATGGTGAAAATCATTTATTTTATATAGACAGTAAAATAATGCCAAGACACCACGGACAAACGATAAGGAAAGATCACCTTCAACATAAGTAACTAGTTATTAAAGTCATTAATACAAAACCAAATAAAAAGTGCA
The DNA here is from genome assembly GCA_030545235.1 of Helianthus tuberosus. Lineage (NCBI taxonomy): Eukaryota > Viridiplantae > Streptophyta > Magnoliopsida > Asterales > Asteraceae > Helianthus > Helianthus tuberosus. Next base: position 192,259,053 of record CM060401.1, on the reverse strand, counting down.
AAAGATTAGAAATAAAAAGTATTATACTAGACACTTTGTCTTCACCAAGTGATGTAAGAGACTTAGGCAAACATGGCCTTGATTGTCAAGAACTCTTACGATCAATCTTGGATCCCGAGACGACTCACACACTCTATGATGGACAATGGATGATGGTGGTGGATGATGGTGTTGTGATGGTGGTGGGTGGTGGATGAAGTGTGAGAGAGGTGGTGTGCCAAGGGATGAGTTGAAATGAAACCAAGCACTCCTATTTATAGGCTGAACAGAGGGCTGGGCACGGCCCCGTGTCCGCTGGGCACGGCCCCGTGCCTGTCTGACACTCTCTCTCCTCATTAATTGTAATTCGCAATTACAATTAATGCGCCTGCTGTACTTTCGACACGCCCCCGTGTTCGCTGGACACGGCCCGTGGTGGGCAATGGAAGCTTCTATAGGTTTGTCTTTTCTGCTGTTTCTTGGGCACGGCCCCGTGCTGGCTGAGCACGGGGCGTGTTCAGTCTTCTGCCTTCTCTATTTTGCTTGGGAAGATGCCGTTGAGGGGTCGGGCAATCCACTTATGTTCCTTTTCTTGTATTTATGTTGGATTTAGCTGTCTTTTTGCTTCTTTTGTGTTTTTTGAGCTCATTTAATCCTGAAAATACAAAAGGAAGACAAAAACACTCTTTTTCCAATATTAGTACTTAAAAAGGGTTAGTTTTATGCCTCATTTGATGTAATTTATATGTTGCATTTTACACACATCAAATACCCCCACACTTGAACTTTTGCTTGTCCTCAAGCAAAACTCTTTAATATGTGGCTTACACTCCCAAATGGAACGGGTAGAAGAGAAGGTTTTTGGCTTGTCGTAGAGTGTTGGGAATCCAAGATCTTTTTGGGTTTTATTTTTATCTATTTACAATCCTATTCGTAATGATTTATTTAGAACGTTTAATAGGAGAAATTACTTATTTGGGCATAACATGCCTTTTTAAAATTCCTTTTATATACAAGTTTACATACCTCACGGGAGAAATCACTCACACTCGGCCGAAGGTGTATTTTTAGTGAATCACTCGAGAGCGGCATGGAACTTATTCCTACCATAAGCTTGCCAAGCAATCAATCCTCCTCCTTTTTAACTTTTATACCTTTGTAAATATCAAGAGGACTTTGTGGGTTAAGGGTTAGGCTTGGGTTAAAGGTAGGTGGTTGGGATATTAGTTAGTGGTTAGTAAAAAAAAACGAAAAGCGTAACAAGTGTCGGTTTTCGTAAGACTTTCTATTTTTGTATCTTTTTATTTTGATGAAGCTTTTATTCAAAAAAGTTATTTTTGATGAACTTGTTTGTTTATTTTCTTTTTGCTTCATCATCAACACATTTTTTTTTGAACGATCATACGAGAAAAAACCGAACTTGTTACTAAAACAAAGGGTTAAAAATAAAAAGGTTTTGGTGGGTAAAAGGGTTTTTGGTTTGGGTGATGAAATGAAATGAAAAGGTTTAGGCTCAAAGGGGTTAACTAGGGGGATTTTTTTTTTGGGGTAGGTGGTAAAAGAAAAAGAAAAATAATGGTGTAGAAATAAAAAGGTTAGTCCTAATGCCTCCATCATTTACTTACTCGGGTTTAAGTTGATAAGGACCGGGAATGTATCGTCATGGCAAGTTCTAGAGTTGTAAGAACCAAGCGGCTATTCACACAAGAAACGAAAAATGAGCATTTAGTCTAAAGATGTAAATTTGTATGCTCAATAAAGGCTCAAAACTCACTTTTGTGGGAATGGGTTTTTATGTGATCAAGTATATATAATCAAATTTTAACTAAGTTTGCCATGCCTTCTCATAATTTTCTTATGTTGGTTCTTTTTATCACTACGCTATCGGTTGTAAATTTGTAAAAATATAACCTTTTTGAGATCTTGAATTTCCCGAGTTAAACCTAGACAAGAAAAAAAATTTGAAATTTTTGAAAAAAAAATTGGGGTGATTAGTGGTTCCAATAGAGTTTTGTGTAAGGCTTGTATTTAGGACTTTGCAAAATTCAAGGTTTTAGCATCCCCCCCCCCCCCCCACACTTAAATTACACATTGTCCTCAATGTGTCCTAAAAACAATTTTTAGGTTGATTGAATGTGTAAAAAGGTGTAAAAAGCAAAAATTTTGTGTTACTGGCAGCCTGGACACGACCCCGTGTTGAGTGGGCACGACCCCGTGTTCAGGTGCCAGTAACGAGAACTTATAGAAGGTGAACACGGGGGCGTGTTGGGTGGACACGGCCCCGTGTCTGACAAAAATCTGCAGGTCAGTAACCCAACAGCAGGTCTGGGAGGTGAGCACGGGGGCGTGTTGGCTGGACACGTCCCCGTGTGGACAGTCTGTAAGCCTGAAAAATAGGTTTCTTCCCCCGTCTTTTCCATCCTGGTCCTATAAGTGCTGAGGCTTAGCATTCCAAGCCTTGGTTTGTACCTGTGTCATCACTTACTACCACACCAAGTAACACAAACATCCTACATTATCATAGTTAATTGTTCCAAGCATAAAGTAGAAAAAGAAAAAAAAATAAAACGGAAAATAAAAGAAGTCAAGGAAAGTAAATTGTTCAACATTTGGCACGCAGGCCACCAATTGTTCGATAGTGAAAAAGGGTTAACCTGGGAAGTCATCAACCAACCGCTTCCTCCTCTGCTCCTCTCGCCTACTCCATAGCATCGTCATCATCGTCATCATCCCCTCCATGGCGTGCAATGTGGTCTCGTATGTATCCAACATCGTCTTGGATCTCTGATAGGTTTCTTTCGATAGCTCCGACCCGGTGGTAGGTGTTGCTCGCCATGTTGTAGGTGTTCCTAGTACACATAAGGTTTTCCTGTAACAAATCATGCAAACTTTGAAAGTTAGGAAAACCGCCTCCCGAGGAGGATGATTGGCCCGGATCACCGTGGGGTTGGTACTGGTACTGATGATGTTGCGGAGCTGGGAGGACAAGCGCTTCTTTCGGGTTCCATGCATGACCTTGCATCCTTTGAAAGGTTACCGTCCCGTCTTCGGCCTCATAAATTAGGTTCATTGAGCGGCATATGTGAATATCCACCGTACCTGACCATGGGCTCCTCTCAAATGACCTAGGAATGTGGGCGAAGTGCTTGAAGAGACGGTACACCCATCCCCCAAAGAAAATAGGAGTCGGTGCACTAGCAAGGCGGTTGTGATGCATGTTTCGGAGCATGAGGAATGGAACATCGAGCGGCCTGCGGTTGTGGATGCAGTGGAGGACAAGCAAATCTCTTAACCCAACGACGCCACTACTTTCATGCCTTTGGCTAAGAGAATAGCCGAGGAGCCTATGGATGTATCTGTAGAGCGGATCCCTCAGCTTTGTACTCTTAGTGCTGCTCGGATTGTAAAATCCTTCTCCAATCTGAGCCCACATGGCTTGGCGTTCGCTGTCTTCAATCTCTCTCAGTCCACCAGTATTTTCTTCGTTTCCCGCATCCTCTTCCGCATACAACCCGATAATTGACCCAAATTGTGCCATGGAGATCGAATACCTCGTTCCGCTACACCGGAATGACACCCCGTCATTATCGAACGGGTCGCACCTTGAAGTGAATGCAAAGGTGCTGTAGAATTCCAAGGTGCATTCATGGACGGAACGGAGTCGAGTTGTTAGTGCGACTCTGAGTGGTCCCGTGACGATGTTTTTGAAACGGTCAATTTGATTCACCATGGTTAGCAATTCTGTGCAAGCTTGCCTCGGGTATTCCTCGGGCCTTGTTTGAAGAAGCTCGTGTCGAGCTCTTGCATCGAGCTCATTGGCGTTGAATCTTGTGAATTTCCTGGGCATCTGCAAGAATACACCAAAAGTTAGCACGAAACAGAAATGTTTTCGGACAAAACTGCAAACAGCGACCTGGACACGACCCCGTGTCCAAGGGTCTGTTACTCAAAAATCCCATTTTTCGACCCGGTTTCGAAAACTTGAAAATTTTTGGTCCAATAGGTGCGGTTTCCCCCGAAAATGAAACCTTAAGTGCCTTTTTTTTTCCCAAAATAACCCGTTTACCCTATTAATTTTATATTTTTTCGGTTCAAGAACAAGGGTTTGGGGTTTTTGTAAGAAATCGGGTGAATCTATGAACAATTTAAGTGTATTTACTGTCCTTAACACTAATCTAACTAAATGCAAACAGATCTAAACAAAAATTTGAGGTTCGATCCGGATGAACTTCAAGAACCCTAGATTTTTCCCCAAATTCTTGGTGTTTAAACTACATGCAAGTAACTAATCTAACTACTAATAGTGATAGAATCATACCTTGATGTTGTTAGATCGATAGGAGATGTTGAAATTTTGCGAAAAATTGCCTGGAACCAGAGCTTTTGTGGGGAAACGGGGCGTGTGGAATGAAGAAACTGTTTTGAAAAAGGGGATTTATCCCGACTGCAGCGCGGACACGGCCCCGTGTCCAGCGGACACGGCCCCGTGTCCAGCGGACACGGCCTCGTGCCGAACGTGTTTTTTTTTTTTTAAGTGCACGTGTGAGTGCCCCTTTTTCCCATAAGCTATGGTTAGAAAACTTACCGCTTTATTTTGTCGTCTCAATCGTTCGTAACTTACCAGGCATGATGTTTTTATTCTTCCACCGTTTGAAGCGAGATCTCTTCTTCCTCATCCTCAATGAATCCTTGATAGAGTTTCAGCCGTTGGCCATTGACCTTAAATGGTGGCCCATTTCGAGATTTAATTTCTACTGCACCGTGTGGAAAAATATGGGTGATGGAAAAAGGTCCTGACCACCTAGACTTTAATTTACCAGGAAACAATCGAAGTCGTGAATTAAACAAAAGAACTAAATCTCCTACCCGAAATTCATTAGGTTTAATATGTTTGTCATGCAAATTTTTCATTCTTTCCTTATAAATTTCAGAGTTTGAGTATGCATAATTCCTAAGCTCGTCTAATTCATTTAATTGACAAAATCGATTTTTACCAGCAAATTCTAAATCTAAGTTTACATTTTTGATTGCCCAGTAGGCTTTGTGTGCAATTTCTACTGGCAAATGACAACTTTTACCATAGACTAGCTTATATGGGGTTGTTCCTATTGTTGTTTTATAAGCAGTTCGAAAAGCCCATAAAGCATCGTCTAATTTATCTGCCCATTCCTTTTTATTTAATCCTACGGTTTTTTCAAGTATTCGTTTTAAACCTCTATTAGTCACTTCGGCTTGTCCGTTTGTTTGAGGGTGATATGCTGTTGAGACCCGGTGATAGACCCCATATCTTGTTAAAGTTTTTTCAAGTTGATGGTTGCAAAAATGGGTACCTCTATCACTTATTAAAGCTTTAGGTGTGCCAAAACGAGAGAATAATTTTTTCAGAAATTTTACCACGACTCTTCCATCATTTGTTGGAAGTGCCTCGGCCTCGGCCCATTTGGACAAGTAATCTACTGCCACAAGTATATATTTGTTTCCTTTCGATGGTGGAAAATGTCCCATAAAGTCGAGTCCCCACACATCAAAAATTTCACAAACAAGAATGCCATTTTGTGGCATTTCGTTTTTGGAAGAAATATTACCTGTTCTTTGGCAAGCATCACATGTTTTTACAAGACTTTGAGCGTCTTTGTAAATGGTTGGCCAATAAAATCCTGAATCGAATACCTTTCGTGCGGTACTAGCAGCACCATGATGTCCTCCGTATGGACCTTCATGACAATGGCGGAGAATTCTTCGTGCTTCGCTACCATGTACGCATCGTCTGACGAGTTGGTCGGCACACATTTTGAAAAGATATGGATCTTCCCAAAAGTAGTGTTTCACATTGGCAAAGAATTTTTTTCTTTGATGATGTGGCCATCCTTTTGCGACTATACCGCTAGCTAGGTAGTTAGCAAAGTCGGCGTACCATGGTTCTTCCTTGTATTCCACCATCTCTAGGGACTCAGTAGGGAATTTTTCGTTGATTTGCTCGTCCCTGGTTGCTTCCAAAGCTAGGTCTTCTAAGCGTGAAAGATGATCTGCTGCGGTATTTTCTGCTCCTCTTTTGTCCTTGATTTCAATGTCAAATTCTTGGAGGAGTAGAATCCACCTAATCAAACGAGGTTTTGCGTCTTGCTTTTTGAAGAGATATCGAATGGCTGCATGGTCTGTATAGACTATAGTTTTAGAAAGAACAAGATAAGAACGAAATTTATCAAAAGCAAATACCACAGCTAGTAATTCTTTTTCAGTTGTTGTGTAATTTTCTTGTGCATCATTAAGTGTTTTACTAGCATAATAGATTGGGTGGAAATGCTTTTCTTTTCTCTGTCCCAAGACAGCTCCAACTGCAAAGTCACTAGCATCACACATGATTTCTAAAGGAAATTTCCAATCAGGCGCTATCATGATAGGTGCATTGACTAACATTTCCTTTAGGGTTAGAAATGTTTGATTGCAATCCTTGTCAAAGATGAAAGGAGCATCTTTTTCAAGTAATTTCGTTAGAGGCCTTGAGATTTTTGAAAATTCTTTGATAAACTGTCTATAAAATCCGGCATGCCCTAGGAAACTTCTGATAGCTCGTACGGAGGATGGAGGTGGTAATCTAGAAATGGTATCTATTTTGGCTCGATCCACCTCCATTCCTCCGCTTGAGATCTTGTGACCGAGTACTATTCCCTCTGTTACCATGAAATGGCATTTTTCCCAATTAAGGGCAAGGATAGTTTCCTCACATCGGGATAGCATTCGTTCAAGGTTATTGAGGCATTGGTCATATGAATCCCCAAAGATAGAAAAGTCGTCCATAAAGACTTCCATTGTTTTTTCTATCATGTCATGGAAAATGGCTACCATGCAACGTTGGAATGTTGCTGGGGCATTACATAGACCAAACGGCATGCGTCGATAAGCAAAAGTTCCATAGGGACATGTGAAAGTTGTCTTTTCTTGGTCTTCGGGCGCTATCGGGATTTGAAAGTAACCTGAAAAACCATCCAAGAAACAATAAAATTTATGACCGGATAATCTTTCTAACATTTGATCAATGAAGGGTAAAGGAAAGTGATCCTTTCTTGTTGCTTCATTTAATCGTCTATAATCTATACATACTCTCCATCCTGTGACGGTTCTCGTTGGTATTAGTTCATTTTTCTCGTTAGTTATTACCGTCATACCTCCTTTCTTTGGAACTACTTGGACGGGACTTACCCAAGGACTATCGGAGATAGGATAGATAAGTCCGGCGTCAAGTAGCTTGATGACTTCGTTTTTAACCACTTCTTGAACATTTGGATTTACTCGACGTTGTGGTTGTATGACCGATTTGTAGTCATCATTCATCAAAATTTTGTGTGTGCACATAGAAGGACTAATTCCTTTTATGTCTACAAGCTTCCAAGCTATTGCATTTTTGTGTTTTTTCAAAAGATTAATTAATTTTTCCTTTTCTAAGTTACCTAATTTAGACGAAATAATTACAGGTAAATTACCACCTTTGTCTAGAAAAGCATATTCCAAACCTTTTGGAAGTTCTTTGAGCTCAAGTGGTGGGTCTTTAGGAGACTCCTTATTTGGTTGCTCATTTCGATCAAGAACTTTAAAAGTTTGCTCTATGGTGACCTCTTCTTCAACAAAGTGGTCACCCTCTTCACTTGTATCGGGCGATTCATCTTCATCTTCAGTTAGGGGGTCATTATTGCCGAATGGATATTTCATTGATCGTTCGAGATCGACACTTCTTTTAAATGCCCCTAATTGAAGAGGTAGATTTTTGAACTTCCGGTTTTTCAAAGCTTCGTGAGTTTTTACAAATGGTCGTCCCAACACTAGAGGAGCGTCATCGAGGATGACAAAGTCGGTTGGGATTATCATTTGATTTGTTTGAACCAAGACATCTTCAACTATACCGATTGATTTTATTACTTTCCGATTGGATAGAAAAATGGGTATTTGAAGTGGAGAAAAATCACTAATACTTAATTTTTCGAAAATGTAGTTAGGCATTATGTTAACACAAAGATCTTTATCGATTGTGACATTACTAATAAACGAATTTTGAAAGAAACATGGAACCGGTGTGATGTTAATTTCAAACGGGTCTTCTTTTATTAGTGAAGTCTGATCATTAGTTAACTTAACACTTACCGTTTCGTCAATTTTAGTGTTAGTGTTTAACTCTTTTAAAAACTTAGCATGAGTGGATACTAAACAATGGTTTTCGAAAGAAGGTGACAAGAGATTAATTTCTTCAAAATTAGACTCTTCTTGAATTTTAACGTTGTCGGACTCACCTTTTTCGTTGTTTAACTCATGTGTCGGTTTTTCACTTATTTGTTCTTCCATTTTTACACTTTCAGTTATCTCTTCTTTTTTTAATTCTTCTCTTGCGCGGGACTCCTCTTCCCTTGCGCGAGCTTCTTTTATACATCGATCGATAACTCTAATGTGTTCTAATATCCTATCGGTCACTTCGGTTATAGAAAAAGAATCGGAATTTTCTAAGCTTGAATCCGGTTGTTCGACCCTTTGTTCCTCATAATACCCATATGAAGTCGATGGTTCGCACCATTGTTCTTCATTGTAAGCATATGATGGATAAGGTTCGTAATTTTGTTCTTCATAATACTCATATGAGGTGGGTTGTTCACGCCATGGTTCCTCATAATAAGCATATGAAGGTGGTTGCTCATATCTTGGTTCCTCAAAGTTTGAGTAAGAAGGCTCATACCTTGGTTCATCAAAATATGAGTATGAGGGAGGAGGTTCATACCTTTGGTCTTCATAGGATGTGTATGAAGTTGATGGCTCGTACCTGGGCTCCTCATAGTAGGTGTATGAATTGGATGGTTGATATGAGTGATTATTTTGAATCGAGCGTGCATTACGACAATTAGTGCAATAATTACCCCTATAATCATCCTCATCATAGGTGTAGTTGTAACCTCCTGAGTATTGATCCATAAGAATTACTCAGCAGACCACAACCGAGTCTCGAGATCAGAAAACAAAAAGAAAAACGGAAACAGAGGCTGGACACGGCCCCGTGTTCAGTGAGCACGGCCCCGTGTTCAGGATCTGTATCTGGGTATTTTAATTAAATTTACTGATTTCGTTGAGCACGGGGCGTGTTCAGTGAGCACGGCCCGTGTTCAAGCTACTGTTACTGGGTGTTTTTATGAAAATGTGCAGCACGGCCCCGTGTTCAGTGAACACGGCCCCGTGTACAGGTTACTGTAAATGCAAAACTAAACTAAAATGCAGAAAAATGTGCGCGCTTTTTAAAAAATTTTGAAAAACTGATTAGGCCGTCGATTTTAAGCTTTCTTAAAATCCTTGTGTCCCCGACAACGGCGCCAAAAACTTGATGTGCGGTAAAGTGTTATATATATTAGGTGTATATTTTAAGCCCCTTTAACACTTATTTTAGCCAAGTTTTAAATTTATAAAACACGATATTTTACTAACACTAAACACACATATGGGCAAGTGCACCCATCGTGAGCGTAGTATAGCGTTGGTAAGATACCGAGGTCGTCCAAGGACACAAGAGCTTTTAGTACCGGTTTATCCTCAACGTCTAATCAAAATAAAAAGTTTAGAAAAATGTTTTAAGCTAAGAAAAATAAAAACTAACTAAAATGCTGAAAATAAAATAAAAATAAAAACAGATAGACAAGATGAATCACTTGGTTCCGACTCGTATCTAGTATAACCTTTGATTATTTCCGCACTTTTGCACATAATTAAGAGATTATCTTAGTTATTGTAGTAGGCCCCTCTTTTGAAGGTGACGTTACCCTCACCCCAGTAGTTTGAGTCAGCAAGGATACAATCCTAAAAGGGTGGATTATTGGAAGATAATTAATTAAGTTACTAATGCAATATTATGGTAGGCCCCGCTTTTGGCGGTGACGTTACCCTCGGCTAAGTAGTCTGAGTCAGCAGGGATACAGTCCTAAATAGCCGGGTTATAGTATTAATAGTAGTTAACTTATGAGGGGATCAAAGAGTTTGGACCCCCGCCATCCAATACCGTGAAGTATTGAAGGAGGTCCTACTAAATTTGACCCAGGTCCATTGCAGGACCTCTAAACGCTTAACAATGGCAAGACCTTTACCAAACCGTTCCCTTAACCCCCGACCAGGTAGCCAACATACCTCGATATAGACCGTGGAGATATGAATGGTGAAAATCCTTTATTTTATATAGACAGTAAAATAATGCCAAGACACCACGGACAAACGATAAGGAAAGATCAACTTCAACATAAGTAACTAGTTATTAAAGTCATTAATACAAAACCAAATAAAAAGTGCAAAAGATTAGAAATAAAAAGTATTATACTAGACACTTTGTCTTCACCAAGTGATGTAAGAGACTTTGGCAAACATGGCCTTGATTGTCAAGAACTCTTACGATCAATCTTGGATCCCGAGACGACTCACACACTCTATGATGGACAATGGATGATGGTGGTGGATGATGGTGTTGTGATGGTGGTGGGTGGTGGATGAAGTGTGAGAGAGGTGGTGTGCCAAGGGATGAGTTGAAATGAAACCAAGCACTCCTATTTATAGGCTGAACAGAGGGCTGGGCACGGCCCCGTGTCCGCTGGGCACGGCCCCGTGCCTGTCTGACACTCTCTCTCCTCATTAATTGTAATTCGCAATTACAATTAATGCGCCTGCTGTACTTTCGACACGCCCCCGTGTTCGCTGGACACGGCCCGTGGTGGGCAATGGAAGCTTCTATAGGTTTGTCTTTTCTGCTGTTTCTTGGGCACGGCCCCGTGCTGGCTGAGCATGGGGCGTGTTCAGTCTTCTGCCTTCTCTATTTTGCTTGGGAAGATGCCGTTGAGGGGTCGGGCAATCCACTTATGTTCCTTTTCTTGTATTTATGTTGGATTTAGCTGTCTTTTTGCTTCTTTTGTGTTTTTGAGCTCATTTAATCCTGAAAATACAAAAGGAAGACAAAAACACTCTTTTTCCAATATTAGTACTTAAAAAGGGTTAGTTTTATGCCTCATTTGATGTAATTTATATGTTGCATTTTACACACATCACCTTACACAAAACTCTATTGGAACCGCTAATCACCCCAAATTTTTTCGAAAATTTTCATTTTTTTACTTGCCTAGGTTTAACTTGGGAATTTCAAAATTCTAAAAAGGTTATATTTTTTACAAATTTACAACCGATAGCGTCGTGATAAAAAGAACCAACATAAGAAAATTATGAAAAAGCATGACAAGCTTAGTTAAAATTTGATTATATATACTAGATCACATAAAAACCCATTCCCACAAAAGTGAGTTTTGAGCCTTTATTGAGCATACAAATATAAATCTTTAAATTAAATGCTCATTTTTTGTTTCTTGTGTGAATAGCCGCTTGGTTCTTACAACTCTAGAACTTGCCACGACGATACATTCTCGGTCCTTACCAACTTAAACCCGAGTAAGTAAATGATGGAGGCATTAGGACTAAGCCTTTTTATTTCTACACCATTATTTTTTTACCACCTACCCAAAATCTCCCTAGTTAACCCCTTTGAGCCTAAACCTTTTCATTTCTTAACCCAAACCAAACACCCTTTTACCCACCAATTTTTTTTAACCCCTTGTTTTAGTAACAAGCTCGGTTTTTCGTATGGCTTTGAAAAAATATATATATATATATATATGTATATATATATATATTTTTTATGATGAAGCAAAAGAAATAAACAAACAAGTTCATCAAAAATAACTTTGTTTGAATAATAGCTTCATAAAAAAAAAGTCTTTCGAAAACCGACGCTTTTTACGTTTTTTCGACATTTTCTACTAACCACTAACCCAACCACCTACCTTTAACCCAAGCCTAACCCTTCACCCAAAAGTCCTCTTGATATTTACAAAGGTATATAGTTAAAAATGAGGAGGATTGATTGCTTGGCAAGCCTATGGTAGGAGAAAGTTCCATGCCGCTCTCGAGTGATTCACTAAAATACATCTTCGGCCGAGTGTTGAGTGATCCCCCGTGAGGTATGTGAACTTGTATATAAATAGAATTTTAAAGAGGCATGTTATGCCCTAATAAGTAATTTATCTTATGAAAAGTTTTAAATAAATCATGACGAATATGATTGTAAATAAATAAAAATAAAACTTAATAAAGAATCTTGGAAATCCCGACACTCTAAGACAAGCCCAATGTAACACCTCGAAAATTCGTGTTCAATAGGATAACGACACGTGTCATGTAAGACAAAAGTGATATAAACCCGGATCTAGTTAAAGATGTATGGCAGGATTTAAAAGTGTCGTCATGTTAAGTTATACCTCTGAACGACCTCGTTATGAATCCCAAGACCCTAACATATATTACAAACATCTGATTTACATTCAATCCGGTAATTACTAGTAATAATTGATACATATTTGCAAGAGTGGGATCCTAGGAGGATATGCACAATAAACCTTCGTTTATGGTTTTCCTTTAAAGTCCAAGAAAACATTTCAAAATGGTAGGGTACATAACTGTTCAAGACCCAAACAAGAGGCCCCATACTGATAATTGAGGCTAAAATTCGAAATACACTAGTTACCCGTTCGACACTTGAAAGGTCAAGAGAATTATGCTTCTGATAAAGGTCTTACGGACCGTAAGACACCCCCTTACGGTCCGTAAGGGGTGCCCAGCAACAGAAATTCGGACAGTTGGCTGTTATGAGCTTGTAACCGACTTAGTTAGATATTTTTCACTTCTTGTATGACCCCTACATGCTTTTAGACCCTAGGAGCACTTGTTATTGATCTGGATCACCCCATAGACTTAGTTGTCATCATCATAATGGATCAAGAACACTATAAAAGGCCCTCATGTTGCAACCATTTGATCACACCTTCCATCTGCATTCTTGAAGACTTCTGGAGCTCCAAAGCAGACCCAAGTCATCCCTAGTCATGCTTAGGACTTTGGTAAGTACCCTTGACCTTCCTTAATTGAGTTTTTACTTAGTTTTAGCTTAAAAGTCAAACCGTCGTAATTACCGTTTGACTTAGCGATTAATCATTAATGGTCCAGTGATTAGTTGAATTGAAGGTAGTTATAAGTTGGTAATTATGTGGGCATTAATCCCTTAAAAGGGAACCCGCTGATTCCCATTCTAAATAGACCATTTGTCGGGTCAAAGTTGATAAGAAAAAGTCAACAGAATGCTAATTTTCGAATTAACGCATAATTAGCAATGTAGAAGGCATGTAACCTATTTTATCACTCATATAACTTGGTAATAAGTATAAGAACTAGTCTAAGCTTGTTTGATCCGATAATTTTCTGTTTAGACCCGGTTTAGAACCGAAAGTCGCAAAACTTTGACTTTTGCTTTGACTTCAGTTCTGACCCATTTTAGCATGTTTTAGAAATGCCTTAGAGCTTTAATTGGACCAGGTTACATGCTAGTATAACCCTCTGTGATTATACACCTTGGTTCATTAGTTATCCGATTAATATGCATGATTCCGTTAATTGCTTATATGTTGACTATTATGCCCTTTTCACCATAAAACGTGATTTTTAAAAATGTAAAAGAGTAGAAACCTTAGTTACTGGTTTATAAACTTGTACCCAAAATTTGACATCAGTTTGAGGTGTAGATTGAGAGTTATGCTCACTAGCGTAATTAGAAAGCTTTTTAGCGAGTAAACGGCATAATTAGCATATGGCCTATTTAAACCCACTTTTTGATATCAAACTTTTTTCCCACTGATGTAATATATAGTATTTTGGAATTTTTGAAGATTTTTAATTAATTTTAGGCTGAGCATAACTTAGAGTTATAAGCTTGATCCGGTAATTGTCGGTTTTGCCCTTTTAGGCTATAAAATGAGTTTTACATATCTTTTTTACCCCAAACCTTTTGCTACTGATTTTATATAATAAATACATTATTTTAAACCTTCTGGAATAATAAAAATATCAGCTTCCTATATAGAACCCGGAAATGGCTCCTAATCGCCTTTTTAAGCGTTTTTAACGCATAGTATGTACTAAAACTATTTTAAACATATAAGGGTTGATACCTACTGATATTTTAGGTAAATTATAATATTTTAACAGTAAGCAAAAGTTGTTTAACTCAGATTTCAGTGTTGAGCTTTTTGGCCTAAGTGAAATTACCAAAATGCCCTTTTGAAGCATAGTATGGTTATAATTAATAAGTTTCACCTATAGGCTATACCCTACTGTTATAACTTAGTAAATTAAGTATTTTTTTCTAATTATATCAGACCTGTAACTCAGATTATTGTTCCAACTCTTTTATAACCTTGCAAATGACCAAAATACCCCTACGGGGCATACTTTGTGTTTAAATTCGTTTCGGGCATAATAAAAGATATCTTACTGATGTCACAACATATTTGAGGCATATTAACTTAGGAAACCTGTATATGGCTCTTATGGTTACCCGTTACGCATTCTTCGCGTTCGGTTCGGTTTATGTAACTAGTTTACGTAAATTAGCCGAAACGGGTCAAACCTTATCATTTTTATCTCAAAATCCAGAATGTGTTTAGATTACCCATATAATACAAGTCTTCAAACTTGTCGGGTCTAAATCACATTCTATTCCGGTCTTCGCTTAATCGCGCGTTTGAACCGTATCTTCCTTTAAAACTAACCAGTCTAAGCTTAAGCTTAACTAAAGACCGTTAGGATTCTAATAGGTTATTATAAACCTTTGTTCCAGAATAGGAGACCCGGTAAAAGCTACCCGCATTTGCTAATTGTGAATTATACTTGCAAAGGTAAATACTTTTAACTTATTTTCCCTTATACGGGCTTGGGGTACGGTATATAAAATACCGCTTGGTCGGGCATTCGACCTTAATCGTTTGGTGGTTAAGTATTATCGAGATGACCCATTTAAAAAAATTGTTTTGTTTGCTTAACGCCATTGGGAGGTTAATGACCATGTCCCGGATATCCTTGGCATCATTTTACGAAATGGCCACGACCTAAGCGCGGGGTGTAGGCGTACACCCGTCAGTGCCAAAATAAATAATGTGGTGTGTCTATTGATCTTTAACCCGGCACGAACCGGGCTACTGAACGCATAAGGAACATGTAATTCTTTTACAAGATTATATTTAAATAATTATCCCAAGTTATAAAAAGTTTTGTGCCACGTGCATTCAAATCAATTTTAACCATTTTCAAAATGAGTCGGTTAATTCTATTTACCAGTGTAAACTGACGTATTTTCCCAAAAAGGTTAAGTGCAGGTACTACGCGAACTAGGCTGGCTTTCTCCTAGCGTCCACAATAAGTCTCGCAAGCTTGGACGTCAAAACTGTTGAACAATGTTTCCTATTTATTTTTGATCCACCTGTGGATTATTTTCAACTGTTGTGATACTTGATATTACGATTATATTCGGTTGAAATATATCTATCTTTTGCTTCCGCTGTGCATTTAAATATTGTGTTGTTTGACTATTATGTTACCAACCACGTCACGATACTCCCCCACCGGGCCCACCGGTAATACGTGGAAATATCGGGGTGTGACAGGTTGGTATCAGAGCCAACATTGAGTGAATTAAACACTAGCTTTTTGTGTTTAATCTCAATGACACAATTGCACATTCCTAAATTTTTGAGTCTAGACAAAGAACATAGGAATATTCCAAATTTGTATTTGTTTTATCTTAACTTTGTCCTTTATATTCCTTGTTGTATCTTTTAATTGTGTTGGCAGGATTAAAAATGCCGCCAAGATTTAGACGAGGAGGAAGAGGAAAGGGGCCAATCAGCGCTCCCAACGATCACGAAGCCGGGCCTTCGCACAAGCGAACTCCTTCTAATACTATGAGTGCTGAACCGCAAGGAGCCTGGAGGACCTACACGGAGCCCGCCAGACGGTCTGTCTCGCACAGCTCGACACCTCCCTATCGCCAATCCTTTGGGCCACATTCGGAAAATGAGCCCGAAGACTCCCGACATTCCTTCCTACCGTTGCAGCGATCTGCTTCGCACCGTTCCTTCGGCGACCCTACTCCTGTCTTTCAGGGCCGGTTCAACCCGGCAAATTATATTCAAGAACCAGTGGGTTTTAACCCATTGGGACCGGAGGACCACTTCTCGGAAGACAATGCAATGGACATGGACGAGGACACGGATCCCGTCGAGCCTGCAACCGGGACACCCAACCATCCCATCGAGATTTCGGATGGGTCATCCTTTCATGGGTCACCTTACCGTGGCCCAGACAGTTATCAAGCGAGGTTTAACCAGCACGAATGGTACTTCACACCTTCACACCTTCTCACCATTCGTCACCTCACCAGCAGCAGCAGGATCCCTCTGGGGATTCACGTTTCGTGGCAGTCACGCCACCACCTCCACCACCGCCAGTTCATCTAGCACCTCCAGAACCACCAAGGCGTCGGAGAACAGGCGCAAGAATATCCGCGCGAGGAGGGGATTTCCATTTTAGCACCCCCTCGACACTCCAGTGGCAGTCATTACCCGCCACTGCATGAGGACCCACAACTGGGTGGGCCCTCAAACCCAGTTCCAGAGGTGAACTCAGCACCAGTTTCACCACAGCCACCACCGATGGGTTTTGATAACCCGATTCCTGCATACGCCGGTTCAATGGCGTACAACCCGTTTGAGCAGCCGGCTCACACCAACTATAATTACGCTGAAGCCGACCCATACTTGGTAGCGGCCAATTACAACGCCCTTCACCCGGAAGGACCGTATGGAGCTCCTTGGGGAGTGGGGTACCCAACTCATGGGTACCAAATACCTGCTAGACCTCTGATTCGGCAACAATCGCAGCCGCCACGGTTTTCCCCGCCAGAACGGGAAGAAATTCTTCAAAGATTGGACCAAGTCGAGCGAGATTTTCACAGAGATCGCAGGGAACGACAAGGCTTCCTCAAGGGCTTAGCAGGCTTGCTAAAGGGGAAGAAAAAGAGGGATCATTATATCCCTACATGTATTGTTGTATTACCTATTTCAATCAAGTCCCCGCGTGGACATTTATCTGTCTTTTTAGTCCCTACGTGGACTTGTCTTTTTAGTCCCTGCGTGGACATCTATTCGAGTATTTGGTCCCTGCGTGGACTTGAAATTTCAGTTAAACCCCTGCGTGGGTAATTTGTCTATTAAGAGTCTCGTTTAGGGGCAAAGTGTACTCTCTTAAATGTTAATGGAATGTTAAGTTTATAAATTTCATTTTGGTCATTATATGCATAAAAATATTATACATGAAATAAATAAATCAAAATCATTCCTTTTAAAATAATCTGCCTATTATATATTAAATAAGAATCTCAAAGGTATAGCCTAGCCTGCATGTCAATATGAGACCTGGCCAAGATGGTAAGACCTGTTTAAAAGATTCAAATCCCTGTTAACATCTGAAAATATGTTAACGCTCCTGGCAGACGTGATTCGTTAAAAATCACACACGTCATTCTTATATAAGGATTCTTCAAAGGATCCTTATCCTAACCTGATGATATATAAATCATAGGTTTAACTCATCAATTAATATGACCATATATTATACATCCATAGGTGATGTAGTGCCCACGGGCCATACTCATTGTCAAATAAGACAAAAGACAGTAGTAGTCTACGACTCCCTGTCAGAGAAAGGTAATGAACTATGTTCAAGCCTTAAATGCCTTGATTATCTGAAATCATGGCTTATGATTTAAAAATGTCCTTGTGACTTGGCCTTTTGTGCTACTAATAAAACTGTTATTGTTTTATAATTAGGATAAATTATAATAAAAATCCTAAATAGATATGATTAACAAATTAACCAAATATGGCCTGTGTTACCATGGTTAATGAATTGCCATAAAAGACAATTCCATAATAAACTCCCAAATAAATTATTGTCAATCTTTTATGTAACAGTTCAAACTGCAATGGCTGACTCGGATGAAATTAATAGTCACCCAAGGGAGAATCAGGATAATGCCCGAATTAATATAACGGGTGCTGAACTACAAGCGTTAATAGACAACGCTGTTACAAAGGCCATAGAGCGGCAGTATGATGAATATAGCGGGACTCGAAGTAGGACCCTATCTACACCGCATTCAAAGCCTAAGACTCATTCTGAGGCACACAGCAAGCCGCCCTCCAAAAAGGAAGAGCCAAAGAAAGATGATGATCGACACTCCTCAAACCAAAACAGTGTTCCATCTCAGAGGATCGTGCTGAACCAAGGACCCCGTGATAAGGGTTGCTCCTACAAATATTTTGTTTCATGTAAACCTAGAGATTTCACTGGGGAAAAAGGAGCAATAGACTGCATGACGTGGTTGGATGAGATGGACACCGTGGTTGATATCAGCGGGTGCGCTGAGAAGGATGTGGTAAAGTTTGTGTCTCAATCGTTCAAAGGTGAGGCCTTAGCCTGGTAGAGATCGTTGATTCAAGCTACAGGGAAGATTCCACTGTACAATATGACATGGGAACAATATGTTACCCTCATCAGGGAGAACTACTGCCCTCAGCATGAGGTCGAAAAGATTGAGTCGGATTTTCTGTCGTTGGTAATGAAAAATCTGGATTGCCAAGCTTACCTTACGAGCTTCAACACAATGTCAAGATTGGTTCCGTATCTGGTGACCCCGGAACCCAAAAGAATAGCTCGTTTCATTGGGGGTTTAGCCCCAGAAATAAAGGCAAGCGTGAAGGCCTCTCGGCCAACTACTTTCAGATCTGTAACTGATATATCTTTGTCCCTCACACTGGACGCGGTCAGACAGAGATCGCTGAGGAACACGGATGCCGAGAAAAGGAAACGTGAAGATGACAATTCACGAAGGTCAAACAAGAATCACCGAGGAAACAATGACCACAAGAAAGGGTCTGAATCTAAGAAGGATGGGCATCAATCTGGAGATAAGCCCAAGTGTAAGATCTGCAAGAAACAGCACTTCGGCAAGTGCAGATATGAATCGAACTCGCAGACTTAGTCAAGAACTTTTTCATTTGGTATATGCAAGTCCAAGGAACACAAGACCTTGAATTGCAAAAAGTTGAAGGACGCAACGTGCTACAGTTGCAACGAAAAAGGGCACATTAAGACAAATTGCCCAAAATATGCAAAGAAAGCTGATGAAGGAAAGAAGACCAATGCTAGGGTCTTCAGGATGGATGCAAAGGAAGCTGTGCAGGACGACAATGTGATCACAGGTACCTTCCTTATAAATGATGTCTATGCAAGAGTACTTTTTGATTCAGACGCTGATAAGTCCTTCGTAGATAATAAGTTTTGTGAATTGTTGAAATTACCTGTTAAAACCTTAAGTGTGAAGTATGAGGTGGAGTTAGCAGATGGCACCATAGAGACCGTCTCAACTGTGTTAGATGGATGTGTTATATCCATTAAGAACCACTATTTTCTTTTGTCACTACTTCCCTTTAAGTTAGCCGGTTTTGACATAGTTTTGGGTATGGACTGGTTATCTCATAACCTGGCCCAGATTGTCTGCAATAAGAAGCAGGTGGTGATCAAGGCTCCGTCTGGTGAACCACTTACCATTCAGGGAGATACCCAGTATGGACTTCCTGAGCAAGTGACTATGCTCAAGGCCTCTAAGTGTTTGAAGAAGGGTTGTGTCATCTACATGGCACAAGTGACTATTAACGAGCCGAAGCCTAAGATTGAAGACATCCCCGTCATTTCTGAATATCCCGATGTTTTCCCTGAAGAACTACCTGGTTTACCACCAGATAGACAAGTAGAATTTAGAATTGACATCATCCCTGGAGCAGCACCTGTTGCTAGAGCACCCTATAGGTTGGCACCAACAGAGATGAAGGAATTGAGAACACAACTAGATGAATTGCTAGCCAAAGGTTTCATTAGACCTAGCTCGTCTCCTTGGGGACCACCAATCTTATTTGTCAAGAAGAAGGATGGATCGATGCGTCTGTGCATCGATTACCGCGAGCTTAATAAGGTCACTATCAAGAATAGGTATCCATTGCCCAGAATCGACGATCTGTTCGATCAACTTCAAGGGGCAAGTTACTTCTCCAAGATCGATTTGAGGTCAGGCTATCATCACTTGAAGGTTAAAGATGAAGATGTACACAAGACTGCATTTAGGACTCGTTATGGTCATTACAAGTTCCTAGTTATGCCTTTTGGGCTCACTAATGCACCAGCGGCATTCATGGATCTCATGAACCATGTCTGCAAACCCTACTTGGACAAATTTGTTATCGTCTTCATTGACGACATTCTGATTTATTCAAAGAATCAGGCCGACCATGAGAAGCATCTTCGATGTATTCTTTCACTGCTTCATCAAGAAAAGCTCTATGCCAAATTCTCTAAATGTGAATTTTGGCTTCGTGAAGTCTAATTTCTTGGACATGTGGTTAGCGAACGCGGAATCCAAGTAGATCCCGCTAAGGTTGAAGCTGTCATGAATTGGCAAGAGCCAAAGACGCCCACAGAAATTCGCAGTTTCTTGGGATTGGCAGGATACTACAGGCGCTTCATTGAAAATTTTTCAAGGATTGCTGCACCCCTAACTTCTTTGACTAGGAAGAAAATAAAGTTCGATTGGGGCCCTAAGCAGCAAGAATCCTTTGATATCCTTAAGCAGAAGCTGAGCAATGCTCCTGTGTTGACATTGCCTGATGGAATAGAAGAGTTTGTGGTATATTGTGATGCATCACACACCGGAATGGGATGTGTGCTTATGCAGAAAGGCAAAGTTATTGCCTATGCATCACGTCAGTTAAAGGTGCATGAAAAGAATTACACCACCCATGACTTGGAGTTGGGTGCCATTGTATTTGCACTAAAATTGTGGAGACACTACTTGTATGGAATCAAGTGTGTGATCTATTCTGATCACAAGAGCCTGCAATATCTGTTCAATCAGAAGGACTTGAACATGAGACAGCGACGTTGGATGGAAACTTTGAATGATTATGATTGTGAAATAAGATACCATCCGGGCAAGGCGAATGTAGTCGCCGATGCCTTGAGTCTAAAGGAAAGGGTGAAGCCAATTAGAATCAATGCCAAGAGCATTGAGATAAAGAACAGTTTGAATGAAAGGTTGTTAGCTGCACAGAAGGAAGCTGTGTTGGAAGCTAACTATCCTAATGAAAAGCTAGGAGTAACTGAAGAACAGTTATCTCAGGGCAAGGACGGAATTCTGAGATTAAATGGACGAATATGGGTTCCGATTTATGGGGGACTTCGAGATGTTATCCTCCAGGAAGCCCACAGTTCTAAATACTCCGTTCATCCTGGAGCTGATAAGATGTACCAGGATCTAAAGGCAAACTATTGGTGGATAGGCTTGAAGAAGTCTGTAGCTGCCTATGTAGCTAAATGCTTGACGTGTGCGCAAGTCAAAGCAGAACATCAAAAGCCGTCAGGTTTGCTACAACAGCCGGAACTTCCCTCGTGGAAGTGGGAAATGGTGACGATGGATTCCATCACCAAGTTTCCAAAGACAAGGAAAGGAAACGATACTATATGGGTAATAGTGGATAGACTGACTAAGTCAGCACATTTCCTACCCATCAAGGAGACCTATAGCTCCGACATGTTAGCCCAATTGTACGTGGATAAGATTGTATCTCTACATGGCGTACCAGTAGCTATTATCTCTGACAGAGATACTAGATACACGTCACATTTTTGGAAAAGTTTCCAACAATCTTTGGGCACGCGCTTAAATTTTAGTACAGCTTACCATCCTCAGACGGACGGCCAGAGTGAGCGTACAATTCAAACTTTGGAAGACATGCTTCGTGCATGTGTGATCGACTTAGGTGGTAGTTGGGATAACCACCTACCATTAATCGAGTTCTCGTATAACAATAGCTACCATACCAGCATTAAGGCTACGCCTTTCGAGGCCTTATACGGTAGAAAGTGCAGAACTCCCGTTTGTTGGGCGGAGGTTGGAGAAGTCCAACTGACAGGACCTGAAATAGTCTTTGAAACGACGGACAAGATTGTCCAGATTCGTGACCGCTTGAAAGCTGCCCGAGATAGGCAGAAAAGCTACGCAGATTTAAACCGTAAACCTTTTAACTTCGAGGTAGGTGACAAAGTGTTGCTTAAAGTATCACCCTAGAAGGGAGTGATGCGATTTGGTAAGAAAGGCAAGTTAAGCCCAAGGTACATTGGACCATTCGAAGTCATCGAACGTGTCGGATCAGTTGCCTATAAGTTAAACTTACCTGAAGAGCTCAGTGGTATTCACAATGTATTCCACATCTGCAATTTGAATAAGTGTTTCGCCGATGAATCACTGGTCATACCACATACAGATGTACACATAGAAGAGAGCTTGAAGTTTGTCGAAAAACCTGTGTCGATCGAGGATCGACAGGTTAAGAAGCTTCGAAGGAAGCATGTACCTATTGTAAAGGTAAAATGGGATGCCTGTAGAGGTCCCGAGTACACATGGGAGGTTGAGTCCACAATGAAAGAAAAGTACCCTCATTTATTTCAGTAAATCTCGAGGTCGAGATTTCTTTTAAGGGGGTGAGGATGTAACACCTCGAAAATTCGTGTTCAATAGGATAACAACACGTGTCATGTAAGACAAAAGTGATATAAACCCGGATCTAGTTAAAGATGTATGGCAGGATTTAAAAGTGTCGTCATGTTAAGTTATACCTCTGAACGACCTCGTTATGAATCCCAAGACCCTAACATATATTACAAACATCTGATTTACATTCAATCCGGTAATTACTAGTAATAATTGATACATATTTGCAAGAGTGGGATCCTAGGAGGATATGCACAATAAACCTTCGTTTATGGTTTTCCTTTAAAGTCCAAGAAAACATTTCAAAATGGTAGGGTACATAACTGTTCAAGACCCAAACAAGAGGCCCCATACTGATAATTGAGGCTAAAATTCGAAATACACTAGTTACCCGTTCGACACTTGAAAGGTCAAGAGAATTATGCTTCTGATAAAGGTCTTACGGACCGTAAGACACCCCCTTACGGTCCGTAAGGGGTGCCCAGCAACAGAAATTCGGACAGTTGGCTGTTATGAGCTTGTAACCGACTTAGTTAGATATTTTTCACTTCTTGTATGACCCCTACATGCTTTTAGACCCTAGGAGCACTTGTTATTGATCTGGATCACCCCATAGACTTAGTTGTCATCATCATAATGGATCAAGAACACTATAAAAGGCCCTCATGTTGCAACCATTTGATCACACCTTCCATCTGCATTCTTGAAGACTTCTGGAGCTCCAAAGCAGACCCAAGTCATCCCTAGTCATGCTTAGGACTTTGGTAAGTACCCTTGACCTTCCTTAATTGAGTTTTTACTTAGTTTTAGCTTAAAAGTCAAACCGTCGTAATTACCGTTTGACTTAGCGATTAATCATTAATGGTCCAGTGATTAGTTGAATTGAAGGTAGTTATAAGTTGGTAATTATGTGGGCATTAATCCCTTAAAAGGGAACCCGCTGATTCCCATTCTAAATAGACCATTTGTCGGGTCAAAGTTGATAAGAAAAAGTCAACAGAATGCTAATTTTCGAATTAACGCATAATTAGCAATGTAGAAGGCATGTAACCTATTTTATCACTCATATAACTTGGTAATAAGTATAAGAACTAGTCTAAGCTTGTTTGATCCGATAATTTTCTGTTTAGACCCGGTTTAGAACCGAAAGTCGCAAAACTTTGACTTTTGCTTTGACTTCAGTTCTGACCCATTTTAGCATGTTTTAGAAATGCCTTAGAGCTTTAATTGGACCAGGTTACATGCTAGTATAACCCTCTGTGATTATACACCTTGGTTCATTAGTTATCCGATTAATATGCATGATTCCGTTAATTGCTTATATGTTGACTATTATGCCCTTTTCACCATAAAACGTGATTTTTAAAAATGTAAAAGAGTAGAAACCTTAGTTACTGGTTTATAAACTTGTACCCAAAATTTGACATCAGTTTGAGGTGTAGATTGAGAGTTATGCTCACTAGCGTAATTAGAAAGCTTTTTAGCGAGTAAACGGCATAATTAGCATATGGCCTATTTAAACCCACTTTTTGATATCAAACTTTTTTTCCACTGATGTAATATAATATTTTGGAATTTTTGAAGATTTTTAATTAATTTTAGGTTGAGCATAACTTAGAGTTATAAGCTTGATCCGGTAATTGTCGGTTTTGCCCTTTTAGGCTATAAAATGAGTTTTACATATCTTTTTTACCCCAAACCTTTTGCTACTGATTTTATATAATAAATACATTATTTTAAACCTTCTGGAATAATAAAAATATCAGCTTCCTATATAGAACCCGGAAATGGCTCCTAATCGCCTTTTTAAGCGTTTTTAACGCATAGTATGTACTAAAACTATTTTAAACATATAAGGGTTGATACCTACTGATATTTTAGGTAAATTATAATATTTTAACAGTAAGCAAAAGTTGTTTAACTCAGATTTCAGTGTTGAGCTTTTTGGCCTAAGTGAAATTACCAAAATGCCCTTTTGAAGCATAGTATGGTTATAATTAATAAGTTTCACCTATAGGCTATACCCTACTGTTATAACTTAGTAAATTAAGTATTTTTTTCTAATTATATCAGACCTGTAACTCAGATTATTGTTCCAACTCTTTTATAACCTTGCAAATGACCAAAATACCCCTACGGGGCATACTTTGTGTTTAAATTCGTTTCGGGCATAATAAAAGATATCTTACTGATGTCACAACATATTTGAGGCATATTAACTTAGGAAACCTGTATATGGCTCTTATGGTTACCCGTTACGCATTCTTCGCGTTCGGTTCGGTTTATGTAACTAGTTTACGTAAATTAGCCGAAACGGGTCAAACCTTATCATTTTTATCTCAAAATCCAGAATGTGTTTAGATTACCCATATAATACAAGTCTTCAAACTTGTCGGGTCTAAATCACATTCTATTCCGGTCTTCGCTTAATCGCGCGTTTGAACCGTATCTTCCTTTAAAACTAACCAGTCTAAGCTTAAGCTTAACTAAAGACCGTTAGGATTCTAATAGGTTATTATAAACCTTTGTTCCAGAATAGGAGACCCGGTAAAAGCTACCCGCATTTGCTAATTGTGAATTATACTTGCAAAGGTAAATACTTTTAACTTATTTTCCCTTATACGGGCTTGGGGTACGGTATATAAAATACCGCTTGGTCAGGCATTCGACCTTAATCGTTTGGTGGTTAAGTATTATCGAGATGACCCGTTTAAAAAAATTGTTTTGTTTGCTTAACGCCTTTGGGAGGTTAATGACCATGTCCCGGATATCCTTGGCATCATTTTACGAAATGGCCACGACCTAAGCGCGGGGTGTAGGCGTACACCCGTCAGTGCCAAAATAAATAATGTGGTGTGTCTATTGATCTTTAACCCGGCACGAACCGGGCTACTGAACGCATAAGGAACATGTAATTCTTTTACAAGATTATATTTAAATAATTATCCCAAGTTATAAAAAGTTTTGTGCCACGTGCATTCAAATCAATTTTAACCATTTTCAAAATGAGTCGGTTAATTGTATTTACCAGTGTAAACTGACGTATTTTCCCAAAAAGGTTAAGTGCAGGTACTACGCGAACTAGGCTGGCTTTCTCCTAGCGTCCACAATAAGTCTCGCAAGCTTGGACGTCAAAACTGTTGAACAATGTTTCCTATTTATTTTTGATCCACCTGTGGATTATTTTCAACTGTTGTGATACTTGATATTACGATTATATTCGGTTGAAATATATCTATCTTTTGCTTCCGCTGTGCATTTAAATATTGTGTTGTTTGACTATTATGTTACCAACCACGTCACGATACTCCCCCACCGGGCCCACCGGTAATACGTGGAAATATCGGGGTGTGACAGGTTGGTATCAGAGCCAACATTGAGTGAATTAAACACTAGCTTTTTGTGTTTAATCTCAATGACATAATTGCACATTCCTAAATTTTTGAGTCTAGACAAAGAACATAGGAATATTCCAAATTTGTATTTGTTTTATCTTAACTTTGTCCTTTATATTCCTTGTTGTATCTTTTAATTGTGTTGGCAGGATTAAAAATGCCGCCAAGATTTAGACGAGGAGGAAGAGGAAAGGGACCGGAGGACCACTTCTCTGAAGACAATGCAATGGACATGGACGAGGACACAGATCCCGTCGAGCCTGCAACCGGGACACCCAACCATCCCATCGAGATTTCGGATGGGTCATCCTTTCATGGGTCACCTTACCATGGCCCAGACAGTTATCAAGCGAGGTTTAACCAGCACGAATGGTACTTCACACCTTCACACCTTCTCACCATTCGTCACCTCACCAGCAGCAGCAGGATCCCTCTGGGGATTCACGTTTCGTGGCAGTCACGCCACCACCTCCACCACCGCCAGTTCATCTAGCACCTCCAGAACCACCAAGGCGTCGGAGAACAGGCGCAAGAATATCCGCGCGAGGAGGGGATTTCCATTTTAGCACCCCCTCGACACTCCAATGGCAGTCATTACCCGCCACTGCATGAGGACCCACAACTGGGTGGGCCCTCAAACCCAGTTCCAGAGGTGAACTCAGCACCAGTTGCACCACAGCCACCACCGATGGGTTTTGATAACCCGATTCCTGCATACGCCGGTTCAATGGCGTACAACCCGTTTGAGCAGCCGGCTCACACCAACTATAATTACGCTGAAGCCGACCCATACTTGGTAGCGGCCAATTACAACGCCCTTCACCCGGAAGGACCGTATGGAGCTCCTTGGGGAGTGGGGTACCCAACTCATGGGTACCAAATACCTGCTAGACCTCTGATTCGGCAACAATCGCAGCCGCCACGGTTTTCCCCGCCAGAACGGGAAGAAATTCTTCAAAGATTGGACCAAGTCGAGTGAGATTTTCACAGAGATCGCAGGGAACGACAAGGCTTCCTCAAGGGTTTAGCAGGCTTGCTAAAGGGGAAGAAAACGAGGGATCATTAAATCCCTACATGTATTGTTGTATTACCTATTTCAATCAAGTCCCCGCGTGGACATTTATCTGTCTTTTTAGTCCCTACGTGGACTTGTCTTTTTAGTCCCTGCGTGGACATCTATTCTTGTATTTGGTCCCTGCGTGGACTTGAAATTTCAGTTAAACCCCTGCGTGGGTAATTTGTCTATTAAGAGTCTCGTTTAGGGCAAAGTGTACTCTCTTAAATGTTAATGGAATGTTAAGTTTATAAATTTCATTTTGGTCATTATATGCATAAAAATATTATACATGAAATAAATAAATCAAAATCATTCCTTTTAAAATAATCTGCCTATTATATATTAAATAAGAATCTCAAAGGTATAGCCTAGCCCGCATGTCAATATGAGACCTGGCCAAGATGGTAAAACCTGTTTAAAAGATTCAAATCCCTGTTAACATCTGAAAATATGTTAACGCTCCTGGCAGACGTGATTCGTTAAAAATCACACACGTCATTCTTATATAAGGATTCTTCAAAGGATCCTTATCCTAATCTGATGATATATAAATCATAGGTTTAACTCATCAATTAATATGACCATATATTATACATCCATAGGTGATGTAGTGCCCACGGGCCATACTCATTGTCAAATAAGACAAAAGACAGTAGTAGTCTACGACTCCCTGTCAGAGAAAGGTAATGAACTATGTTCAAGCCTTAAATGCCTTGATTATCTGAAATCATGGCTTATGATTTAAAAATGTCCTTGTGACTTGGCCTTTTGTGCTACTAATAAAACTGTTATTGTTTTATAATTAGGATAAATTATAATAAAAATCCTAAATAGATATGATTAACAAATTAACCAAATATGGCCTGTGTTACCATGGTTAATGAATTGCCATAAAAGACAATTCCATAATAAACTCCCAAATAAATTATTGTCAATCTTTTATGTAACAGTTCAAACTGCAATGGCTGACTCGGATGAAATTAATAGTCACCCAAGGGAGAATCAGGATAATGCCCGAATTAATATAACGGGTGCTGAACTACAAGCGTTAATAGACAACGCTGTTACAAAGGCCATAGAGCGGCAGTATGATGAATATAGCGGGACTCGAAGTAGGACCCTATCTACACCGCATTCAAAGCCTAAGACTCATTCTGAGGCACACAGCAAGCCGCCCTCCAAAAAGGAAGAGCCAAAGAAAGATGATGATCGACACTCCTCAAACCAAAACAGTGTTCCATCTCAGAGGATCGTGCTGAACCAAGGACCCCGTGATAAGGGTTGCTCCTACAAATATTTTGTTTCATGTAAACCTAGAGATTTCACTGGGGAAAAAGGAGCAATAGACTGCATGACGTGGTTGGATGAGATAGACACCGTGGTTGATATCAGCGGGTGCGCTGAGAAGGATGTGGTAAAGTTTGTGTCTCAATCGTTCAAAGGTGAGGCCTTAGCCTGGTAGAGATCGTTGATTCAAGCTACAGGGAAGATTCCACTGTACAATATGACATGGGAACAATATGTTACCCTCATCAGGGAGAACTACTGCCCTCAGCATGAGGTCGAAAAGATTGAGTCGGATTTTCTGTCGTTGGTAATGAAAAATCTGGATTGCCAAGCTTACCTTACGAGCTTCAACACAATGTCAAGATTGGTTCCGTATCTGGTGACCCCGGAACCCAAAAGAATAGCTCGTTTCATTGGGGGTTTAGCCCCAGAAATAAAGGCAAGCGTGAAGGCCTCTCGGCCAACTACTTTCAGATCTGTAACTGATATATCTTTGTCCCTCACACTGGACGCGGTCAGACAGAGATCGCTGAGGAACACGGATGCCGAGAAAAGGAAACGTGAAGATGACAATTCACGAAGGTCAAACAAGAATCACCGAGGAAACAATGACCACAAGAAAGGGTCTGAATCTAAGAAGGATGGGCATCAATCTGGAGATAAGCCCAAGTGTAAGATCTGCAAGAAACAGCACTTCGGCAAGTGCAGATATGAATCGAACTCGCAGACTTAGTCAAGAACTTTTTCATTTGGTATATGCAAGTCCAAGGAACACAAGACCTTGAATTGCAAAAAGTTGAAGGACGCAACGTGCTACAGTTGCAACGAAAAAGGGCACATTAAGACAAATTGCCCAAAATATGCAAAGAAAGCTGATGAAGGAAAGAAGACCAATGCTAGGGTCTTCAGGATGGATGCAAAGGAAGCTGTGCAGGACGACAATGTGATCACAGGTACCTTCCTTATAAATGATGTCTATGCAAGAGTACTTTTTGATTCAGACGCTGATAAGTCCTTCGTAGATAATAAGTTTTGTGAATTGTTGAAATTACCTGTTAAAACCTTAAGTGTGAAGTATGAGGTGGAGTTAGCAGATGGCACCATAGAGACCGTCTCAACTGTGTTAGATGGATGTGTTATATCCATTAAGAACCACTATTTTCTTTTGTCACTACTTCCCTTTAAGTTAGCCGGTTTTGACATAGTTTTGGGTATGGACTGGTTATCTCATAACCTGGCCCAGATTGTCTGCAATAAGAAGCAGGTGGTGATCAAGGCTCCGTCTGGTGAACCACTTACCATTCAGGGAGATACCCAGTATGGACTTCCTGAGCAAGTGACTATGCTCAAGGCCTCTAAGTGTTTGAAGAAGGGTTGTGTCATCTACATGGCACAAGTGACTATTAACGAGCCGAAGCCTAAGATTGAAGACATCCCCGTCATTTCTGAATATCCCAATGTTTTCCCTGAAGAACTACCTGGTTTACCACCAGATAGACAAGTAGAATTTAGAATTGACATCATCCCTGGAGCAGCACCTGTTGCTAGAGCACCCTATAGGTTGGCACCAACAGAGATGAAGGAATTGAGAACACAACTAGATGAATTGCTAGCCAAAGGTTTCATTAGACCTAGCTCGTCTCCTTGGGGACCACCAATCTTATTTGTCAAGAAGAAGGATGGATCGATGCGTCTGTGCATCGATTACCGCGAGCTTAATAAGGTCACTATCAAGAATAGGTATCCATTGCCCAGAATCGACGATCTGTTCGATCAACTTCAAGGGGCAAGTTACTTCTCCAAGATCGATTTGAGGTCAGGCTATCATCACTTGAAGGTTAAAGATGAAGATGTACACAAGACTGCATTTAGGACTCGTTATGGTCATTACAAGTTCCTAGTTATGCCTTTTGGGCTCACTAATGCACCAGCGGCATTCATGGATCTCATGAACCATGTCTGCAAACCCTACTTGGACAAATTTGTTATCGTCTTCATTGACGACATTCTGATTTATTCAAAGAATCAGGCCGACCATGAGAAGCATCTTCGATGTATTCTTTCACTGCTTCATCAAGAAAAGCTCTATGCCAAATTCTCTAAATGTGAATTTTGGCTTCGTGAAGTCTAATTTCTTGGACATGTGGTTAGCGAACGCGGAATCCAAGTAGATCCCGCTAAGGTTGAAGCTGTCATGAATTGGCAAGAGCCAAAGACGCCCACAGAAATTCGCAGTTTCTTGGGATTGGCAGGATACTACAGGCGCTTCATTGAAAATTTTTCAAGGATTGCTGCACCCCTAACTTCTTTGACTAGGAAGAAAATAAAGTTCGATTGGGGCCCTAAGCAGCAAGAATCCTTTGATATCCTTAAGCAGAAGCTGAGCAATGCTCCTGTGTTGACATTGCCTGATGGAATAGAAGAGTTTGTGGTATATTGTGATGCATCACACACCGGAATGGGATGTGTGCTTATGCAGAAAGGCAAAGTTATTGCCTATGCATCACGTCAGTTAAAGGTGCATGAAAAGAATTACACCACCCATGACTTGGAGTTGGGTGCCATTGTATTTGCACTAAAATTGTGGAGACACTACTTGTATGGAATCAAGTGTGTGATCTATTCTGATCACAAGAGCCTGCAACATCTGTTCAATCAGAAGGACTTGAACATGAGACAGCGACGTTGGATGGAAACTTTGAATGATTATGATTGTGAAATAAGATACCATCCGGGCAAGGCGAATGTAGTCGCCGATGCCTTGAGTCTAAAGGAAAGGGTGAAGCCAATTAGAATCAATGCCAAGAGCATTGAGATAAAGAACAGTTTGAATGAAAGGTTGTTAGCTGCACAGAAGGAAACTGACAGGACCTGAAATAGTCTTTGAAACGACGGACAAGATTGTCCAGATTCGTGACCGCTTGAAAGCTGCCCGAGATAGGCAGAAAAGCTACGCAGATTTAAACCGTAAACCTTTTAACTTCGAGGTAGGTGACAAAGTGTTGCTTAAAGTATCACCCTGGAAGGGAGTGATGCGATTTGGTAAGAAAGGCAAGTTAAGCCCAAGGTACATTGGACCATTCGAAGTCATCGAACGTGTCGGATCAGTTGCCTATAAGTTAAACTTACCTGAAGAGCTCAGTGGTATTCACAATGTATTCCACATCTGCAATTTGAATAAGTGTTTCGCCGATGAATCACTGGTCATACCACATACAGATGTACACATAGAAGAGAGCTTGAAGTTTGTCGAAAAACCTGTGTCGATCGAGGATCGACAGGTTAAGAAGCTTCGAAGGAAGCATGTACCTATTGTAAAGGTAAAATGGGATGCCCGTAGAGGTCCCGAGTACACATGGGAGGTTGAGTCCACAATGAAAGAAAAGTACCCTCATTTATTTCAGTAAATCTCGAGGTCGAGATTTCTTTTAAGGGGGTGAGGATGTAACACCTCGAAAATTCGTGTTCAATAGGATAACGACACGTGTCATGTAAGACAAAAGTGATATAAACCCGGATCTAGTTAAAGATGTATGGCAGGATTTAAAAGTGTCGTCATGTTAAGTTATACCTCTGAACGGCCTCGTTATGAATCCCAAGTCCCTAACATATATTACAAACATCTGATTTACATTCAATCCGGTAATTACTAGTAATAATTGATACATATTTGCAAGAGTGGGATCCTAGGAGGATATGCACAATAAACCTTCGTTTATGGTTTTCCTTTAAAGTCCAAGAAAACATTTCAAAATGGTAGGGTACATAACTGTTCAAGACCCAAACAAGAGGCCCCATACTGATAATTGAGGCTAAAATTCGAAATACACTAGTTACCCGTTCGAAACTTGAAAGGTCAAGAGAATTATGCTTCTGATAAAGGTCTTATGGACCGTAAGACACCCCCTTACGGTCCGTAAGGGGTGCCCAGCAACAGAAATTCGGACAGTTGGCTGTTATGAGCTTGTAACCGACTTAGTTAGATATTTTTCACTTCTTGGACGACCCCTACATGCTTTTAGACCCTAGGAGCACTTGTTATTGATCTGGATCACCCCATAGACTTAGTTGTCATCATCATAATGGATCAAGAACACAATAAAAGGCCCTCATGTTGCAACCATTTGATCACACATTCCATCTGCATTCTTGAAGACTTCTTGTAACACTCATCTTGTAAATCCGACATTTTAAAGGTTTTCGTATATAAAACAAAAAATTTAACATGTAATTACTATTAATGATTCTTAGAAATTCGAGTAATTTAAAACTTTTACAAATTAAAAGTTTACAACATAATTTATATATATAAGTTCGTCATTTACAACGACATCAAAATGCCGTGCGGAAGCTTCATTCTGATGTGTTCGGTTCTTGTAAATCGCTTGATCTTCATCCGGGTACTCTTGATATTGACCTATGATCAAACCAACATAAAAGTTAGTTTTGATAACTTAAATATAAGTTTAAACATGTTCTACGCGTCAAACGACAATTAAAAATAGTTTTTTTTTTCAGTTTTTATGTCTCTCGCGTGTCGCGAGAGACTCTGACAAACTTGTCGCGTGGCGCGGGGGAAACCAATTTCCAGCGGGTTTGTTGCCGAAACCTGCATTTGCCCAGCTATAAGTTTAATCGAAATTTAACTTTAAAATGTCATAACTTTTGTTCTACTTATCCGATTCGCGTGATTCTTTTTCCTACGCGCCCGTAATTTAGTTCTCCATTTCATGGAGTTAAAATTCAGCATTCAAACTAATAAAATTCCGAGTTTCTAAGCATTCGGCTTATTATTCAAAATCAACATTTTGACCCGTTTGTATTTAAAACCACCAACTTGGTTCTAACTAATCAAAATACATGTTCCAATGTATTTAACACAAAATATCTAGCTCGGGTTTGTAATTGCTATAATTTGCGTGACTAGCGCGCAAGCTATGTGCATAAACTGTTTTGACCCATTTAGGTAATTTAAGCAATTTAGTCTAAAACTTGCTCTTTTCTTTTTGACACTACAATACTTCCATATCTAAATAACTATATATAATCCACCACAACTATTTTGTGGTGGATTTAACATAACGAACCCCTTTTCCTCAATTCTATCATTCAACTAGTCATTTTACGCAAATGACCATTTTTAGGCATTTGAACTACGAAATTTATGCCTACAACTCTTACATGTAACTAAGGGTTACATAATCACAATGCAAGTTTCTAAACGGCCTCTAGGGGTCGTTTGCCCGTTTTACCCATTAAGGGATTTTCGGTCAATTCTAGTCTCTTATTTTACGACGAAAGACTCTCACAATCATTTGACCAAAATAGCACTTTTAGCTACAACATAATAATGCGTACCTGGCCCGATCAACATATAGACCTGTTTCATTTTTATACCTTGCTTTTACTAGCCGCTAATCCAAAGCGACGCAATTATTCAATTTTTTGTTCAATCCTGAGAACATATAACTTGACAACCAAATGTTAGTCAATATTGCCAAATGGTGTTTTCATCACCATTTGGCTCGTTTGGCCCATATGACCAAACGTTTACATACATAACAAAACATGGCTTTAACTACCAATTCGCCCATCTGACCCATTTCGGATTTTACCATTAGATCCTTTTTTTTTATTAACCAAGGTTTTTCATCATTTTATATGTCCCGTATTATTTCGTGTCAGAAACATATTTTGGATATAGCATTTTATCGTATTTACGATCTATGAATAAATACATGTCTAAAAAAAAGAGTGTAAGCTTTTTACTTACATTGAATTCCGATTATGCTTTTCTTCTCGTACTTGATTCGTTTGACCACTTCTTTCCCAAGCCTCCACCTAGCTCGTTAAGCATCGAACTATTGTCAACATTTACAAGGCGGTTAGATTAGTCATTAACAATCACGGCTATTCCACCTTACTCATTTTCTATGTCGAAACTACTATTCGACTTCCTCATTAGTTAGCTTAACTTATCATAAGTTAACTATTTTCGATCACATGGTTTACACAATTAAGTCTAAATCAACATGATATTTAGAACTCTTATTGTTTCATATTTCGCATAATTTGCCATATCATTCAAATGTGCGTTTCACTCGAAATTTCAACATTTTAGCTTTCATTTAGGCATGTTCATATCACTGAAAATAGGCTGTTTTTGGTGACCTGTTTACAAGTCTTCAAAAATTATGATTTTTTTATGTGGCGTACCTCTCGGAGGGTTAGACCTTGTGTTAAAATTTCAAGATCTAACTCTTTACCAAAAATTCATAAAAATTCATTTACTATGCTGCAATCAGATTCGTCACTTCTGACTGCAGCTTACGGAAAAATTCATTAAAAATTCCTCGTTTATCCGATTGACGAAATTCCAATTGGAGATTCTTTTAATCACTTAAAACTTTCTACAGTAAGAATTTGAGATCATAACTCAATTCCTAAATTGAGTTATGACATTCGTAATGGGCTGCAAATTCTGTCAGAAAACGCAGCTTGAACCTTTGATACGGAAAAATTCATAAAACGCTCAATTTTCGTCGAAAAAATGCGATTCCAGTGAGGTTTTAAAGATATTTCCTGGAATTACATTTTAGACTCAAGAAACACACGTTTTTGTCACGTTTTTGTCACGTTTTGTCCACGTTACAGCCAATACAAGTCGGCTGTAAATTCTGATTAGAAGCTGTTTGAATTCAGCTTTCAATCAAAACATGTTTATGACATTATGGCACTATTTTTAGCCATCAAAAACCCTAAAAACATCACATTACACGAATTTAGCATCATCACACTTATCACCTTCAATGGTGATCATGAATTCACAAGATTTAGACCTAATTTCATCATATGCTTGTCTAGGGTTTACTCCTAGACACTACAATGTCCCTATTTCATCACATAACGAACATGCAACCATCTAATTCGAATTCTCTAAGTTCATCCAGAAATTTAGAAGGAAATTTTCAACAAAATTTACATACCTTATGATCCCTTTTCAGAGGAGATCACCAATCTATGCTCAGATTTTGTTTTGGAACCGATTTGTGCCTTCAATTTGTGAGATTTGTTGAGTTTAGGGTTTGAGGAAGAATTCTGGTCGCTCTCCTGCGCTTCTGATCGACCAAAACACTAATTTATGTGTTTGGTTTTTATTTAATTTGTTTTAACAAATTATAGTTTCAAGTTTTACAACTTAGGTCCCTCCACTTTAGTTTCTATAATAACTTTGGTTAATTTTAACCCTATTATAAGTTATTTCTAAACTATTAGCTAACTAGGTTAAAATCCCTAGTTAGCAAATTCTTGTTTATTTAAGAATCCTAATATTCACCTGGTTTCTTTTACCACTAAAGGTAAATTACCCGTCTTTTAGTATAAACGTGGTTTGATTACCAAACCCGTTTTCGGGGTGTTACACTTCTGGAGCTCCAAAGCAGACCCAAGTCATCCCTAGTCGTGCTTAGGACTTTGGTAAGTACCCTTGACCTTCCTTAATTGAGTTTTTACTTAGTTTTAGCTTAAAAGTCAAACCGTCGTAATTACCGTTTGACTTAGCGATTAATCATTAATGGTCCAGTGATTAGTCGAATTGAAGGTAGTTATAAGTTGGTAATTATGTGGGCATTAATCCCTTAAAAGGGCACCCGCTGATTCCCACTCTAAATAGACCATTTGTCGGGTCAAAGTTGATAAGAAAAAGTCAACAGAATGCTAATTTTCGAATTAATGCATAATTAGCAATGTAGAAGGCATGTAACCTATTTTATCACTCATATAACTTGGTAATAAGTATAAGAACTAGTCTAAGCATGTTTGATCCGACAATTTTCTGTTTAGACCCGGTTTAGAACCGAAAGTCGCAAAACTTTGACTTTTGCTTTGACTTCAGTTCTGACCCGTTTTAGCATGTTTTAGAAATGCCTTAGAGCTTTAATTGGACCAGGTTACATGCTAGTATAACCCTCTGTAATTATACACCTTGGTTCATTAGTTATCCGATTAATATGCATGATTCCGTTAATTGCTCATATGTTGACTATTATGCCCTTTTCACCATAAAACGTGATTTTTAAAAATGTAAAAGAGTAGAAACCTTAGTTACTGATTTATAAACTTGTACCCAAAATTTGACATCAGTTTGAGGTGTAGATTGAGAGTTATGCTCACTAGCGTAATTAGAAAACTTTTTAGCGATTAAACGGCATAATTAGCATATGGCCTAATTAAACCCACTTTTTGATATCAAACTTTTTACCCACTGATGTAATATAATATTTTGGAATTTTTGAAGATTTTTAATTAATTTTAGGCTGAGCATAACTTAGAGTTATAAGCTTGATCCGGTAATTGTCGGTTTTGCCCTTTTAGGCTATAAAATGAGTTTTACATATCTTTTTGACCCCAAACCTTTTTCTACTGATTTTATATAGTAAATACATTATTTTAAACCTTCTGGAATAATAAAAATATCAGCTTCCTATATAGAACCTGGAAATGGCTCCTAATCGCCTTTTTAAGCGTTTTTAACGCATAGTATGTACTAAAACTATTTTAAACATATAAGGGTTGATACCTACTGATATTTTAGGTAAATTATAATATTTTAACAGTAAGCAAAAGTTGTTTAACTCAGATTTCAGTTTTGAGCTTTTTGGCCTAAGTGAAATTACCAAAATGCCCTTTTGAAGCATAGTATGGTTATAATTAATAAGTTTCACCTATAGGCTATACCCTACTGTTATAACTTAGTAAATTAAGTATTTTTTTCTAATTATATCAGACCTGTAACTCAGATTATTGTTCCAACTCTTTTATAACCTTGCAAATGACCAAAATACCCCTACGGGGCATACTTTGTGTTTAAATTCGTTTCGGGCATAATAAAAGATATATTACTGATGTCACAACATATTTGAGGCATATTAACTTAGGAAACCTGTATATGGCTCTTATGGTTACCCGTTACGCATTCTTCGCGTTCGGTTCGGTTTACGTAACTAGTTTACGTAAATTAGCCGAAACGGGTCAAACCTTATCATTTTTATCTCAAAATCCAGAATGTGTTTAGATTACCCATATAAGACAAGTCTTCAAACTTGTCGGGTCTAAATCACATTCTATTCCGGTCTTCGCTTAATCGCGCGTTTGAACCGTATCTTCCTTTAAAACTAACCGGTCTAAGCTTAAGCTTAACTAAAGACCGTTAGGATTCTAATAGGTTATTATAAACCTTTGTTCCAGAATAGGAGACCCGGTAAAAGCTACCCGCATTTGCTAATTGTGAATTATACTTGCAAAGGTAAATACTTTTAACTTATTTTCCCTTATACGGGCTTGGGGTACGGTATATAAAATACCGCTTGGTCGGGCATTCGACCTTAATCGTTTGGTGGTTAAGTATTATCGAGATGACCCTTTTAAAAAAATTGTTTTGTTTGCTTAACGCCTTTGGGAGGTTAATGACCATGTCCCGGATATCCTTGGCATCATTTTACGAAATGGCCATGACCTAAGCGCGGGGTCTAGGCATACACCCGTCAGTGCCAAAATAAATAATGTTGTGTGTCTATTGATCTTTAACCCGGCACGAACCGGGCTACTGAACGCATAAGGAACATGTAATTCTTTTACAAGAATATATTTAAATAATTATCTTATGTTATAAAAAGTTTTGTGCCACGTGCATTCAAATCAATTTTAACCATTTTCAAAATGAGTCGGTTAATTGTATTTACCAGTGTAAACTGACGTATTTTCCCAAAAAGGTTAAGTGCAGGTACTACGCGAACTAGGCTGGCTTTCTCCTAGCGTCCACAATAAGTCTCGCAAGCTTGGACGTCAAAACTGTTGAACAGTGTTTCCTATTTATTTTTTATCCACCTGTGGATTATTTTCAACTGTTGTGATACTTGATATTACGATTATATTCGGTTGAAATATATCTATCTTTTGCTTCCGTTGTGCATTTAAATATTGTGTTGTTTGACTATTATGTTACCAACCACGTCACGATACTCCCCCATCGGGCCCACCGGTAATATGTGGAAATATCGGGGTGTGACAATGGCCACGACCTAAGCGCGGGGTGTAGGCGTACACCCGTCAGTGCCAAAATAAATAATGTGGTGTGTCTATTGATCTTTAACCCGGCACGAACCGGGCTACTGAACGCATAAGGAACATGTAATTCTTTTACAAGATTATATTTAAATAATTATCCCAAGTTATAAAAAGTTTTGTGCCACGTGCATTCAAATCAATTTTAACCATTTTCAAAATGAGTCGGTTAATTGTATTTACCAGTGTAAACTAACGTATTTTCCCAAAAAGGTTAAGTGCAGGTACTACGCGAACTAGGCTGGCTTTCTCCTAGCGTCCACAATAAGTCTCGCAAGCTTGGACGTCAAAACTGTTGAACAATGTTTCCTATTTATTTTTGATCCACCTGTGGATTATTTTCAACTATTGTGATACTTGATATTACGATTATATTCGGTTGAAATATATCTATCTTTTGCTTCCGCTGTGCATTTAAATATGGTGTTGTTTGACTATTATGTTACCAACCACGTCACGATACTCCCCCACCGGGCCCACCGGTAATACGTGGAAATATCGGGGTGTGACACCCAAAAACCTTCTCTTCTACCCATTCCATTTGGGAGTGTAAAGCCACATTATAAAGAGTTTTGCTTGAGGACAAGCAAAGATTCAAGTGTGGGGGTATTTGATGTGTGCAAAATGCAACATATAAATTACATCAATTGTGGCATAAAACTAACCCTTTTTTAGTACTAATGTTGGAAAAAGTGTGTTTTTGTCTTCCTTTTGTATTTTCAGGATTAAATGAGCTCAAATTAACAAAAGAAGCAAAAAGGAAGCTAAATCTAAACATAAATACAAGAAAAGGAACAAACGTGGCATGCCCGACCCCACGACAGCATCTTCCCAAGCAAAACAAGAGAACAGAAGGCTGAACACGCCCCCTGTTCAGTGAACACGGGGGCGTGCCCAAGTGTCAGCATAAAAGACAAAGTTGTAGAAGCTTCCATCGCCCACCACGGGGCCGTGCTCAGCGGACACGGGGTCGTGGTCAACTATAAGATTCGCAGAATCCAGGCAAATCTTGATAGTACAGATATGCTTCTGCACACGGGGTCGTGCCCAGCGGACACGGGGCCGTGGTCAACTAATGCAAACAAAAGCAATTAATGAAGACAGAGAAGAGGATGGACACGGGGCCGTGCCCACTGGACACGGGGCCGTGCCCGAGCTTCTGTTCAGCCTATAAATAGGAGTGCTTGGCTCAAGCTCAAACCATCCCTTGGCACACCACCTCTCTCACACTTCACACACCACCACCATAACACCATCATCCACCACCATCATCCATTGTCCATCATAGAGTGTGTGAGTCATCTCGAGATCCAAGATTGATCGTAAGAGTTCTTAACAATCAAGGCCATGTTTGCCTAAGTCTCTTACATCACTTGGTGAAGACAAAGTGTCTAGTGTAATACTTTTTATTTTTAATCTTTTCGCACTTTTTAATTGGTTATGTATTAATGACTTTAATAACTAGTTTCTTATGGTGAAGGTGATTCTTCCTTATCGTTTGTCCGTGGTGTCTTGGCATTATTTTACTGTCTATATAAAATAAAAGATTTTCACCATTCATATCTCCACGGTCTATATGGAGGTATGTTGGCTACCTGGTCGGGGGTTAAGGGAACGATTTGGTAAGAGTCTTGCCATTGTTCAGTGTATAGATCCTGCAAAGGACCTGGGTCAAATTTAGTAGGACCTCCTTCAATACTTAACGGTATTGGATGGCGGGGGTCCAAACTCTTTGATCCCCTCATAAGTTAAACTACTATTAATACTTTAACCCGGCAACTTAGGACTGTATCCCTGCTGACTCAGACTACTTAGCCGAGGGTAACGTCGCCTTCAAAAGAGGGGCCTACCACATTATGCATTAATAACTTAATTAATTATCTTTCAATAATCCGACCCTTTAGGATTGTATCCTTGCTGACTCAAACTACTGGGTTGAGGGTAACGTCACCTCCAAAAGAGGGGCCTACTACAATAACTAAGATAATCTCTTAAATAGTGCAAAAGTGCGGAAATAATCAAAGGTTACACTAAACACGAGTCGGAGCCAAGTGATTCATCTTGTCTATCTGTTTTTCTTTTATTTTTATTTTTCAGCATTTTAGTTAGTTTTTATTTTCTTAGTTTAAAACATTTTTCTAAACTTTTGATTTGATTAGACGTTGAGGATAAACCGGTACTAAAAGCTCTTGTGTCCTTGGACGACCTCGGTATCTTACCAACACTATACTACGCTCACGAAGGGTGCACTTGCCCATATGTGTGTTTAGTGTTAGTAAATATCGTGTTTTATAAATTCAAAACTTGGCTAAAAAGTGTTAAAACGGGCTTAACATATACATAAAAAACTAACGACACTTCACACGCATCAAGTTTTTGGCGCCGTTGCCGGAGACACAAGGATTTTAAGAAAGCTTAAAATCAACGGCCTAATCAGTTTTTCAAAACCTTTTTAAAACGCGCGCACATTTTTCTGCATTTTAGTTTAGTTTTGCATTTACAGTAACCTGAACACGGACCGTGCTCACTGAACACGGGGGCGTGCTGCACATTTTTCATAAAACACCCAGTAACAGTAGCCTGAACACGGGCCGTGCTCACTGAACACGCCCCCGTGCTCAACGAAATCAGTAACTTTAATTAAAACGCCCAGATACAGATTCTGTACATGGGGCCGTGTCCACTGAACACGGGGCCGTGTCCAGCCTCTGTTTCCGTTTTTTATTTTTGTTTTCTGATCTCGAGACTTGGTTGTGGTCTGCTGAGTAATTCTTGTGGATCAATACTCAGGAGGTTACAACTACACCTATGAGGAGGATGATTATAGGAGTAACTATTGCACTAATTGTAGTAATCAGCACTCGATTCAATATTGTCACTCATATCAACCATCCGATTCATACACCTACTATGAGGAGCCCAGGTACGAGCCATCGACTTCATACACATCCTATGAAGACCAAAGGTATGAACCTCCTCCCTCATACTCATATTTTGATGAACCGATGTATGAGCCTTCTTACTCATACATTGAGGAACCAAGATATGAGCCACCACTTTCATATGCTTATTATGAGGAACCATGGCGTGAACAACCCACCTCATATGAGTATTATGAAGAACAAAATTATGACCCTTATCCATCATATGCTTACAATGAAGAACAATGGTGTGAACCATCTACTTCATATGAGTACTATGAGGAACAAAGGATCGAACAACCGGATTCAAGCTTTGAAAATCCCGATCCTTTTTCTATAACCGAAGTGACCGATAGGATATTAGAACACCTTAGAGTTATCGATCGCTATATAAAAGAATCTCGCGCAAGGGAAGAGGAGTCCCACGCAAAAGAAGAATTAAATAAAGAAGAGATAACTGAAAGTGTAAAAATGGAAGAACAAATAAGTGAAAAACCGACACATGAGTTAGACAACGAAAAAGGTGAGTCCGACAACGTTAAAATTCAAGAAGAGTCTAATTTTGAAGAAATTAATCTCTTGTCACCTTCTTTTGAAAATCATTGTTTAATACCCACTCATGCTAAGTTTTTAAAAGAGTTAAACACTAACACTAAAATTGACAAAACGGTAAGTGTTAAGTTAACTATTGATCAAACCTCACTAATAAAAGAAGACCCATTTGAAATTAACATTACACCGGTTCCATGTTTCTTTCAAAATTCATTTATTAGTAATGTCACAATCGATAAAGATCTTTGTGTTAACATAATGCCTAACTACATTTTCGAAAAATTAAGTATTAGTGATTTTTCTCCACTTCAAATACCCATTTTCCTATCCAATCGGAAGGTAATAAAATCAATCGGTGTAGTTGAGGATGTCTTGGTTCAAACAAATCAAATGGTAATCCCAACCGACTTTGTCATCCTTGATGACGCTCCTCTAGTGTTAGGACGACCCTTTGTAAAAACTCACGAAGCTTTGAAAAACCGGAAGTTCAACAATCTACCTCTTCAATTAGGGGCATTTAAAAAAAGTGTCGATCTTGAGCGGTCAATGAAATATCCATTCGGCAATAATGACCCCCTAATTGAAGATGAAGATGAACCACCCGATACAAGTGAAAAGTTTGACCACTTTGTTGAAGAAGAGGTCGCCATAGAACAAACTTTTAAGGTTCTTGATCAAAATGAGCAACCAAATAAGGAGTCTCCTAAAGACCCACCTCTTGAGCTCAAAGAACTTCCAAAAGGTTTGGAATATGCTTTTCTAGACAAAGATGGTAAATTACCTGTAATTATTTCATCTAAATTAGATAGTTTAGAAAAAGGAAAATTAATTAGTCTTTTGAAAAAACACAAAAATGCGATCGCTTGGAAACTTGTAGACATAAAAGGAATAAGTCCTTCCATGTGCACGCACAAAATTTTAATGAATGATGACTACAAATCGGTAATACAACCACAACGTCGAGTAAATCCGATTACTTGACGCCGGACTTATTTATCCTATCTCCGATAGTCCTTGGGTAAGTCCCGTCCAAGTTGTTCTAAAGAAAGGAGGTATGATGGTAATAACTAATGAAAAAAATGAACTAATACCAACGAGAACCGTCACGGGATGGAGAGTATGTATAGATTATAGACGATTAAATGAAGCGACAAGAAAATATCACTTTCCTTTACCCTTCATTGATCAAATGTTAGAAAGATTATCCAGTCATAAATTTTATTGTTTCTTGGATGGTTTTTCAGGTTACTTTCAAATCCCGATAACACCCGAAGACCAAGAAAAGACAACCTTCACATGTCCCTATGGAACTTTTGCTTATCGACGCATGCCGTTTGGTCTATGTAATGCCCCCGCAACATTCCAACGTTGCATGGTAGCCATCTTCCAAGACATGATAGAAAAGACAATGGAAGTCTTCATGGACGACTTTTCTATCTTTGGGGATTCATACGACCAATGCCTCGATAACCTTGAACGAATGCTATCCCGATGTGAGGAAACTAACCTCACCCTTAACTGGGAAAAATGCCATTTCATGGTAACGGAGGGAATAGTACTCGGTCACAAAATCTCAAGCGAAGGAATGGAGGTGGATCGAGCCAAAATAGATACCATTTCTCGACTACCACCCCCATCCTCCGTTAGAGCTATCAGGAGCTTCCTAGGGCATGCCAGATTTTATAGGTGGTTTATCAAAGACTTTTCTAA
Organism: Helianthus tuberosus; assembly: GCA_030545235.1. Lineage (NCBI taxonomy): Eukaryota > Viridiplantae > Streptophyta > Magnoliopsida > Asterales > Asteraceae > Helianthus > Helianthus tuberosus. Next base: position 192,215,484 of record CM060401.1, on the reverse strand, counting down.
AATTTCAAGGTCTCTAACAAAATTACTTGAAAAAGATGCTCCTTTCATCTTTGACAAGGATTGCAATCAAGCATTTCTAACCTTAAAGGAAATGCTAGTCAATGCACCTATCATGATAGCGCCTGATTGGAAATTTCCTTTCGAAATCATGTGTGATGCTAGTGACTTTGCAGTTGGAGCTGTCTTGGGACAGAGAAAAGAAAAGCATTTCCACCCAATTTATTATGCTAGTAAAACACTTAACGATGCATAAGAAAATTACACAACAACTGAAAAAGAATTACTAGCTGTGGTATTTGCTTTTGATAAATTTCGTTCTTATCTTGTTCTTTCTAAAACTATAGTCTATACAGATCATGCAGCCATTCGATATCTCTTCAAAAAGCAGGACGCAAAACCACGTTTGATTCGGTGGATTCTACTCCTCCAAGAATTTGATATTGAAATCAAAGATAAAAGAGGAGCAGAAAACATCGCAGCATATCATCTTTCACGCTTAGAGGACCCAGCTTTGGAGGCAACCAGGGACGAGCAAATCAACGAAAAATTCCCAACGGAGTCCCTAGAAATGGTGGAATACAAGGAAGAACCATGGTACGCCGACTATGCTAACTACCTAGCTAGCGGTATAGTCGCTAAGGGTTGGCCACATCATCAAAGAAAAAAATTCTTTGCCAATGTGAAACACTATTTTTGGGAAGATCCATATCTTTTCAAAATGTGTGACGACCAACTCATCCGACGATGCGTACATGGTAATGAAGCACGAAGAATTCTCCTCCATTGTCATGAAGGTCCATACGGAGGGCATCACGGTGCCATGAGTACCGCACGAAAGGTATTTGATTCAGGATTTTATTGGCCAACCATTTACAAAGACGTCCAAAGTCTTGTCAAGACTTGTGATGCTTGCCAAAGAACAGGTAATATTTCTTCCAAAAACGAAATGCCACAAAACGGCAATCTTGTTTGTGAAATTTTTGGTGTGTGGGGACTCGACTTTATGGAACCTTTCCCACCGTCAAAAGGAAACAAATATATACTTGTGGCAGTAGACTACTTGTCTAAATGGGCCGAGACCGAGGCACTTCCAACAAATGATGGAAGGGTCGTGGTAAGATTTCTGAAGAAATTATTCTCTCGTTTTGGCACACCTAAAGCATTAATAAGTGATAGAGGTACCCATTTTTGCAACCATCAACTTGAAATTTTTTTAACAAGATATGGGGTCTGTCACCGGGTCTCAACAGCGTATCACCCTCAAACAAACGGACAAGCCGAAGTGACTAATAGAGGTTTAAAACAAATACTCGAAAAAACCGTAGGGTTGAATAAAAAGGAATGGGCAGATAAATTAGATGATGCTTTATGGGCTTTTCGAACTGCTTATAAAACAACAATAGGTACAACCCCATATAAGCTAGTCTATGGAAAAAGTTGTCACTTACCAGTAGAAATTGCACACAAAGCCTACTGGGCAATTAAAAATGTAAACTTAGATTTAGAAATTGCTGGTAAAAATCGAATTTGTCAATTAAATGAATTAGACGAGCTTAGGAATTATGCATACTCAAACTCAGAAATTTACAAGGAAAGAATGAAAAACTTGCACGACAAACATATTAAACCTAATGAATTTCGAGTGGGAGATCAAGTTCTTTTGTTTAATTCACGACTTCGATTGTTTCCTGGTAAATTAAAGTCTAGGTGGTCAGGACCTTTTTCCATCACCCATATTTTCCCACACGGTGCAGTAGAAATTCAATCTCGGAATGGACCTCCATTCAAAGTCAATGGCCAACGGCTGAAACTCTATCAAGGGTTCATTGAGGATGAAGAGGAAGAGATCTCGCTTCAAACGGTCGAAGAATGAAAACATCAACATCATACCTGGTAAGTTACGAACAATTGGGACTACATCTAAATCGGTAAGTTGTGACAACCCGTAATTTACGGCTCTCAATTACGTGATTAACAAGTGGTTAACGCAATAATAAATAGTGCTTACGACGCTAATTAACTTAAACAGGCCCTTGGAGTGCCCAAAAACGTTTGTTCAGCTATACAGTGCGCGTGTGGTGGGAAATCTGCTGAATATGACGCGACAACGGACTGAAACCGTACGAAATGCTGACGACACCGACAAATATGGATGTTACACGAATATTTATGCTTATGGAGTTTGGGCTGCGATAGCAGGTCCTGTGGGAATTACGGGCCACTTACACATGAGATGGGCTTGTGGGCCCTGGGCCCAAGCCCAAAACCCACAAGCCTAAACCTGCATAATATACAAGATCTCTAGGAAATCTTATAAAATCTTACAAAAGATTTTTACAAATCCCTACAAAATCTCTTAAGATCTCAGCAATCTACTAAATCTTAACCAAATATTCATGAGATCTCTAAAGATCTTTAAACAAAGGACATAAAGAAATAACAAGAGTCAATACCCACAAGAATTAGTATAAAACCCCCCTTCCCTTTTGATCTTCAGACCAAAACAACACACACACCTAAATCTACCTATCCCTTCTCGGTTACTCCCTGCAAACCACAAAAGGGCTTCATCTTCCAAAACATCAACACTATCTCCACTCTCATATACTCCCTCTCCCTCTCAAAATCCGATGACCGGAACAGAGATTCCGGCGCCCCTATCTCCGGTCGTCGCACAACCCCCCAACGGCGACCACCTCCGACCTCCTCTTCATCTCACACCCACAAGACCACCACTCACTCCTCTCGGTTACACAGCCGGCCACCACCGTTTGGTGGTGGCGCACGACGTCGACGCAGCAAGAGAGAGAAGAGACTGCAGAGAGAGAGAGAAAAAGACCAGCGGTACGCGTCTCGGTTCGGCGGTCGGCGTCTCGGACCGGCGGTCGGCGTCAAGGTCCGGCGGTCCTTGTTATTACCCGACAGGTTTCGTCGATGTGATGATAATTTCGTTGATGCTGATGATGTTTTAGTCCAAATCAGAGCTATATCGGGATGGCGGGTTCTGTTTTGGTTTTGTCTCGGGTTTCTGTTCGGAAGCCAGCAATGGTCAAGTGGGTTCTGTACGGGTCAGATTTGGGGATTACGGCTCGCTCGGTTCACTCGCGGTTCAGACTTGATGGTTTGGTTGTTCGGGTCATGTTACGGTTCGGGTCGCGTGGTTCGGTCAGGTGGGTCGGTTCGGTTGACTCAGTCGAACCGAGTCAACTCAATCAACAGATGGGTTCGGGTTCGGCTCAGTCAACAACTCATCAGTTTCGGCTCAAGATATGGTTTTCGTGAAGCGGGTCAGGTCGACTCGGTCGAACCGAGTCAACTCGGTCAAAGTCAGCCGGTCAACTCAGTTGACTCGGTCAACTCGGTTGACTCGGTAACCCAGTCAACTTTTGTTCGACGTTCAACTCGGATAAATGGTAAAGGTTTAACGACGAGATTAATTTGTTATTCTTATGTTTTTATCGTACGTGACAAACGAGCTCGAACCGATTTAACTATAGTTTATGTTTTGATATAGTTGACAAAGTTACATGCATATTGTTTGAATTTTGAAAAATAACGACAACTTGTGTTGTCGAGGGCGTCCAAAAACAGAGGAAACTCTGCCCGTTTTTCGAGAAACACCCTTAAACACGACACATATTATTTTTCAATAACGACGCTTAACGAAATTCGAGTTTTTTTTTTATATTTCAAACCTTGATATTTCCTAACGCTTTTACAAATAAATATAATGTTATATTTATTTCGAACGTCGTTAACTCGTAACCTTTTACAAAATAAATATAGCTTATATATTTATTTCGAATTTCAAACAACACGATCTTGTTTTATAAAATAAATATAGATATATATTTATTTCAAACACACGAATTCTTTTACAAAATAGATACAGTTTATCTATTCAACGACTCGATGAAGTTCTTATAAAATAAATATAATATTTTATATTTATTACGAACGCCGAAACGGCCTATACGTATATTTTTTGAAAATATCCACAAAACGTGATATATATAATACAAGTTATTATATATTATTTTCATACAAACTTTTGTACATACACGTACGATTTCTCGAGGCAACTAACGCGATATACGATATTTTCATAGAAATATTCTTTTATACACGTGTGACTACTCGAGACGGCTATCACACCTACAACGATATATTTATATATTTTTTTATATAAATATTTATTCATTTTAAGTCTCTCGGAAACTAAGTCTTTTTTTTCGAGACTTATTAAATTTGCTACTGACATTAAACGAGACTTAACAAGTATAACTTAATTATTTTCGTTAAGTTAATAACTTACCGTCGAATCGTTCGACTAACGATTCGGTAGAGCTCGATTACACGTAGTTAGTTACTACGTTATTTAGAAACTTATTAGATATTCCGTGTTAGGGATATTGTAGAATGCACGCTAGCGAATCTCACTTTGGAAACGACATCACGGAGTCGTAATTAGCTAGCTTTGCACAGGAATATTCAGGCGAGTTCATAACCCCCACTTTTTACTATTTTACATTTTTATAAATGTTTTCGGGGTGGAAAGTCATGCACATTTTGCAAAAACATACAAAGTTTTGAACAAACGCAAAACTCGTATTACTAAATCATATTACGAATGGATTTCGAGGAACTCAAATGATTTACGAAAGGTTTATACTAAACATACCGGTTTTTACAAAAAAAAACAAATGCTTATTTTCGAAATGTGAATGATATTCGGCCAGGGTGACCGGGGATTTGGTTAGGGTAACCAGGAAATCTGGTCAGGGTGACCAGGAATCTGGTCAGGGTGACCAGGGATTTATTTTATACATGGTATGGTTAGCGTAAGGAGGGTTATTACTTAGATCATGTGAGTGGGTAGGCGGGAACTGGAGGCCATTAATCCTCATTGTAGGACCGAGGGACGTAAGCGGTAGATCTATCTGGGTGTAGCGAGCCCAACCCCAGGCCCAACAGTGCGGACCTCGGGGTGACTTTGTACCCAACGCAAAATCTGCTAGGTTTGAGTCTTCCTACTTGCACTTCACACATATCAATGGCCTTGCAAACCATTGGTGATCTCTTTTTCCTTATTTGCTACATACCAGGGAAATATATATTTACGAAACTACTTGTTCATATAAATTAAATACCATGTTTTATACAAATTCAAAGCATAGGATTATGCGGGTATGGAGTCAAAGTCAGGGTGGGCATTGACAGTTTTGCGAACATTACAAATACAAGGCTTTACAAATACATGGTTTTATGAACATAACGTGTTACAAACACAACGTTTCCATATAACTTGGCAAGAAAATGACTTTTGATTCGTTTTCTCAATACTATTTCAAAAACCGGTTACTCCAAAGATTTATTTCAAATCTTTCACAACTCAAAAGATTTATTTCAAATCTTTTACAAACAAACTATGAACTCGCTTAACTTTATGTTGATTTTTCTCGCATGTTCTTTCTCAGGTTGCTTTTCAAAGTCAAGGCACGGTTGGAATAGGAGAACCATTGGAGATACGAGTACTTAGTGGCGTTCAATTTCTAGAAAGACTTAGCTTATTTGCTTCCGCTGTGCAATGACGATACCAGTCCAGTCACGCCAATGCTCTGATAATTTCGGGGTGTGACAGATTGGTATCAGAGCTATAGGTTACAGCGAATTAGGTTTCTGTAGAGATACCTAGGCTCTAACCTCACTTTCCTCTGGGAACTTAGAATATTAAGACGTTGAATACATACAGAACGCCTAGTACTCGAATATGGTCTCCAACCGTTGCCGAAAAGCAAACAGTCAAAATTTTGTTTTCAAACATACGCTCAAGTTGTGTTTTATACGCGGTACGCAAAACTATTACATACACAACACTCTGAGAGTTTAGGAAACATGCATTTAAGACCTTCGGAAAAGGGAATTCAGTCGGGTGGCTGGATCTGGTCTGAGAGACTAGGAGATTCAGTCTGGGAGGCTGGGAGGCTAGTGGGACTAGGAGATTCAGTCTGAGAGGCTGGGAGGATAGGCTAGTGGGACTAGGAGATTCAGTCTGGGAGGCTAGTGGGACTAGGAGATTCAGTCTGAGAGGCTGGGAGGATAGTCTAGTGGGACTAGGAGATTCAGTCTTAGAGGCTGGGAGGATAGTCTAGTGGGACTAGGAGATTCAGTCTGGGAGGCTGGGAGGCTAGTGGGACTAGGAGATTCAGTCTGAGAGGCTGGGAGGATAGTCTAGTGGGACTAGGAGATTCAGTCTGGGAGGCTGGGAGGCTAGTGGGACTAGGAGATTCAGTCTGAGAGGCTGGGAGGATAGTCTAGTGGGACTAGGAGATTCAGTCTGGGAGGCTGGGAGGCTAGTGGGACTAGGAGGACTATTTGATTATATGATTGATTAATTGCGCATGTGTGTGTTTATTAAAGGTCATCACGTAGGAACCGCGAATATTAACTCGGGTACACACTATTATCCATATTGTCTGTGATATTTTAACTTCCCGAGCAGGCAGCCTACGCATAACAAAACGAGTGCACGAGAATACATGCAACTCAATCTTTACGTCAACGGATGTCGGGGCACATCACGTTCTACGCGGAACGAAACGCTAGTGCACAGGTATACGCGAAACTCAATATGTACGACAACGGAGGTTGAAGCACGTCACATACGACTGTCGAGGCGAGGCCTTTGAAAAGGAACGATGACGCAAATTTAACGACGACGCTAGATCCCTGTCAGCAGGAGAACTAACGATCAGGAAACGACAATTTGTCACGCGATCCTGCAACGACACGAATCACGTCAGGGAGAAGACGATTGTCTCCGCATTCCCCCCCCCTACCTAACTAATGACGAATACGCTATGTTCGACATTCCATGGTAATGTCACCTAACAATTGGTCGTCACACGAAACCCCAGGTAAAGTCCTCAAATTTCTTTTATTGAAATTTCGAATTTCACACTTACTGAGTAGATTTTCGTATCTCTACTCCTCTTAATGGTCATTGTGTCACGATCATTTCTTTACAAGTTACATACATGGTTTTTCGTTGTGACCATGCCGAAAGTTTTCTTATCAATACATATATCTATTGTCGGATTGCGCTAAAACCAAGTTCAATTGTTTGAGCTTGCTCATTACACTTATTCGATTCGAGACACCATATGATGTATTGGGAGCATCATATTCAAATCAAATTTTTTTCGAACACTTCATTGGTTCCGAGTCGTGGTAAACTTGTTTGGTATTCGACTCCATTAAATTGTTGATTTCGACACCATGTGATGGTGATTTTCATTAGTTTGAAGCTTGCGCTAGACTCGTTTACGCATCTCATGCACGGATTTAATTAATTATTTATTTATTTGTTTTAAATCCGCTTCGATTTATCATAGTTAAACAGTCTCAATACAATAGTGTGTTAAGACAATGGTACACAAATTCATTTTATATTCTGGTGTACCTACTAACGTATCTTTCATTATCGAACGAAAGTCTTGCGATATTCATTGCTCCTTCCTCTTCGATCAAAACAGTAATTCTTTGGTGTTCCATCTTCAATTGAAAATTCTTTGATGATTGTTGGAACAAACATTCATATTTACTTCATTGCGCTTTCAATTGACTTCAAACACGGTGAATTTGTTTGATCACCGCTATTATTGAATTATTTCAATCACTACGACACTTTGTGGTGTCAGTACAAACTTGTAACTTGGGCTAATCATGATTGAGCGTTTCATGCAAAACACAGGTGATACTTGTTCGATCACCCCTATTATCGAATTGTTTCATTCATTACGACACCTTGAGGCGTCGGTATGACTTGCAACTTGCGCTGATCACGATCGAACGTTTCATGCAAATTATTACATTTGAGATTGTTGATTCTAAGTTCATCCAGTGGGTGTTATTGCTTCTAGAACTCATTTACATGTTATAAATGTTCATATGGAATTCGATTGGTCGAAGTTCCTGTTCATTGTTGGATCCTTGTTAACTTAGTCACATTAGTGACTTTACCTATACGTCTTGTTTCCTTTGACATCGGTTTGCTGGAACACATTTATTGTAAACCATTGGGTTCTTATTGTTGAGGAATGTCATTAAATTCACATGATTCAAATAAGTCTTGTTTCGATTACGCGGTCATTCACTTGGTTATTATTCGGACTTACCTGCGAATAACACAATTCTGAGGGGATAACTTAGTCTAAATTTCGAGGACGAAATTTTTGTAACAGGGGGAGAATGTGACAACCCGTAATTTACGGCTCTCAATTACGTGATTAACAAGCGGTTAACGCAATAATAAATAGTGCTTACGACGCTAATTAACTTAAACAGGCCCTTGGAGTGCCCAGAAACGTTTGTTCAGCTATACAGTGCGCGTGTGGTGGGAAATCTGCTGAATATGACGCGACAACGGACTGAAACCGTACGAAATGCTGACGACACCGACAAATATGGATGTTACACGAATATTTATGCTTATGGAGTTTGGGCTGCGATAGCAGGTCCTGTGGGAATTACGGGCCACTTACACATGAGATGGGCTTGTAGGCCCTAGGCCCAAGCCCAAAGCCCAAAACCCACAAGCCTAAACCTGCATAATATACAAGATCTCTAGGAAATCTTATAAAATCTTACAAAAGATTTTTACAAATCCCTACAAAATCTCTTAAGATCTCAGCAATCTACTAAATCTTAACCAAATATTCATGAGATCTCTAAAGATCTTTAAACAAAGGACATAAAGAAATAACAAGAGTCAATACCCACAAGAATTAGTATAAAACCCCCTTCCCTTTTGATCTTCAGACCAAAACAACACACACACCTAAATCTACCTATCCCTTCTCGGTTACTCCCTGCAAACCACAAAAGGGCTTCATCTTCCAAAACATCAACACTATCTCCACTCTCATATACTCCCTCTCCCTCTCAAAATCCGATGACCGGAACAGAGATTCCGGCGCCCCTATCTCCGGTCGTCGCACAACCCCCCAACGGCGACCACCTCCGACCTCCTCTTCATCTCACACCCACAAGACCACCACTCACTCCTCTCGGTTACACAGCCGGCCACCACCGTTTGGTGGTGGCGCACGACGTCGACGCAGCAAGAGAGAGATGAGATGAGAGAGAGACAGAAGAGACTGCAGAGAGAGAGAGAGAAAAAGACCAGCAGTACGCGTCTCGGTCCGGCGGTCGGCGTCTCGGACCGGCGGTCGACGTCAAGGTCCGGCGGTCCTTGTTATTTCCCGACCGGTTTCGTCGATGTGATGATGATTTCGTTGATGCTGATGATGTTTTAGTCCAAATCAGAGCTATATCGGGATGGCAGGTTCTGTTTTGGTTTTGTCTCGGGTTTCTGTTCGGAAGCCAGCAATGGTCAAGTGGGTTCTGTACGGGTCAGATTTGGGGATTACGGCTCGCTCGGTTCACTCGCGGTTCAGATTTGATGGTTTGGTTGTTCGGGTCATGTTACGGTTCGGGTCGCGTGGTTCGGTCAGGTGGCTCGGTTCGGTTGACTCGGTCGAACCGAGTCAACTCAGTCAACAGATGGGTTCGGGTTCGGCTCAGTCAACAACTCATCAGTTTCGGCTCAAGATATGGTTTTCGTGAAGCGGGTCAGGTCGACTCGGTCGAACCGAGTCAACTCGGTCAAAGTCAGCCGGTCAACTCAGTTGACTCGGTCAACTCGGTAACCCAGTCAACTTTTGTTCGACGTTCAACTCGGATAAATGGTAAAGGTTTAACGACGAGATTAATTTGTTATTCTTATGTTTTTATCGTACGTGACAAACGAGCTCGAACCGATTTAACTATAGTTTATGTTTTGATATAGTTGACAAAGTTACATGCATATTGTTTGAAGTTTGAAAAATAACGACAACTTGTGTTGTCGAGGGCGTCCAAAAACAGAGGAAACTCTGCCCGTTTTTCGAGAAACACCTTTAAACACGACACGTATTATTTTTCAATAACGACGCTTAACGAAATTCGAGTTTTTTTTTATATTTCAAACCTTGATATTTCCTAACACTTTTACAAATAAATATAATGTTATATTTATTTCGAACGTCGTTAACTCGTAACCTTTTACAAAATAAATATAGCTTATATTATTATTTCGAATTTTAAACAACACGATCTTGTTTTATAAAATAAATATAGATATATATTTATTTCAAACACACGAATTCTTTTACAAAATAGATACAGTTTATCTATTCAACGACTCGATGAAGTTCTTATAAAATAAATATAATATTTTATATTTATTACGAACGCCGAAACGGCCTATACATATATTTTTGGCAAATATCCACAAAACGTGATATATATAATACAAGTTATTATATATTATTTTCATACAAACTTTTGTACATACACGTACGATTTCTCGAGGCAACTAATGCGATATACGATATTTTCATAGAAATATTCTTTTATACACGTGTAACTACTCGAGACGGCTATCACACCTACAACGATATATTTATATATATATTTTTTTATATAAATATTTATTCATTGTAAGTCTCTCGGAAACTAAGTCTTTTTTTTCGAGACTTATTAAATTTGCTACTGACATTAAACGAGACTTAACAAGTATAACTTAATTATTTTCGTTAAGTTAATAACTTACCGTCGAATCGTTCGACTAACGATTCGGTAGAGCTCGATTACACGTAGTTAGTTACTACGTTATTTAGAAACTTATTAGATATTCCGTGTTAGGGATATTGTAGAATGCACGCTAGCGAATCTCACTTTGGAAACGACATCACGGAGTCGTAATTAGCTAGCTTTGCACAGGAATATTCAGGCGAGTTCATAACCCCCACTTTTTACTATTTTACATTTTTATAAATGTTTTCGGGGTGGAAGGTCATGCACATTTTGCAAAAACATACAAAGTTTTGAACAAACGCAAAACTCGTATTACTAAATCATATTACGAATGGATTTCGAGGAACTCAAATGATTTACGAAAGGTTTATACTAAACATACCGGTTTTTACAAAAAAAAAAAACAAATGCTTATTTTCGAAATGTGAATGATATTTGTAACACCTGTGTCATTTCAACCATCAAACAAATGCCAAACCAATGAAATAATGTATTTCATACTTTGGACTTGTATAAATATGTGTATCTTTTGCACATATCGACTCTTGTTCGATTTCAAGCTCTAAATCGCTTTCTGGAAGGTTATACGCGCACTAATGCGTAAATATAACCAGTTTAATGCAACGAACACTCCGGAATAGTGAAATAGGCTTAACATACCTTAAATAGCCTATACATAACTTAGATATAAGTTTTGGAAGGTTTGGTGTGGTGAAATCAAAGTTAAATCGCTTACAGGGACTAAAGTTGACAAACTGCGAAAGTATGCCAATTTGAACTGTAACAGACATTCCGGAACATGACCATAAGTTAAACATACCATAAATATCCTTTACATAGCTTAGAAATAGGCTTTGAGGGGTTCGGTGTGCTAAAATAAACTGTTGGGTCATTCAGGGACTAAAAGTGTCAAAAAGTGCACAAGTTTGCATTTTCGCGCATAACTTACGTTCTGAATACATCTGGACATCCAAAAATTTATGTAAGCATGACTACATTATATTTTAGTGTTCGCCATAAGAAAAATCCATTCGTCGCGTCATTTGGTTCGTTTTTCGCGCTTATGCGCATTCCGTCGTAATTAAGTGAACATCGCGTTCGTACGACCAAACGAACCATCATCCGGCATATTTTTGAGTATGTTTTGAGTTCCCTATACTTTAACTTCATTTTAGAGCCTTGAAATGAGGTTAACGGGGTTCAAACGCATCGAAAAAGGCCTTAAACACGTGCAGGGACCATTCCTGCCACTTTTGAAACTTTTCTGAAACTGGGGGGTCAGTGGCGTAGCGCGACTGCCTAGGCCCTCACCGTCGCGCTACGCGACTGCCTAGTCTGGGGCAGAAACATGCAGAAAACTCATTTTTCGCATTTTCGGGACCGGATTCGATGTATCGACAGCTGTTTACAGTTGTTATCCACTCCCAAATCCCTTGCCAAGTGTTGATTCCCTATGGTTAGTGGCAATTTAGGCACCATAACATTCCGACACTTGTACGGACATGATTAAGGCACGATTTTCGACAAACGATCCTAACGGTTCGGGTATTCCTATAAATACCCAACCCACACAACATCAAAACCCACTAGAATTCTGATTTTGAGAGCTCTAAGTTGAAACCATTGTTTCATACCTGAGTTCTTGGATCGGGATTAGCATTCGGGGACCCTTCGTAAGTATTCTTTCGTTCTTTTCCTTATATTACTGCTTTTCGAGTCAGAAAGTCAAACTTTGTTTGACTTTCAGCGTTGACCAGTAATGGTCAATGCGAAGTTGTTTGAACTTCGCAACGTGATTGTAATCACGATGGTCATAGTCCCTTGGGACTATGCCTACTGATTACCACGTTGTCTAGGGTCGTAGGGTAAGCGATCTAATAAATCGCTTATACCTCGAACCCGACCCAGTTTGGTCGATCATTAGGATCCGACCAAACACAGTAGGTGACCCTAGTAGGTAGGGAATAACCTTCCGAGGTTATACCCTATGGTCACATCGTTTAAGTAGTTGTATGATAGGTAGTTTATATGCCTTAGGTAAATTACCAGAATACCCTTTTCATGTATAATTGGTAATTAAGCATATGTAACCTAAACTTTTGTCACATAACCGATTATGTAACATGTTTAGGCATATAACACTTGTCATAGGACTAGTTAGGCGGTCCGAACGCGTTTCACGCGAACGACGCGTTAGAGTAGCATAAGCTTCCTAAACGGGTCGTAATGGGTCGTAAACAATTATGTTAGGTTTCATTTAGTATGTAGGCTTTGTTAAACCAAATGACACGAGTCTCTACACTCGTTTGGTTTACAAACCCTAATGCTACCCGATCTTCCGATCTAGGTCCGGTTAATTAACATAGTTACCTATATTAGGTGCCGTTTGATACCCGCGATCTCTAGCATTGTTTGGTTGTTACTCAAGGACTTCTGAGCAATCTCAAGTGAGTACATAGACCCCTCTTTTACTGTTTTCCAAACTGTTTTGGGGTGGAACACATGTGCCTACTTGTTACTTTCATGCTTTCCTGTTTTCACATCATATACATGCTATGTTCGTTAGTACATTATAGTACATGATTTCATTACTTTTCATGCTAGGTGTGCCCATTGTGTGCATTACTTAGTACATTGTTTTACATTACATTTTGTTGCATATGCTCATCCAGTATATGAACACATTATATTACATTTTGAACCGTTGTATCTATGAACCGTTTGTATCTGTGAACCGTTGTACCTGTGAACCGTTTGTATCTGTGAACCGTTGTATCTGTGAACCGTTGTATCTGTGAACCGTTGTATCTGTGAACCGTTGTCCCTGTGAACCGTTTGTATCTGTGAACCGTTGTATCTGTGAACCGTTTGTATCTGTGAACCGTTGTATCTGTGAACCGTTTGTATCTGTGAACCGTTTGTATCTATGAACCGTGTGAACCGTCTTTGACCATACATAAACATTTCTACAACTGTTAAACATTACTTTGGTGTTTTGGTTTGATTAAGTGATTAAGTAACGATGCGTGTGTAATATGATACAAGCATGGTGGATACGCCGCTGGTACTTCCTATATATAAGTGTTTGTATGGTATTACATATCGTAGCGTTATTTGAATCATTTCAGTTTGATACATGTAACATTTTATTCAAATAACATACTTTTCGCAAGACATTGTTTTACAAACAACTTATCTTATACAAACTCAGTTTACATGGTTATTCATTTAACCATACATTATTCACTTATTTATACATATCATCTGAACTCATTGTTTTTCAAATGATTTACAAAACAAAGCAAATTACAAGGTTCATGACTAAACATTTTCTCAAACATAAGTCATGAAACCTATTTTCATAAAACCTATGTATCTCACAGGCATTTTTATGCTGACGTACCTATTTTCACATGTGTTTTTCAGGAGCTGTTGCATAAGATGGTCAAGATACATATAGGCAGACTTGGGCCTTAGTGACAATAAAAGATGCAAGACTAGTTAATTATGTTGTATTTCTTTGATTGTTAAGACACTGTTACACCTTTAATCAATAAAACGAAACTTCAATTGCCATGGATTTGAAACAATTAATTCTGTTACAACACTCCCCGATGTTTCCGCCACGATTTGTATGTTCTACGTGGTCGGGGTGTGACAGAAAAGATGGTATCAGAGCCAATGGTTATAGGGAATTAGGTTATTAGTAATGCTTTGACCTAGTCTATAACCTTCTTAGGACCCTAACGCGAGTTTACTTGCGTTTAGTCATAAAACAATACCGTCACCTATCCTTAGGCGACAATCACAATTAGAACATAAATTTCAAAACCGCTTTGAAAACTAATCATCTGTTCTAGGATGATTTATTACAAGGTTTTGAACCCTCTATTGTAAGGTTTTGAACCCTCTGTTATATGGTTTTGAACCCCTTTGAATTTTCAAAATCTCGTCAAGGTTTTGGGTTTTAAATAATGTGAACACGTGCAAACTGGAAGGGTGAACGCCTGTATTCTGGGAATTCTTGGGATGAGTGTTCACTTATAGGCGAGCATGTCTTCGCGATACATTATTTTTGACCTATTTACTTTGATTTTTCAGCGAGGTCGTTTGTTGCTTTGTAGTAACAAACAAATGACCACTATCCTTGCTTTCATCAGATTTGTTTCATCTCATTCTTTTCGTCTAAATCTCTCACTCGTTTCTTTTCATGTTTCCTCTTTTAGAATGCCTCCTCGACGCGAGAACCAGATAGCGACTGCCGAGCTGGCAGAAATCATTGCGCAGCAAATGGCTGCTCAATTCCCAAACCTCTTTGCTCAATGGAATCAAGCCAACAACAACAACAATGGTCCATGCAATTTCAAGAGTTTTAACTCGGCGAAACCACTCAAGTTTAGTGGTTCTGAGGGAGCGACTGGGCTTCTTCAATGGTTCGAGAGCATTGAGAATACTTTCCGCCACGTGCAGTGTCCTGAAAATCGCAAGGTCGAGTTTGCTTCGAGTGTGTTCCAGAAGAGAGCCCTTACGTGGTGGAACGGTGTTATGAGAGATCGTGGTGCAGAAGTTGCACCAGCACAGACATGGGCTGAACTTAGGGCCCTTATGATGAAGGAATTCTGTCCTCGACACGAGATCAGGGCTTTGGAAAGGGAATTCGACAATCTGGAGCAAGACAGCGGTGAGCATAGAGCCTACACGGACCGTTATGAAGAGTTAAGTCTGTTATGCCCAAACATGGTCACGCCTTTGGATAAGGCAATCGAAAAGTACATTGATGGCCTCCCTGATTCAATACAAGACATTTTGACTGGTAGCAACCCTACTACAGTTAGACAGGCCATTGAGCTATCTGCAACCTTGACTGAATCAAAGATCAGGAAAGGTAAACTTTTCCGAAAAGGTGACAAGAAGCCGGTCGAAGAATCGAAACCAATCGAGGAATCAAAGATCATGGATGAACAGACTGGATCCCCTAAGAGGTCAAAGAAGCGAAAGGCTTCTCAGAACTACGCTGTGGTCGCTCACAATGATCAAGCCATTCTCAACCAACCAGCTCAACCCCCTGCCAGGAAACCCTACAACGGAACTGCACCCTTGTGCAACCAATGTGGCCTACATCATCATGCTGGGGTGAAGTGCCGCACATGCCAAATTTGCGGACTTATAGGCCATACAGCTAGGGTTTGCCCAACCGCAGTTGCACCAAATCAAGCTGGCAACTATCCTGCTCAAGCTCGTTTTCCACCGGGATCTTGCTACAACTGTGGCGAGATGGGCCATTTTCGTAGGAATTGCCCAAGGCTTGCTAATGCAAATCCAGCGCAGGGATGAGCATATGATCAACCAGAAGACAACATCGTTTAGAAATAATCACGTCTTATGTATTATTTTCTTTTGTTGTCGGGATCCAAGAAACAGTTGTTATCGTTGTTTATAAATAAATCTTTCATTTACATTGCAATGTATTTATGTGATTGTATGTATAAACAACATATCCCCCACAATACCGACAATCAAGGAACCGCATTCCTTGAAAAACAGACTACTCCTAAATTTCTTCCATTGTATGATCTTTTGCGTTTTTTTTACAAAAATCCTAAGTACCCGTTTCTTCCCAGAGAAACGAAGTACGAGGTGCCAAGTTAATTGCAATCAATAACAAGACAATAACAATTAAACAACTATGTGATTATGTGCTTATGAACATTACAAGACAAACTGTGCGGACTATGCAAGGAATTACGTAATTATGGATGCATACATAATTATGGAATTTAGTGCACAGAAACCACAGCGAGCTTTGTCATGTACCTAGAAGTTAACCCTATTCATTTCCAATTCTGATGAAGTATCCGTTGAGGAAAAATGAACTAGCTATTCATTTTTCACTTCTGAAGAGTATCCGTCGAGGGAAATGAATATCCGTTTATCCTTCATTTCCAATTCTGAAGAATAACCGTTGAGGAAAATGACTCCGCTTGTGCATTTTCGTTCTGAAGAGTATCCGTCGAGGGAAATGAATATCCGTTTATTTAATCCTTCATTTCCGAACCTGAGGAAACAACCGTTGAAAATGACTCCGTTAGTTCATTTTCGTTTCTGAAGATTATCCGTTGAGGAAATGAATATCCGTTTGTCTATCATCTTTCATTTCCGAACCTGAGGAAGCAACCGTTGAAAATGACTCCGTTAGTTCATTTTCGTTTCTGAAGATTATCCGTTGAGGAAATGAGTATCCGTTGTTAAATCCTTCATTTCCGAACCTGAGGAAGCAACCGTTGAAAATGACTCCGTTAGTTCATTTTCGTTTCTGAAGATTATCCGTTGAGGAAATGAGTATCCGTTGTTAAATCCTTCATTTCCGAACCTGAGGAAGCAACCGTTGAAAATGACTCCGTTAGTTCATTTTCGTTTCTGAAGATTATCCGTTGAGGAAATGAATATCCGTTTGTCTATCAATTTCATTTCCATTTCTGAGGGAACAAACCGTTGAAAATGACTCCGTTTGATCATTTTCGTTTCTGAAGATTTTCCGTTAAGGAAATGAATCCCCGTTTGTTTATTCCTTCATTTCCGCTTCTGAAGAATACTCGTTGAGGAAAATGACTCCGGTTGTTCATTTTCATTCTGAAGAATGTCCGTTAAGGAAATGACAGGATTATGCTTCACATATCTCTGGTGGTTATCTGACACAAAGTCACAAATAGACTCCTACGAATTAATTTCGGGACGAAATTTCCTAAAGTAGGGGAGACTGTAACACCTGTGTCATTTCAACCATCAAACAAATGCCAAACCAATGAAATAATGTATTTCATACTTTGGACTTGTATAAATATGTGTATCTTTTGCACATATCGACTCTTGTTCGATTTCAAGCTCTAAATCGCTTTCTAGAAGGTTATACGCGCACTAATGCGTAAATATAACCAGTTTAATGCAACGAACACTCCGGAAGAGTGAAATAGGCTTAACATACCTTAAATAACCTATACATAACTTAGATATAAGTTTTGGAAGGTTTGGTGTGGTGAAATCAAAGTTAAATCGCTTACAGGGACTAAAGTTGACAAACTGCGAAAGTATGCCAATTTGAACTGTAACAGACATTCCGGAACATGACCATAAGTTAAACATACCATAAATATCCTTTACATAGCTTAGAAATAGGCTTTGAGGGGTTCGGTGTGCTAAAATAAACTGTTGGGTCATTCAGGGACTAAAAGTGTCAAAAAGTGCACAAGTTTGCATTTTCGCGCATAACTTACGTTCTGAATACATCTGGACATCCAAAAATTTATGTAAGCATGACTACATTATATTTTAGTGTTCGCCATAAGAAAAATCCATTCGTCGCGTCATTTGGTTCGTTTTTCGCGCTTATGCGCATTCCGTCGTAATTAAGCGAACATCGCGTTCGTACGACCAAACGAACCATCATCCGGCATATTTTTGAGTATGTTTTGAGTTCCCTATACTTTAACTTCATTTTAGAGCCTTGAAATGAGGTTAACGGGGTTCAAACGCATCGAAAAAGGCCTTAAACACGTGCAGGGACCATTCCTGCCACTTTTGAAACTTTTCTGAAACTGGGGGGTCAGTGGCGTAGCGCGACTGCCTAGGCCCTCACCGTCGCGCTACGCGACTGCCTAGTC
Organism: Helianthus tuberosus; assembly: GCA_030545235.1. Lineage (NCBI taxonomy): Eukaryota > Viridiplantae > Streptophyta > Magnoliopsida > Asterales > Asteraceae > Helianthus > Helianthus tuberosus. Next base: position 192,197,188 of record CM060401.1, on the reverse strand, counting down.
TGGGGCAGAAACATGCAGAAAACTCATTTTTCGCATTTTCGGGACCGGATTCGATGTATCGACAGCTGTTTACAGTTGTTATCCACTCCCAAATCCCTTGCCAAGTGTTGATTCCCTATGGTTAGTGGCAATTTAGGCACCATAACATTCCGACACTTGTACGGACATGATTAAGGCACGATTTTCGACAAACGATCCTAACGGTTCGGGTATTCCTATAAATACCCAACCCACACAACATCAAAACCCACTAGAATTCTGATTTTGAGAGCTCTAAGTTGAAACCATTGTTTCATACCTGAGTTCTTGGATCGGGATTAGCATTCGGGGACCCTTCGTAAGTATTCTTTCGTTCTTTTCCTTATATTACTGCTTTTCGAGTCAGAAAGTCAAACTTTGTTTGACTTTCAGCGTTGACCAGTAATGGTCAATGCGAAGTTGTTTGAACTTCGCAACGTGATTGTAATCACGATGGTCATAGTCCCTTGGGACTATGCCTACTGATTACCACGTTGTCTAGGGTCGTAGGGTAAGCGATCTAATAAATCGCTTATACCTCGAACCCGACCCAGTTTGGTCGATCATTAGGATCCGACCAAACACAGTAGGTGACCCTAGTAGGTAGGGAATAACCTTCCGAGGTTATACCCTATGGTCACATCGTTTAAGTAGTTGTATGATAGGTAGTTTATATGCCTTAGGTAAATTACCAGAATACCCTTTTCATGTATAATTGGTAATTAAGCATATGTAACCTAAACTTTTGTCACATAACCGATTATGTAACATGTTTAGGCATATAACACTTGTCATAGGACTAGTTAGGCGGTCCGAACGCGTTTCACGCGAACGACGCGTTAGAGTAGCATAAGCTTCCTAAACGGGTCGTAATGGGTCGTAAACAATTATGTTAGGTTTCATTTAGTATGTAGGCTTTGTTAAACCAAATGACACGAGTCTCTACACTCGTTTGGTTTACAAACCCTAATGCTACCCGATCTTCCGATCTAGGTCCGGTTAATTAACATAGTTACCTATATTAGGTGCCGTTTGATACCCGCGATCTCTAGCATTGTTTGGTTGTTACTCAAGGACTTCTGAGCAATCTCAAGTGAGTACATAGACCCCTCTTTTACTGTTTTCCAAACTGTTTTGGGGTGGAACACATGTGCCTACTTGTTACTTTCATGCTTTCCTGTTTTCACATCATATACATGCTATGTTCGTTAGTACATTATAGTACATGATTTCATTACTTTTCATGCTAGGTGTGCCCATTGTGTGCATTACTTAGTACATTGTTTTACATTACATTTTGTTGCATATGCTCATCCAGTATATGAACACATTATATTACATTTTGAACCGTTGTATCTATGAACCGTTTGTATCTGTGAACCGTTGTACCTGTGAACCGTTTGTATCTGTGAACCGTTGTATCTGTGAACCGTTGTATCTGTGAACCGTTGTATCTGTGAACCGTTGTCCCTGTGAACCGTTTGTATCTGTGAACCGTTGTATCTGTGAACCGTTTGTATCTGTGAACCGTTGTATCTGTGAACCGTTTGTATCTGTGAACCGTTTGTATCTATGAACCGTGTGAACCGTCTTTGACCATACATAAACATTTCTACAACTGTTAAACATTACTTTGGTGTTTTGGTTTGATTAAGTGATTAAGTAACGATGCGTGTGTAATATGATACAAGCATGGTGGATACGCCGCTGGTACTTCCTATATATAAGTGTTTGTATGGTATTACATATCGTAGCGTTATTTGAATCATTTCAGTTTGATACATGTAACATTTTATTCAAATAACATACTTTTCGCAAGACATTGTTTTACAAACAACTTATCTTATACAAACTCAGTTTACATGGTTATTCATTTAACCATACATTATTCACTTATTTATACATATCATCTGAACTCATTGTTTTTCAAATGATTTACAAAACAAAGCAAATTACAAGGTTCATGACTAAACATTTTCTCAAACATAAGTCATGAAACCTATTTTCATAAAACCTATGTATCTCACAGGCATTTTTATGCTGACGTACCTATTTTCACATGTGTTTTTCAGGAGCTGTTGCATAAGATGGTCAAGATACATATAGGCAGACTTGGGCCTTAGTGACAATAAAAGATGCAAGACTAGTTAATTATGTTGTATTTCTTTGATTGTTAAGACACTGTTACACCTTTAATCAATAAAACGAAACTTCAATTGCCATGGATTTGAAACAATTAATTCTGTTACAACACTCCCCGATGTTTCCGCCACGATTTGTATGTTCTACGTGGTCGGGGTGTGACAATATTCGGCCAGGGTGACCGGGGATTTGGTTAGGGTAACCAGGAAATCTGGTCAGGGTGACCAGGGATTAATTTTATACATGGTATGGTTAGCGTAAGGAGGGTTATTACTTAGATCATGTGAGTGGGTAGGCGGGAACTGGAGGCCATTAATCCTCATTGTAGGACCGAGGGACGTAAGCGGTAGATCTATCTGGGTGTAGCGAGCCCAACCCCAGGCCCAACAGTGCGGACCTCGGGGTGACTTTGTACCCAACGCAAAATCTGCTAGGTTTGAGTCTTCCTACTTGCACTTCACACATATCAATGGCCTTGCAAACCATTGGTGATCTCTTTTTCCTTATTTGCTACATACCAGGGAAATATATATTTACGAAACTACTTGTTCATACAAATTAAATACCATGTTTTATACAAATTCAAAGCATAGGATTATGCGGGTATGGAGTCAAAGTCAGGGTGGGCATTGACAGTTTTGCGAACATTACAAATACAAGGCTTTACAAATACATGGTTTTATGAACATAACGTGTTACAAACACAACGTTTCCATATAACTTGGCAAGAAAATGACTTTTGATTCGTTTTCTCAATACTATTTCAAAAACCGGTTACTCCAAAGATTTATTTCAAATCTTTCACAACTCAAAAGATTTATTTCAAATCTTTTACAAACAAACTATGAACTCGCTCAACTTTATGTTGATTTTTTTCGCATGTTCTTTCTCAGGTTGCTTTTCAAAGTCAAGGCACGGTTGGAATAGGAGAACCATTGGAGATACGAGTACTTAGTGGCGTTCAATTTCTAGAAAGACTTAGCTTATTTGCTTCCGCTGTGCAATGACGATACCAGTCCAGTCACGCCAATGCTCTGATAATTTCGGGGTGTGACATAAGTCTTCTAACCAAACTTTTTGGGAAACAAAGGGCACTCACACGAGCACTAAAAAACAATTCAAAACTTTGCTCGGCACGAGGCCGTGTCCGCGCGACTGTCGGGATAAAACCCCTTTTTCATAACAGTTACTTCATTCCACACGCCCCGTTTCCCCGAAAACGCTCTGGTTCCAGGCGATTTTCCGCAGATTTTCGACGTCTCCTATCATTCTAACAACATCAAGGTATGATTCTATCACTATCATTAGTTAGATTTAGCATTTGCATGTAGTTAAAACTTCAAAAATTTGGGGAAAAATCTAGGGTTCTTGAACTACACCCGGATCGAACCTCAAATTTTTGCTTTAATATGTTAGCATTTAGTTAGATTAGTGTTATAGGAAGTAAACCCACTTGTATTGTTCAAAGATTCGCCCGATTTCTCACAAAAACCCCAAACCCTTGTTTTTTAACCGAAAAATATAAAATTGAATGGGTAAATGGGTTGTTTTGAGAAAAACGGCACTTGGGGTTTCATTTGCGAGGGAAACCGCACCTATTGGACCAAAAATTTTCAAGTTTTCGAAACCGGGTCGAAAAATGATGTTTTTGAGTAACAGACGCCTGGACACGGGGTCGTGTCCAGCACACTGTTTGCAGTTTTGTCCGAAAATTCTAATGTTTCGTGCTAACTTTTGGTGTATTCTTTCAGATGGCAAGGAAGTTCACAAGGTTTAACGCAAATGAGATCGATGCTAGGGCTAGATACGAAGTACTTCAAACAAGACCGGAGGAATACCCAAGGCAAGCATGCACGGATTTGTAAGCATTGGTGAACCAACTCGACCGCTTCAACAACCTTGTCACAGGCCCACTAAGAGTCGCTTTAACAACTCGACTTCGTTCCGTCCATGAATGCACTTTGGAATTCTATAGCACCTTCACATTCAACTCAAGGTGCGACCCATTTGACAATGATGGGGTAGCATTCCGATGTGGTGGAACTAGGTATTCGATTTCTATGGCACAATTTGGGTCGATTGTCGGATTGTATGCGGAGGAAGATGTGGGTAACGAGGAAAATACTGAAGGGATGCGAGAGATAGATGAGAACGATCGCCAAGCCGCGTGGGCTCAGATTGGTGAAGGGCACTACAATCCGAGCAGCACTAAGAGCACTAAGTTGAGGGATCCGCTCTACCGATACATCCATAGGCTCCTCGGCTACTCTCTTAGCCAAAGGCATGATAGCGGTGGCGTTGTTGGGTTAAGAGATTTAGTTGTCCTCCACCGCATCCATAACCGCAGACACCTCGAGGTTCCGTTCCTCATGCTCCGTAACATGCATCTGAACCGGCTTGCTACTTCACCAACACCTATCTTCTTTGGAGGATGGGTATACCGTCTCTTCAAGCACTTCACCAACATACCTAGGTCATTCGGAAGGAGCCCATGGTCGGGAAGGGTAGATATACACATTTGCCGCTCAATGAACCTAATTTATGAGGCTGAAGATGGGACGGTTAGCTTCCAAAGGATGCAAGGGCATGTATGGAACCCGCAAGAGGCACTTGTCCTTCACTCTCCACAACATCATCAGTACCAGTACCAGTACCAGCCCCATGGTGATCCAGGCCAGTCCTCCTCAGGAGGCGGTTTTCCTAACTTCCAAAGTTTACATGATTTATTGTAGGAAAACCTCATGTGCACCAGGAACACCTACAATATGGCAAGCAACACGTACAACCGGGTTGGAGCGATCGAGAGAAACATATCTGATATCCAAGATGATATTGGAAATATCCGGGAGTACATTGCGGGGCACGGTGGAGATGATGATGATGAGGACGAGGACATGGACTAGGCGGGAGGAGCGGAGGAAGAAGCGGTTGGTTGGTGATCTTACAGGTTAACCCCCTTTTATCTTGAACAATTTCCGGCCTGCGTGCCGTGTGTCGAACAATTTACTTTCCTTTAACTCTTTTATTTTCTGCATTTCTTTTTCTTTCTAACTTTGTGATGGATGGGATGTTGAACATTGGTAATCTAGGATGTTTGCTATGGTTTGGTGTAGTGTTTATTGCTAAAACAGGTACATACGAGGTTTAGAGCACTAAACCTTAGTGCTACTAAAGCCGGGACAGAAAACTAGAGCCAGAAACCTGTTTTTCAACCCTGCAGATTGTCTACACGGGGTCGTGTCCAGCCGACACGCCCCCGTGCCCACTTCCCCAGACCTGCTGTTTGTCTAAATATGCAGACTTTTGACAGACACGTGGTCGTGTCCAGCCGACACGCCCCCGTGTCCACCTTCTGTAAGTTTTCGTTACTGGCACCTGAACACGGGGTCGTGTCCATCAGACACGGGGCCGTGTCCATGCGACCAGTAACACAATTTTTTTTGCTTTTTCACACTTTTCTACACATTCAATCAACCTAAAAACTTATTTTTAGGACACATTGAGGACAATGTGTAATTTAAGTGTGGGGGGATGCTAAAACCTTGAATCTTGCAAGTCTTAATAACAAGCCTTACACAAAACTCTATTGGAACCGCTAATCACCCCAAATTTTTTCGAAAATTTTCATTTTTTTACTTGTCTAGGTTTAACTTGGGAATTTCAAAATTCTAAAAAGGTTATATTTTTATAAATTTACAACCGATAGCGTCGTGATAAAAAGAACCAACATAAGAAAATTATGAAAAGGCATGACAAGCTTAGTTAAAATTTGATTATATATACTTGATCACATAAAAACCCATTCCCACAAAAGTGAGTTTTGAGACTTTATTGAGCATACAAATATATATCTTTAAATTAAATGCTCATTTTTCGTTTCTTGTGTGAATAGCCGCTTGGTTCTTACAACTCTAGAACTTGCCACGACGATACATTCCCGGTCCTTACCAACTTAAACCCGAGTAAGTAAATGATGGAGGCATTAGGACTAACCCTTTTTATTTCTACACCATTATTTTTTTTACCACCTACCCAAAATCCCCCTAGTTAACCCCTTTGAGCCTAAACCTTTTCATTTCTTAACCCAAACCAAACACCCTTTTATCCACCAAATTTTTTTTTAACCCCTTGTTTTAGTAACAAGCTCGGTTTTTCGTATGACTTTGAAAAAAAATAAAAAAATTATATATATATATATATATATATTTTATGATGAAGCAAAAGAAATAAACAAACAAATTCATCAAAAATAACTTTTTTGAATAATAGCTTCATCAAAAAAAAAAGTCTTTCGAAAACCGACGCTTTTTACGTTTTTTCGCCATTTTCTACTAACCACTAACCCAACCACCTACCTTTAACCCAAGCCTAACCCTTCACCCAAAAGTCCTCTTGATATTTACAAAGGTATATAGTTAAAAATGAGGAGGATTGATTGCTTGGCAAGCCTATGGTAGGAGTAAGTTCCATGCCGCTCTCGAGTGATTCACTAAAATACATCTTCGGCCGAGTGTTGAGTGATCCCCCGTGAGGTATGTGAACTTGTATATAAATAGAATTTTAAAGAGGCATGTTATGCCCTAATAAGTAATTTATCTTATGAAAAGTTTTAAATAAATCATGACGAATAGGATTGTAAATAAATAAAAATAAAACTTAATAAAGAATCTTGGAAATCCCGACACTCTATGACAAGCCCAAAAACCTTCTCTTCTACCCATTCCATTTGGGAGTGTAAAGCCACATTATAAAGAGTTTTGCTTGAGGACAAGCAAAGATTCAAGTGTGGGGGTATTTGATGTGTGCAAAATGCAACATATAAATTACATCAATTGTGACATAAAACTAACCCTTTTTTAGTACTAATGTTGGAAAAAGTGTGTTTTTGTCTTCCTTTTGTATTTTCAGGATTAAATGAGCTCAAATTAACAAAAGAAGCAAAAGGCAGCTAAATCTAAACATAAATACAAGAAAAGGAACAAACGTGGCATGCCCGACCCCACGACAGCATCTTCCCAAGCAAAACAAGAGAACAGAAGGCTGAACACGCCCCGTGTTCAGTGAACACGGGGGCGTGCCCAAGGGTCAGCATAAAAGACAAAGTTGTAGAAGCTTCCATCGCCCACCACGGGGCCGTGCTCAGCGGACACGGGGTCGTGGTCAACTATAAGATTCGCAGAATCCAGGAAAATCTTGATAGTACAGATATGCTTCTGCACACGGGGTCGTGCCCAGCGGACACGGGGTCGTGCCCAGCGGACACGGGGTCGTGGTCAACTAATGCAGACAAAAGCAATTAATGAAGACAGAGAAGAGGATGGACACGGGGCCGTGCCCGAGCTTCTGTTCAGCCTATAAATAGGAGTGCTTGGCTCAAGCTCAAACCATCCCTTGGCACACCACCTCTCTCACACTTCACCCACCACCACCATAACACCATCATCCACCACCATCATCCATTGTCCATCATAGAGTATGTGAGTCGTCTTGGGATCCAAGATTGATCATAAGAGTTCTTGACAATCAAGGCCATGTTTGCCTAAGTCTCTTACATCACTTGGTGAAGACAAAGTGTCTAGTGTAATACTTTTTATTTTTAATCTTTTCGCACTTTTTAATTGGTTATGTATTAATGACTTTAATAACTAGTTTCTTATGTTAAAGGTGATTCTTCCTTATCGTTTGTCTGTGGTGTCTTGGCATTATTTTACTGTCTATATAAAATAAAAGATTTTCACCATTCATATCTCCACGGTCTATATGGAGGTATGTTGGCTACCTGGTCGGGGGTTAAGGGAACGGTTTGGTAAGAGTCTTGCCATTGTTCAGTGTATAGATCCTGCAAAGGACCTGGGTCAAATTTAGTAGGACCTCCTTCAATACTTAACGGTATTGGATGGCGGGGGTCCAAACTCTCTGATCCCCTCATAAGTTATTAATACTTTAACCCGGCTACTTAGGACTGTATCCCTGCTGACTCAGACTACTTAGCCGAGGGTAACGTCGCCTTCAAAAGAGGGGCCTACCACATTATGCATTAATAACTTAATTAATTATCTTTCAATAATCCGACCCTTTAGGATTGTATCCTTGCTGACTCAAACTACTGGGTTGAGGGTAACGTCACCTCCAAAAGAGGGGCCTACTACAATAACTAAGATAATCTCTTAAATAGTGCAAAAGTGCGGAAATAATCAAAGGTTACACTAAACACGAGTCGGAGCCAAGTGATTCATCTTGTCTATCTGTTTTTCTTTTATTTTTATTTTTCAGCATTGTAGTTAGTTTTTATTTTCTTAGTTTAAAACATTTTTCTAAACTTTTGATTTGATTAGACGTTGAGGATAAACCGGTACTAAAAGCTATTGTGTCCTTGGACGACCTCGGTATCTTACCAACACTATACTACGCTCACGATGGGTGCACTTGCCCATATGTGTGTTTATTGTTAGTAAATATTGTGTTTTATAAATTTAAAACTTGGCTAAAAAGTGTTAAAAAGGGCTTAACATATACATCAAAAACTAACGACACTTCACACGCATCAGTTGTTCCGTTAAATCTAACTGTAGATTTAATCTGAGAGCACGGACTCGTTTTTGCTTTTCATGATACTTACGACTTAAGGCATCAGCAACTATGTTTGCTTTTCCTTCGTGATATTGAATATCACAGTCGTAGTCACTTAGGATTTCCATCCATCTCCTTTGCCTCATGTTTAATTCTTTTTGCCCAAATATGTATCTTAAGCTTTTATGGTCTGTATAGACAGTAAACTTACTTCCATACAGGTAGTGTCTCCAAATCTTAAGGGCAAAAATTATGGCTCCTAATTCTAACTCATGAGTCGTATAATTTTCTTCGTGCTTTTTCAATTGCCTTGAGGCATACGCAATTACCTTCTTGTGTTGCATTAGCACACATCCTAATCCTAACTTAGAAGCATCGCAGTAAACTTCAAAATCTTCTATTCCTTCTGGTAAGGCAAGAATTGGAGCGTTTGTTAGCTTTTGCTTCAAAATCCTAAAGGCCTCTTCTTGCCTAGGTCCCCATTCAAACTTAACTGCTTTACAGGTTAACTTAGTTAATGGTACAGCTATTTTGGAAAAATCCTTAATAAATCGTCTATAGTATCCAGCTAAACCTAGAAAACTTCTAATTTCCATAGCTGTTTGTGGGACTTTCCATTTGGTGATCGCTTCTATTTTGGAGGGATCTACGTGAATACCTTCGTGATTCACCATGTGTCCTAAAAATTGTACCTCCTGTAGCCAAAATTCACACTTCGAGAATTTGGCATAAAGCTTTTCTTTTCTAAACAAAGTTAAGAGTGCATGCAGATGCTCACAATGCTCATCTTGACTTTTGGAATAAATAAGTATATCGTCGATGAAGACAATTACAAATTTATCCAAGTATGGTTTACAGATTCTATTCATCATGTCCATAAATGCTGCAGGAGCATTTGTTAGTCCAAAGGGCATGACTATAAACTCGTAGTGACCATACCTAGTTCTGAAAGCAGTTTTAGGTATGTCTTCTTCCTGTACCTTCAATTGATGATATCCAGAGCGTAAGTCTATCTTAGAAAAGTATCTAGCTCCTTGAAGTTGATCAAAGAGATCATCAATCCTAGGTAATGGGTATCGATTCTTAATTGTAACCTTATTCAATTCCCTATAATCGATACACATTCTCATTGACCCATCTTTCTTTTTCACAAACAACACTGGAGCTCCCCACGGGGATGAACTAGGTTGTATAAATCCTTTACTTAATAATTCATCTAATTGCTTTTTCAATTCTAGCATTTCGGTGGGTGCTAACCGATAAGGTGCCTTAGCTATCGGTGTTGTTCCAGGAATTAGATGAATTCTAAATTCTACTTCCCGATCGGGTGGTATTCCAGGTAGTTCTTCTGGGAATACATCTGAGTATTCTGATACTACTGGAATCTCCTTAAGTTCCTTACCTTTAGTGTTAATGATTACCGAAATTATATACACTATTTCTTATTTTCTTGAATAACTGGCCACTTTCATTACTGAAATGAATTTCAGTGGCTTTCGTGGCTTATCTCCTGTAATCACCACTAGTTCTCCAGTAGGGGTATGTATTTCTACGGAATTCTTATCACAAAGAATTCGGGGATGGTTGGCTACTAACCAATCCATTCCTAACACGACATCGAATCCAGCTAAATTCATAGGTAACAGCTTTGCAGAAAATTTATGACCTAAGAGTTCTATCTTTTCTTCTCGCAAAACCTTATCTATGTTAACAGCATTCCCATCTGCCGTTTCGACTGTAAAAATTTGCCTAAGGTTGGTTAAGGGTAAGTTAAGAGCTTGGCAGAATGAAGTATTTATAAAACTTTGGTTTGCACCAGAGTCAAATAATACTTTTGCATAAACGTCATCAACTAGGAACGTACCAGCTATTACGTCAGGAATTAGTTCTGCTTCCTGAGGAGTCAACTGGAAGGCTCTTGCGTTTCTCTTGGTAGTTCCTTCTGCAGGTTTGGCTTTGTTATCAGCTGGTTTGGCCAATTTCGGACAGTCTGGCCTAAAATGTCCAGCTTCTCCGCAGTTGTAGCAGATTGTTGCTTTCTTCTTCCTGCAATCTTCTTCTTGATGCCCCAGAATTTTGCAGAAATTGCAATACCCTTTGCATCTTCCAAAATGCTTTCTTTTGCAGGCATTGCAAAATGGAACAGTGGAAGATTGCCCAGTTTCCTTTTTCTTGAAATTGCTACGGTTACCCATACGGAATCCTTGGGTAATCTTTTGGGCCACTTCCTTCTTTCTATTTTCTTCTCGCGTACGTACTAGTCCGTTAGTCAAAGTGTTGGCTAATTCCACTGCATCGTCAATTGTGTGAGGTCTCACAGCTTTAACGATATCACGGATTTCGCCAATCAATCCCCAAATATAGCGAGAAATAAGTACCGGCTCTAGCGAAGCCAAGGTTGGTACCACTCTAGCATATTCGAAGAATGTCGAAGTATACCCTCGACAATCCAGATCCACCATCTGGTGGTTCAGAAATTTATTCGCCATTTGTTCCTTTTCATACTCGGGACAGAATTTTCTTTCCACCAGTCGCTTGAATTCTTCCCAACTCATGGCATAGGCTACATCGCTTCCCTTGGCTTGAAGTACTGTATTCCACCATTCTAGCGCCCCTTCTTTAAAAAGATGCGACGCGTACATGACCTTGTCTTCCTCTGCACATTTACTTATTTTAATCACTGCCTCGGTTTTCTCTAACCAATGCAGTGCAGCAGTCGCCCCTTCGTTGCCTGCAAATTCAACTGGTTTACAGGCAAGAAATTCCTTATAAGTGCAACCAGGCGTTGCAGCTTTCATTTTCTTAAGGAATGGGGATTGCATTCCATCGTTGTTGTTATTAGTATGGTTGCCACCTCCGTTTACACTATTACTGAAGTTATCTTCATGAGTACGTTTGCTAGGAATAATTTGTTGAGGTTCAACTGGATTCCGAGCAGCAGCAAGGATTGCTGGAATAGCATTGGCTATTCCCTGAGCAACGATATTCTCGATATCTTGCCTATTCAGAAATTGATCTTCATTGTGTTGCTCGGATTGGTTACCCTCGTTAACTTGTTCATTACCAGTGTTTGCCATCTGGTAATTAATTTATATAAGTGATTAGTAGAAAATAATTAATAACTAAACATAACAAAATAATCGCACATAATCATGTCAACACGTATAGCCAAAATTGTCGATTTCTCGACTTCCATTTTTATATTATAATATGCTTCCGTACACACCTGCTATCTTACAAAAGTTTTATTTTTTTAGGTTATTTCACATAATTATATATACATATATATATATATATTATTACTATTATTATTTTATTATTATACAACCATAACCACACCATCACCATCTGCTGGCATTTCAGAAGCGACGTTCCCTCTCGTCGTACTTCCAGGAGATCTGTTCTCCCACCTCCCGGATTTGATTCCCTGCATCCATCAACTCCTCGCCAAAATGGCGGAGTTCAGCCAAGTTCTCGTTGCTCATCGGTGGGTTTGGTGCAGGCTCTGGGTCAAACTGAGGGAAAAAGGTATAAGGATTAATTAAGAGATTCTGGAACTGCCAGTCATTGGTCCACCATTCTTCCAATTCTCCTAAAGGTCGGGTGTTGACAAGGGGATCTGGGATGGCCGGTTCCAAATTTACTGGGAGTTGGGTTTCAGTAGGATAAGTAAAGAGGTTTTCATTGACAGGCTTAAGGGTATCACAGTCTGCCAGTTTATGATCCAACTCTTCCCACAATGTCATTTCCTCGGCTTGCTTGGAGCTTTCTCCAATCTCTATTCCTTTTCCTTTATTCATTGGGTCCTCCGTCTTGGCAACTTTCCGAGTTACTGGTTTCCTTCTGCGCACACGCCTCCAGCCCACAATTCTTCTTCTCTTCTTTGGCTTGGGTTTTTCCGGAGGCTGGGCTTGAAATTCCATAGGTTCCTCAATATCGGCACAATAACCGGTAAAGTCATTGGAAACTTCCACCTTAACAGAATAGAGATTGAGATTCTGAAGAGCTTCAGACAACTCATTCATGATGTTTAGCAGATATGAAGAAACACACAAAATTCTAGGTTAAATTTTTTTGTAAATTGAATTTTCACATAATCACGGAAAGGCAATCAGAAAATTAAGTATTTATACAAGCAGATTGATTTAAAATAAAATATTGCGAAATATATATATATATATTACAAATTACAACTGAAATTTAAAATATACTAGGGATAATTTATTTTAGTCTATCTTTTATTTGTTTATCTAATGGGCAAGTTTCTGGCTTATGGATGATATGGATGCTAGCGCTGGGTCAGGATGTTGGTAGTTTAACTTAATTAAAAGTTAACATTTGCCGCTGTAGTGGCTAACATATAGAGATTTGCCCATTGTTCATCTACTTCATTTTCCCCTGGTGGATTATTGCCTATTTCCTGAGTTTCCTTATCACTCATCACTCTTTTTGGTTGTGACTTCTTTATTTTCTCTTGACTTTTTCTAATAATCCAACTTCTTTTCTTAATGGTAAGTGGTTTTTCAAACTGTGCCTTACGAACAAATATTCCTTCCTCGGTATCTGATGAGTATCTTGAGGAATTTGATTGGAATGAGGTTCCCTTATCTTTTGATGTACTATCTAGTTGACGATAGATGTCCGAAATTCTTTGCTTACCCATACTGTAACTAACAAGTAGTCAGTTAACAAAATACATAATCACAAGATGGTAATCAGAAAAATTAAGTATTTCTAAATACTTAATAGGCTTAAATCAGTGGCTCTGATACCACATTTTTCCTGTCACGGGCCCCGTCCCGGTTTTACCCGGTCCAGGAGCCGCGGGACAGAAACCCGTGGTATTTATTAATTGAGTTGACAGCGGAAGATTTTACAGGATCTTTTAAAACTTGAAATGCCCGATTATTTTATTTCATAATTCGGGATAAAACCCCGTACTTTACAATAGAGGAATTTCACAAGGAAATTCCCTGATTTACAAAACATGTTTATTTATTTAACTGAGCCACTACTTCAAGCTTTGTTAGTGCTCCGTAGCACTTTTCCTTGGTTCACAATAGTCACCTGAAACATGTTTTGAAAATATTTTATCAGCGGGGAAATACTGGCGAGTCATTCAAATTTGATAAAACGACACTTAGTTATAAATTACAGCATAAGAGCGATTACAATGGCTTCTATCTTATTTTTATCTGGCACCGTGTCACCTCCTGGTGACGATGGTCATACCACTATTGGGTCCTTTCACCCAAGTAGTGATGATTATCACTGTTAGGATTTATTAGCCTAACCGTGAGAAATTAGTAATGTGCACAATACCCACTAGCCAGTGATTCAAGATAACCACGACTTAATCCCTGTAATTATAACTTTTGAAAATGATTGGAGTATTGTAAAACATTATTGATAAAAAGAGAGTGACTCACATTGCAGATTTAAACGGGCAGAGTTTAGCCTACTGATTAGCCTTGTAACCTAATTTAAATAATAATGCACACGAACTAGGTCAGTAACTAATACAGCATTTACGATAACTCACGAGATAAAACCCTCACAACGAATGACAAAGTGCAACACTTAAACATCCATCGAATTTACGACGAATGACAAAGTATAGCCCTAATTTGGGCAGCACTTAAACATCCATTGGATAGTTTCAATCGATCGGACATTGAATCGTAGCAGCGATCGAGTTAATACCCTGTATCGTAGCAGTGCCTCACTACTGTGAATGTGATTTTCGACTTTTGAGCAGTATTCTTCGTGTTTTGAGAATTGTTTTCGACACAGATGAACTGCTCGTGAACTGATCTATTTATAGCAGAAATTTGGGTCTCACGCGGCCCGCGTGAACCCATGCGTGATCCTTACGCGGCCCGCGTGGAAGTCTAGTCATAGATTAGGGCTAGCGTGTCATCGGTAGGCATGCCACGTGTGTGACACGTGGACCTGGACGCTTATCCGGTCAACTTAAGTTTGACGCGGCCCGCGTAAGGGGAGCTTAACCTTTACGCGGCCCACCTGAAGACCAATTTTCTTGATTTCTTGGTTTTTCATGCACAGTAGGGTTTCAGGGGTCCGGGTTTTCACTTATGGGTCGTTTAGGGACAATTTTAAAGGTCCTTACAAATTGGCTCAGAAAATTACTCAAGGATTTCGTGGGGGTAATAATAGCAATTTCAAGAAAAGAGGAACTGGGCAATCTTCCACTCCGACGTTCTGCAGGAACTATAGAAAGAAACATTTTGGAAAATGTAATGAACCCTGCAACTTCTGTAAAGTTGTAAGACATCGTGAAGAAGATTGCAGAAAGAAAACAAGGGTCTGCTATAACTGTGGAGAAGCTGGGCATTTCAAACCAGAATGCCCTAAGTTGGTCAAACCAGCGGATAACAAGGCTAAACCTGCAGAAGGAACTACCAAGAAGAACGTAAGAGCCTTGCAATTGACAACACAGGAAGCCGAACTGATTCCTGACGTAATAGCTGGTACGTTCTTGGTTCACAACGTGTATGTGAAAGTATTATTTGACTCTGGTGCAAACCAAAGTTTTATAAATACTTCATTCTGCCAAGCTCTTAAGCTACCCTTAACAAAACTTAGACAAATTTTTACAGTAGAAACGGCAGACGGGGACTCTGCTAACATAGATACGGTTTTGCAAAAAGGAAATATAGAACTTTCAGGTCATAAATTTTCTGCAAACCTGTTACCCATGAATTTAGCTGGATTCGATGTCGTGTTAGGAATGGATTGGTTAGTAGCCAACCATGCTCGAATCCTTTGTGATAAGAACTCCATAGAAATTCGTGCACCCACAGGAGAAGTAATCATGGTTACAGGAGATAAGCCGCGAAAACCCATGAAATTCATTTCAGTAATGAAAGTTGCTAATTATGAACGAAAGCAAGGAATAGTGTATATGATTTCGGTAATCATTAGCACTAAGGGTAAGGAACTTAAGGAAATTCATGTAGTTTCAGAATACTCGGATGTATTCCCAGAAGAGTTACCAGGATTACCACCAGATAGGGAGGTGGAATTTAGAATTCATTTGATTCCCGGAACTACACCTGTAGCAAAGGCACCTTACCGATTAGCACCCACTGAAATGTTAGAACTGAAAAAACAATTAGATGAATTGCTCAGTAAAGGATTCATACAACCTAGTTCATCCCCGTGGGGAGCGTCCGTGTTGTTTGTGAAAAAGAAAGACGGGTCAATGAGAATGTGTATCGATTTTAGGGAATTAAATAAGGTTACAATTAAGAATCAATACCCATTACCTAGGATTGATGATCTCTTTGATCAACTTCAAGGAGCTAGATATTTTTCTAAGATAGATTTACGCTCCGGATATCATCAGTTGAAAGTACAAGAAGAGGACATACCTAAAACTGCTTTCAGGACTAGGTATGGTCATTACGAGTTTACAGTCATGCCCTTCAGACTAACAAATGCTCCTGTAGCATTTATAGACATGATGAATATGATCTGTAAACCGTATTTGGATAAATTTGTAATTGTCTTCATCGATGATATACTTATGTATTCCAAAAGTCAGAAAGAGCATTGTCAGCACCTGCATGCACTCTTAACTTTGTTAAGGAAGGAGAAGCTTTACGCCAAATTTTCGAAGTGTGAATTTTGGCTACAGGAGGTGCAATTTTTAGGTCACGTGGTGAATCATGAAGATATTCACGTAGATCCCTCCAAGATAGAAGCAATCACCAAGTGGAAAGTCCCGTAATCAGCTACAGAAGTTAGAAGTTTTCTAGGATTAGCTGGATACTACAGGCACTTTATTAAGGATTTTTCCAAGATAGTTGTGCCATTAACTAAGCTAACCTGTAAAGCAGTTAAGTTTGAATGGGGACCGAAGCAAGAAGAGGCTTTTAGGATTTTGAAACAAAAATTAACCAACACCCCGATTCTTGCCTTACCAGAAGGGACAGAAGATTTTGAAGTATATTGTGATGCTTCTAAACTAGGATTAGGATGTGTGCTAATGCAACACAAAAAGGTAATTGCGTATGCATCAAGGCAATTGAAAAAGCACGAGGAAAATTATACGACTCATGACTTAGAATTAGGATCAATAATTTTACCCTTAAAATTTGGAGACACTATCTGTATGGAAGTAAGTTTACAATTTATACAGATCATAAAAGCTTAAAGTACATATTTGGGCAAAAAGAATTGAATATGAGACAAAGAAGATGGATGGAAATTCTAAGTGACTACGACTGTGATATTCAGTATCACGAAGGAAAGGCAAATGTAGTTGCAGATGCCTTAAGTCGTAAGTATCATGAAAAACAAAAGCGAATTCGTGCTCTTAGATTAAGTTTACAATTAGACCTAATGGAACAATTAAAGAATGTTCAGGAAATAGCAATCAAGGATGATGCTGAAGGAATGAAAGGAAGAATAAAGGAATTAGAGCAAGGAGCTGATGGAATTTGGAGATTCCACCAAAGAAGGATTTGGGTACCTAAGCAAGGAGAATTAAGAAATAAGATCTTAGAGGAAGCCATAAATCTAGCTATACCATGCATCCTGGCAATAATAAGATGTACCAAGATTTAAGGAATAACTTCTGGTGGATAGGAATGAAAAAGGACATAGGTAGATATGTTTCTAAGTGTCTAACTTGTTCCCAAGTTAAGGCAGAACACCAGAAACCTTCAGGACTACTTCAACAATTAGAAATGCCTGTATGGAAATGGGAGCTCATAACAATGGATTTTGTTACTAAGTTACCCAAAACCAGAAAAGGTAATGATGCGATTTGGGTAATTGTGGATCGATTAACCAAATCAGCTCACTTTCTACCTATGAAGGAAACCTTTAGCATGGAAAGATTGGCAAAGTTGTACGTAGATGAGGTAGTATCCTTA
The DNA here is from genome assembly GCA_030545235.1 of Helianthus tuberosus. Taxonomy (NCBI): domain Eukaryota; kingdom Viridiplantae; phylum Streptophyta; class Magnoliopsida; order Asterales; family Asteraceae; genus Helianthus; species Helianthus tuberosus. Next base: position 192,179,555 of record CM060401.1, on the reverse strand, counting down.
CATGGAGTCCCATTCTCCATTGTATCGGATAGGGACAATCGTTTCACTTCGCATTTCTGGACAAGTTTTCAAGAAGCCATGGGGACGCGATTAAATTTAAGCACTGCATATCATCCCCAAATAGATGGACAAAGTGAAAGGACGATTCAAACCCTGGAAGACATGCCCAGGGCATGTGTGATAGATTTTGGTGGAAACTGGGATGACCACCTACCCTTAATTGAATTCTCCTATAATAATAGTTATCATGCAAGCATTGAAGCTGCCCCATTCGAAGCATTGTATGGACGAAAATGCAGAACTCCAGTCTGCTGGGCAGAAATAGGAGAAAGTCAATTATCAGGTCCTGAAATCGTACAAGAAACTACCGACAAGATCACTCAAATCAAGGAAAGACTAAAGACGGCTTGTGATCGCCAGAAGAGTTATGCAGACAATAGACGCAAGCCATTAGAATTTTAAGTCGGAGATAAGGTACTCTTAAAAGTTTCTCCTTGGAAAGGAGTAGTTCGATTCGGGAAGAAAGGAAAGTTAAGTCCAAGGTACGTAGGACCATTCCCAATAATCCAGCGAATAGGACCAGTCGCCTATCGCTTACAACTACCAGAAGAGTTAGCAGGAGTACATGACGTATTTCATGTATCCAATCTCAAGAAATGTTTGTCTGACGAATCCCTGGTAGTACCTCTTCAAGATGTAGAGGTAAATGAAAAGTTAAAATTTGTTGAGAAGCCACTGCAAATAGAAGACAGAAAGGTCAAGTTTCTCAAACACAAAAGACTCGTACTGGTCAAAGTCAAGTGGGATTCGAAGAGAGGACCTGAGTATACTTGGGAGTTGGAATCGGAGATAAAGCGAAAGTATCCCTACTTGTTCTAGTAAATCTCGAGGACGAGATTTTAATTAAGGTGGGGAGGATGTAACAACTCTCACCAAAAGTCTTATTTATTATTTTATTTTGTCCAATAAGAAACCCTAATTGAGACCCCCAAGTGATACTGCATGACCCCTAAAATTTTCAGAACAATCGGAATCAGGATCAGGGCCCCTAAAACTCAGGGGGGTATTCCCTAGTTAGTAATATCCACACAGTTTGTTGTCGAAATTGAATTTTAATGAACCGTCGACTCACCTGAGCTACAAACAGACGTGGCTACCCTATGCTAAAAGGGGACCCGTCGCGTGGCGCGACAGTGCTGTTTTCCAGGGATAAGTAGGGGAGTTTGGCACTTGAAATTTGGCGTTGGTTCGACGTAAAAACTCAATTCGTGCACTGAGATATCGTCTGTTTACTACAAAACACACACAATCACGAAACGCTGCCGCAATAACAGGGTAATAACTCGATCACTGCTACGATTTAATGTCCGATTGATAGAAACCAATCCAATGGATGTTTAAGTGCTGCTCAAACTTGGGTTATACTTTGTCATTCGTCGTGAATTCGATGGATGTTTAAGTATCGCACTTTGTCATTCGTTGTGAAGGTTTTGATCTCGTGAGTTGTCGTAAAAAGTTGGATTAAAGTTACTAACCTAGTTTTCGTGTGCATTGTTATTTGAATTAGGTTAACAGGCTTATCAGTAGGCTAAACTCTGCCCGATTAAACTTGCAATGTGAGTCATTCTCTTTTTACTAAAATGCTTTACAAAACCCTAAATGTTTTCAAAGTTATAATTACAGGGATTAAGTCTTTGTAGTCTTCAATTACAGCCGGTATGTGGGGTTTTGTATACAATACTTGATAACCAGCACCATTTGACAACGAGTTAGCCAATGGGTGATATGACCATAGTCACAGAAACGAGTCGAGTGACAAATACCGTTGGGTAATTGGTTGATATATAAACATTGTAATCGCTCTTAATACTGTATACTATAACAATATGTCGTTTTGTGCAAACTTAAATGACTCGCCAGTATTTCCCGCTGATAAAACCTTTTTTAAAACATGTTTTCAGGTGATCTGCTGTGATCAAGGAAAAAGTGTCGTGTAGCACTACAAGCTTGAGGATGTGGCTCAATAAAATGAATAAACATGTTTTTGTAAAATAGGGGTTTCCCTGTGAAATCGCCTTGATTGTAAATTACGAGTTTATCCCGAATAATTATGAAATAAGATAATCGGCATTTTCAAGTTTAAACGATCCTGTTAATAATTCCGCTGCCAAATTAAAAAAATACCACGGGATTTCTGTCCCGCGGCTCCAGGACAGGGTAAAACCGGGCCGGGGGCCGTGACACATATATACTTAAATATAAATTAAATTTAGAGTGAATTGTAGGTTTTGTCTTTTATCTATATACCGTTTTGCAGGTGAAGGGGTATGGTCCCAAATATCGCGTCAGCACGACCGCGAATGACCATTACCCTCATCAAAAACCTCCAACAGCAATAAACTCTCTAGTGTCCGCGTGGGCACACGCGAACACTGCGGTCCAATCAGTCCATTGATGAGAAGACTTACCTTAAGGACGGAAACTAATGTTACGCATAGCGATGCGGCCTCGCACCGCATCCTATGAACATTTTCGTCACGACAAGGGATCTGGACAACAGTAACAGTCACTAAGCAGCGATGCGGCCTGGCACCGCATCCCGCGTAAATCATGGATGGAACAACCAATGCGGGAACATCATCAAATGACCGCAAGCAGCGATGCGGCCTGGCACCGCATCCTGCCTTCAAAACAAGTAGGCCTGACACCACAGTGCAAGTAGCACTAGGAACAGTTGCCTACTGGCCCACGTATGTACAACAGTCTGACACCACAGCAGGACGTGGCAACACCACAGCAGGACGTGGCATCACCACAGTATCCGACAGGTCTGACACACCTGCAAATAGCTGTGCGATGTCAGGCTAGCTACTCAACTACCCTCCTTCACTCCTCGGCTATAAATACTCACCCCAAACCAGGTTTGAGGTATCACTTCTCAACTCTCTCAATACTACTACTATCATACTTTGCTTCCCAAGCAAATTACTGATTCTCACGCCGGAGAGTGGTAACAAGGAGCACCCCCCACCCCATCCTCCTTGTTACGAGTCACGGTTTGTTTCCTTGTGCAGGAAACCCACCACCAGACGATCCAGCCAGCGATCCTCGGAAAGAAGGGATTAACCCTCTTGACGAGACCAGTAAGTTAACCCTACCCGGTTAACCATTGTTTCATCATTGGCGCCCACCGCTATTCTTAGCACTTTTTTCCAATCATCCTTTTCTTTCCAAAGATGTCTGATCGTCAAAACAACACTACCGGGGATAACCTAAACCCCGCAAACCAAGGGCCTGCGGGAACCATTCCCCTAGCCCCAAATGCCCAACACATTGGCACATCAACGCAAGGGGGCGCATCCCTTACGTTTGGACACGATCTGTCACAATACGCTGCTGTCATACCTCCAGGCATGAACCCTCATACCTGGTATGACCAACAAGCGGCCCTTCTGGCCGCAACGTACAACAGAGCTTGTGCAGACGAACAAGGAGGTATCGGACCTACCCCGATACCGCGTACACCTGCCGGTCGTATTTTACGATACGACGACAGGGCCCCCACACATCCAGCCTCCAGAAGCAGGCAGGAGGACCGCGGCTCCTCTTATTGTGATGTCCGCACACTCAATGAGGACGATTCCTCGTACGGGTCCCGCCGCAAGGACTCCGTACATAGCCGTTTAGGCCCCCACGAAGAAAGAAGGCGGCAACCTACAACTCGCCGCGACACAAACATTCACAGTCGTTTGGGACCACAGTCCCACCGTGAAGGGTATGGCCATACCGATCCAGATGACAGTACATACCGCGGGGAGTCCCATTCCACTAACAGCAGACCGGGAGGACGCAACTATGTTCCTCCCACTCAACCCCGCACTACATACCTCCGCGCTGCAAAGCGCCACCAGGGCAAACCTTATAGGCCGAAATCTGCGGCCGAAAATTCTAAGTTTGTCCCAGAGATCGCCAACGCCGATGTCACCACCACAAAATTCCCATTGAACATTGGGAAATACAACGGCTCGACCGACCCAGATGATCACAACAACATCTTCGTCGGCGCTGGGTGCAACGGTAAGTGGGACGAACCTACCTGGTGCCATTTTTTCCCACAGGCCCTAACAGGTCTGGCCAGGGCATGGTTCGATTCTCTGCCACCAGGGTCACTGACCTCATTCGAGGACTTACAACAAAAGTTCCTCGCGCACTTTAGCCAGCAACGACGCCATGAACGTGATTCAATGGACGTCATGAACATCTGGCGCAGAGACAACGAATCGCTTGACGCATTCGTTGTCCGTTACAATAAAGAGATCCTGGAGATAGGCGACGTTGACAACCAGATGGCACGTAACCATTTCATTGTTGCAGTCAAAGACGAACAAATGGTTATGAATATTTCCGGTGGTAACGGCTTGCCTAAGAAGTGGGAAGATGTTATGGCTAAGGTCAAAACATATGCCCAAACTCAGCGGTCTCTCAGACCGCACATGTCAAAGGCACAACCCCTAGCGGAAGGCCAGTCTTCCCGCCAAGAGCCCAAGCGCAGCAATAAGCGCAACAGGGACACATGGAATCGCGGCAGCGATCCCAGGCCATATGTCCCCCGGAACAACCAGCCCGACGCAAGGGCTACAATCAACGCCCAACGAGAAAACCGAGCGTCAAAGAAAGAGTCTCGGGACCGCAGCTGGACCGAGATCAACCAGTCGCCAAGCGACGTTCTCCTCACGGATGCGCAATTCCTGAGACCGGCCCAACCAATGAAGTCCAAAAAGAATCAAGATCCCGCACTCTACTGCGAGTATCACAAGGACTCGGGCCACACCACGAACAACTGCATCAGTCTCCGACTGGAGATTGAGCGAGCCCTAAAAGAGGGGAAACTGCAACACCTGTTGACAGGCGCACAAAAAGCTACCAAGCGCATCACTCCCCACAACGAGGGCACCTCCACAGGTAAGAGGGCCATGTACGTGGCCTCTACCCACATGATCAATGGAGGAAAAGGAAGACCGCGTAAGGCGGCGAGAAGACGGGACAATGACTGGAAGGACGAGCAAGTCGTCTTTCCAAAAGTCCGAGGCGGACCGCGCGATAGGCGCGCCGTTGTTATCACAGGGCACCTAGCTCACTACTGCACCGAGCGATTGTTCATCGAACCGGGCAGTACGTCCGATATCATATACGAGCAATGCTTTAACCAGTTCGATCAAGAAGACAAAGATCGACTGCAGCCAGCGGACTACCCGTTGGCCGGGTTTTCAGGGGAAACCGTATTCCCCCTGGGACAAATTACATTCCCTGTGCGCCTCACCAACGGAAGGCACACAAGGACGGAGGAGGTGAACTTCATGGTTTTACCTCACACCTCAAAGTATGACGTAATTCTCGGGAGGGAGTCCCAAGGCGACTTCAACATGATAACATCCGTCCCCCACTCTGCCATCGGTTTTCCAACCGAAATGGGGATCGCGATAATATACGCCCAAAGAGAAGTCATGTCTACGAACGAACTGCGTCCGACGAAGGTAGCAAGGCCCACCCCTAAAACGCAACCAGAAAAATGGGTGCTTAATGCAAGGCAATCAGAGCGCGCCTGAAGCAACTACTCTTCAGGAACCAAGATATTTTCGCGTGGACACCCGCAGATATGACAGGGGTACCACGCGAAATTGCGCAACACTTCTTGAATACCATGCCGGGTATCAAGCCCGCGATCCAAGACCAACGCCACCTTGGATCAGCAAAAAACGCGGCGATGGAAGAGCAGGTACAGGAACTGCTCTCCGCAGGCATCCTGCGGGAAGTGAAATACCAGACTTGGCTGTCCAACCCAGTCATGGTAGAAAAACCAAGCGGGGGCTGGCGCATGTGTGTCGATTACAAAGACCTCAATAAAGCCTGCCCCAAGGATTGTTACGCACTTCCAGAGATCGACGAGAAGGTCGATAACCTCGCACCATTTCGATGGAAGTGCTTCCTCGATTGTTACAAAGGCTATCACCAAGTACAAATGGCAATCGACGATGAAGATAAAACGGCATTCCGCACTCCTATCGGGAATTACTGCTACACCAAAATGCCGTTCGGGCTGCGCAACGCGGGCGCAACCTATCAAAAGTTGATGAACGACACCTTTCGCGGTCAAATCAGCAAGAGTGTCGAAATCTATATGGACGACCTGGTCGTCATGAGCATGGAGGAAAACACCATGCTCGACGATATCGAAAGAACATTCCAAACTCTGCGAAGCGTCAACATGAAGCTCAACCCAGGGAAATGCTCGTTTGGAATGGAAGAAGGCAAATTCCTTGGGTTCATTGTAACCAAAGATGGATTCAAGGTGAACCCGGAGAAAGTTCAGGCGATCGAGCGCATGCCATCGCCTTCTACGATGAAGGAAATGCAACGACTAGCCGGCAGGCTAGCTGCACTGAATAGATTCTTAGCCAACCATGCAGCTAAGTCTTACCCTTTCATCAAGACCCTGCGGAGCTGTATAAAAAAGGAACAATTCCAATGGACCGCAGAGGCCGAAAAAGCTTTCCGGGAAATGAAAGAGTGTTTGATCCAACTCCCAACTTTAACCGCACCACGAAAAGATGAGCCACTTATCTTATACCTGTCTGCCGCAGACAACGCGGTAGGCGCGGTACTTATAGTGGAGCGAGAAGGAGTCCAAACACCCATCTACTACATCAGCAAAATGCTCAACGACCCAGAGACAAGGTACTCCATCATGGAGAAATTGGTACTGGCACTAGTACACGCATCGAGACGTTTACGACGTTACTTTGCAAACCACGTCATCACAGTGTTAACCAACTATAGGATCGGCCCGATCCTATCCAAACCCGACATCTCTGAGAGGTTAGCAAAATGGGCAATTGAACTAGGCGCGCTTTCACTAAACTATAAGCCGCGCCCCGCAATCAAAGGCCAGGTCTTGGCTGACTTCGTTGCTGAAGTACCAGCAAACCGCATTCAAGAATGCGAAGAAGAACAAAACCCTGTATCACAACCATCCTCCGCAGAAACCTGGACACTATTTACAGATGGTGCATCCAACGAAGATGGCTCTGGCGCAGGTTTGCGACTTGTTAGCCCCGATGGCCAAGAGCTAACCTACGCAATACGCCTCGATTTCAAAAGCACGAATAACGAAGCGGAGTATGAGGCTCTACTGGCAGGGTTGCGTTTAGCAATTAAACTCGACGTCAAACATTTGGAAGCACACGTCGATTCACTACTAGTTGCAGGGCAGATACGCGGTGACTATGCCGCAAGAGGGGATATCATGATCCTCTACCTCGAACAAGCCTTGCAACTGAAGTCAAAGTTTACCTCCTTCAATATTCGCCACATCAACAGGAGTGATAATAAACCTGCGGATGCACTATCAAAACTCGCATCCACCAGCTTCCAACACTTGGAAAAAGAGGTACGCATCGAAATTCTGCAAAATCCCTCGGTACCCCTGCACCAAGTCAATGTCATCCAGTACGGTACATCATCCTGGATGACACCGCTCATTGCATACATACAATCAGGTGTTACTCCCGAAAACAAAGCAGAGGCACGCAAATTGCAATACAAAGCGTGTCATTACCAAATGGGAGACGGTATCTTATACCGTAAATCATACCTGGGGCCACTCCTACGATGCGTCAATCCCCAAGATGCCACATACCTTATCAAAGAAATTCATGAAGGGATATGTGGCATACACGCAGGACCACGCATGGTGGTTTCCAAAATCATGAACGCCGGATATTATTGGCCGGGTATGCACCTGGACGCAGTCCAAGTCTTGCGCAAGTGTTTCAATTGTCAGCGACATGCTCCCAAGACCTTGCGTCCCAAGAACAACCTGATCCCTGTCACCACCGCATGGCCATTCCAGAAATGGGCAATTGATGTGGTGGGACCATTTCCAAACGCACCAGGAGCAGTGAAATTTATCATAGTAGCTGTTGATTACTTTACAAAATGGGTAGAGGCAAAGCCACTTGCATCAACCACCGCTATGATAACAAGGAAATTCGTGTGGGAACATATCATCTGCCGTTTCGGTCTACCAATGTGCATTGTCACCGATAACGGTACCAACTTCGCTGCCGATGACTTTCAAAAATGGCTAAAAGAGCTAAACATTGAACACATATTCTCCTCAGTGGCGCATCCGCAAGGGAACGGCCAAGTCGAGAGTATCAATAAAAGCTTAGTCGAAGGCATCAAAGCACGGTTGGGAACAGCCAGACGCGGCTGGGTTGATGAACTCCCAAGTATTTTATGGGCTCACAGGACAAGCCCAAAAACAAGCAACGGCGAGACCCCCTTCAGCCTGGTCTATGGCACTGAAGCGGTGATCCCCGCGGAAGTAGGCCTCCCCTCACCTAGAATGTTGGCCATCAACAAGATAGACAACAATGAGGAACGCAGGGTTGACTTGGACCTCTTGGAAGAAAGGCGCGAAAACGCTGCCATCAACGAGGCCAAGTACAAAACCAAACTGGAAAAGTACTACAATGCACGCGTTCGCATTTGTACTTTCAACCAGGGAGACTACGTCCTTCGTGACAACGAAGCATCCAACGCGGAACGCCCAGGGAAACTTGCCCCCAAGTGGGAAGGACCGTACCTCATCCAAGAGGTCCTGGGCAAAGGCGCGTATAAACTACAAACATTAGAAGGCGAAACTATCGCACGCACATGGAACGCACAGCAACTTCGACGCTGTTATATGTAAGCCATGTTTTCTGCATGTAATCTATTGGGCCGCAGGCCATTTGCAAATAAATAAATAGACGATTCGATGCAATATTGTTTATTTATTTCTATTACAAATGCGTGTTCCACTCTGAGGTATACACAAAAACAGATTAGCAAAATCTTCATTCGTGATACCCACACAGAGTGGTAACCACACGCAACTATTGTCATAGGCCAGCAATGGCAATACTGTTTGTCCAACCAGAGACAAATCTTCATACTTGCATATCACCTAGATATGCAAAAGGCAATTACAGATTTAGTATTACTCACAGTAACACTAAACGCGTACAAATTCAAACATACAAGTAGTAAAAACACTTGTAAAAATTGAAACAACAATTCTTTATATTCAAAAAATTTCCTACACCTGCGCGGTGCACAAGGAATTTACATAAAGTTTTGTAACAGTTGCATAAGAAAACAAAAACGGCACGCAGGCCAATCTAATCTTCCTTTGTGCCACTGGGGCCCGCACCATCCTTGCCCTCAACAAATGGTTTTTCCTCATCTTCTTCATCACCGTATAACACTCGCAAGCGGTCCACATAGTCCTCCGCTTCTAAACCCTTTTCAAGCTCCTCGAGATCAGAAATGGTTGTTTCGTTATACATCTCAACCGCAGCATCAAGAAGCGCTTCAGTATCCACATCGTGAAACACGGATCGCTCATCAGTATGTCTGCCACGAGCCGCAACATTCAAATGACTGATACAGCGGTTATAGCCAGCTTTAAAACCAGCATCCCGGGCACGATCCTTGATCTCGTTAACACCTGATACAGTCTCAGGTGCATCAAGGATAGATGCAACAATCTGCGATACAAAAAACACAGGTTATCAAAGGCAAACCTACAACAAAAATAACAAGGCGACGGATACTTACATGCCCGATCCCGTGCATACGCATCCATTCATGATCAGCCTTGAGCAACTCAAGTGAAGAAGCGTGGCTATCTCTAGCCTCTTCAGCCTCTCTTGCCAGCACTTCAGCTTCAGCAGCGCGGGCAGAGATTTCCTCAATAGCGACCCCCCGGGTCCGCACTTCAGCCTTTTAACAAGAAATCAAAAGTATACAAGAATAATCAACAAACTTGTGAGACGCAATTTCAAAGTTAGGATAAACTTATACCTGAAGGTCCAAGATAGTTTTGCTCAACTTGGTGCGGTCAACATTTGCCCCTTCAAGAGCCTTTGCAGCACGAGCCTCCGCCTCCTTGGCCTCTTCCAGAGCCTTGGCAAGACGAACCTCTGCTTCCTTGGCCTCTCGAGCAGCCGCAACGGCCTCAGCTTTCTCTTTAGCCAACGCAGAAATCGCTGCCTTGGCATTTATAAGCTCCTGACGAACATGAAAGAGAGTTTCATTCTGTTTACCCCAAGATTCTTTCCAAGTCTTGCGCTCATCAGATAGCGTCTTGCGCTCATTAGAAAGGGTTTCTTTCCAACGATTACGCTCATCAGACAGCAGTTTTGCAAGGGTACGAACCTGTTTAAGCTCAGCAGTTGCAGCCCACTCTTCAGTCTGCTTATGCTTCTCAAACGCAGCTCTATCCCTCTCAAGCTGCTCTGCACCCTCACGTGCAGCCTTCACCAACTCCTCGGCCTCAGCCCGTAAACGCGCATTCTCCTCCTCCTTGCGCCCCAGCACCTTGTACTTTTCCATAATGGCATTTGCCATTATGGAACTCCCCACAAGCATGGAGGAGAGTTGGTTCATCTGGACCTCAGTCGGTAAAGAACGGGCCCGGTTTACCTCAAAAGGAGTGCCCAAACCACTCAAAACCTCCCTACAAGCGGAGGGGTCAACGGTAATGTCATCCCCTTGCAATACAGTCCACGGGGGGCGGTGATAGGCCGTAGCCCGATCTTGAGTATAGGTGCGGTAATAATACTCCAATTCAGACATTTCAGGCTGAATGGGAGTCTCTACAAAACCCGCACCACCAGAAACGGAACCGGAAGCCTTCTCGGCAGCTGGAGACTTTGGCTTTCCAGTATAACCAAACTTCAAGTCAAGATCACCAGTATCCTCTGGGGTAATAACATTATCACCCGAATCAACTGTGTCGTAGATTTGAGCCGCGGGACCCTTCCCAGTGTCCACCTCCCGCACAGAGGCTTCAGGAGTAACCACCTTATGAACCCCCACACCCGCAGCAGTGTCATGCGGAGGAGGGGGAGGAGGAGCATCAAAGATGGAGAACCCTTCATCTTGCGGTTCTGAAATCAAAACAAAAATACTTTAAAGTACAAGTATAAGCACAAAATACTTGTTAAAGTAATGCATCACATACCAGAAACAACCGCAGGCTTCTTTGGTCCAACAAAAGCCCTGCGCCTGGTCTGAATCTTCGGCTTCTTCCCCTTACCAGCATCAGCAGCTTCCTCCGCTTTCCTCTTCTTCTCATCACCAGGTTTGGAACCCGCAGTAGTTCCACCTGTGGCCGCACCAGTACCTGGAACACCCAAGCCCTCAAGGGTGTCAGATACTACCACGTAATCGGTATATCTGCGGAAATGAGAACGAGAGATACCTGCTGCATGCGGCACCAAAGGCGGAACAACATGAGCCTCAGGGTTTTTCTTACCGCGACCCCGCACGGCTTTATCTACGTGCTTCTTCTCAGCATGTTTTTTGGGAGCACCCCTTGACTCAAATTTGCCAAGGTTCCCAAGAGTACCTGCGTATAGAATATCAGCAACAAACCTTGTAAAGCAATAAAGAAGGTTATGGATAATACCTTTGCCCTGCGGCAGGGGTGCAGTCATTACATCGCGTGAAGCAACGCGGAAGTAATTGACAATCGCCAAATTAAAACCTTTACCTTCCGCAGTCTTAACAATATCAACCTTTCCAGTAAAGGTTGGATCAAATATCTTCCACACTTCCGCAATTACTGATAATACATATACAAATCAGTAACGAACACGGGGAGAGAAACAGAACAAGAGTGATAACACTTACCACCAGTTTTGTCCCGCACAACAGGCATGAAATTCCTATTAGGCCGGGTCAACATCATCCGCAGCACCCACAACTCATCGTTGGTCAGCTGCCTATGCTCAATGGTTTTCAGCCTCGAGAACCACTCCGCATTCTCCGCGGTAGGTATAGCAATATCCTCCGCAGGGATAGGCTCATTGACATTCCGCATGGTCATATTGACAACAACTGCGGCAGCTTTAACGTAGAAGAACTTGCACTTCCACTTGGTAATACCCTTCGGAGGGGTCATCAACTTGGTACTTCCGTACCGTTCCCTGAAAGAAAAGAAACCGGTGTTCACCGTCAACTGATAAAATCCCCGGAAATTATCAACGGTAACCGGCAGACCAAGAGCACGAAAAGTCGATTCAAAATGCCTAATACGGATCATCCCAAAAGGACTCATCTGGGAGATATGGACCCTGTAATACTCTAAGACCTCAGCAACAAAAACGGTCAATGGTAAACGAAGGTTACCATCGGTAAAAGAGTCAGCCCACATGGTGATATAACCGGCCGGAGCACAGGCACCGGTGTCACCAGTTTGGGGATAAAAAGCCCCAAACTCGTGGGGCATCTGGATATTGACCATCAGTTGGTCGAATGAAGCTCTCATCCACTTCAATGGTGGTAGGCCACCACCAGGAACACTGCCACCATCATCTTCTTCTTCCCCGGCCACCGGAGAAGAGGCTTCAGGGTTTTCACCCTCTACATTATGTGGGTTAGATGGATCAGCCATCAGAAATATGAAGAGAAGTTTCGAGTTACACAAACTCAGAAAACTCAGAAGATCACCGGAATAAAGGACAGATTAATCGGAGAAGATGAAGGGAATGCTCTCTCTCTCACCAGAAATTTTTCGAAGAATCTGAACAGTAGGGAAAACCACAAAAAACGGTTGCCCTTTATATACTCATCGCAATAAATGCGATACAGTAAACCGCCTCAACACGTTCAAAATAGGCGAGTTACAAGGCGACACGTGTTCAGCGACCTTTCCGCTGACGGTTATCACGCGCGCGTGGCCGCCCACGCGCCTGACAGAGAAGACCTTTTCACTCCCTGCTACAGTGCAGTTATGACCTCGGTCAGTGCAAACGTCTTTTCAAATCAGCACATGTCAGAGTCCTACCAACTTCAACAACCAACACGTGCAATCGTGACGTAGGCAACAGAAAGCGACAACCTTATCCAAACACAAGCGGCATGCGGTTTCTCTGGTTTACCGCACCATAACCCATACCGCATGTCGTTTTTTACATACCCCTCAAAAAAGGAAAAAATATATATCTTTAAATTATATAAAGGGGTATAAGTCATAACCGCACATATCCACGAGCACACGTGGAATATGCGGAGATGACGCACACCAACCCGCACAGGTGTGCCAGATACTCAGAACCAGCACGGTTCTTTGGACTGCGAAAACCGCTTCTCAAGATGCGGTAAACCGCACTCCATGAAAGCTTCTTCAAGCTTCAAAACCCTCGTTTCCGGTTCACAACCACAGAGGGAACGCAAACAGCTTCTCCTTAAGGAAAAGGAAAAGTATGCTGAGCGACCGCACATCAGCAACCCTGTTCCCTGAACCTTCAAGAGCTACATCTAGGCTACAAGGCTTCTAGAAGCGAGTTCTTTGCTGCAAACCGCAACCATTCGTGCGTAGTTACTGCAAACCGCAACTATGCGAACGGTAGCTACGGAAGAGCCACAACTAAGCCACCACGCGGAGGAGCAAAGCTACTTTAAGGAAAACCGCTTTCCAACTAAGCGTGAAGGAAAGTGGCTACAAAACGAATGCGGAAGAGTTTCAACCAACTTCCCAAGTATCTAAGGAGATCTCTTCCGGCAACGCTAATTACAGGAAAACTACTTTCCAACAAAGCGTGAAGGAAAGTAGCTCCAGAACAGCGGTAACAAGTCTGCCTATGACTAGTTACCCACCTATGGACCGCATAGAATAAACAATGGTGGGCACAACCCTGCCTATGACCATGTTTATCTGCCCATAGTCCAGATTCACATTGTTCGACCAAACACGGCCAACAACAACGCAACTACCCCACGATCCTCAAAGAAACAGGGCAAATAAAGTTCGGCAACGAGGTAACCGCAAAGAACGCGCGGTTACTAGAGAGCTAAACCTCTGAGGACGTGCGGTTACTTGAGAGATAAACCGCAGAGGACGGGCGGTTACTAGGAAGCTAACTGGAGAACACGAACACCCCACAAAACAGGGATCATCATTACATGTCCAGTTGCTGAACATAGAGCTTGAGCAAAGTACTTATAACTTTGCACTAGCTGACGCAGAAGTTCCAACTAGACTGAAGAAGACATCTTCAGCCACGATCTCAAAGGTTGGTTCGAACCCTGCTAACACCTTCAGTCACCGTCTCAAAGGTTGGTTCGAAACACCAACAGGTGGCTGATGACATCAACAAAAGGTAGACTAAGAGTCAAGTCCTCGGCTGAGAATTCCGCATCAGACGGAACTTACTCAACATGCACCCTTCTCAAAGGAAGAAACAATCCACTAGAAATGACTACTTACTTAAAGACGGTGCCATCTGCATGGCCCATACTTAACCTTTTAGACAACATAGTCCAGTATCCCTCCCACATGCAACTCGCATACGGAAGGAACACTAGACTGGGGGGACTTGAAGGGGTATGGTCCCAAATATCGTGTCAGCACGACCGCGAATGACCATTACCCTCATCAAAAACCTCCAACAGCAATAAACTCTCCAGTGTCCGCGTGGGCACACGCGAACACTGCGGTCCAATCTGTCTATTGATGAGAAGACTTACCTTAAGGACGGAAACTAATGTTACGCATAGCGATGCGGCCTCGCACCGCATCCTATGAACATTTTCGTCACGACAAGGGATCTGGACAACAGTAACAGTCACTAAGCAGCGATGCGGCCTGGCACCGCATCCCGCGTAAATCATGGATGGAACAACCAATGCGGGAACATCATCAAATGACCGCAAGCAGCGATGCGGCCTGGCACCGCATCCTGCCTTCAAAACAAGTAGGCCTGACACCACAGTGCAAGTAGCACTAGGAACAGTTGCCTACTGGCCCACGTATGTACAACAGTCTGACACCACAGCAGGACGTGGCAACACCACAGCAGGACGTGGCATCACCACAGTATCCGACAGGTCTGACACACCTGCAAATAGCTGTGCGATGTCAGGCTAGCTACTCAACTACCCTCCTTCACTCCTCGGCTATAAATACTCACCCCAAACCAGGTTTGAGGTATCACTTCTCAACTCTCTCAATACTACTACTATCATACTTTGTTTCCCAAGCAAATTACTGATTCTCACGCCGGAGAGTGGTAACAAGGAGCACCCCCCACCCCATCCTCCTTGTTACGAGTCACGGTTTGTTTCCTTGTGCAGGAAACCCACCACCAGACGATCCAGCCAGCGATCCTCGGAAAGAAGGGATTAACCCTCTTGACGAGACCAGTGAGTTAACCCTACCCGGTTAACCATTGTTTCATCAGCAGGCGATGTCCTTTGTCTTTAAAATTGACGAGTTTTGTACCTTTTGTTTTAAAATGTTGCACGGTGTGTCCTTTAAGGCTAACCCAGTTAATTTTAAATTTTGAGTGAAGGGTAATTTAGTCTTTTAACTTATTTATTTAAAACACCATTTTAATAATTAAAACAAAATGAATTATATGTTATGTATATAAGACTATCTCTCTAAAACACACGCTTTCTCCCTCTACTTTCTCTCTCTCTCTCTCTAGAGCAAAGCCCACCACCACCTGCCACCCCCACACCACCTCACTCGGCAACAAAACCTTCACATCCTATCAAATTATCAAATTCATTCGTGACTCTTTTCGATTCGCATCCTAAGCAACAAAACCGCTCAATCAATTTTACATTCAAATTTCATTTCAATGTCACAGTTACCCCAATTTGAAAAACGGCCATTGCCGGAAAAACGCTCACCATGGTCGGACCTTAATCGCTCAAATTGAGAAACCCCCAATTTGGAGCTCACCATGGTCGGACCACCTTAAGTCTAAAATTTGTTGAAGATAAGTTTAATTTTACAAATTTGAATTCACAATTTAAGATTTTATATTTCTAACAAAAAAATGTAATCTAAAATAAATGCAAATAGGTGAATACGGTAAACTAGGACAAAATTTGTCCTAACAAAATTCAATAATAAAAATTCAACCAATATAATTGGATCTTCCGTAGATAGCCATGGAAGAATACACAGTTCTGGACTCCATCCTCAAAGATATTACTGATAACTTTAAAATTAGCTAATTTAGAAAACACAATTAAAAAGAGTTCAATTTCTTGTGACAAACAAAGTAAATATCCAACTTGTGCAAATCCAAACATCGACCTGTTTAGAAAATTTGCTTTAAGGACACTGGTAGTACCTACCATTAATCCGAGACGATGATATCTTTCTTGCCTTTTCTGCCCGACATCTCTCATCTCTTATATCAATTATACCTGTCGGATCTCACCGTTGTTGGAGCTCACCAGATCTGACATCGGAAAATGGCTCTTGCCAGGCCCTAAACTACTCACAATCGGCTTCAAGAAATCCCACCACGGCTCCTGGTGGTGTGACCATTGCGGTGTGAGGGTGGTGCTGTGGTGGTTCTGGTGTGAGGGTAGTGGTGCTAGAGAGAGGAGAGTACAGAGAGTGTGTGTTGATAGTGTGTGTTTTAGAGAGAGATACTGTGTGTTTTTAGGTATATATAATTCATTTTTGTATTATTTATTAAAGGCAGTAAAATGTGCTTTAAATAATAATAAATAAGTTAAAAGACCAAATTACCCTTCACTTAACATTTAAAATTAACTGGGTTAGGCTTAAAGGACACACCGTGCAACATTTTAAAACAAAAGGTACAAAACTCGTCAATTTTAAAGACAAAGGACACCGCCTGCAAAACGGTATATAGATAAAGGACAAAACTTGCAACTCACTCTTAAATTTATAGTTTTGTATGTACCAATCTATTAGATTTTGGTCAACTATATACAAATTTACAACTATATCTATATGTACTAGCCCAACCACGCCAATAAAAAATTAAAATCAAAACTAAAAGTTAAACCCTAAACCGATAAACGACAGTCTGCTCATCATCTCAATGTTTCATGTCGTTACCCTAAGTTGACCGTCTCCTGCTCTCAACGTAATTGTTCGTGCAATATGATCATCATCTCGTTAGCCACAACATTGTTATTCATAAGAAAAATATTATGCCATGAAAGGTGCGTGTTTTTAAAGACATAAAAACTTGAGAGCCAACATTGTCACTATCTCTCTCAACAAATTTAAATTGGGCGACACGGTTGTCCAAATCGCTCGAACTTCGCTCGACGCTCGCTCGGTATTTTTACTGCTCGAAAATTGCTCGCTTGATTTGATGCTCGGTTTTAAATGAGCCGCTCCGCTCGGTTCGGTTTATAAACGAGCCAAGCACGAGCAAAGGTCCGCTCGGTTCGGCTCGGCTCGTGAACAGCCCTAGACCAAAATAGCAGTCTACTCATTATTTTTAATGAGTTATAAATAAATAGGGTCAAAGATCTAAATTACCCCTAAACTATTTTTTTATTGAGGGACACATGTCAATTATGTGTTGGTTCTTACAGTTCTTACAAACATAAGACCGTCCGTAATGGGGCGGTATGTACCGCCGGAATGCTTGATCGCGCCCCATAGCGCCCGGCCACACCGCTACGGCCGGCGCTATGGGTTGGTTTTGTTGTCTCCGCGCGAAATACATAACGCTGCACAATGTTCCTCCCCCACTCACACACACATATATATATACATACATATGTATGTATAGTTGAAGGGATTATATAACCCCCTTACCACCAGGGGCGGACCCAGTGCATAAGCAGCCTGGTCCCGGGCTACGGCTCAACTTTTTTCGGGTAGTGTAAATTTGTTATTTTTTTTTTTCGATTTTTAGACTTAGGACACCCCTAAACAAGTACGAGGACACCCCTAAGAGTTAAGAGCATGTTTCTGCAGGGATTTTGTGGAGTTATAATGCCCATCAGCTGCTGTAAAGCTTCTCCTGTTGGTCTACAGATGTTCCTGCAGGGAATTTTTTTTTTTGGGACACCCCTGAGATTAGGTTCTGGTTCCGCCACTGCTTACCACTACACCCTCTTGTGATATAAGGCCATATAAAGCCCCCCTCTTGCACTTTCGCCACTTGTCGCATAACGCCCCCTAAGAGGCTTTATAGTGTTTGTATTGTACATGATATGATCATTAAGTTCACCTGTATGTTAATCATATTATCAGATAAACATGATAAAACGGTCTGATCAGAACCAAATGCTTACCCGACCAGCATAACCTGGATGGACCCAAGACCAACCTCCTCTTTCCGGATCTGGTCTTAGGGCTCCAGATTTACAGTTATACAGACTCGGTCCCGGGCCAGTGTTGATCCGTTTATCACCCCTTATATTCTTTGTTGTCCCAAATAAGTTTACAATATCAACAAATAGAGCACGTGCCATAACCATGTGAAGAAATCCCAAAGATCCATATTTTTGATAAAAAAAAAAAAAAAAACTGTTTTAACCGTTTCCTTCAAGATGGTCTAAATCTTTAGCACTTGTCAAACGATCAGTTATCAGCTTCTGAATATAAACAAACTACTTATAGGTAAAATAGGTTGTTTGAAAGTTGTTTATCAAATTGTATACGTCAAAACACTCAAATAAATACTTATTACTTGTCGCCTTTATGTTTTTTTGTTTCAGTTCAAATCAAATCTAGACAATCTCTCTCTGGTTTTAAGATTTGTTAGAGCTGACGCAAACCCGAACCCGAAAATCATGTCATAGACATGAACCCGAACACCGACCCGAATATTCGCGGGTTGACCCGAAGACTCCCCCATTCAACCCGAATTTTTTATTTTTTTAAACTTTTTTTTTCCACAAATTAATATATTATAGTTAAGTTTTACTACAAAAAACACAAATGTATATAATACAATCTCATTTAAGGGTCAAGTTATTCTACAAAGGTTTCTAATTGTAAGAAGTGTAAGAAGGATTTATAGAGTGACAAGTGTCCAATAACCTAAAACTAAACCCACTACATCACCACCAAAAACCTAAACACCCACCACCACCACCACCCAAAAACCTAACCCCCCCCCCCCCCCCCCACCCCACAAAAAAAACAAAAAAAAACTATACCTCACCAAAAAAACCTAACCCCCCCCCCCCACCCCCCAAAAACCTAAAAAAACCTACCCCCCCCCCCCCCCAAAAAAAAAAAAACCTAAAAAAAAATATAAAAAAAACTAAACACCCACCCCCCACCCCCCACCCCCTCGGCAAAAAAAAAAAAAAAAATTTTTTGGGGGGGGGGGGGGGGGGGGAGTGGGGGTGGCGGTTTTTGGTGGTGGTGGATGTTTAAGTTTTTTTTTTTTTTTTTAGTGGGTTTTTTTGTGTAGTGGGTTTTTTTAGGTTATTGGACACTTGTCACTCTATAAATCCTTCTTACACTTCTTACAATTAGGATCCTTTGTATTTGATCCTAATCCTCTCATTTAAATTACAAAATCTTATATTAATTTCTCTTTTATAGTATCCGAACCCGTTTACACTAAACCCAAACCCGCAATTTTGTGTTAGGTTCGTGTCGTTTCCGGGTCGTGTCAGAAATTCACACCCCTACTGATTATTAATTTTTGCTTCTCTTAAAAAAGCATAATAAACTTTAATAACCAAACTTAACATCATAACTTGTATTCAATATAATAAAGATTACAAACACTCAGCAAGAATAATCAAGCTTTAAACCAAGATGTTATGTCACAACAAATTCATCCGAACCAATCTTGACTGTTACTGATGTCTGATTGCCGCATTATTCTACATGAATGCTAATATAATTCGGATAATAATGACAAAACGACATCGTTATTTATGCTCAACAGATACAACAGCCATATTACACTACAAAAAACACACAGCAGTTTGAAATCATGGGAAAATGCGCTAAGGACCAACAAACGTAGACATAGTAACATACCTGATTAAGCTTAAATCAGGCAACCAACTAACCGACCGACAAAACAAATCTTTAAAGCTGTCGAAGAACCTTTTCAGCAGCATCTATTGTTTGTTGAATATCCTGATCGGTATGTGCTAAGCTGGTAAACCCAGCTTCAAATTGAGAAGGAGCAAAATAAACACCTTCTTCCAACATTCCTCTATAGAATTTCGCGAATTTAGCAGTATCGCTCTTTTTTGCATCCTCGAAATTATAAACCGGCCCATCTGTAAAAAAGAAACCAAACATTCCGCTTATATATCCTCCACTAATAGCATGCCCGGCTTTCTTTCCAACGTTTAAAATTCCATTAATAAGTTGGTTTGTAACTCTATCCAAATGTTCGTATGTTCCCGATCCCTGAAGCCGTTTAAGCGTATGGATGCCAGCTGTCATAGCAAGCGGGTTCCCGCTTAACGTCCCGGCTTGGTACATGGGTCCCGCAGGCGCCACCATCTCCATAATATCCCGTCTTCCACCATAAGCACCCACCGGAAGCCCACCACCGATGATCTTTCCCAATGTGGTCAAGTCCGGAGTTATACCAAAATACTCCTGGGCCCCACCATAAGCCAGACGGAACCCCGTCATAACTTCGTCAAATATCAAAAGGGAATCGTTTTCTTTAGTGATTTCACGGAGGAAACTCAAGAACTCGGGTTTTGGTGTAATGAAACCCGCGTTCCCAACCACGGGCTCGAGTATAACGGCAGCGATTTCTCCTTTATTGGTATTGAATAATTCCTTAATCGTTTCAATGTCGTTGTAGGGTGACGTTAAGGTGTCTGTAGTGGCGGCTTTTGGAACACCAGGAGAATCGGGAAGTCCAAGAGTCGCAACACCACTTCCCGCTTTGACAAGAAACGGATCTGCGTGACCATGGTAACAACCTTCGAACTTTATGATCTTTTGTCTGTTGGTGTAAGCACGAGCAAGCCGGAGCACACCCATGCACGCTTCCGTCCCAGAGTTAACAAACCTAACCATTTCTATACTGGGTACAGCCGAGATTACCATCTCAGCTAGCGTATTTTCTAGAAGACACGGTGCACCGAAGCTGGTTCCCTTTTTCATGGTTTCAGCCAAGGCTGCAAGCACCTCATCATCTGCGTGACCAATGATTGCCGGTCCCCATGAACCGACATAATCTATGTAGTCATTTCCGTCAATGTCACGCATGTGAGACCCCTTGACCGAATCAAATATAATAGGTTGACCGCCAACCGATTTGAACGCGCGTACTGGCGAATTCACACCTCCGGGCATCAACTCCTGGCAACAGAAATAAGCAAAAGGAAAGCAACTGAAATCAATATATGTATGTAGATATTTGTAGGATATCAAGAACAGAATAATACTCGTTTGAATATGAACAAACAATAAGACACAGATTGTGATTAAACGAATAATGACTTCGATTAACTTGGTGCCTAATGATAATCCTGCAATGTTCAAACAATATATTTACATGACAGTATGGCGGTTTATCAACAACCGTTAAACGGTTGTTAACAAATACCAACTGCAACTGTCTTGACCTAACCGTCATTAACTATGAAATAGTGTTCGGGAATAAACATAATAACATAATGTTTATAATCTTCAACAATGTTCATAGTATTCATGGCATTCTAACCAGCAAAAGTGATTCATAAATCCTTTAACTAGGGTTTCAAAATTGAACTTATCTTGCAAAGCAAAATTGTTATTCAGAACAAGAATATGACTATTTCAATTTAATTATACTAAACTAGTAAACTAAATTGAAAATAATACAATCTGTACAACAGCTAATTGCAAAAATTAATTAAATTAAAGAACAAAATTAACATGAAACTGCAATTACGATCCTAAAACAAAGCAATCAAGTATGTGTTTAACAAAAATCAGATCGTCGAAATGCAAATTAATCAAAGAAACAAATAAAAGTGAATATGTTGTTACCTTGGCGGCGTTAAAAGCGTCTTCAGAGTTTTTAAGGGTGAAATTCTTCTTCTTTTCATCAATGGAAACGGTCATTTTGACGGAGGATGCACAGCAGCGGGTAGCAGATCGGCAAACGGCAGATGCGTGAGTTGGTCTCTCGGTCAACTTTGACGGCCACGATAACCCTATGCCTGCCATTTCGCTTCTGCTTCTTTGTGAACGGAAACTGTTAAAACGTTATTTGACGTTGAAGATAAGAAAAGCTGTAGAGTAATCCGTTGAATATATTGTATGCTTGTTTGAGTGGCCGGACCGGCGGCGAAACCGGTTTTTTTTAGAGATGGTGGGTAGTGGGTATGCCCTTATGTACGAATTTGGTCCACTAGTTTCGTTCTTTGCGCTTTTGACCCATGTTATATTATGCTAGACAAAAAAGAAGATATCTGATTGTTAAGACCGTAAGAATATGAGGTGTGGATGGGTTTGGGTTGAGAGTATTGTTAGACACGTGACAGACGTGGGCTCCATCAGTTCACACTCAAAAAAGGGGTGTGGAAGGGCGTGACCAGGCCGGCGTTGGGGTCAGCGGCGGATCTAGAAAATCTGTATAGGGGTAACGTTTCAATAAAAAAGGGTAACAAAATCGAAAAAACGTCAAATTTTTTCAAAATTTACACTACCATCGGAGCGTCAAGGGGCAACGGAGGTTACCCCTTCTATCACTCTAGGTCCACCCCTGGTTGGGGTGCCATGTGTTTTTTTTTAAGTTGACAATTATATAAAAAACATAATTTATATTAATTTAAAAATATTTAGATAAAAGACAATCCTAAAAAATAAAAAACTACTTATTAAATCCTAAAAAATAAAAATTACTTCTTAAATCCTAAAAAATAAAAACTACAGAGTACGATAAATATTAAAGTGGACAACCCACTTAAAATCCGTATTCTCATCGTGTCTGTACTCTATCTTCGCGATTTCGAGTCGATCGTCGTGGGTCAAGTCGCTCGCAGGGACACGGTCGAAGCAAGCTTTAAAGCGATCCAACTTCGGTTTGAGCTCACGCCATTTGTGTTGACACGCGTTTAAGTTGTGACGCGTATTGCCAACGTGTTGTTGGTGTTATTGAAACGCTCGACCCCAATACGCGGTTTGACCGCGTTGTAGAGTATGTTGTGCATCGACAATTGATGTAACAAGTGTGATTTCTTCCTCTTCGGTCCAATGCACCATGTTCGGGTTTTTTTTTTTTTTTTTTTTTGTGTGTGTGAGTGTGGATGAAGAAGAAGAATGAGAAAATAAGGTTTGGGTTGGGTATTTATACGAATAAAATGTATATTTTCTTTTAAATTGGTTTGGCATAGCCACTACCCCCAAGGGCTACTTTGAACCAGCCAACCACAGCCCGCCATGCCCCCCCCCCCCCCGCGCCTGCGCGCGCACGCGCGCTCCACGCCAGGGAGAATCTCCACGCCAAGCGCAACGCCAATCCGGGGTGGTGTAGCCAGCTTTGAACCCCCTCCACCGCCCCAACCCACGCCCCACACCCCATAGTCTAAGACCGAATCTTATGTTCAAATGTACCCTAACCGAATTAGTTACTACGTTGGTGGGTGTTGACTTGAGGTAAGGAAGCGAGAGGGCTGAACTGCCCACCTGGTACTGCACGAGAACACTAACACATCTCTTGCAGTACCACAAAATTAATAAATAAGTGGGACGTTCATGTCGTTGGGTGAAGAAGAGAAGTGAAAAAGGAAAGTTGGGTGAGCAAAACATTGGGCAACGGTACCGGATGCCCCTTTGCTATGACACCCTCCACCTTTTTTAGTCGAGATCATAAGTTTCTACATTTTAGAGACAACAGAGATCTATCATTTATAACATTATATAGTTATAAATTATAGTTTTGGGTTCTCTTCATCCAAAACATGATTTCAATTACAATACCCATTTAAAATAATTGGAAAATTTACATGTGTCTTACAAGTAGAGAGAGAAAATCAACAAATATAGGATATTCCAGTTGTGCCCTTTCACTAATTTTCCCCCCAAAACTAATCTTAACCCTCAATCAATGGACTAGAATCATCATCACCCTTATCATTTATTTTAAACTATTTATTTCAACCTAACCATAACTAGTGCTCTAGTGGTGGCCACGGGTATTTAAGTTCCACCTATGGCGGGCCCGGATGAGTTTTCTCCTCTAGGTCTCAAATTCGAGTCTGGGTGTTAGGGGTTTCTCATTGAGGGGTTTAAATTAGGGATCTATTGTGCGAGGGGGCTCTCTAGCGCGGACCCGGTTAAGACAACGTATGCTAGACCTTCTGACATTCACGAATAATTTATACCTTTCAAAAAAAATTGTATTTCAACCTAACCCCTAATTTATAACAATTTCATATTTTTTATAACTTCAAGTGTGTAACAAGTTTAAAATATTATTTAGAGTAAAGTGTATTTTGAGTCCTTGTGGTAAGAGGCACGTGACACATTTAGGTGCTGTTTGTTTTTTCTGTAGGAAAAGGTCTGCAGTCTGCGGACCACATCTGCAGGCATCTGCAGGAGAAGAGGTGGACCAAATGTCTGCAGTCTGCAAGGAGAAGAGGGTTTGTTTTTTTTTTTATATAAAACCTCTTCTAGGTTTAAAACACACATAACACACAGTATCTCTCTCTACTCTCTCTCTACAATCTGCACCACCGCCATCATCACCACCGCCACCACTTCACCACCGCCACCACTTCACCACCACCATCACACCTCCACTTCTCCAGCGACCACCACTTCACCACCGCCACCACTTCACCACCGTCACCACTACACCACAGCCACCACCGTCACCACTACACCATAGATCGATGATGATGATGATGATGCAGATCGATGATGATGATGATGATGATGTAACAGATCGATGATGATGATGTAACAGATCGATGACGATTTGGGGGGTTTTGTTTCTGATCGATTTGGGGTGTTTTGTTTGCCATCGATTTAGGGTTTCGGGGGTGGAGGTCGATGGGTGTCGGCGGAGGTGGGGGTTTCGGAGGTGGAGGTGGTGTCGATGATGATGATAACAGATGTGATCGATTTGGGGGGGTTTGTTTCCGATCGATTTGGGGGTTTGTTTGCCATCGATGATGATGATGATGATGATAACAGATGATGACGATGATGGTGTCGAGCAGGGGTGTCGGAGGTGGAGGTGGTGGCGGAGCAGGGGTGTCCGGAGGTGGAGGTGGTGGCGGAGTGGAGGTCGGTGGCGGAGCAGTGGTGTCGGAGGTGCAGGTGGTGCCAAGAAGAGGTAACGTCTGCGAGGAGAAGACTTGGGTCCATGTCTGCTCCAAGAAGAGGTCTCGCAGACCTTTTTTAATGAAAAGTCTGCGAGAAAACAAACAAGCTGCAGACATCAAAACGTCTGCGCGCGTAGACATAAGTGGCCAGAAGTACTTCTGGCCAAAAAACAAACAGAACCTTAGTCCTTATTTTGAAAAAGAAAAAAAAGCGTATGGTTGAGTCCCCAGGTTTTCCAAAAGCCATCAATGTACCCCTTTGTCAAGTCAATATCAGTTTAAACCGTTAATGAGAAGGGTATTTTTGGTAAACCACCGCAAATATCGTTCTTTTTAAACCTAAAAAGTTAAATAAACATAAACTGCACCCCACTCTTGTTTGTTGTTCAATCATGGGACTAAGAAACATCTCTCACAATAAACATAAACTGCATCAACTTTACACAAAGGTTATTTCGATTATCAAACATTAGAACAAATTTGCTCATAGTCGATATTGGGGATCATAAGGGTAGGCAAGCTTTCTGGAATAATGGGTTTGCCGGTGAACGGGTCAAACTTGAAAGGTTGACCAGTAAACGGGTCAAATCTCATAAGGTTAACTACTAATAATCAAATAATTTGAAAGCTTAAACGTACTGTGAAAGGTGTTTACACCAGATATAAGGTTATTCCAAATTACTTTAATGGACTTTGTATCCTTTACTAACATTATATTATATTTAAAGTGATGGTATAAGCAGTGTTCTTTATATCAAGTTTCAATTTCATTCGCTCTTAAACTAACTTAGTATTGAAACAAATAAGAAAAAAATTATTTTTATATATTGGTTACTGAAAGCCCAATTAATTCAGTGATTCAACTCAACAATAACAATACACTATAAGATATTAATATCTGGTCAGTTACTCGATACATAATCCATATCGATTACACCGCAAATAGTTGGATCAAAATTGGCAACTGATATGAACAAGTAGACAGAACTGCATCTTTCTCTTCATACCTTTTCATCTTGTTTGGGTTGAATATCTGTTCATAGTTTACTTTACCAGACCATCTCCACTTCGTTTCTCCAACAATGATTCAAGAAACGCAGAGCAAAGCTTGGTGAGAGGAGGTAGACTATGCGACGGCCCACTAAAGATAGTCTCCATGGTCTTTCCGAAGGCGTTAAAGCCTCTGCAGATGCTTCGATTGCGTTCAACTTGAACTCTGGTAGCTTCCCATAGATAGATGCATACCCACTTTGACCTATCAAAAATATCATGCAATTAGAAAAAAAAAAAACTCGAATTACTAATAATTTAACCTTGTTTGTTGACCGAGTCAAACCTGTCACTTCCAAGCTGGACACACTGTCTGTGTGTCTGACTTTCCGTTCTTGCATCTCTAAACCATGTGGGTTAAAAACCGCATACTCATGATCGCCGTTTACGTATGCAAGCAAAACCGAGCCTGGGTTTTCGTTTTCATCCATGTTATCATCTAGGGATCTACTTTGAATAAATGCAAGCCCTCCTCCCTTTGCCTGCATCATACCACACAAAAATAGAAACTTAATTATAGTCCAACACCGTTTGTTTATAATAATAATAATATGCTTACCTTTGTCACAAAACCATGACGCAACCGCAACAGGTTCTCCCAGCGTTGAAAAGTAAAATAGCCCCATCGGCATTGTGGGATGTTGCCACCTCAGCTTTCGATGGCTCGGGAAGAAGAACAAGAACAGCGAAATGGAATCTTTATCGGAACTTGCAATAGCTGGCATATAATTTACACATGTAAGAGATTAAGTATCGGGTTTGCATTATCAATCAAAGAGTAAAATGCCATTTTCGTCTGAGGTTTGGCCATTCGTCCAAAGGTTTGTTTTCCGCATTTTGGATCCAAAAGGTTTGAATCTTGCCGTTTTCATCCGGCTCGTTAACTCCATCCATTTTTCTCTGTTAAGTCAGGGGTATTTCCGTCTTTTTTGTTAACTAAAAGGCAATTCGATCTTTTTCACCTTATGTAAAAGACCGCATACCCTTGAAAAAACTGAATTACTCTTTAAGTTCACAAAAAAAGACAAAAAATACCCGACTTAACAAAAAAAATGGATTGAGTTAACCGAGCAGGTGAAAATGGCAAAATTTCAAACCTTTTGGATCCAGATGCGGAAAAACAAACCTTTGGACAGAAGTCGCAAAACTGGCCTAACCTCAGGGGACGAAAATGGCAGTTTACTCTTAATTACATTATATAAAGCATGCGTTAATAAAGAAGACCTTCTACGTGAAGCTTGTACGACCAGGATACCGACAACTTCGACATATCCCAAACAGAAAGCTGTGGATTTGCACCGTGTGACGCAGATGCAAGAAAACCCAAATCTCCAATAAATGAAAGATTTCCAATTGGCTGCAAAATTAAAGACGATTTTTATAAAGAGAAAACGAGAGTATCACAGAGTTAACACAAAAGCTGCAGGTTTCACC
Organism: Helianthus tuberosus; assembly: GCA_030545235.1. NCBI lineage: Eukaryota > Viridiplantae > Streptophyta > Magnoliopsida > Asterales > Asteraceae > Helianthus > Helianthus tuberosus. The sequence continues at coordinate 192,151,973 of CM060401.1, read as the reverse complement.
TCACGAGTAGATCCGATCACAGCTACAAGAACATTCTTCTCTGGGTCCCACAACGTGACGACAGTTTCTGCAGCAACCGCCAATACAGAACCGTCATTTGAAAATGTAGCAGCCGTCATAGGTTTCTTCTGGTATGAACCAACAGCATGACATGCCCATCTAGTCTTTTGAATCAACTTATCATTCGGTTGAATATCATGATTGCTAACCCAAACCTGCATGATCATAAAACAATTATATCCCGCTTCACAATTTTCTAAAACACAGAAATAAATATAAAAATAAAGAGTAAAATGCCATTTTCGTCCCTGAAGTTTGGCCACTTTTGCGACTTTCGTCCAAAGGTTCGTTTTTTTCGTATCAGGATCCTTAAAGTTTGAAATCTTGCCATTTCATCTGGTTAGTTAACTCCATCCATTTTACTCTATTAAGTCAGGGGCATTTCCGTCTTTTTCGTTAACTAAAAGGGCAATTCGGGCCTTTTCAGTCTTTTCACATAAAGTGAAAAAAAACCGAATTGCCCATTAAGTTCACAAAAAAAGACAGAAATACCCATGACTTAACGAAGAAAAATGGATCGAGTTAACGAGCCGGATGAAAATAGCAAGATTTCAAACCTTTTGGATCCAGATGCGGAAAAACAAACCTTTGAACAAAAGTCGCAAAACTGGCCAAACCTCTGGGAAAAAAATGACATGTTACTCTAAATATAGAAAGAAAAAAAACTTCTCATGTTACCTTGAAGTCACCACCATAAGAAGCACTGGCAGCCATGCAACGAGTAGGGTGAAAAGCAACCGCAGAAACACCAGCATCCCTGTAAAGCATTGCAAGTTTATGTAACATCACAGGTCACTACTGGCAAAACAATATTAAAGAGAATCAAAAAGAGATAAAGGAAACCTATGTGGCTCATATATAATGGTAGACAAGTTATAATCATTGTTTTGGGATCGGCGATCCCAAAACTTAAGTGTTAACAAAGCCTCCAATTCCTTCTTCAGCCATTCGAGTTTCAACAGTACACATCACAAGAGCCATCAAATGAAAGTGCAACTAGATTCAAAATCATCTGCAATAACAAAATAAGCGTATTTAGATACTGATGGTGTTCTCAATTGTATTACTTGTACAAAATAAAAATCTAAACTTAAATTTTATATTCAAATTACCGTGACATCATCGCTTGGTTGATGATTTCTTTCACATACCTGAACCTGCAAAATGAAAGTTAAAAAAATGAGTTAGCAAGACTTACTTGCGGTTATAAAAGATACAAAAAGTTTTACAAAACAAAGTCTTTAATGATGGCTATTTTTATTGCGGTTACAAAAAGTTTTACAAAACAAAGTCTTTATAAACTGAATTCTTGCACGCGTTCTAGTTTTGAAAACTACTTTTAGATATGTATTTTTTATTGACACATAACAGAAGAAAATGGTAAGAAAAAACTAATGAGCGGTTATAAACAATACAAAATATACTGTGTACCTCTGATATTTCACGATCATCAAACAAACTGTAGAATTGAATACAATAATTCTCTGTACGAACAGCAACCAATCCCGCAGTACGGTCAAACCACAAAGTCGTTACATGACCCTCTAAACATATCTGGGACAGGAGTAGGAAGCTACAAAATACATGAACAGACTTGAGCTTTTACACCAGTTAAGTCTCAAACATCAAGAAACATATGTTGATTAACAGCAAACCTTAATCCCAGAAATCGACTTCAATATCTCCATTCGTGGCATTTTTAGAATATGAATCCGATTATCCGCACAGGATATCTGAAAAAACATCAGTAAGACATAGTTCAATACAAAATAAAAATTAAAAAAGATTTAAAAAAAAATAAAAAAGTAAAAAAAGTTTGTCTTACTGATGAAAGAGAAGAGTCTGGTGAAGACGTAAAACTAAGAAGTGGTGTTCCTATTCTCGGTAAGAATTTCTTCTTTCCGGTATCTAGCTGCCAACCCACAAGAACTCCTTCTTTACCACCTATGATTTAACGAGTTGCGTTAACATTAGTATAAGTGTATAACCATAATCAAATATTCAAATGTATAAAATAAACATAAAGTTTAGCTTTTTCCGTTACCCGAAAACAAATAAGCGCCATCTGAAGAAAAATACAAGACTTTGACCTCTGAAGAATGCCAATGCCACGTAGTGCAAGAATTGGCATCACCTTCACCCCTAACACCGGGTTTATCATCTTCATCCTTTGAAACTTTTTCATTTTCTAAATCCTTATCGGCAAACGTCTTATCACCGAAACCTCTCCAAACTAAAATTCTCCCAGTCGCATCGCCAGCTGCCACAATCCTGTCCGTAGGATGAAATGCAATACAGCTCAGATTCTTGGTGTGAGTGAGTTTTATGTTCCGATGACTAATGTTCTTGCCGTCTTTTGTCGGTACTTCCCATACCCGAATCTTGCGTTTTTCATGAACTCCAAAGTATTTGCCGTTTGATGAAATTGTTATTTTCTCCGGGTTTTTTAGTCTGTGAAAGTTAAAATCACAGAGAAAATTAACTAAAGCACTAATAGTTGCAAACAGTATATATGAAAGTTATTTTGAGGGACCCACCTCTGACAATATCGCTCCACGAACCAAGCGAGACTTGGATAAATTACACTTTCGGATCTGTCCTCTTAAATTTCTTTGCTTATTTTGTTCGGTTTTGGTATCTTTCCACAGATATATAGCATAAGTATCAGGTTGTCTTTCGCTATTCTCTGACTGACGATGGAGAAAAGATGGAATTACCTGAAAATCAAAGTTAATGATGTTATGATTCTCGTTACATGACTAACAACTATAAGCTATAAAATAGTAGCTGTTAAAACGTAAAGAGAATCTTATCAACCAATATCGCAGGGCAAAAAATGTTTATTATACACATTATGTTAGCTTCAAGATGAGCACATTATTTAAAGACAAATAAGTTTATATTATTTGACCAATTTCAAAACTAATAAGCATAAACAAATCACAGAAATTACCATTGAATAGACTGGAAGCTGAATATCTACAGTTTTAATCAGCTCGGGGACCGAGAAATCCCAATATTTGATAGTGCCATCGAGTGAAGTGGTCCAGCAGTAACATAAAAGTGCGTTTGCAGGCGTGGATGAGGGTACAACTATCACAGATGTCACTAGTGCAGTATGACCTTCCAAATCTGCTACCTGTTATAAACGAAAACAAACACCGTTAATATTGCAGCACGCTCGTTAACTGGAAACGTTAAACGCTTTTACAATACATAGCACAAAAAGTAAAAAACATGAAGGAAAAAAAAACTGTCAATGAGAGAACGAACCTGTAAACCAGTGTCGGTGCTGAAAACGGAAACCGTGTTTGCCTGTGCAAACCAGAAGCTTCTTTGCATCATTTGAAAACGCAGGCGGTGAAGACACGAAGCTTTTTCCTCCACGTATCATCTCTACAACTGTAGAGATTAAAAAAATCTGTAACAATTAGGGTTCATGATGTTTAATTGCTTATAACAGACACATAGGTTGCCTGAAACTCTCATTTAATCACTGCTACAAACAAATATTGTATTTGACTAAAATAACCTAATGGCCGGTTACATTCAACTAGAAATAAATTGCGTTATTCTCTTCTGATTCAAGCAACCAATGATAATTCACAGTATTCTCTAATCAGCTGCGATTGTAAAACCCTAGGTGGAAAACTACCTTGTGATTTTTTCAGAAATAATATCCAAAAATTTGGTTAAAATTGGCGAAAACTAGAAACAAATATAAATTAAAAAATGAAAGGTAACCTGGTTGATGCTGCAACGGACTGCCGACCCAAAGTTGTTGGTAAGCGGCGGGGGTGGTATCGGAGTGGTGTGGTGTGGTGTCTCTGTTTTTTAGTAAGAGGGAGAAGGGTTTAACGTGTCGTCTAAACCTCCGCCACTCTGCGCGTTTGATTACATGACGAACCTGGCAGTCCATGGTCCAGGCCCAATCAGCCCATCATATTGGGTTTGGTCCTTATGTTTTTGTTATTTGGATGGTTGATCTAGATTCTAGAGACTAGAGGTGCACGGGTATTTTTCAAGGTTGGAGAACTCGCTAGTCGCTAGTCGGCCGGTGAGCTGGGGACTAGCGACTACTCGGGATTACTCGGGATTAATCGGATCAGAAATTTTATATGTATATTTTTTTATTTTTATCAATATGTATATATATACTCACAATTCCATATACATTCAGTCCAACAATGCATTTTTATGGTACTTGCTAACTGTAATCGAGATTATTAAACAACAATTGTTAATGATACTTGCTAACTGTAATCGAGATTAATTAAGTATCATTTTTTTTATGGCATCTATGGAATTGTTATTAAACCTAATAAAAATGAACCAAACTTCAGTCCAACAATTACAATTACTGTAATCTGTCGAACAATTGGCTAACTGTAATCAGTTCAATCGAACACTAATTATTCACTATTGTCTAACAAATAACAATTACAGCATATTATATTATAATCAGTCCAATAATTAGTTAATTACCTGTCGCCGGAGAATGTAGCAGGGCCGCCGGAGAATGAAGCCGGAGAAGGTAGATGTCGCCGGAGAAAGGTAGCAGGGCCGCCGGTGTCTCTGCTCGCTGATGTTGCTCAGTGTTGTAAAGAGTTTAGGGCATCAAATCCACTAGTGTCGCTCAGTTTAGGGTATAAGGAAAACAAAGATGGGCTAATTTTTTCATTATGGGCCAGTTTTATAGACATTTAAATTGGGCCGACTAGGGCCGACTAGCACCAACTAGCATCGGCTTTGACCGCTTTGACCGACTAGCGATTTTTTTACTGATTAATGAAAAATTACTCAGTAGGAGGCCGACTAGCGACTAGTCGCCGATTAATCGCCGACTAGTCACGATTTTTGCAACACTAGTATTTTTTAATAACCGTTTTAGTTTTAGTTTCAGTTTCTTGTTTCAATAGTTGGAATTGGTTATTGCTATAATCGATTTGGTTCTGGTTTTGGTTCTGGTTCTGGTTCCAAGTAGGGTTCGGTTTCGGTTCTTAAGAAACCGGGTATTATAATACCTATTCGGGTTTTGTATACCCTCATTTCCGGGGTTTTTAATATTCTATTGCATTTTTCTTATCCCGTTTCTCGTCTTTTTGTTTATTATTATTATTAAATATGCATTGTGTAATGTAAAAAAAAAATACGTACACTAACATAAATTTAAAAGATAGATAATATAATTTATATATCAGGTATAATCGGTTCTTGTCCGGTTTCGACTATGATCGGTCTGGTTTCGGTTACAGGTATTGAGATCAAAATGTATAAGCTATCTATGCCCATAGGTAGGGTCGGTTTCAGTATAGAATACCCAAGTATTAATAAAACCGGTCCCGGGTTTTTTTACAAAGTCAGATTTTTTTTTTCTTTTTTTACACCTCTAGGTTGATCTTTTATAAAGTTTGGGTTCATGAATAGGTCATGAGAAAGATGTGAATATATTCTTTTTACCTTACTTGAGGAAAACTACCATGTGTTCTCGTGAACAGATAATTAACAACAACTTCATCTTACTTGAATTGACAAACTACGAGAAGTTACTCACTGATTAAACTTCTACTTTAGAACGTTTATGAAAATATCGGTTTAGGCCAACAGTAGCGTAAGCATAAGATGATTGCATAATATGTTGTTATGCTTATTATTATCTACGTTTTCGGTTGGTCTACGTTTTAACGTAAAAAAAATTCAGAAATAAGTCGGGTCAAATATAATACATTTTCGTGCTTATTCTTATTATGTTTTCAGTTGGTCTAAGTCTTAACACTTGTTTTTTTCTGGAAACCCACGGCAAGGGCCAATCTACTAGTTTTTCTTTATCAAACTCTAACATTGTTTGACCAGTCAAACACATGAAACATGCATATTTAGTTTTATTCATCCTATTATGATTGTTTATGTTTATAAACCATATAATACATAGTTAGGAACTTCCCAAAACTAAATTTGACCACCAACTTGAGTCCATAATCACCATTTTTTTCATAATCATTGCAATTAAGCACAAAGTTCACTACAACACCCCATCTTTGTTCAAATTTGACCGATTCAAACTAAAAAGCAACTACAAACATGCACTTATACTTGTAAAATGAACAAAGATTAAAAACACTTCTCACATGTTAGGACTTAGGAATCACAGAAATAACATATCATAGGATGTCACAACTAGATCCTAAATTAAAAACAAGCAGGGGTTCTGAAGGCCACTTAAAACTATATATATATGAAGTTGAGTACTTCTAACAAGTTAGAAATAAGGATAAATTACACTTTTCGTCCTTTATGTTTGTAGCTAGTTGCGATGAATGACTTTTACCATTAATAATTACACCCACAGTCCTTTTTTTTAAAACCTGTTACATCTTTCGTCCTTTACCCCAAACCCAGTTAAAAAATTATGTTAAGTTACATCACGTGCCACAGCACGTGAGGGCATTGATGTCCATTCAACCTCCTCAACTACCCACCATTTAAAAGCCCCCATTTCTCCCTTAAATACCTAATTAGGGTTTCTTCCCCATTTGAAAGCCTCCATACCTGCAACTCTCTCTACGGCGGCTGACCCAAAATTAGGGTTTGGATCTTAAATCATCTGCTCATAAACGAAGATGGTGTTATGCGATTGTGGAAAAGAAGCTGTTATCCTCACCTCTTGGACAGATAGGAACCCAGGTCGTCGTTTTTATGCTTGTCCTGATCAAGGATCGACATGTCGATTCATAGGATGGGTAGATCAGTCCAATTGCCATTCATGTGTGAACATCATCCCAGGTCTGCTACGAAACAGAAACATGTTAGAGGAGAAGGTGAAAGAACTTAAATTTGAGACAATGAAACTGAAAAAGATTTTGTTTTTGAGTTGGGTTTGCTTCATCTTGTATTTGTCTATGTAATGCAAAGCAGTCTAGATGTAATGTGGTAGTCTTGATGTAATACAGTTTAATGCAAGTAGTTTCTGTATTAAAATGTGATATGTAAGTAGTTTTGATGTAATGCAGTACCTTTGGTATGAATATAATGAATGTAATGCAGTACTGTAACACCTCGCAAAATCACGTACAATATAATAAAGACACGTGTCATGAAGGTTAAATGTGTAAGGAATTGATCTGGAGGGACTAAAATTGTCAAACAATGTCAATATGTAAGTAAAAGGATCCAAAGTGTCAACATGCCAATCTTGTGCCTCTGATTGACCTCACACGACGTTCGTATTCTTTAATGAATAAATTGTCGGACATAGAAAGTCGTTTGTGATTAAATTAAGGATTCTACGAAGCATAGGGGTTAAAAGTGTCAACATGTTAAATGTTACCTCTGAGTGACCTTTTAACGATCCCAAAGGCATTGTAATAATTGTAAATTTTGCTTTCAAGAATGTTAGATAGTAATTTCATGGAGTTTCGATGAAAACAAGACTTTTCGGGTGATCTCATAACTAACCGGGAGCTTAACGGAGTTAATTTATGACTCAAGACCCTTAAAAGTTAACTATGGGGGTCATAAGTGCAATAAAAGAAAGTTAAATAAACTTAAAATGGACCAGGGGCTGAAATTGCAAAGTTTGGAAACTGTTTACCGGATTTACCCATCATCGCAGGCCGCGTAGGCCGACTCCAACTCTTACGCGGGCCGCGTAAGAGTGCCAGCGACAGAAACTTTGGACAGCTGCATGTTGCAGCCTGTCCACCGCCTTTGCATGAGTTCTGAGCAATACCTGTAACACCTTGTAAAATCACGACTAATATAATCAAGACACGTGTCATGGACTTTAAACGTGTAAAGAATTATTTTAGAGGGACTAAAGTTGACAAACAAAGAAAGTATGTGTGTAAAAGGATTCAAAGTAGCAACATTGGATAATTATACCTTTCAACAACCCTACACGATGTTTATACCCTTAAACGAATGAATTATGAATCATATGAAGTCGTTTGTGGAAGAAAGTGAAAGTTTACAAATCGCAAGGGTTAAATGTGTCAACATGTTTAATTTATACCTCTGAGTGACCTTTTAGTGAACCCGAAGCATTGTAACGATTAATTATGCTCACTAGAATAAGTGATAAAAATTTCACAAGGTTTCGATATCGTATGAGAAAGATACGCTAACATTCGTAAGTAAGGGGTTAAAAGCGTCAACGTTTAAATTCAGGACCTTTCGGGTGATCGTATAACTAACCGGGGACTTAACAAAGTTTTTTTATGACTTGGAGTCCTTGAAAGTCAAGTTGGAGGGTTAAAAGTGCAATAAAACAAGTTAAAACAACTATTAGAAGGACCAGGGACCAAATGTGCAATTGTTGAAAGATTTTTGACCGGATCTGGGCTCCATACCGGCCGCGTAAGACCTCCCAGGACTCTTACGCGGGCCGCCTGAGAACCACCAGTGACCAAAATGCATGACAGGTGCCTATTCAGCCTGTTTAACCGACTTATATGCATGGAAACTGATACCAGGGGCTCTGCAAATGGGATTTCATGCAATAGGGACAACTGTGATCATCTGGTAGCAACAATAGGGACATTTGGGATGATCTTGTTGCATCAAAGTCCCTATATAAGAACACTTGTTGCAACATTTTTTTTTGGCATTCACTTGAAATCATTCAAACACATTTTCTGGAGTCTCCTGGAGCTCAAGACCACTCCCTAAGGGTCATTAGTCGTGCTTAGTACTTCAGTAAGCTTCCTTGACCTCTTTAATTCATGTTTTATTAGTTTAAAGTCCTAAAGTCAAACCCGTCGTAATTAAGGTTTGACTTAGTGATTAATCACTAATGGTCCAGTCAATTCTCGAATTGAAAGTAGCTATGAGTTGGTAATTCTGTGCGTAATAAACCCTTAAAAGGGCACCCTCTGATTCCCACTCTAACTAGGTCAATTGTCGGGTCAAACTTAATTATAAAGAGTCAACAGAAAGCTAATTTTCAAATAAACGCATAATTAGCAATGTAAAAGCCATGAAACCTGTTTTATTACTTGTATAACTTGGTAATTAATATAAGAACATGTCTAAGCATGTTCAACCCGACAATTTTCAGTTTAGACTCGGTTCGGAACCAAAAGTCGCAAAAGTAGACTTTTTGTAACACCTCGAAAATTCACGTCCTATAATGTGTTGACACGTGTCATATGTTTGAACGTGTGAAAGAATGTTATAAAAGGATTAAAGTTGACAATCATGGAAAGTATGTGAATATACGAGTTCTAAATGTCAACAGTGAATAAATATATTGTACATTAACCCTACATGATGCTCATACCTTCAAACGAATAAATCATGGATCATACGAAGCTAAATATGAAAGAAAGTGAGAGATTACAAACTACAGGGGTTAAATGTGTCAACATGTTTAAGTTATACCTCTGAGTGACCTTTTGACAAACCCGAAGCTTTGTAACGGTTAATTATGCTCACTAGAATGCACGATATAAATTTCATAAAGTTTCGTTATCGTATGAGAAAGTTATGATCAAATTCGTATACAAGGGGTTAAAGCGTCAACGTCGAAAGTTAGGACTTTTCGGGTAACAATAAAGTTAACCGATGACTTAACAAAGTGGGTATATATCTTAAAGCCCTTATAAGTCAATTTGGAGGGTTCAAAGTGCAAGAAATAAAGTCGTAGCAAAGTTTCCAAGAGCCAAGGACCAATGCGTAAAAAATCAAAATTTTAGATTTGTTCAGAAGAGGCCTCGCGCCACGCGACGGCCCTGGGGGGGGGGGCTACGCGTGCCGCGAGGGCCTGTCTGTTCCGAAAACTTTGGGTTCTTGTCTTCCATTTGCATTTTAACCGACTTACAAACGTTTTTCCTCATCTTGCACGACCCCTAGGCAACCCCTAGACACTTAGGGACATCTGGAAGTGATCCAAGGCCATGGTTAGACTTGTGTGTCAATGATCCATGAGTTCTTGAGCACTATATAAAGGACCAATGTTGCAACCAATTCTTCACACCTTCCTTCAGCATTCCTGATCATTTCTGGAGCTCCAAAGCAGGCTCAAGTGATCACTAATCGTGCAAAGGACTCTAGTAAGTATGCTTAACCTTTCTTAGTTAAGTTTTTGCTTTGTTTTAGCTTAAAAGTCAAACCGTCGTAATTAACGGTTGACTTAGCGATTAATCATTGATGGCCCAGTGATTAGTCGAATTGAAAGTAGTTATAAGTTGGTAATTATGTGGGTAAAAGGGTTCCCCCTGATTCCCACTCTAACTAGGTCAAATGTCGGGTCAAACTTGTTATTAAAAAGTCAACAGGATACTTAATTTCTAATTTATGCATAATTAGCAATGTAGAACACATACAACCTGTTTGATCATTAATATAACTTGGTAATTAGTGTAAGAACATGTCTAAACATGTTCAACCCGACAATTTTCTGTTTAGACCCGGTTCGGAACCGAAAGTCGCAAAGCTTTGACTTTTGCTTTGACTTCAGTTCTGACCCATTTTGGTATGTTTTAGAAATGCCTTAGAGCTTTAATTGGGCCAGGTTACATGCTAGTATAACCCTCTGTGATTATACACCTTGGTTCATTAGTTAACCAATTAATATGCATGATTCCGTTAATTGCTCATATGTTGACCATTATGCCGTTTTCACCTTAAATCGTGATTTTTGAAAATGTAAAAGTGTAGAAACCTTAGTTACTGAATTATAAACTTGCAACCAAAATTTGACATCAGTTTGAGGTGTAGATTGAGAGTTATGCTCTTTAGCGTAATTAGAAGCTTCTTTAGCGATTAAACGGCGTAATTAGCGTATAGCCTATTTAAGCCTACTTTTTGATATCAAACTTATTACCCACTGATGTAATATATTATTTTGGGATTTTTGAAGATTTTTAATTAATTTTAGGATGAGCATAACTTATAGTCATAGGCTTAATCCGGTAATTGTCGGTTTTGCCCTTACGGGCTATAAAATGAGTTTTACATATCTAATTGACTCCAAACCTTTTTCTACTGATTACATATGATAAATAAATTATTTTAAGCCTTCTGGAATAATAAAAATATCAGCTTTAGGTATAGAACCCGGAAATGGCTTCTAATCGCCTTTTTAAGCGTTTTTAACGCATAGTATGTACTAGAACTATTTTAAACATACAAGGGTTGATACCTACTGATATTTTAGGTAAATTATAATATTTTAACAGTAAGCAAAAGTTGTTTAACTCAGACTTCAGTTTTGAGCTTTTCGGCTTATGTGAAATTACCAAAATGCCCCTACGGTGCATAGTTTGGTTATAATTGATAAATTTCACATATATACCTTACCCTACTGTTATAACTTAGTAAACTAAGTATTTTTGCTGATTATATCAGACCTGCAACTCAGGTTAATACTTAAACTCTTTTATAACCTTGTAAATGACCAAACTACCCTTACGGGGCATAGTTTGTGTTTAAATTCGTTTCGGGCATAATAAAAGACATCTTACTGATGTCACAACATATTTGAGGCATATTAACTTAGGAAACCTGTATATGGCTCTTACGTTTACCCGTTACGCTTATTACGCGTTCGGTTCGGTTTATGTAACTAGTTTGCATAAATTAGCCGAAACCGGTCAAACCTTATCGGTTTTATCTCAAAATCCAGAATGTGTATGAAATACCCATATTAAGCAAGTCTTCAAACTTGTCGGGTCTAAGTCACATTCTATCCGGTCTTCGCTTAATCGTGCGTACGAACCGTATCTTTGAAACTAGCCGGTCTAAGCTTAAGCTTAATTAAAGACCCGCTAGGATTCTAATAGGTTATTATAAACCTTCGTTCCAGATTAGGAGGACCAGTAAAAGCTACTTGCATTTGCTTATTGTGATCATTACTTTGCTCAGGTAAATACTTTTAACTTATTTTCCCTATACAGGCTCGGGGTACGGTATATAAAATACCGCTTGGTCGGGCATTAAATCTTCCATCGTATGGTGGTTAATTGAATAATTTGATCGGCCCGTTTAAATTGTTTTGTTTACTTAAAGCCTTTGGGGGGTTAATGACCATGTCCCGGATATCCTTGGCATCATTTACGAAATGGCCACGACCTTAGCACGGGGTGTAGGCGTACACCTGTCAGTTGCCAAATAAATAATGTGGTGTGTCTATTGATCTTTAACCCGGCACGACCCGGGCTACTGAACGCATAAGGAACATGTAATTCTTTTACGAGATTATATATTTAAATAATTATCCCAAGTTATAAAATGTTTATGCCACGTGCATCCAAATCAATTTTCAATCATTTTTAAAATGAGTCAGTTGATTGTATTTACCAGTGTAAACTGACGTATTTTCCCAAAAAGATTAAATGCAGGTACTAAGCGTGATAGGCTGGATTCTCTCCTTAGCATCAATAAAGAGTCTCGCAAGCTTAAGATGCCTATCGTCTGTTGAACTACTGTTTCCTAATTATGTCGATCCTTCTGTGGATAAAATTTCAACTGTTTGTGATACACGATATTACAGTATTTTATTCGGTTGAAATATATCTTTCAATTGCTTCCGCTGTGCATATTAAATATTGTGTTTTTTTGACTATTATGTTGCCAACCACGTCACGATACTCCCCACCGGGCCCACCGATGACACGTGGAAATCGGGGTGTGACAGGTTGGTATCACAGCCAACACTGAGTGAATTAAACACTAGCCATTTGTGTTTAATCTCAGTTACACAATTGCACATTCCAAAAAACTTTCGAGTCTAGACAAATAACATAGGACAAATTCTACTTTGTTTGGGTTTTGTTTTGTCCTTTATTTTATATATTCTTGTAGTTATCTTATGTTGTATTGAGAGGATTAAAAATACCGCCAAGATTCTTTCGACGAAGAGGACGGGGCAAGGGGCCAATCACCGCCCCCAATGACGACGAGGTAGGACCTTCGCACATGCGAGCTCCTACCACCACTGCGAGTGCTGACCCTAGAGAAAACCGGAGGAACCTTTTTGAACCGGCTAGACGATCTGTATCGCACAGTTCGACACCTCCCATTCACAACTCTTATGGGCCACAGTCGGAAAATGAGTCCGACAACCCTCAACCTTCTTACATACCTCTTCAGCGATCCCTATCGCATAATTCCTTTGGTAACCCCACACCTATTTTTAGGGGCCGGTTTAACCCGGCAAATTACATACAAGAACCAGTGGGGTTTAACCCATTGGGGCCAGAGGATCATTACTCAGGTGATCATGCAGAGGATATGGACGAGGACACCGATCCCGTCGAGCCCGCAACCGGAACCCCGAACCATCCTATCGAGGTCTCCGATGGTTCGTCTTTTCACGGATCACCCTACCATGGCCCGGACAGTTACCAGGCATGATTTAATCAACACGAGTGGTATTTTACACCCTCGCATCATTCGTCGCCTCACCAGCAGCAGCAGCAGCAGGATCCCTCTGAGGATTCACGATTCGTGGCAGTCACACCACCGCCTCCACCGCCACCAGTTCAGCCGGCACCTCCGCAACCGCCAAGGCGTAGGAGAACCGGAGCGCGGATGTCCGCGCGAGGAGGAGACTTTCATTTTAGCTCTCCTCGACAATCAAGTGGCAGTCATTATCCGCCACTTCCAGAAGATCCGCAAATGGGTGGACCTTCAAACCCCGTTGCACCGCAACCACCACCGATGGGTTTTGATAACCCGATTCCAGCATACACGGGTTCGATGGCGTACAACCCGTTTGAGCAGCCGGCTCACACCAACTATGGTTACGCTGAAGCCGACCCATACTTGGTAGCGGCCAATTACAATGCCTTTAACCCAGAAGGACCGTATGGAGCTCCTTGGGGAGTAGGGTACCCAACTCATGGGTACCAGATACCTGCCAGACCTATAATACGGACACAATCGCAGCCGCCACGGTTTTCTTCCCCAGAACGGGAGGAAATTCTTCAGAGACTGGACCAGGTCGAGCGAGACTTTCACCGAGATCGCAGGGAGCGATAAACTTTCTTCCAGGGATTGACAAGCCTAATAAAATGGAAGAGCAAGGAGGACCATTGAATCCTTCCACTGTTGTTGTAATTTCCTTGTATCAGTTGAGCCCCTGCGTGGGCCTGTCTTGCTGTATTGACCCCTGTGTGGGTATGTTTGTTTGTTTTGACCCCTGCGTGGGTCTATCTTTATGTTAACCCCTACGAGGGTATGTTGTTTGTTTAAGTCCCTGCGTGGACTAGTATTTCAGTTTGACCCCTGCGTGGGTAAGTGATTGTTAAAAAGACCCGTTTAGGGCAGTATGTAATCTTTTAATAATTAATGGAATGTTATGTTTATAAATTTCATTATTGCCATTATATGCATAAATATTACATATGAAATAAATAAATCAACATCATTCCTTTTTGATAATAATCTGCCTATTAAATATTGAATAAGAATCTTAAGAGTGAAACCTAGCCTGAGTGTCATTATAAAGACCTGGCCAAGATGGTAAGACCTGTTTAGAAGATTCAGATCCCGGTTAACATCTGAAAATATGTTAACACTCCTGGCAGACGTGATTCGTTAAAATCACACACGTCATTCTTATATAAGGATTCTTTAAAAGATTCCTAACCCAACTAAATGATCTCTGAATCATGGGTTTAAATCATCAATTAAGATGATCATATTTTGACCATACATTGGTAATATAGTGCCTACGGGCCTTGCTCATTTCTACATGAGCCAAAAGACAGTGGTAGCTATGACTCCCTGTCCGAAAAAGGTAATGAACTAGGTTCAAACCTTGAAAGCCTTGATTCTCTGAAATCATAGCTTATGTTTTAAAATGTCCTTGTGACTAGGCATTTTGTGCTACAAATAAAACTGTTATTGTTTTATAATTAGTATAAATTATAATAAAAATCCTAAATAAATATGATTAATAAATTAACCAAATATGGTCTATGTTACCATGGTTAATGAATTGCCATAAAAGACAATTCCATAATAAACTCCCAAGTAAACTATTGTCCTTGTTTTATGTAACAGTTCAATTCAAATGACTAACTCGGATGAAATTAATAGCCACCTAGTGGAGAATATTGATAACGCCCGAATTAATTTAACGGGTGCTGAATTGAAAGCGTTAGTAGACGACGCTGTTACAAAAGCCTTGGAGCGGCAGTATGAAGAATATAGCGGAACTCGAAGTAGAACGCTATCTGCACCGCATTCAAAGCCACCTTCCAAGAAGGAAGAACCCAAGAAGGATGATGATCGACACTTCTCAAACCACCACAGTGCTCCATCTTAACAGATTGTACTAAATCAAGAACCCCGTAGTAAGGGTTGCTCGTATAAATACTTCGTTTCTTGCAAACCCAGGGATTTCACTGGGGAAAAATGAGCCATTGACTGCATGACGTGGTTAGATGAGATGGACACAGTTGTGGATATCAGCGGATGTGCTGAGAGGGATGTGGTCAAGTTTGTGTCGCAATCATTTAAGGGTGAAGTTTTAGCCTGGTGGAGATCACTGATTCAAGCCACCGGGAAAGTCCCATTGTACAACATGTCAAGGGGAGCAATTTGTTGCCCTTATCAGGGAAAATTACTGCCCTCAGCATGAGGTGGAGAAGATAGAGTCTGATTTTCTATCGTTGGTAATGACAAACCTTGACTGTCAAGCTTACCTCACGAGCTTCAACACAATGTCCCGGTTGGTTCCGTATCTGGTGACCCCGGAACCAAAAAGAATAGCTCGTTTTATCGGTGGTTTAGCCCCCGAGATAAAGGCAAGCGTGAAGGCCTCTCGGCCAGCTACTTTCAGATCTGTAGCTGACATATCTTTGTCCCTCACTCTGGATGCGGTCAGACAAAGATCGCTGAGGAACAAAGATGCTGAGAAAAGAAAACGTGAAGATGATAATTCACGGAGGTCAAACAAGAAGCACCGAGGAAACGGTGACAACAAGAAGGGGTCTGAGTCAAGGAAAGATGGGCATCAGTCTGGTGATAAGCCCAAGTGCAAGATTTGCAAGAAACAGCACTTTGGAAAGTGCAGACTCGAATCGAACTCGCAGACTCAGTCGAGAACTTTTGCTTGCGGGATATGCAAGTCCAAGGACCACAAGACCTTGGATTGCAAAAAGATGAAAGACGCAACGTGCTACCGTTGCAATGAAAAGGGGCACATTAAGACCAACTGCCCGAAATATGCAAAGAAAGACGACGAAGGAAAGAAGACAAATGCTAGAGTCTTCAGGATGGATGCAAAGGAAGCGGTTCTAGACGACAATGTGATTACAGGTACTTTTCTTGTAAATGATGTCTATGCAAGAGTACTTTTTGATTCAGGCGCTGGTAAGTCTTTCGTAGATAATAAGTTTTGCAATCTGCTAAACTTACCTGTTAAAACCTTAAGCGTAAATTATGAGGTGGAGTTAGCAGATGGCACCTTAGAAACCGTCTCAACTGTATTAGATGGGTGTGTGATATCCATTAAGAACCACTCTTTTCCTTTGTCCCTACTTCCCTTCAAGTTAGCCGGTTTCGACATAGTTTTGGGTATGGACTGGTTATCTCATAACCGGGCCCAAATTTTCTGTAACAAGAAGCAAGTGGTGATTAAGACTCCATCTGGTGAATCACTTACCATTCGGGGAGATACCCAGTATGGACTGCCTGAGCAAGTGACTATGCTCAAGGCCTCTAAGTGTTTAAAGAAGGGTTGTGTCATCTACATGGCACAAGTGATTATTGATGAGCCTAAACCGAAGATAGAAGACATCCCTGTCATTTCTGAATACCCTGATGTTTTTCCCGAAGAACTACCTGGTTTACCACCAGATAGACAAGTCGAATTCAGGATTGACATCATCCCTGGAGCAGCACCTGTTGCTAGAGCACCTTATAGGTTGGCACCAACGGAGATGAAGGAATTGAGAACGCAACTAGATGAGTTGCTGGCCAAAGATTTCATTAGACCTAGTTCGTCTCCTTGGGGAGCACCAATTTTGTTTGTCAAGAAGAAGGATGGATCGATGCGTCTGTGCATCGACTACCGTGAACTTAATAAGGTTACGATCAAGAATAGGTACCCATTGCCCAGAATCGACGATCTGTTCGATCAACTCCAAGGGGAAAGCTACTTCTCCAAGATTGACTTAAGGTCAGGTTATCATCAACTGAAGGTCAAAGATGAAGATGTACACAAGACTGCATTTAGGACTCGTTATGGTCATTACGAGTTCCTAGTGATGCCTTTTGGGCTCACAAATGCACCTGCCGCATTCATGGACCTCATGAATCGCGTCTGTAAGCCCTACTTGGACAAATTTGTCATCGTCTTCATAGACGACATCCTCATCTACTCGATGAACAAAGCTGATCATGAGAAGCATCTTCGATGTATTCTTTCATTACTTCAGTAGGAGAAGCTCTATGCCAAATTCTCTAAATGTGAATTCTCGCTTCGAGAAGTCCAATTTCTTGGACATGTGGTTAGCGAACGCAAAATCCAAGTAGATCCCGCTAAGGTTGAGGCTGTCATGAATTGGCAGGAGCCAAAGACGCCTACAGAGATCCGTAGCTTCCTGGGATTGGCAGGATATTACAGGCGTTTCATTGAAAATTTTTCAAGGATTGCTGCACCCTTAACTTCCTTGACTAAGAAGAAAGTAAAGTTCGTTTGGGGCCCTAAGCAGCAAGAATCCTTTGATATCCTTAAACAGAAGTTGAGCAATGCTCCTGTATTGACGTTACCTGATGGAATCGAAGAATTCGTAGTTTACTGCGATGCATCACACACTGGCATGGGGTGTGTGCTTATGCAGAAAGGCAAGGTTATTGCCTATGCTTCACGACAATTAAAGGTGCATGAAAAGAATTACACCACCCATGACTTGGAATTGGGTGCCGTTGTATTTGCACTAAAGCTATGGAGGCACTATTTGTATGGGATCAAGTTTGTGATCTATTCTGATCACAAGAGCCTCCAGCACCTGTTTAACCAGAAGGATTTAAACATGAGGCAGCGCCGATGGATGGAGACGTTGAATGATTATGATTGTGAAATCCGATACCATCCAGGCAAGGCAAATGTGGTTGCCGATGCCTTAAGCAGGAAGGAAAGGGTGAAACCCATCCGAATCAATGCCAAGAGCATTGAGATAAAGAATAGTTTAAATGAAAGGTTGTTAGCTGTGCTGGAAGCTAACTATCCCAATGAAAAGATGGGAGTAACTGAAGAACAGTTATCTCTTGGCAAAGACGGAATTCTGAGATTGAATGGACGAATATGGGTTCCAATTTATGGAGGACTTCGGGATGTTATCCTCCAGGAAGCCCATAGTTCTAAATAATCTGTTCATCCTGGAGCTGATAAGATGTACCAGGATCTAAGGGCAAACTATTGGTGGATAGGCTTGAAGAAGTCTGTAGCTGCCTATGTAGCTAAATGCTTGACGTGTGCACAAGTAAAAGCAGAACATCAAAAGCCGTCAGGTTTGCTACAACAGCCTGAACTTCCTACGTGGAAGTGGGAAATGGTAACTATGGATTTTATCACCAAGTTACCCAAGACAAGGAAAGGAAATGATACGATATGGGTTATAGTTGATAGACTGACTAAGTCAGGACATTTCCTACCCATTAAGGAGACTTTATAGCTCCGACATGTTAGCCCAACTGTACGTGGATAAGATTGTAGCTTTACATGGCATACCTGTGTCTATTATCTCCGACAGGGATACTAGATACACGTCACATTTTTGGAAAAGCTTCCAGCAATCTTTGGGCACGCGTTTAAATTTTAGTACGGCTTACCATCCTCAGATGGACGGTCAGAGTGAGCGTACTATTCAAACTTTGGAAGACATGCTTCGAGCATGCGTGATTGATTTAGGTGGTAGTTGGGATAACCACATACTATTAATCGAATTCTTCTACAACAATAACTACCATACCAACATTAAAGCTGCGCCTTTCGAGGCCTTATACGGTAGAAAGTGTAGAACGCCCGTTTGTTGGGCGGAAGTTGGAGATGTCCAATTATCAGGACCAGAGATAGTCTTTGAAACGACGGACAAGATTGTCCAGATTCGTGACCGTCTCAAAGCTGCCCGAGATAGGCAGAAGAGTTACGCAGATCCAAAGCGTAAACCTATGAAATTCGAAGTAGGTGATAAAGTCTTACTTAAGGTATCACCCTGGAAGGGAGTGATGCGGTTTGGTAAGAAAGGTAAGTTGAGCCCAAGGTATATAGGACCATTCGAGATTATCGAATGTGTTGGATCAGTGGCTTACAAGTTAAATTTACCTGAAGAGCTCAGTGGTATTCATAACGTATTCCACGTCTGCAATCTGAAGAAATGCCTAGCTGATGAATCGCTAGTCATACCACACACAGATGTGCATATAGATAAGAGCTTGAAATTTGTGGAAAAACCATTGTCGATTGAAGATCGACAGGTTAAGAAGCTTCGAAGGAAACACGTGCCTATTGTAAAGGTAAAATGGGATGCCCGTAGAGGTCCCGAATATACGTGGGAGGTTGAGTCCACAATGAAAGAAAAGTACCCCTATTCATTTCAGTAAATCTCGAGGTCGAGATTTCTTTTAAGGGGGTGAGGATGTAACACCTCGAAAATTCACGTCCTATAATGTGTTGACACGTGTCATATGTTTGAACGTGTGAAAGAATGTTATAAAAGGATTAAAGTTGACAATCATGGAAAGTATGTGAATATACGAGTTCTAAATGTAAACAGTGAATAAATATAGTGTACATTAACCCTACATGATGCTCATACCTTCAAATGAATAAATCATGGATCATACGAAGCTAAATATGAAAGAAAGTGAGAGATTACAAACTACAGGGGTTAAATGTGTCAACATGTTTAAGTTATACCTCTGAGTGACCTTTTGACAAACCCGAAGCTTTGTAATGGTTAATTATGCTCACTAGAATGCACGATATAAATTTCATAAAGTTTCGTTATCGTATGAGAAAGTTATGATCAAATTCGTATACAAGGGGTTAAAGCGTCAACGTTGAAAGTTAGGACTTTTCGGGTAACAATAAAGTTAACCGAGGACTTAACAAAGTGGGTATATATCTTAAATCCCTTATAAGTCAATTTGGAGGGTTCAAAGTGCAAGAAATAAAGTCGTAGCAAAGTTTCCAAGAGCCAAGGACCAATGCGTAAAAAATCAAAATTTTAGATTTGTTCAGAAGAGGCCTCGCGCCACGCGACGGCCCTGGGGGGGGGGGGGGGCTACGAGTGCCGCGAGGGCCTGTCTGTTCTGAAAACTTTGGGTTCTTGTCTTCCATTTGCATTTTAACCGACTTACAAACGTTTTTCCTCATCTTGCACGACCCCTAGGCAACCCCTAGACACTTAGGGACATCTGGAAGTGATCCAAGGCCATGGTTAGACTTGTATGTCAATGATCCATGAGTTCTTGAGCACTATATAAAGGACCAATGTTGCAACCAATTCTTCACACCTTCCTTCAGCATTCCTGATCATTTCTGGAGCTCCAAAGCAGGCTCAAGTGATCACTAATCGTGCAAAGGACTCTAGTAAGTATGCTTAACCTTTTTTAGTTAAGGCTTAGTTTTAGCTTAAAAGTCAAACCGTTGTAATTAACGGTTGACTTGGCGATTAATCATTGATGGCTCAGTGATTAGTCGAATTGAAAGTAGTTATAATTTGGTAATTATGTGGGTAATAAACCCTTAAAAGGGTTCCCCCTGATTCCCACTCTAACTAGGTCAAATGTCAGGTCAAACTTGTTATTAAAAAGTCAACATGATACTTAATTTCTAATTTATGCATAATTAGCAATGTAGAACACATACAACCTGTTTGATCATTAATATAACTTGGTAATTAGTGTAAGAACATGTCTAAACATGTTCAACCCGACAATTTTCTGTTTAGGCCCGGTTCGGAACCGAAAGTCGCAAAGCTTTGACTTTTGCTTTGAGTTCAGTTCTGGCCCGTTTTGGTATGTTTTAGAAATGCCTTAGAGCTTTAATTGGGCCAGGTTACATGCTAGTATAACCCTCTGTGATTATACACCTTGGTTCATTAGTTAACCAATTAATATGCTGATTCCGTTAATTGCTCATATGTTGACCATTATGCCCTTTTCACCTTAAATCATGATTTTTGAAAATGTAAAAGTGTAGAAACCTTAGTTACTGAATTATAAACTTGCAACCAAAATTTGACATCAGTTTGAGGTGTAGATTGAGAGTTATGCTCTTTAGCGTAATTAGAAGCTTCTTTAGCGATTAAACGGCGTAATTAGCGTATAGCCTATTTAAGCCTACTTTTTGATATCAAACTTATTACCCACTGATGTAATATATTATTTTGGGATTTTTGAAGATTTTTAATTAATTTTAGGCTGAGCATAACTTATAGTCATAGGCTTAATCCGGTAATTGTCGGTTTTGCCCTTACGGGCTATAAAATGAGTTTTACATATCTAATTGACTCCAAACCTTTTTCTACTGATTACATATGATAAATAAATTATTTTAAGCCTTCTGGAATAATAAAAATATCAGCTTTAGGTATAGAACCCGGAAATGGCTTCTAATCGCCTTTTTAAGCGTTTTTAACGCATAGTATGTACTAGAACTATTTTAAACATACAAGGGTTGATACCTACTGATATTTTAGGTAAATTATAATATTTTAACAGTAAGCAAAAGTTGTTTAACTCAGACTTCAGTTTTGAGCTTTTCGGCTTATGTGAAATTACCAAAATGCCCCTACGGTGCATAGTTTGGTTATAATTGATAAATTTCACATATATACCTTACCCTACTGTTATAACTTAGTAAACTAAGTATTTTTGCTGATTATATCAGACCTGCAACTCAGGTTAATACTTAAACTCTTTTATAACCTTGTAAATGACCAAACTACCCTTACGGGGCATAGTTTGTGTTTAAATTCGTTTCGGGCATAATAAAAGACATCTTACTGATGTCACAACATATTTGAGGCATATTAACTTAGGAAACCTGTATATGGCTCTTACGTTTACCCGTTACGCTTATTACGCGTTCGGTTCGGTTTATGTAACTAGTTTGCATAAATTAGCCAAAACCGGTCAAACCTTATCGGTTTTATCTCAAAATCCAGAATGTGTATGAAATACCCATATTAAGCAAGTCTTCAAACTTGTCGGGTCTAAGTCACATTCTATCCGGTCTTCGCTTAATCGTGCGTACGAACCGTATCTTTGAAACTAGCCGGTCTAAGCTTAAGCTTAATTAAAGACCCGCTAGGATTCTAATAGGTTATTATAAACCTTCGTTCCAGATTAGGAGGACCAGTAAAAGCTACTTGCATTTGCTTATTGTGATTATTACTTTGCTCAGGTAAATACTTTTAACTTATTTTCCCTATACGGGCTCGGGGTACGGTATATAAAATACCGCTTGGTCGGGCATTAAATCTTCCATCGTATGGTGGTTAATTGAATAATTTGATCGGCCCGTTTAAATTGTTTTGTTTACTTAAAGCCTTTGGGGGGTTAATGACCATGTCTCGGATATCCTTGGCATCATTTACGAAATGGCCACGACCTAAGCACGGGGTGTAGGCGTACACCTGTCAGTTGCCAAATAAATAATGTGGTGTGTCTATTGATCTTTAACCCGGCACGACCCGGGCTACTGAACGCATAAGGAACATGTAATTCTTTTACGAGATTATATATTTAAATAATTATCCCAAGTTATAAAATGTTTATGCCACGTGCATCCAAATCAATTTTCAATCATTTTTAAAATGAGTCAGTTGATTGTATTTACCAGTGTAAACTGACGTATTTTCCCAAAAAGATTAAATGCAGGTACTAAGCGTAATAGGCTGGATTCTCTCCTTAGCATCAATAAAGAGTCTCGCAAGCTTAAGATGCCTATCGTCTGTTGAACTACTGTTTCCTAATTATGTCGATCCTTCTGTGGATAAAATTTCAACTGTTTGATACACGATATTACAGTATTTTATTCGGTTGAAATATATCTTTCAATTGCTTCCGCTGTGCATATTAAATATTGTGTTGTTTGACTATTATGTTGCCAACCACGTCACGATACTCCCCACCGGGCCCACCGGTGACACGTGGAAATCGGGGTGTGACAGGTTGGTATCACAGCCAACACTGAGTGAATTAAACACTAGCCTTTTGTGTTTAATCTCAGTTACACAATTGCACATTCCAAAAAACTTTCGAGTCTAGACAAATAACATAGGACAAATTCTACTTTGTTTGGGTTTTGTTTTGTCCTTTATTTTATATATTCTTGTAGTTATCTTATGTTGTATTGAGAGGATTAAAAATGCCGCCAAGATTCTTTCGACGAAGAGGACGGGGCAAGGAGCCAATCACCGCCCCCAATGACGACGAGGCAGGACCTTCGCACATGCGAGCTCCTACCACCACTGCGAGTGCTGACCCTAGAGAAAACCGGAGGAACCTTTTTGAACCGGCTAGACGATCCCTATCGCATAATTCCTTTGGTAACCCCACACCTATTTTTAGGGGCCGGTTTAACCCGGCAAATTACATACAAGAACCAGTGGGGTTTAACCCATTGGGGCCAGAGGATCATTACTCAGGTGATCATGCAGAGGATATGGACGAGGACATCGATCCCGTCGAGCCCGCAACCGGAACCCCGAACCATCCTATCGAGGTCTCCGATGGTTCGTCTTTTCACAGATCACCCTACCATGGCCCGGACAGTTACCAGGCACGATTTAATCAACACGAGTGGTATTTTACACCCTCGCATCATTCGTCGCCTCACCAGCAGCAGCAGCAGGATCCCTCTAAGGATTCACGATTCGTGGCAGTCACACCACCGCCTCCACCGCCACCAGTTCAGCCGGCACGACCCGGGCTACTGAACGCATAAGGAACATGTA
This sequence comes from Helianthus tuberosus, assembly GCA_030545235.1. Classification (NCBI taxonomy): domain Eukaryota; kingdom Viridiplantae; phylum Streptophyta; class Magnoliopsida; order Asterales; family Asteraceae; genus Helianthus; species Helianthus tuberosus. The sequence continues at coordinate 192,127,995 of CM060401.1, read as the reverse complement.
ATTCTTTTACGAGATTATATATTTAAATAATTATCCCAAGTTATAAAATGTTTATGCCACGTGCATCCAAATCAATTTTCAATCATTTTTAAAATGAGTCAGTTGATTGTATTTACCAGTGTAAACTGACGTATTTTTCCCAAAAAGATTAAATGCAGGTACTAAGCGTAATAGGCTGGATTCTCTCCTTAGCATCAATAAAGAGTCTCGCAAGCTTAAGATGCCTATCGTCTGTTGAACTACTGTTTCCTAATTATTTCGATCCTTCTGTGGATAAAATTTCAACTGTTTGTGATACACGATATTACAATATTTTATTCGGTTGAAATATATCTTTCAATTGCTTCCGCTGTGCATATTAAATATTGTGTTGTTTGACTATTATGTTGCCAACCACGTCACGATACTCCCCACCGGGCCCACCGGTGACACGTGGAAATCGGGGTGTGACACTTTTGCTTTGACTTTCAGTTCTGAACCAACGTAGCATATTTTAGAAATGCCTTAGAGCTCTATTAGGACCAGGTTATAGGTTAGTGTAACCCTCTGAGGTTATACAATTTGGTTCCTTAGTTATCCGATTCATGTGCATGTTTCCGTTATATGCCTAAATAATGACCATTATGCCCTTTTGACCTTAAAACGATATTTTTGAAAATGTGAGTGGACAAAAACCTTTGTTACTGATTTATAAACATGTCCTAAAAATTTGACATCAGTTTGAGGTCTAGATTTAGAGTTATGCTCAATATCGTAATTAGAAAGCTTTTTATTAATTAAACGGCGTAATTAGCATAAAGCCTATTTAAACCCAAATTTTGATACCAAAATTTTTACCCACTGATGTAATATAATATTTTGGAATTTTGAAGATTTTTATTTATTTTTAGGCTGGTCATAACATAGGGTTCTTGCTTTAATTCGGTAATTGTCGGTTATACCCTTTTTGCTAAAAAAAAATGAGTTTTACATAATATTTTAATACCAAACTTTTTGCTACCGATTTTCTATAATAAATAAAATATTTTGAACCTTATAAACTGATCAAAAACTCAGATTTCCTTTTATGACCCGAAAATCGCTTAAAACCGACTTTTACGCGTTTTAAACGCATAGTATAAGTTAAAACTATTTTAACATATAAAACTTAATACCTACTTATGTTTTTAGTAAATTTTTATATTTTAACAGTAAGATAAAGTTTTGAACTCAGATTTCTAAACTTGACCTTTAAAGCTTGTGTGAAATTACCAAAATGCCCCTACGGTGCATAGTTTGGTTATAAAAGATAAATTTCACATATATGCAATACCCTACTGTTATGACTTATAAAAATAAATATTTTTACTGATTATATCAGACCTGAAACTCAGATTAATACTTAAACTCTTTTATAACCTTTAAAATGACCAAAATACCCCTACGGGGCTTAATTTGAGTTTAAATTCGTTTTGGGCATAATGGAAGGTATCTTACTGATATCACAACATATTTAAGGCATATTAACTTAGGTAACCTGTTCATGACTCGTTTGGTTACCCGTTATGCATTTATCGCGTTCGATACGGTTTATGTAACTAGTTTGCATAAATTAACCGAAACGGGCCAAACCTTATCATTTTCACTTCAAAATCCAGAATGTGTTTAGTTTACCGATATTATACAAGTCTTCATACTTGTCGGGTCTAAACCACACTCCAATCCGGTCTTCGCTTAATCTTGCGTTTGTACAGTATACCTTTCTTTAAAACTAACCGGTCTAAAGTAAGACCGTTAGGAATCTAATAGGTTAATTAAAACCTTCGTTCCAGATTTAGGAGCCCGGTAAAAGATACTTGCACTTGCTGATTTGTACGGCTGGGATAAATTTATAAAATTTGCTCAGGTAAATACTTTTAACTTATTTTCCCTTATACGGGCTTGGGTACGGTATATAAAATACCGCTTGGTCGGGCATTGAATTGTTAATCATATGAAGGTTAATTTATTGAGATGACTCGTTTAATCTGTTTTGTTTGCTTAAAGCCTTTGGGGGGTTAATGACCATCTCCCGGATATCCTTGGCATCATTCATTGAAATGGCCACGACCTAAGCACGGGGTGTAGGCATACACCTGCCGGTGCGTAAATAAAAAGATATAACCGCCGTTCGAGAATAACTCGCCACGGGATTATATTATGTGGTGTGTCAATTAATTTTTAACCTGGTGTTCAGCCCGGGCTACTGAACGTATAACAAACATGTAATTCTTTTACAAGTTTATATTTAAATAATTATCCCAAGTTATAAAAGATATTTTGTCCCTTGTGCATTCAAATCAATTTTCTTAAACATTTTCAAAATGAGTCGGTTAATTGTATTTACCAGTGAAAACTGACGTATTTTCCAAAAAGGTTAAGTGCGGGTACTAATCGGAATAGGCTGGTTACTCCTAGCATCAATAAAGAGTCTTGCAAGCTTAGATGTTTATAAATCTGCTGAACAGTGTTTCTTTTAACTTTGATCCGCCTGTGGATCCTTTACAACCGTTTTGTAATAAATGATATTACTTTCATTCGGTTTGTAATGTTTTTATCTTTCGACTTCCGCTGTGTGTATAAACTGTGATAAATTGTCTATGATGATATCAACTACGTCACGATACTCCCCACCGGGCACACCGGTAATACGTGGAAATATCGGGGTCTGACAATACATGGGGCTTGCAAATGGTTTTTACTGCCCTAGGGACACTTGGGAACATCTGGTAATAACATAGGGACAAATGCAATGATCTTATAACATCTAATTTCCTATATAAAGAACTTGGTTTCACTTGTTCATGCACACCTTGAACCTTTCACTTCAAAACTCACTCTCTGAAGCCTCCTGGAGCTAAAGGAAGCTTTCTCTAGTTCAAACTTCGTGCTAAGGACTCTTGTAAGTGTGCTTAGCCTCTGTAATTAAGTTTTCATTAGTGTAATGACCGAAAGTCAAAGTTAGCGTAGTTAAGCTTTGACTTAGTGATTAATAACAAACGGTCCAACCATTATTCGAATTAAAAATAGCTATGTGTTGGTAATTATGTAGGTCTTAAACCCTTAAAAGGGCACCTTCAAATTTCCACGTTATCTCAGTCAATTGTCGGGTCAAAGTTATAAGCAAAAATTCAAACGGGTCAGTTTTTACAAAATAATTCATAACTGATAATGCAGAGGTTATGGAACATTTTTAACACTTGAATAACTTGGTAAATAATATAAGAACATGTCTAGGCATGTTCAACCCGACAATTCTGAATTTAGACTCGGTTCGCAACCGAAAGTCGCAAAAGTAGACTTTTGCTTTGACTTTTAGTTCGGACCCGATTTAGCTTAGTTTAGATATGCCTTAGGGTTCCTTTAGGACCATATTACATGTTAGTATAACCCTATGAGATTATACTATATGGTTCCTTTGAAATCTGAATCATTTGCATGTTTCCGTTAAATGCTTAAATGTTGACCCTTATGCCCTTTTGATATAAAAACGATATTTTTGAAAATGTGAGAGGACAAAAACCTTTATTACTGATTTATAAGCATGTCCTAAAAATTTGACATCAGTTCATTGTCTAAAATAGAAGTTATGCGAGATATCGTAAAATGAAAGTTTTTATTAATTAAATGGCATTTTTTGTATAAATCATATTTAAACCCAAATTTTGGCACCAAACTTTCTACCCACTGATGTAATATAATATTTAGGTATTTTTGGAATTTTTTGTCAAATTTTATACTGATTATATTATAGAGTTCTAGTGTAAATTCGGTATTGACGAAATTGCCCTTTTCTTTGATAAAATGAGTTTTACATAACATTTTGATACCAAACCTTTTCCTACTGATTTCATATATTAAATAAAATATTTTAAACAGTTGAGACTGATCAAAATCTCAGATTTCCTTAAATAACCCGAAAATCGTCAAATACCGACTTTTACGCTTATTAAACACATAGTATGGGTTAAAACTATATTTAACACCTAATACTTATTACCTACCGATATTATAAGCAAATTTTTATACTTTAACAGTAAGTAAAAGTTTTGAACTCAGATTTCCAAATTTGACTCTTATAGCATATTTGAAATGACCAAAATGGCCTTCGGTGCATAGTTTGGCCATAAATGATAAATTTCACATATATATGATATCTTACTGATGTAACTTATTAAAATAAATATTTTTACTGATTATTTTAGACCTGAACATCAGATTGCTATTTAACCCTTTTTATAAACTTTAAAATGACCAAAATACCCTTACGGGGCTTAAATTGATTTTAAATTCGTTTTGGGCATAATGGAAGATATCCTACTGATGTCATATCATATTTAGAGCATATTAACTCATGGAACCTGTACATGACTCATTTGGTTACCCGTTATGCATATTCGCGTTCGGTACGGCTTATGTAACTAGTTTGCATAAATTAACCGAAACGGGTCATACCTTATCATTTTTACTTCAAAATCCAGAATGTGTTTAGTTTACCCATTTTATACAAGTCTTCATACTTGTCGGGTCTAAATCACGTTCTAATCTGGTCTTCGCTTAATCTTGCGTTTTGAACCGTAAACATTTCATTAAAACTAACCGATCTAAGTTAAGACTTGAATAAGACCCGTTAGGAATCTAATAGGTTATTAAAACCTTCATTCCAGATTTAGGAGCCCAGTAAAAGCTACTTGTGCTTGCTGATTGATATACGACTGAGAATAAAATTATATTTTAGCTCGAGTAAATACTTAACTTATTTTCCCTTGTACGGGCTTGGGATACAGTAAATTATTACCGCTTGGTCGGGTATTGAATCTTTAATCGATTATTGGTTAAATCATTGAAATAACCCGTTTTAATATGTTTTGTTTGATGCAATGCCTTTGGGGGGTTAATGACCGTGTCCTGGATATCCTCGGCTCATTCATTGAAATGGCCATGACTTAAGCACGGGGTGTAGGCATACACCTGACAGTTGCGTATGTAAAAAATATAACCACTCGTTGAGGATAACTCACCGTGGGATTATATTAGTGGTGTGTCTATTAATCTTAAACCCGGTACTTCTAACCCGGGCTACTAAATGGACGACAAACATATAAATCTGTATACAAGATTATTTTTAAATAATTGTCCCAAGTTATAAAAGATTTTATGCCTTGTGCATCCAAACTAATTTTATAAATGTTTTCAAAAGAGTCGGTTAATTGTATTTACCAGTGTAAACTGACGTATTTTTCAAAAAGATTAAGTGCAGGTACTACGCGTAATGGGCTGGCTACTCCTAGTATCAAATAAAGAGTCTTGCAAGCTTTTGATGCTTAAAATCTGTTGAACAATATTTCTTTTTGTGTTAGATCCGCCTGTGGATCCACTTACAATCCGTTGTGTAACATTTTATTATACTTTTGAATCAGTTTGTATTAATTACTTTTAGACTTCCGCTGTGCATTAAACTGTGATTAATTGACTATGATGATATCAACTACGTCACGATACTCCCCACCGGGCCCACCGATAATACGTGGAAATATCGGGGTGTGACAAGTACCTTTGGCTTCGGCACATGATATTGTCTTTCCTGTTGCTGTAAAACGGAATTTTTGACCCATAACCTGTTTCGACAGTCTCTATTTTGACCCATAACCTATTTGGACATAACCTGTTTGTCAAACAACACATAACCTGTTTTGACATTCTCTATTTTGACCCATATCCTCTTTGGACATAACTTGTTTGGCAAACAACAATGTAAATGACCTGTTTTGACCCATTCAACTGCTGTAAACATCAAACACAATATAAATGACGTTTTTTTGACCCATTCAACTGCTGTAAACATCAAACACAATGTAAATGACCTGTTTTGACCCATTCAACTGCTGTAAACATCAAACACAATATAAATGACCTTTTTTTTACCCATTCAACTGCTGTAAATGGCAAACAACACATTGGCATAGATAACAAAGTTATATTGATCCATCAAACACAAAAACTGCCCTTTACCCTTTGCTTGACTTTGAATATGAATTCCATTATCATCTACATCGAATTCAGGCAACCTACCATGACACACTGCCCTCACCCTTGTGCTATTATCGTTAACAATAACAATGTGCCTTCTTGTCTCAACTGAATGAACCTTTATGAGCTTCTTTGCCTCTTCCTTAGTTCCAAACACTTGTCCCAAATAAAAGTTCACTCTATTCTCATTTCTCCTTCTTTGTTGATGTATGTGTCTCTTCCTAGTGCTTGTTTGATTGTTATCAGACTCTGACCCACTTGGGAATGCTTCATTGTCTAAGATTTCATCTTCTACATCTTCATCTTGATGAATAACAGTGTCATTTACTTCCATGTCAACATTCATAGCGTAGTCCCTCATATCTACATCATGAACATGCATGCAATTGTTTTCATCAACTACAAAGTCACTGTCACTATCATCCTCTTTAGTACTTGTTTCATTTTCAGGACCCTCTTCATTTAAAACATTCCCCTCAATGTCAACTGGTGCATTATCATACAAGAACATGTCCACATGTTCTTCCTGCACAGTCAAACCTTCCTGCACAACCCCACTTTCCTGCACATGTTCTTCCTGCATAGCCCCACTTTCCCGCACATGTTCTTCCTGCACAGCCCCACTTTCCTGCACATGTTCTTCCTGCCCAATGTTATCAACATCTAAATGCAACCTTCTTGTTACAGTTAGTTTTGAAGGCACTATTGCAAAAGGGCCAGGCTCATCAATTTCTTCAATTGTAATGCCCTTTTGTGGCTTCATAGGTGACTGAAAGAAGTCCTTAATAATGTCTAAACCATGTAACGTAAACACATTGATAATCTTATGAAATTCTACATACCTAGACAAGTTCAAAATGTCATTGTCACTACTTAAATCTTCAATACCATTATCTAAATCCTTTTCAGGGTTTTGGAAATAATAGTATATATATGGTCAGTAAAAGAATAACCCAGCTCATCCATCATATCTGAAATCTCGTGGACTGAAAGCATATCAACGTCGATCATGTCAACAAAATTAACCTTACCACCTTCGTATACGCGACCAGGACTCTTGGTTAACCTACCACCATGATGTAACCTAATGCTGAATAGATGAGGCATACCAACTGCAAATTTCGAATTTTTACTAGTTAGAAACATACACATTACAGTAGATTGTCTTCAATCATTAAAAAGATCAGAATTTAGGCTAAACTTACCATACATCTGAAGAACTTCATCTCCATCCATTGACTCTCGTATAAACCACGTTGGTGGTACTAGATCTTGATTCGTCGTCATCACCATACAAGCAAGATTTCTTCCTGAACAAGATGATCGAGCAGAGTAGATGGATTTGGGGATGTTATGCAAAATCGAAGACCTAGGGGAGAAGATAAGGACGGAACTGATAAATGAGGGATTTGGGGGAAAATTGGGGCTTTTAAATGGTGAGTAGTTGGGAGTTTGAATGGACATAAATGCCCTCACATGCTGTGCACGTGATGTAACTTAACCTGATTTTTTAACTGGGTTTGGGGTAAAGGACGAAAGATGTAACAGGTTTTAAAAAAAAAGGACTGTGGGTGTAATTATTAAAGGTGAAGGTCATCCATTGCAACTAGCTACAAACATAAATGATGAAAAGTGTAATTTTTCCTAGAAATAAATTGGATTTAAACTACCAGTCACCAATTCTTAAAAAAAAATAAAAAAAATACAAGAACTCCACTTTCTCAATCTAGAAGTCTTGACCCACTCTCTCTATAAACCCTTGTGCAATTGGAGACCAAATGTCAACCTAGCTAACCTTAATATGTTCAGGGGATTATGTTTGGGACAAGACCACCTTAGTCCCTCCAGTTCCAAATTATTTAGTCAAGTAACCATCCAACGTTAGTGTAGTGTAGTCTACTATAAAAAAAACGACCACGTTATGACTTTTAGTCGATTTTGACGTACATTTTTATGATCTAGTTCAACGTAACCAAAAGGAAAACGATCTTCTTAATTAAAGTGATATTAACATTCGTAAATAAGTTATGCGAACTAATTTTTAAGATTTTTTAAACGGCTTAATATTACACTCTCCAGGTATTGAACCCATGAATCTACTTCTATTTAAAACCACTAGGCCATATAATCTCTTGTCAAGGTTTAAAGAGCATTTTGTCAGGTTATATAATCTTTTAAGGGGAAGTCAGCACATAGTTATATGTTGATGGTGTGTCATAAACTTTGGGCTTACCTTTAACTAGTTGTTTATACTAAAATGTGCTATTCAAATGTGAAAGAATTGTGTTCCAAGCTAAGTCGAAGGCCATTCAATCAAGATGGTCCCAAAAGCTTTGAAGAGCTCCCATCTTAAGACTATCCAGTGTGGTGGGCAATGGTAAGGGGACAAGTCCCGCCATGTGTATGCCACCTAAGCAGTGGGGGCTTTGCCTTCCAAGTCCCAAATGTGCCCCCACACCCATAAGGATATTGCCGCCCAAAAAGGGCAACGCCAGTGGCGGATCTAGAAGATCTGCATAGGGGTAACGTTTCAATAAAAAAGGGGTAATGAAATAAAAAAAACGTTAATTTTTTTCAAAATTTACACTACCGTCAGAGCGTCACTGAGCGTCAAGGGGCAACGCAGGTTACCCCTTCTATCACTCTAGGTCCGCCCCTGACGCCGCTCATATAACGCCACATGATGGAGGGCCCTCCCCTCTCCAAGACACATCGTTCAGCCTAAACATATATAAAGTGCAACATGATGTACAAGCTTTACAATAAAAGCATGGTTCTTAACTTGCTTTAACTTAAAAGGTATGACTATGCATATCAAAAAGCAAAGTCAAATAAGAAAAGTGTTTCTCAATGCCATAGACAAGCACATGCTTACTAATCGCTAATTTTTTTTAAACGCTAGAATTATATAAACATCGAGATAAAAATGATTACAATGTCAATAATGGTGTTGAAACTAATTAACCCATTTGATATTTAGTCTTTTTATACCTATTAACATACCATACGAAAGAATAATTAAGAATATCGTGACAAATTTTGGTGGATATTTCCCGTTAAATCTAGGTATAGATACCTCATAACCAAAGCAAATAAAGTGTGCAGCGACATGTGCTCAAACTTAATCCTAACCAAGGTAGACTCAAGGACATTCTATCAGCTCAACACCACATATCACTAGTCAACGCCCCTATGTGCGGTTTACCATTTACCAAATTATTTGTACGTTCAATAGTTTGAGTTATTTGTGAGACTTATCATTAAAATAACATGTTTAGTTTGCATGAGTTATTTTATTATTCTCTAATAAATCCAAATACAAAAGATTAGTGAAAATTTATTTAAATAGGCATGTTGACTGAATATATTAGCAAATATAGGCATTGACTCTTTACATTTGTTGAAATAAGCATTGACTTGACCTACGAAAATAACGAATTATCAAAGTATGAGCTATGGAGGTGTAGATGGTTCTAAGTATGGGTATGAAGGTGTCGAAATATTAGAGTGCGGGCTATGGAGGTGCAAACGATTAAGAGTGTGCGTTATGAAGGTGGCAAATAATCGGAGTGTGGGCTATGGTGGGGTGTGCAATAACTTAACCGTTAACCGAAAACCGACTAAACCGAACCGAAATTAACCGAAAGTCGGTTATCGGTTATTTCTTGTACCATTGGTTAACCGAAATTAACCGAACCGAATCATTTATATTTTCATATATTTCTAGCATTTATATATACATGCATTTCATGTTTTCTACTTTCATTTTATGTATTTAGACCTTCATTTCATCTATTTATACATCTATTTCATGTATTTATACCTCCATTACATGTATTTATAAGCAAAAATCTTAGCCCTTGTTTGATTTGGTTATTAATCGAACCGAACCGAAAACTGACAAATTAACTTAATCGATAACTTCGATTACGGTTACGGTTAATGCTAATAACCAAACCAAATCAAACCAAACCATGCACACACCATCTAAGATTATTTATCCTACTATGATTGATTATTTTGAATTGGCTACTTGAAAAATACAAAAAATTGTTGTTTTGGATTGCCTAATTGAAAATTATAAAAAATCAATTCCTATTTTGCTAATATGTTTAGTCAAACGTATAATATTCTCATGATTTCCCATGAAATTATCATATACGTAGTAGCAATCCAAATATATTTTGTCAATAAAGTAGCAAAGTTTGCAACTTACAACAATAATTTAAACTTAACACACAAGTAATAGACTTTTCAGAAAAACCAAAAACAATAACATATAAACTCTCATTTTCCCACATATTTAATACAACTTCAGAATGAATTCAGCATCCAATATATCATAATCCATATAAACTCTGTAACAATAAACATAAAAATGATGAACAAATAGCAAATACACTTCACTTCAACAGACACAAACCCCATGAAACAACCTTAAATCAATAAATCTTAAACACGCTTCATGAGTTCCTCAAATGTTTTCATAGCAGAAACAGGCAATCCAAGCAACACATTCACACTTTTCCTCTGCTCACCATGAGACAAGAACAATATCACTTCCTTTTCAGGTAACGCAACCGGACCCGACATAACCGGCTCCCCCCAACCGAAATCGTTAGCGTGAAACGACAGCTTCGACCATGTTGTAATCAACAATGTGGACGATAATGACGGTCTAGCTCGGGTCACTTCAAAATAATCAATAGCAGATCTCATGTAACTGTCTGTAATCATTTTAACCGCGTCATGGACTAGTTTAACAGTAAAGGATAGCGGGTTTTCGATTTGTTCTCCAGCTGTGCATATAGCGTTGGTGAGAACAATGCCGTTGCCAGAGTATGCTTCTGGCAACGGCGGATTGAATTTAGCCCGTCCATCAACCGCGAACAGAAGTTTAGTCTTCTGTTCGGGTTTCATTTTCAACGATTCGGTTCTGGCTTTCCAGACGAAAGCTGATAGAGCTTCAAAAGTGGTGCAACTGGACATTTGTCCCTCTATGATGGCTTGGGCTTTTAGGTTTTCGAGATCTTCTGGTGAGAAACAGAATGATTTGTAGGATAATTCTTCCTTGTAGAGATCAGCAGTGTTTGATATGTCTTCGATCTCTAAGAATTCGTCGTGAGGAAATTCGACAATTGGAGGGTTTCGGGCCTTGAGAAGTGTCCGGTCGAGGAATGGAGGTTGTTTTAGCGGTAATCCTCTCGCGATTCGACTCCATGAATTGATGAATTCCATCGCGGCGATTCCATCGAAGAGGTTGTGGTTCATGCCTAATCCAAGCACAAATCCTCCACATTTGAATTTTGTCACCTACCAAAGTTTAAATATGTTTAGCCAAATTACAAAGATAACGTTAAAGTGAAATTGCACTAATTTTAACATTAATTTTACTAATTTCGTGAAAATAACGTTAAAAGCGGCGAACGATTAATCACGCATCATGTGGTGGCGTTGATAGCCGAAAGACAAGGGGTACATGCACTAATCGGACTTTATCCCGATTATTGCCGAGTGTTATGTGCCTTTTGTCCAAGACTTGATGCAAAACTACTATCGAGTCGGGGGGTCTCACTAGAAGCAGTCTCTCTGTTTCTATGGGATAGGGGTAAGACTGTCTACATCTTACCCTCCTCAGACCCTGGTGGGATTTACTGAGTATGATGAGGAGGAGGAGCCAAATTACAAAGATCTATGTTTGATATTACAATATCTAATATCAGATTTTATATAAATTTTAGCCAAAATAGTGTCACCTATAATGTTTTAACCACAAGAGTGTGTTTAGTACAAAAACAATTTTTAGTAGAAAACTGTGGGAAGTTTCTAATACTAAAATGCATTTGTGTGGTAAATAAAACATGAGTTAAAAAGAGAGTGGGTAACCTGAACAACAAGAGGAGGGATCTCAAGAATGTTTTTTGCACCAGGAATGTCATAAACTAATTTGCCAAGAGTGACTGGATCAGGCTTTGTATGATCACCGATATCTTTGATATTACAGTTAGCTTCAGCCTCGACAAAAACAGCGCCTTCATCAGTGCAATCTACAATTAGCTTCCCCTCCGGGCTAAGTGTCAACCTCCCCGCAGCGGGGTAGTAATGAACAAGAACCTTAGACAAAGCGTCTTTGATCACCTCAGCGGCTGTTTCGTTCCCTTTTTCCTCTGACTTGAAGCAATAAATTGTGCGTACTATAACCGCGATGTTTTGGTCCAGGTTGGATAGGAAATAGAGACCCTTTTCGGTTTTCTCATAGGGTTGCACAAGTGTTGGCTCTTCGGTCCTTGTGACAATGAGTTCGACCCCTTGGTTGTCGTTGTTGGTTTTCGTACTTCCCATTATAGCAAACTTGATGATTTTGGAAAGCCTGTTACATGTTAAACAACATGTTGAACCATCAAAAGATGTTAACAAAAACAATATGTTATTAAATGTATGAACAAGTGAAGATAAGTGTGAGTTTGAGCATGCAAATGATCATACTACTACCACATGTTTGTTTCATGAGTGTGTACCTGATCAAATGGTTGAGAGCTTGAGAGTTGAAACTCAGGAAATGGTATGTTCACTTGGAAGAAATAATGGATGTTATATAGAGTTGAATGAGGAGATGGGAAGATGAACAACACAAAGTTTTGGTTAACAATAAAGTTGAAAATGACTTGTGATTGAAATTGAAGTTTTTTCTTTTATTTACTAGTTTACTCTAATTAACATTGATTAGATAAAGTGGAGAAGACTTAAATTATTGCAACATTTAATTATTTATGTATATTTGTCGAGTTTAAATATAAAATATTACAAAAAATGTTTTTAAGATAATGTATATTAAGGTGAGTATGCAAAATTGGTTATGAATTGTGATGATTGTATTAAATAGTTTTGCATGAACATTCAGAATATTTTGATTGGTTTTTATTGTGTTTTTAAGATAATAATGTATATTAAGGTGAGTATCCAAAATTGGTTATGAATTGTGATGATTGTATTAAATAGTTTTGCATGAAAATTCAGAATGTTTTGATTGGTTTTTATTTGCTTAAACTGGGCAAAAATGTTAAATTATTTTAACTTACAAGTTAGGGTAATTTTTTCAAAGTATATAGACAAGTATAATGATAATGGGTGTTACTATTATGTAAAAAAAACTATTTAATGGCAAAAAGGGTTTGCCCATGGCTTTATAGCCTAGTGGCATCTTGGTGGTGGGATAAAGCTTTGGGACCAATAGGTCCTGGGTTCGATTCCCACAAGGGGGGTTTTCCCATATTTATTGGGTTTCTCCTGAATTGGTGTGGCATTATGCCTAGTGGAGATGGATATGATCGGGTGGTTCCTCTGGTGGCACGATGATACTCCAGTGGTCCGTCAGTGATCCAAATTTGCCGTTAAAAAAAAATGGCAAAAAGGGTTTAAGATATTTTAATTGCATTATATTGAAGAGGGTGGGTAGTCTACTACAGATTTGCGGTCGAGTGTATGGTTGGTTTGGTGGGGGTTGGCGTCCTATATTTGGTTGCTTGACAAACTTTCTCACCCAATATTTCGAAAATAGAACGATGGACTCTATAGTATATTTTATTTTATTATGAAAAAAAGTAAACGTATTAGATTAAGGAGTTGTTTTATTTTGATTTTTTGAAAGAAAACTAAAACGTATAAAATCAAAGAGTTATTTAAGTTTGGTAGTAGCACCATGTTCATATGAGGAAGGATCTAAAACCTCTTTATTCACATGTTCGGCTAAAGAATGACCTTCAACTAACTTGTTCAAAATTCCTAGATTTAATGGATTTTAATAATCCCAACTCCTAACTATTGTCAGTTAGCTGACAACGGTCTCAACTTTAAAAAATTTCACTGGCGGTCTCATCTTTTCACATATTGACCTTCAGTGGACCTGACTAACAAAACCCTAACGTCGTTAGTCTCTGGTCGCCGGAAAAACGTTTTTGGTCGGAAAAAGGTTCCTAAATGTCTGATATATGGTTACAAACTGGTTTGAGACGACAACTTTGAGTTTTCCGGCTAAAAAGTTGGGTTTTCCTGCCCAAAAGAAGTTTTTCCGACAACCTTAGTAATTGGGGCTTTTTACTAGACATGGTTCCTAAATGTGCGTAATAAGGTTAAAAAGAGGTTTGAGACAAAAAGATTGAGTTTTCCAGCCAAAAACGTTTTTCCGGCGACCGAAGATTAACGGCGTTAGGATTCTGTTACTCAAGGTCCATTAAAGGCCAATATATGAAAAGATGAGACCGCCAATTGGAATTTTTATAAGTTGAGACTGTTGCTGAGCAACAGTCAATAGTTGAGATTATTAAAATTCATTATTCCAAATTACCATTCTTCAACTAGAAAACATAAGTTCATAACCTCACAACATGAAACGGTTCCGCTAAAAAAATATAGCGAAACATATTATTATTATTATTATTATTATTATTATTATTATTATTATTATTATTATTATTATTATTAGAGTAAACTGCCATTTTGGTCCCTGTGGTTTGGGCAGTTTTGTCATTTTAGTCCAAATCTCAAACTTTTTAAATCTGGGTCCCTGTGGTTTCACTTTTATTGCCATTTTAGTCCAAAATTCAAAAACCCTCATTTTTTATTGTTCCAACATACATATTTTGTCTTTTTATGCAGGGGCAATTTGGTCATTTAGAATTATTATACAATTATTTTAATACATTAAATATCATCATCTTCTTCTTCAGACCAACTTCTTCTTCACACTAGACCATCATCTTCTCCACCTCCACTGCACCACCACCATCCCCACCGCACCACCACCATCCCTACCGCCGGCAGCACCTGCAACCACCCATCACAACCTAACCACCTGCAATGACCCGTCACACCCAGCGGCACCTTTCAGATCTACAGTGTGGGCTACAATCGGAGATGCTTTATGATTTATTGAGTCATCACAGAGTGAAAACTACCACAACAAACTCGAAAACACTCCAGAAACACATGATGTTGCATCAAAACAACTGCATCCGATACAAAAACTGTCAAAAGATAAAACCCTAAAATCCTTCATCAGCCGCACACCCTTTCTCCCTCATCTGATCAGAACCCTCCGGTCGCCGGAGCACCCCCCGGCCGTCGTTCCTGCCGTCGTACAGAATCACCTCCACCATCTTCAACCTCCAGTAACCTAACATCATCATTGACCTGTTATCCAGCAGAACACCGAAATCAATCTTCAGAAAAAATGAAAAGGACGAGGGAAACAGAGAGAAGTGGTACCGGTAAAACAATTCGTCGGACCAAAAACCGTGCCGCCGCCGGCGTGGCTCCGCTGTCTCCCCTGTCCCGGTCTATCTCTCATCATCGTCACTCTCTTTCTTCGCCGTCTCTCTCTCTCTCTCTCTTTCTCCGTTTCTTCGTCGTGCCACCACCAGACGGTGGTGGTGTTCGGCCGGTACACAGATCAAAGGGAGGGGTGGTTTAGGGGGGTTTGCATGTGTGGTGAGGTACCAGAGAGTGAGAGAAGGTGTGTAAATGAGGGTATTTATTTGGGGTTTTTTAATTAAGAAAATATTTTAATGAAATGTACTTGGACAAATATACCCCTCCACAAAAAGACAAAAAATGCATGTTGAAACAGTAAAAAATGAGAGTTTTTGAGATTTGGACTAAAATGACAACAAAATGCAAACCACAGAGACCCAGATTTAAAAAGTTTGAGATTTGGACTAAAATGGCAAAACTGCCCAAACCACAGGGACCAAAATGGCAGTTTACTCTTATTATTATTATTATTATTATTATTATTATTATTATTATTATTATTATTATTATTATTATTATTATTATTATTATTAGTCGTCGTCGTTAAATGTTCAATTCACTTATTTTTTTCAAATATTTAGCAGATAGATGATAAAAATGGATGCAAGCATTAACATGATGCAATTACAAACATCAACCACCCAAACGCTTATTTAGTGAACATAGATAATGGATACACACGAATTAAGTGAATCATTAAAATGGCAATTTCGACAAAATTTTACTTAATTTAACAAAAAAAATTAAAATATAACTTTTTGATTATTATGAATGGTTACACGAAAGCATGTATAACTCAATTAAAAAAAGTCACATGAGCTTATGTAACACAATTAACACAACTTTGCATTTAAAAAAATGGTGCAACCAAGCAATCAATCAAATGATGTCACGTCGACTCAATCCAAATAAAATTTAGGGTTATAAAAACAAAATTGGTCAAATGATGTCACATCAACTCAATATATATAAATATAGGGTTAAAAAAACAAAAATGGCATTACTATCTTGTTTAACAATCTTAATGGCGTTTTTTTGCTTCAAATATGACCATTTGACCCGTATTCAATCGTGTATTGGTCAATAGACTTTATACAAATTCTTTTATCAAAACCGTTGTTTTAATGATTACTCAATTATAATTCACACAAACTAGTACAAAAAGCTAAAATTCAACCATGAAACAAAGTGCAGCACAAATGCATAGCAGAACAACAGTAACACAAAAACCTAAAATGTTGACATCTTTCACCTTGTGCCATGTTGTCTTAATTACTCTCCCTATATTGCCACACATGAATCACTGCAGCCACCATTTCAATCCTCATCACCTCCACCTTCTGTTTCCGCTTTTTGTTCTTCTTCGTTATACATGTTTACGACACCAGTTATTAGGACCTCCATTTCAACTTTCTGTACAACATATCCTCACCACAATGTGTACCTAAAGTAATAAAATTGGAAACATTACTTTATTCTTGAAGCAGTTTTTTATAACTTCTTTCTTTGTGCAACTGATTATCTTTAGAATCTCTCTTTCACAGCACGCTGTCACTCTACAACTGCTTCGTGGTGGCTCACAGTTTTCGTTACTGCGTCGTTGAAACAGTCTTCTCTGTTGTTGAATAAAGTCCCAAGATCATCTCTTAAACAATATAGATCTGGCAAATGTTTTCAAGACTGCAAGCTCTACCAAGATATTGCGATACTGATTTTGTTACTTAAGAGTTGAGATTCATTACTTATTCAGAGTTTTTTTTTTTTTTTTTTTGTATGAAGAATAAAGGAAATATTAATTACAATAACTTCTTCTTCATAATCCAATACAACTTCCCTATTGATTCTGTTGGGATTGAACCCTACCAGAGGAACATATAATGAAAGCCAAAACCGGTTCACAACAGTGGATTCTTAATAAGTAGCTGATTACACCAGACTTTCCCCTTGAAAGTGATTATAACATCTGATGGTCCTCTATCTACTGTCCGTATACAACTACTGCCATCCTTTAAACTGCTGACAAAGCCCTGAAGAAGTAAACACTGCTGGATCAATCTATTGATGACAAAACAATGCCCAATCAAGGACTGATCAACCTTGAGGAAAGCACTGATGAAAGGAGAGAGCAGTAGTTTAATGTGTCATCTGTTTTATATATAGTCAGTGGTTAAGAATAGCAGTGTTTGTATAGGAACAGTTGCTACAGGTTGTTAGGCTGTTAGACATCGCTTTCATGGTGACGTCAGCCGAGATGCCTCAGTGGTTTGGATTGTCTATAAATGGAGCAGTACCATGTACTGTTACATTTGATCGTTTTGAGTGAGTTCTTCTCCTCAAATCATTCCTTTCATCTTGTGCAACCAACCATGGAGTATCAGGCTGAGGGGGAGTTTAGTTTGTAAGCATGCTTGTAATCTTTTGATTTGTATTGTAAATCTTTCGACTTAATGTCAAGCATGTGTTTATCAAAACTGTTTCTCTTTTTTATTGTGTTTACAAAGTTTGTTGTTCATTTCCGCTGCACTTAAACTCTGTTCATTTCTATTTGATTTGATCAAATTATACAAACAAAAATGGTCAAATGATGTCACATCAACTCAATATATATAAATATAGGGTTAAAAAAACAAAAATGGCATTACTATCTTGTTTAACAATCTTAATGGCATTTTTTTGCTTCAAATATGACCATTTGACCCCTATTCAATCGTGTATTGGTCAATAGACTTTATACAAATTATTTTATCAAAACCGTTGTTTTAATGATTACTCAATTATAATTCACACAAACTAGTACTAAAAGCTAAAATTCAACCATGAAACAAAGTGCAGCACAAATGCATAGCAGAACAGTAACACCAAAACCTAAAATGTTGACATCTTTCACCTTGTGCCATGTTGTCTTAATTACTCTCCCTATATTGCCACACATGAACCACTGCAGCCACCATTTCAATCCTCATCACCTCCACCTTCTGTTTCCGCTTTCTGTTCTTCGTCATACATGTTTACGACACCAGTGATTAGGACCTCCATTTCAACTTTCTGTACAACATATCCTCACCACAATGTGTACCTAAAGTAATAAAATTGGAAACATTACTTTATTCTTGAAGCAGTTTTTTATAACTTAGTTCTTTGTGAAACTGATTATCTTTAGAATCTCTTTTTCACAGCACGTTGTCACTTTACAACTGCTTCGTGGTGGCTCACAGTTTTCGTTACTGCATCGTTGAAACAGTCTTCTATGTTGTTGAATAAAGTCCCAATATCATCTCTTAAACAATATATATCTGGCAACTGTTTTCAAGACTGCAAGCTCTACCAAGATATTGCGATACTGATTTTGTTAGTTGAGAGTTGAGATTCATTACTTATTCGAAGTTTTTTTTGTATGAAGAATAAAGGAAATATTAATCACAATAACTTCGTCTTCATAATCCAATACAACTTCCCTATTGATTCCTTTAACCATACACACATGCTTAACAGGGTATATCTCGACTCCATGGTCCCTGGATACAAAACTTGGTCCAAGAGGCTTTTAATCACATAGTAGTGGATTCGAGTCTCACAGATGGTGCCAATACTGAAGCAAAAACTCGTCACTCAGGGCTTGTATGGTTCACAAGTATGGATATCTGAACACGTTTGGTAAGCTGCAAAACAAAATATTGTTGAACGGTTCTGTTTAAATGTAAGGGGAAACATGAAAAC
This sequence comes from Helianthus tuberosus, assembly GCA_030545235.1. Lineage (NCBI taxonomy): Eukaryota > Viridiplantae > Streptophyta > Magnoliopsida > Asterales > Asteraceae > Helianthus > Helianthus tuberosus. Next base: position 192,108,921 of record CM060401.1, on the reverse strand, counting down.
ATACATGTCACAGCAGACAGTGCAGTAGAGAATCCAGTGATGGAAGAAGCCATGGAGTTCGACATCTTTGTCAAAGTGATCTGGTTCCTCCTTAGGGTGCTGACTGATGATGGTGATGATTAAACCGAATAGGGGATTCGGTATGGAAACCTAATTAGTTAATAAGGGTAATATGGTCCATCAACAATTACCAACTAATTATTTAATAGGTTATTATATATTTTGAGCTATATAACGTAAATGATTATAATGGCTACTAGATTAAATATTACAACATAATATATTTAATCTTACATTCTCCCACTTAGCCGAGTAATCATTTACTATGAGTATTAGATAAGCCTGATCAGGAGTTAACACTCATTTTAGCCTTAAACAAGTACTATAGCAGAGAAATACAGCCGTTGAATCATTATGCGACTCAGGACCCCCATTAGTCATACTTTAGCCTTAATTTAAAACCTAATCGTTATGATCAAAATACGCATAAGCCCTTTGTTTGATTTGTAACTTTATTTGTATATATGCCATTATACCGGTTGAACATATTCTAAGAGACATACAAAATCAAACTGATGAGGAAAATTAACTAATACTTAGTCATTCATAGTACGATATGCAATTTCGCACGGCCATTAATTAATACCCGTCTATGAGCTCTCTTAATAAGACTTATGGGTAATAGCCCTTCAGTTATAGGATCCTTAAGCATATCACGAATGTATTCGATACAAAGACTTAGTTTCCTCAATTCGTTTATAAACGAATAATTAATTGTGTATCGAAACTTAATGCAGCACCTCTCGAACTGTTATTGTTCAAGGAGTCATGGTAGCTGACTTTATCACACTAAGTCTTCAAAACATTTATTATATGGAGTTAATAAACTTATGAGTCCACTGAAGAATTTCCAACAACATTTAGTGACTATATTATGTCGTTATAACTTAGGTTGTTGATATCAGTCCATTATGACTCCTCCATGAGATAGGTTTTGTCTGCTGACATAAAGATATACCCGAAATTACATTTTGTCATCTTTGAATATCACAAAGTTAAAGTAATAAACCGGTTTTAGTTCTCACTTCTTCTTCAAATTATAGCCTCTCGTTTCTTTTAAAGATATTGTAATACTCTATTAGATGCTTCACATTAATCTAGACATATCTAGTGTGTTGCAATATGAGTAATATCTAAACGAGTATAGACTTGAACTTACATAAGGCTTCTAATTAATGAAGCGTACGGAAATGATCTCATTTATCCTATTATCCTCTAAAGGAGAGCAGTATTGTTTGTTACATGCGTAAGGACCCATATTAAGGAATGAAACTAATGTCCCATTGGGTCTATCTCGGTATGTTATGATATCTATTACATAAGAGATATCTCTGAGATCTATTATATCAAAGTTTGTGTTAACAATGCTTTGACTTATGTAACATATACTTGTCAAAAGAATATCATCCATATAGACAAGTTTATTTTAGTTGCTCCCACTCATTTTGAGGTAGGTACATTAATCCACTTTATTCTTGATGAAAATAATTAAGTTAAGATTTCATCACATTATGATGTTTGCATTAACCCATACATGGATTTTATTGGCTTACAAATAAAGTGTTCTTTAACCTTCAGTTTAGAACTTTCAGGTTGTTTTGTGTACTCGTATTTTTTACTATGGACCTTAGAACAATCATCTTTTAAGGTTTTAGTGGTTGTAAGGTGAATAACAACTTATTTTCCAGCTTCAAACATTTATTTCTTTGTACATATGTTGCTTATCAACACACTCATTATACTTTGGACTTTTGAGTGTTATAGTTGATTTATAAGGCATCAAATTTGTACAAGTGAAAATCTTAGTATGTAATGTACTGGAAAAATGTACTTATTTCCATGCGTAAACCCTTAACTTTATGGGTCATGGTATTGTACATTATAATGTATTCACATATACCACTTAACTTTATAGTTTAGAATTTTAAATGAAGGCATGCATCTTAGGAGTTCTTGTGATTATTCCACAATAATAGATTAGTCTTAGGAAAGACTTAATCTGGAATAACTTTAGTAATAGCATTTATGTTTAGAGAGATCTTGATTATCCTAAGAGACATCATGTTCGATTTGTCCTATTCATCATGCTCTACTTTTCTTCTGTGGTGCTTTATCAGAAGAGAGCAATAGGATTATCGTGTCTTAAGAGATAATCAAGGATTTAATTTAAGAGCTAATCTTATAGAAACTTTAAATAAAGCAAACATTTTAGGTTTAGGAATTAGAGTGGATGAGATATAGATTTATAGAAGAAAATTACAGTGAGTAAAATTTATGGGTACTAAAAAATAAGGCAGACAAAATGATCATAAGATTAATGAAGGATCATTAATGTGAGGATCATTATATGAAGAAGTTGTGATATGTCTATTACTAACAGCAAAATAATAGACTTAGTTAAATTCTACTTAAACGAAGACAAACCAGCTTTGGCCAGAAGTGTAATCATTTAAGCATGTGTGCAAAGTGTTTGTGACAAATCAGGTTTGGCCAGAAATGGAACAATCACTTTAGTTATGCACTTGTTAAGTATGCCATCTATGAAGGAATTAAATCAGCTTTGGCCAGATATTAAGACATTCATGTTTATGATGCACACTTAACATAGCTTTCGTAATACTTGAACGATATGTAGACGTATCAAATCAGCTTTGGCCAGAAATAATACATCAGAAGCTCATTCAAGTTAAGCCATATTTGTTTTGTAAAACGTTATCTGATTCTGATTAATTCACTAAGTATTTAGAAAACCAATTATTTAATAGCAAACCACCTGTTAGCACGGATCGAACTGCTCAATAAAGTAACAGGATTTCGAATAAGTCTTGAAATTTTATGAACACTCATGATTTCGGATAAATCATGTCTTGGATTCATCCGAGATGATGATTTCGAATCATTTCGGACTATCCGAAATGGATGAATTCGAATGATCTCGGATGTGTCCAAGGCGCGTAAGTCGAGTTATTTCGGATGATTTCGGATACATTTCGGATGATTTCAGATGATGATGCTTAGTCCGAGATTCATCCGAAATGGTGATGCTTAGTCCGAGATTCATCCGAAATGGTGATGCTTAGTCCGAAATGATCTGTGATGCTAAGTCCGAAATGATCCGTGATGTTTAGTCCGAAATGTTCAAGCATTTATTGATCCGTGATGGACGAGCATAAGTTCATCCGGAATGATCAGTCCTTGATGATTTCGGATTCATCCGAAATGTGTTATGCAAGCTGTTACAGCTGTTAATGTGAAATCATAACTGAAAATTTGAATTCTTAGGAATTATGATAGAGTTTCCTGTTTTAACATTTGTAACACCCACCCCGTAACCCGGGTGATTGTGCACAATTGATACACTTACAGCGGAAACAAACTAAACTTTCATTAAAACTTATAATAGTCTGAGTACAACACTTTATTTATTTACAAACTTTTGGAAACTAAGAACTCCTTGATCTTCTAAAACTCCACAACTGTCAAGTAGTTCCTATAGCTTTCCTCATGACTCACCTGAGATAAGTATACTCAAAACGACGTCAGATATATACTGGTGAGCTCATACTATACAATTTCTATAAAGACAGACCACAGTTTACATTATATGCATACACAATATGGGCATGTGACCACATTATAGTCAGGTTGGGCCTCATTGAACCTTATAGGTCACATTTGACTTGTCACAAACCACCGTACAAGAGACATACTAGTCCTCCAGCTTTGTCCCCATACGGCCGTCACATAGGTATGAGTGTGTGTCGCTGGACCTTATAAGCACGAAGTGCCTGTGGGTACAACACCTTATTACCCTTCCCAGAGTGACACACCACATAATAGGATCCCATATACTCCTACTGACACATGCATACTGCAGCATTCTCATTATTACCAGTTATGGACGAGTATACTATCACAGTTTAAAAGACAAGTATGATGACTCACCTGATTAGCAATTGCTTAACAGCCGCTAGTACGACTGCGTTATGTCTCAAGGTCCTGACACAATTACATAATCCTAGGTTAGGTAATGGTACACCTAACTAGTCATTATCATGGTTGGATATAGGTTAGTGCTGCCTTGTTTAGGCATGGTTGATCAGTCTATGCTTAACTAAGACTAGTGTCACGGAGTTAGACTTTCAACTCGCGTGCGGCCTTAGAACACGGTCTAAGTAAGCCTAGCCGACTTAGTGTCGTTGGGTTTTGGTTATGAAAGTTGCTAAAGGGAACGTTGGATCGCAAGGAAGTTGCTTGTAATACTTGAACACAAGTATACAAGATAAATGCTTTGTATTATACAAAGAAAGCTTACAAGAGTGATGATGTTTACAAGTGTTGGGGGATTGTAACAACCGTCTAATTTTTACTCGGATATTATTGAAAATAAGCGTGACTTTATAAAAAGGATACTTTACTTCATCATAAGTGCAAAATTTGAAATTTTAAGGTAACTACATACCGGTTAATTACTAAACTAGTTTAAACATTTAAAAACACGTTTAGTAAGTTGTTTACATCATAACATTGTCTAATCAAAGTTAAATTAGCGCGGAAGCTTCAAAAGTGCGTGTTCGGTTCTTCAAAAACATGCTTGATCACCATCCGGAAAGATCCCATCATTACCTAGAGTCAAAACCACTTAAAAAGTTAGTTTTGACATTGATATAATGCATATAATCAAGTTCTGGTATCGAATCATCAAAAATAAAATAAAATTTCAGTTTTGGTCCTGTCGCGTGTCGCGCCAGAACTCCCTCGACTTGTCGCGTGTCGCGAGGACTCCCGCGTGTCGCGCCAGATCCAAAGGATCCTGTCGCGTGTCGCGCCAGATCCAAAGGATCCTGTCGCGTGGCGCGGGGGAAACCATTTTCCAGCAAGTGCAGGTTTTTGACCTGCATTTCCTGCCAGCTCCGAATTTTCTAAAAATCCCAACTTTAAACTAGCATAACTTTTTACTCGGTTGCCCGTTTTAGGTGATTCTTTTTCCTATACGTATGTAATTTAATTACCGACGTGTCTATTACAATTATCATACCGAAAATTTGGTTTACGGGCTGAAAGTCTATAAATTCCCAATATATTTGTTCGACCCGTCTAATTTTGCACTAAAACTATCATTAATATTTTTATGACCACGAGGCTTATTTTACCCATCTTCCGGGGCTTACGATCATTGGCGTTTCATTACCAATTCCATGGTTTACGCTCTTATGATCTACCATCGCCAAGGGATCTTTCAATAATTTCATAGTATCGATTAAACACACATTTATTTGACCCGTTTGGCCGATTTATGGAGTTCACCATTTCAACAATAACCAAACGTTTTCTAATCTAGTTTTGACCGTTCAATTAAGTAGTGATCATCACCACTTTAACTAATACAAATCCTTATTCTAAAACCCAACTTTGAATAACTACAATATCAAATTATCATAATGTAACGAAACAAGTTACATACTTACATAATTCATCAACATTGGTTTCTAACCATAATTACCCATTCTCGGGCTTGTCAATCTTAGCATATTACGTCCATTCCATGGTTTACGCTTTTATAACTCAACTTTAATGAGTGACGTTTAAGTCACTTCGAACACTACCATTTCGACCATTATTTTAACTTGTTTCTTTACCTAGTGAGTTACATCACTTTATTTACATTCCATACATGACTAATTAAACAATATTATCAACCAACATTTCTAAGACTATTGTTTATGCATAATGTAACGAAACTGAAGTTACGTACCTTTAGAGCGTTCCTTTCAAGCGCGTGTCCGCTCCGGCTTGTCCGCTTGAAGTCTCGGCTCTTTTGCCTATAGGGTTCAATCAACACTTCATTTAGAACTCTATTCATGTATTATAACGCATAATTCATCTTATCATTCAAATATGCGTTTCGTTCGAAATCACCATATCTAGCTTTCTCTTAGGCATTTCAACAAACACCTAAAAGGCATGATTTTACTAAATCAACAATCAAGTTCATGACTACTTATTTAGCCAAGATTTTAACATCTCTTACAAGTAAATCATCAAATTTTATAGTTCAATATCAAGATTAACTTCATAGAGTTCAAATAACACTAGTTTACTAATCATGATTCTAGTGTTCATCATGTTTTTGCAAAACCCACTAAACACACATAATGGATGATCATGAATTTCATAGTTTAAGCACTAATTCAACCAACTAATGTCTAGGGTTTACTCCTAGACATGATTTCATCCCAAATTCATCCAAACAACGATCATGCAAGCTCAAATTTCGATTCTCGTGTGTTCATCTAGAATTCAAGATGGAATCAAACCATGAAATTTTACATACCTTATGATCCCTTCACTGAGGTGATCACTATTTCGTGCTTGGATTTCGATTTGGGCTTGATTTGCCCCTTCAATCTGGAGATTTTTTGAGTTTTAGGGTTGGAGCTTGAGAGCTCTTTTGGCTCTGGTAGAAATCGCAGGGATATACACACGTATGTGTGTTTTATTTATTTATTTATTTGTTTAATTAAAAATTCATTTCATTTATCCATGTTTAGTCCCTCCACTTTACACAAGTTATTTAAAGGGTGTTTTAATCATGTTTGTTCTATTGTGTCAAGACACAAACTAACTAGGTTGTTTATTCCTAGTTATATTATCTTGACTATTACCGATTTTTAGTTTTTAATATGATACTTATATTTTCGAGGTGTTACAAGTCTACCCCCCTTAAAGAGGTTTCGTCCCCGAAACCTTCTTTAAATAGTTAGTTGGTTTAGACCAAACTAACCTAGTTTTGTTTTTAAGGCATTCTTTCTTTTAGTCAAAAGTTATATTTTGCCTCGACACATGCGTCTTTCACGTGCAAGTTCCCACGGACCGTAACTTGTATCTTGCATTTCCTATATTGTCGCCTATCTGTCCCGATTGCCACTTGACTACTCAATAGTATGAGTTCGTCAAGGTGTTTATTCCATACTACCCTGTATTGACAAGTTCACAACAATATTTTGACTTTGGGTGATCCTATCAGCTAGACGGACTAGTCACCGTCACCTCATGCCCTGTTAATTTGGGTCTAACCCTTTGCTATATTCGGACTTACGTGAGTTTATGATCTCTTATCCCGTAACTCACGTTACAACATGATTATTTTCTGCATTTCTATATCACTCTTGTGACCATGATTACATCACATCACATGATTATTATTATTATTATTATTATTATTATTATTATTATTTTATAAACTTTTCATTATCACGAATCTTCTCTCGAACATAGCGTCTCACACCTCTCGGTGTTGAGACCTATATTCTTTAACATTAACTATTTCCTAATCTCTCTATAATGTTCATATTCGTTAAACGCCACTTCGTACTAAAACTGAATTTTAGTTTAACGTCTATCTCTTTAACTTATGTCAATTACTCATATCCGGGAATTGACAACAAGAATTTATTCTTTTCCGTTATTATATTGCACGGGGAATCGTAACCAGTCCCCATGCTTAGCCCCGAGTGTCCCGAAGATTCCTTTGCTTAGCCTCGTAGGTTATTTCTTAGGCTTTCATCCCTTTTTGGTTCATTTCTTTCTATTGCTGATGACAGATTTATTTAGTCCTCTAAACCCTTTCTCTGTTTATAATTCCAAAGGTTATGACAATCCCGCAGATCATCTTTGCTTGTGAAATTTTCGTATACTTAGTAATACATTTCGGGTGTCATAGCACCCTTCTCAAGCCTAGAATTCATTTATTTTCGAGTTTTATTGATTCGACCGTAGTCCAAGACTACACCCGCTTTCTTTCGGATTACCTTTCTAACTCTATGACTTCTTATGTACCTTTCGCGTCGGTTTGCTTCGCTCATACCGTCATTCGATTTACGCCCCTATTCCTTTCAACCCGTTACCCGGGTTCTTTATCTTAATGTTTTTAACACTCCGGTTTTATCGGTTTGCATTTTCCTTTCCATACTCTTTTACGACCTATCACACAGATTCAGTAATATTTCGCACTTCCATTATTAGTTTTGCGCTTACTTGAAATATTAGGTATTATACTTCATTCAGCCCGTCCGGCATTGCAATAGTTGAACATAACTATCGAAATTTCTGTTTTGCGAAATTTCACCGTTTTTTAGTCATAGCTCTTAATCCGAGTCTTTTGACTTTTAATATGCGTCACCGTCTCTTGGGTTATGCATATATCCGTAGTCCTACCCACCTATCGGTTATTTTACCAAAGTCATTATTAGAGTCATCATTCCGACATGCATTAGGATTTCGTTTTGATTTATTCGGTGGTATTAGCGTAACCCGTCGCCTTTATTTCACCAATTCCTTAATTCTTCCATTTATTTTGTTTGACTTGTTCTGATGAACTTTATTACTTATAATAGTCAAACTTTATCCTTGTGCCTTAACACTCTTGTTTGTTAGTTTATAATTTTAATTACCTTGATTCTTATCCCTTCCCTTGGGCTCATTACCTTAATGTAATACGCTCCCGTTACCCGGCTTCCGTTTACCTTTATTATCACGCATTTTACTTATTTGATCCGAACACCGCTTTTCTTTTTGTTAGCGACCCTTAGGTCTTTTTCTTTTGCTAATGTCCCGAAGGCCCATTTCTCAAGTCTTATTTGGTAAAACTACTGCTATTGTTATTCGGCTCTTGGGGTTTACCCGTCCTTATTCTAATACTTTCATAACGTTTATTTTACTAATCTTTTATATAATCACATCCATCGCTGCGATCATCATCTTTCCTCATAAAGGTTTGATTAATAATGTGTTATTTGGATGGTTACCCATACCCAAGTTTCCAAATTTTCATTTATTGATACTTTATTATTCATAGTAGCGAATAACACGTATCATTCATTTGACTTCTTTCTTGAGGATATGTTTGGTCCGAGTCGTAATTTCTCATCTTTAACCTTAATCCTATTGTAACCATAACAGAATCAATTTGTTTCGTTTTATTATTCCATATCATTGTATGAAATTTATCCACATCGTTTATTTATATAACGAAGTTTCTGCATATTTTATTTAGTTTAGGCAAGTCTATAACCTTGTCCTTGTCATCTATTTTTATTGCAAATTTCCGGGTTCGGGTGTTATTACACTCCTTCCCAATACGTTAGTTATTCACTTTATTAAGTTCCCGGGTTCGAGTGTTCGCGCACTCCTTCCCACGACAATATTGACCATGATTACTTTTGCCTTGGTTTCACATGCTTACCATTGTTTATTTTCTTATGCATATATATTTCTTTCACATAATTCGCCCGTTTCACTACTCATGTATGCCCCTATGCAACTATTGTTCACACTAGTATTGAATTAAATTTATAGTGACATTAAATTTGTAATAAGCATACCTGGAACAATATCAGGTTCAGCTTTAGCCTCCGCGGCTATCGTGTGGGAAGACCTTGTCTTCTCTTTCGGGGTATCAGGCTTTAATTTCTTTACGGGTCTTGGGTCCACATCTGACTCACTCCCGTCATCTTTTTCTTGTGAGAGACTATCTTTTAATTCAGTTATCATATCCTCTACTGCTAGCAAAATTGTGGTTTGTAGTCTCTCGGCGAACTGCGGTAGATTGGCTTCTATAGCCTTTCCGACTTCCTCAGAAATTTTAGCTTCCATCTCTTTAGTTAATTGAGATGCTAATTCGCTCTCGGTTACACCGGGCATTTCTTTCATCTGTTCGATGACCTTCGGCACCATATCATTATCGTTGCCTTCATCAGTCATCTTGAATCTGGATGTTTATATTAATTGTTAAACATTTCGTTTTGTATCATTTGCATCTTTCGCTTTGGTTTAGCCAAGTTCACTACTTGCTTAGACCATTATTGTTTGGTGCACTTTCCGGGTTTGAGTGTATTACGCACTCTTCCCATGCACATCTAATCGTATTAATTTTCTATATTTACTAAGTCTACTTAAAACGATTAGCTCTTACCGGATGCTTGATCAAGCTTGAACCGAACACTTTGTTAACAACCTTGGGCTCTGATTACCAACTTGTAACAACTGTCTAATTTCTATTCGGATATTATTGAAAATAAGCGTGACTTTATAAAAAGGATACTTTACTTCATCATAAGTGCAAAATTTGAAATTTTAAGGTAACTACATACCGGTTAATTACTAAACTAGTTTAAACATTTAAAAACACGTTTAGTAAGTTGTTTACATCATTACATTGTCTAATCAAAGTTAAATTAATGCGGAAGCTTCAAAAGTGCGTGTTCGGTTCTTCAAAATCATGCTTGATCGCCATCCGGAAAGACCCCATCATTACCTAGAGTCAAAACCACTTAAAAAGTTAGTTTTGACATTGATATAATGCATATAATCAAGTTCTAGTATCGAATCATCAAAAATAAAATAAAATTTCAGTTTTGGTCTTGTCGCGTGTCGCGCCAGAACTCCCTCGACTTGTCGCGTGTCGCGAGGACTCCCACGTGTCGCGCCAGATCCAAAGGATCCTGTCGCGTGGCGCGGGGGAAACCATTTTCCAGCAAGTGCAGGTTTTTGACCTGCATTTCCTGCCAGCTCCGAATTTTTTAAAAATCCCAACTTTAAACTAGCATAACTTTTTACTCGGTTGTCCGTTTTACGTGATTCTTTTTCCTATACGTCTGTAATTTAATTACCGACGTGTCTATTACAATTATCATACCGAAAATTTGGTTTACGGGCTGAAAGTCTATAAATTCCCAATATATTTGTTCGACCCGTCTAATTTTGCACTAAAACTATCATTAATATTTTTATGACCACGAGGCTTATTTTACCCATCTTCCGGGGCTTACGATCATTGGCGTTTCATTACCAATTCCATGGTTTACGTTCTTATGATCTACCATCGCCAAGGGATCTTTCAATAATTTCATAGTATCGATTAAACACACATTTATTTGACCCGTTTGGCCGATTTATGGAGTTCACCATTTCAACAATAACCAAACGTTTTCTAATCTAGTTTTGACCGTTCAATTAAGTAGTGATCATCACCACTTTAACTAATACAAATCCTTATTCTAAAACCCAACTTTGAATAACTACAATATCAAATTATCATAATGTAACGAAACAAGTTACATACTTACATAATTCATCAACATTGGTTTCTAACCATAATTACCCATTCCCGGGCTTGTCAATCTTAGCATATTACGTCCATTCCATGGTTTACGCTTTTATAACTCAACTTTAATGAGTGACGTTTAAGTCACTTCGAACACTACCATTTCGACCATTATTTTAACTTGTTTCTTTACCTAGTGAGTTACATCACTTTATTTACATTCCATACATGACTAATTAAACAATATTATCAACCAACATTTCTAAGACTATTGTTTATGCATAATGTAACGAAACTGAAGTTACGTACCTTTAGAGCGTTCATTTCAAGCGCGTGTCCGCTCCGGCTTGTCCGCTTGAAGTCTCGGCTCTTTTGCCTATAGGGTTCAATCAACACTTCATTTAGAACTCTATTCATGTATTATAACGCATAATTCATCTTATCATTCAAATATGCGTTTCGTTCGAAATCACCATATCTAGCTTTCTCTTAGGCATTTCAACAAACACCTAAAAGGCATGATTTTACTAAATCAACAATCAAGTTCATGACTACTTATTTAGCCAAGATTTTAACATCTCTTACAAGTAAATCATCAAATTTTATAGTTCAATATCAAGATTAACTTCATAGAGTTCAAATAACACTAGTTTACTAATCATGATTCTAGTGTTCATCATGTTTTTGCAAAACCCACTAAACACACATAATGGATGATCATGAATTTCATAGTTTAAGCACTAATTCAACCAACTAATGTCTAGGGTTTACTCCTAGACATGATTTCATCCCAAATTCATCCAAACAACGATCATGGAAGCTCAAATTTCGATTCTCGTGTGTTCATCTAGAATTCAAGATGGAATCAAACCATGAAATTTTACATACCTTATGATCCCTTCACTGAGGTGATCACTATTTCGTGCTTGGATTTCGATTTGGGCTTGATTTGCCCCTTCAATCTGGAGAATTTTTGAGTTTTAGGGTTGGAGCTTGAGAGCTCTTTTGGCTCTGGTAGAAATCGCAGGGATATACACACGTATGTGTGTTTTATTTATTTATTTGTTTAATTAAAAATTCATTTCATTTATCCATGTTTAGTCCCTCCACTTTACACAAGTTATTTAAAGGGTGTTTTAATCATGTTTGTTCTATTGTGTCAAGACACAAACTAACTAGGTTATTTATTCCTAGTTATATTATCTTGACTATTACCGATTTTTAGTTTTTAATATGATACTTATATTTTCGGGGTGTTACAGGGATGCTTCAAATGAGCCCCCATGATCCCTATTTATACTACTTTGATCATCATCTAGAGTGTTCTATATCTAGAACGCTCCTTAGTAAATATCATGCTTAAATATCTAGGATATTTCCTACTAAATATCATGATATTATGCTAGATTCTAGAAAGTTCTTTGGGCAGATTTTTATGGATGATGTAACCAGCCATTTCTAGCGGATTCTAGGCCCTTCCTAGCCGATATTTTGTGCTTCTTAGTGTCTCCATGTTTCTGGAACAATACGGGTTGTTCCGGAGTCTTCCAAACGGCTCTTGAAGCGTGTAGATGGCCCCGGAAGGCTCTAGAAAGCTGAATTTTTGGGCTGAATTTTAGCGGGGCGTGACATCCTCCCCCACCTAAATTCGCAACGTCCTCGTTGCGATGCCTGAACGCCTCACGAGTCTTCATGAGTTGTATTGCGGATAATATTTTGCCTCGGTTCTTGGACTTCAAGGGTGCAGTGTGCACTTTATCGCCTTTGATGATGTAGTGTGTGTTCATGAATGGTGCTGGCATGGCCTTTTGTTCTCGAAAGAAGTCCACCCTGAGCACAATATCGTAGTCTTCGATTGGAACAATCGAGAAGTGTAACTTGCCTGCCCATGTCCCGATTTTGGTTTTTACGCCCCAAGCAATACCTTCGATCGGTATGGGATCTCCGTTAGCGGCTTTAATCCAGCCTTCTTGAGTTGTGATTCTTAAGCCGAGTCTTCTCACCTCGTTTGTTGACATAAAGTTGTGGCTAGCACCGGTATCGACCAATGCTTCTAAGGTTTCTCCTTTGATTTCTATATTGACAAAGCGAAGACCCTTTCCCTTCGAATTGCCCACGACTGTTGTCGGGTTAGCTTGATTTGCCATCGCCAATGGTTTTCCTTCCATTTCGGTCATAGCATTTAAAACTTGAAGTTGCATTGCACCTAGGCGAACCTCTTCGGTTTCCTCAAGTTCATCATCGCCGGTCCTTATAAGGGTCGTTAGTCTGGCTTTCTTTGGGCAGTCTCGAGCATCATGAGGCCCATCGCAAAGGAAGCAGCCTTTGTTTGCGGCTTTTCCCTTGTTATATAATGTTAATGCCCGGTCATCATTCTTCCGGTATTGATTTTTGTTGGTGGGTTTTGCTCCTCCACCTTTTGCATCGCCAGTCTCTGTAGTTGCTGATCTTGTCGAACGATTTTCATTACGGTCGTGCAAGTTTTCAGCAACAGAGATTGCTGATGATAAGTCTTGAACATTTCGTCGTTCAAGTTCGGTTTTGGCCCATTGTTGCAAGCCATCTACAAAGTATATGAGAGCATCCTTAGGCGACAAGTCCGGAATCTCAAGCACAAGGGTAGTGAATTCATTGATATAATCTTTGATGATACCCTTTTGCCTAAGGTTTCGTAGCCGAATCTTTGCATCGTGTTCGGCATTTTCCGGATAGAATTGCTTTTTAAGTTCTTTTACGAAATCAGCCCAAGTGTTGATGGTGCACATACCTTTTTCGATCTCCATGTGCTTCCGTCGCCACCATAGAGCCGCGGTTTCCTTTAGGTATAAGGTCACCGTCTTGATTTTCTTGCCATCGTCAACGATGTCTATGGCTTCAAAGTACTGCTCAACTTCCCAAATGAAGTCGTCAACGGCTCGTGCCTCCCGTTTTCCAACAAACGAAGATGGCTTTGGGACTTCAGACTTTGAAGAAATGATGTTGTCGCCTCGGTTTGCTAGTGCTTGTTTGCAAATGTTTAGCTCCATTTGCAACTCATTGAATTTTTCAGCAAACTTGTTCTCTATATTGTTTTATACTTGCCCCAGCTCCTTCATAAACATCTCCTTTAATTCAGCTTGCATGACATGCATAGCAAGTTTGATGTCGTCTCTTAACTCGCCGAGTTCGCTACTAACTTGTTCCAGCGACTCATTAGTGTTTGTTTGGAAGATGTCGACTTCAGCCTTGAATTCTTCAACTTATGTCTTGAATTCAGCTATCGATGTCTCCACGTCTTCCATGCGTTTGTCTAAGCTTGCGACCAAGTCCTTGGACATGTCTCGATTCTTTCTTCCTCCTTTGTGAGTGTCATCGCGCCCACGGGTCTCTTCTCCAGCAGTCGTGGTTGTAAGTTGAGTCTTATCATCAGCCATCTTGGATGGATCGAAACACTGCTCTGATACCACTTGTCACGGAGTTAGTCTTTCAACTCGCGTGCGGCCTTAGAACACGGTCTAAGTAAGCCTAGCCGACTTAGTGTCGTTGGCTTTTGGTTATGAAAGTTGCTAAAGGGAACGTTGGATCGCAAGGAAGTTGCTTGTAATACTTGAACACAAGTATACAAGATAAATGCTTTGTATTATACAAAGAAAGCTTACAAGTGTGATGATGTTTACAAGTGTTGGGGGATGCTTCAAATGAGCCCCCATGATCCCTATTTATACTACTTTGATCATCATCTAGAGTGTTCTATATCTAGAACACTCAGTAAATATCATGCTTAAATATCTAGGATATTTCCTACTAAATATCATGATAGTATGCTGGATTCTAGAAAGTTCTTTGGGCAGATTTTTATGGATGATGTAACCAGCCATTTCTAGCGGATTCTAGGCCCTTCCTAGCCTATATTTTGTGATTCTTAGTGTCTCCATGTTTCTGGAACAATACGGGTTGTTCCAGAGTCTTCCAAACGGCTCTTGAAGCGTGTAGATGGCCCCGGAAGGCTCTAGAAAGCTGAATTTTTGGGCTGAATTTTAGAGGGGCGTGACACTAGGCTACCCAATACCCGCCCCTGACAATAACCCTAGTACCTAAAAATAATACTAACATTACCACTACTACTAATAATAATATTACTACTAATAATAATACTCCTATTAACTACTAAAATTGAATAATAAATCACTAAACCTAAACATAAACGTAAACGAGAGCATACCTTAAAACTATCTACGGCACGTTGATGTAGAGTTTCCCTACTCCTGCTCCTACTCGCGCTCCAAAAGCGACTATTAACAACACCCAACGGGGTATCGTATACTCGGGATTCTCTATACTAGAGCGTTTCCATTAAAGAAACTGGTACTTAAACAAACTACTGAGACTCTTATTTAAAGCAAGCAAGCAAGCACCTCAAAACCCTTTCTGGTCGATGTGGGATTCAATTGACGTGCCTACCTGCCTGCTTGACCTGCTAGCTTGCTTGCTTATATATATTAATTCAGCCGCTTCACTCGTTTTTCTCGTATAACTTTTAAAATATGACGTTTTATAAAACGACGAATATGTCATTAGAACGAGCATATTTTTATCTACGTTTTAACCTAAGTTTCATTAAAAACGGAGTAAGGTCAAAATAATATATTTAATTATTAATATTAAACGGTCTCATATATTAGCCAAGGCTTGTCAAGATATTTCACCTTTCACACAATCATCTTACTCGTTTAACAATATATGAAATATAAATTACATAATTCATATGTTTATAACCAGTACATTAAGGTTCGGGGTATTACAGCATTGATCTAATTTTATCAGAAAATTTTGAAAATCATAATCTGTTTATCCTTTTAACAGATTTCGAAATCCTTATTAGACAAAATAGATCAGAATTAGGAAAAACATTCAACAATTCAAATCATATTCCAAAACATAAAGGAATTTCGAATTTTAACTACGAACACATGATGAACCCTAAATCAAAATATTCAAACATTCATCCGAAATCTGGAAATTATTACACATTTAAACATGTTTCTCAAACTGTTGATTTCGGAATAGTTATAATGAATGAATATACGATCCGAGATGATCCGGAATGGCATCTCGGATGTAATTATTTGTAAATACTCATCCGTGATGCATCCGAGATGGTATTTCGGATGACAGAAAATGGATTTTATTATGGTTTTCAATTCTGTTTTCTAGTTTTATTCCAGATTTACGGATACAAAACAGAACCGACTAATCAACATATGCTCTGATACCACATGTTGAACGGTTATGTTTAAACGTAAGGGTAAACATGAAAACATACCTGTCACAGCAGATAGTGCAGTAGAGAATCCAGTGATGGAAGAAGCCATGGAGTTCGACATCTTTGTCAAAGTGATCTGGTTCCTCCTTAGAGTGCTGACTGATGATGGTGATGATTAAATCGAATAGGGGATTCGGTATGGAGACGGAGGTCGATTATGATGTTATGATTATCGGGTTTTTGTGTCTAACTGTATAACCCTTTAACCTCTACATAAGTCTCCTTATATAAGCACCCAGGAGGAAACCTAATTAGTTAATAAGGGTAATATGGTCCATCAACAATTACCAACTAATTATTTAATAGGTTATTATATATTTTGATCTATATAATGTAAATGATTATAATGGCTACTAGATTAAATATTACAACATAATATATTTAATCTTACAAATATTGTTAGCCTTGTCGCAATGACTATGAGAAAGGATTTATCTCTCACCAACCTCCTGCGTGAGAGTAAGTATATGTCGAGAAATAAGCGAATCAATGTGTAAGTAATTGCAAGGTAGTAAAATTACTTAAGTAACCGTCCATGGTCGTAGAGTTAGTGGTCATACGTTACCCTTATCTTAAAGGGTAACTACCATAAAGTGGCAATAACAGACAAATTAGTGGTGATAAATGCTCACATGTTCATATGCCCCACACACTGACCATGCCATGGTAAACTGAGTGTACCGCAAATCAAGTTTGGATGCGGATTGTCTTACAAGGTTTCTAAGTATTTGGGACCATATCCCTTCATCCACCAACCCTATACTTATCCATCACCCACTATCATTAACTCATGGAAATCTGAAAGATCAAATTCCCCCTAAGAGCAACCAGCTTATTAAACATAATTTTATCTTGTTAATTGCATTAGGGAATCTGATTTTGTTGACTTCTTGTTGGTTTTAATATTTCTTCTCAATCTGACGTGCATATATTATAACTCGTGTAAGGATCACTTTCAGATTAAAGTATTTTGCTTGTACATGAAATCAATATTTTTTTTATAAGAACGAGAGGTTTTTATCCATGAAATTCAATGTATTTGAATAAAACCAGATGAATCATTTATATATGGTGTCTAATCATCACAACGGTAGTCAGAAAACGTCACAACCTATGGTACTTTTGGTAGTAACTATGTCGCTACCGGAGTCCTAAGTTGCTACCGATGTACTAAGTTGCTACCACACCTCTATTACTACTTAGGCATAGTTTGCAATTGACCTTCTGTAATTAAGTTGCTATCAAGCAGTGACAACTTTGCTACTATCTTCTAGTCACTTTAAAGATCATTTTTCATATAAATTTCAGCCAACTATGCAGATCTGATGTATTTTCGATGAAGCATTGCTAAGGAAAAATCGAAATATTCATGTGGACCTAACAACACAACCCCAGCCACGGGTGCTGCCCATGGACCTTATCAGGGCCCAACCCCCTTCTAGGGCACTGCCTATAACCCAACTGAGGGGGTGGCTCCTTAGCATTGAAGTCATAAATATAAAACAAGTGTCTACTTCACACCTCTTGTATTAATATTTATTATGATTTCTCATTTAGTCTCCAAGTATAAGATGTGCTTGTTACCTAATGAATATTTCAGATTATGAAAACATCATTGATTATATGTCTGATGGCACTAATTAGAACTAGTGGGGGATATTTACCCGAACTCGGTTATAAAGAACCCAAACCTGAATAATGTCGATACCTAAACCTGAATATAGTTTATGGATTGGTAATCATGTAGTTTTAGGGAGAATGGGGTTAACCTGTATTGTTTATTGTTTCTCGTATTGTTATACTTCATTTTTCATCATCAGGAGAAAGTTTGAAGCAAATTTTGGATGGTGAAGTCATTATTATCAAGAACGAGTGTAAGATTTTCATGTAGTGGAATCAACAATTCGAGTACGATACAAAGATTGTGTTGTGCGGGAGTGGAAATGATGAACAACTATAGGAATCACTAACCAGATTACCAATTAAAGCTGACGCAAAATGAACCCAAATTCGAAGAACCGGAACCCAACACAGAAAGTTTTTGTAGGATTGGAATTCAAGAAAAGGAATTGGAATTTGTATGAATTTGGACGAATTCCTTTGTATTTATATATCATGTTTGGTTCGCAAATTTATAAAAGGTAATGGAATGTTAGAAAAAAATAAATGGCATAAATATCCTTGATAAACTTTTCCCTATATAATTCAAGTTAGTATATTGGGATACGTATTTATCTAAAGATGTGAGGGTTATTTGGTAATTATATTACATTCCAATGGAAAATTTGAAATTCTATTAAAGGAGTGAAGCAAAGTTGAAATCCCATGATTGAAGGAATTTGGAGGAAAACATTCCAAATTGGAGCAAACATTAAATGTTTTATAATGAAAAACAATCCATTCCAATTCTAATTTCATATGATTTCGCGAACCAAACGACTCCTAATGGTTCAGTTATCGGGTAAGTGTTTCCTACCCAAAAATACGAAGAACACTTAAATTTGATTAAAAAACCAGAAAAACACCTCTAATAAGAACAAAGTGGAATTCCATTGACGATAGCGGTGGTTTCAAGTACTATGAGAAGCAAAACGGTGGTCATAGTTGATGATGAAAAAGCAGTCTACTTAGATACAATATATAAAAATGTTAATTGTTATATCAATAGTTGCTTACAATAATAGTACTATTTGGTATCAATCAATATTGTCCATTTTTTGTTTTATAGGAGGTTACGACTTTGTTGTTTTGTTACATGGTTATAGAAGTATTAGGATGATATAATCCTCAAATTTCATCCACCTAATCATACTCAATTACAAAGATTTCCTCTAATTCATGATGAATTCATCCCAAAATGTTGATGGTGCTTGATATCAAACATTGTTTATGACTTGATATCTACGAACGCCATAAGATTTACTTAACTGTCATTGTCATATGTAATATTATCATAAATTATCAATTGTTGCATATGATTATATGACTCCACTAATTTCTTAAGTCCATGTATAATGATATTTAAGTGGATACGAGTACATGACATAAGATACACTTAAGTGCGGTATAGAATGATTGTTTTGAGTTAAATATGATTTCTTTAATTAGAAACATGATTACATTAGTTTGCAAATTTGTTTTTTTATCATATCAAATATTAAATGAGAAAATACAAAGAATATTTAGGTCGTATGTTGTGACAAGGAGATCTGACATAAGTGGTAAAAGGATTTACGAGGTGGTATGAAAGGTTACAACGGACTGGTGATAGGTTAATTGGCGAGAGAGTAAACTAGGAACGTTGATTGCTCGTGGTAGAAGTGTAGGTGGTTTGCGACGTTCCACAAGGTTATGTTTTAAATGTTAGGGTGGTGAGTAAAAAGGAGAATCTTGGTGGTAGAGCCACCTTCTTTGATAGTCAACGACGAGTTGTAAAGTTGTTTAACACAATGAATGAAGGGATATGCGTGGTGCGAGGGGAGAAAAGTGGTGAGCGATATTAGATGTCTGAGATTGACGATTGACATTGTTACGGGGGAGTTCATAGTTTTTTTTTCGGAATAAGGATTAGCGGATTTAGTACAGACACATGTGTGCGTCATAGGGGTGCAAACGAGCCGAGCCGAGCCCGAGCTCGACCAGGCTCGAGCTCGAGCTCGTTTAACATATGAAAGCTCGAGCTCGGCTCGAATGTAATTTTTCAAGCTCGAGCTCGGCTCGGGCTCGACTCGTTTAGTATTTATTAATTAATTTATATTAGTTATAGTTATCATTATACATATAATTAAGTTATTTTTTATATTTATATAAATGGTAATTATTATTATATAAATATATGTTTAATATATTAATAAAAAATATATCAACAGAAAGCTCGTTTAGGCTCGCGAGCCGGCTCGAGCTCGATAAGCAAAACTCGGGCTCAGGCTCGTTTACTAAACGAGCTTGTTTTCTAGGCTCGGGCTCGAGCTCGAGCTCGTTTAAGCTCGACTTATTCGAGCTTTTTTTCGAGCCGAGCTCGAGCAGCTCGCGAGTAGCTCGGCTCGTTTGCACCCCAGTGCGTGTTTTCTTTTTGGTTTAAGTACAAGGATATAATGGTCCTTTCATTAAAAACAAATTTTTAACGTCTACTAGTAAAAAGACCAAAGTGTACTTGTGACTCATGAGTGAACAATGTGGACGATAAATGTAATTTGGGTGGTGGTGGGGCGGGCCGGGGCGGGGGTGGGTGTCTAGGTTTTGGGTGGTGATGTAATGGGTTTAGGTTTTAAGTTATTGGACATTTCTCACTGTATAATGTCTTCTTACACTTCTTATTTTTTGGAGGTTTTATAGAATAACTTAACCTATTTATATAACATTAAAGACAAAGGTCGGTGGATGACCTTTGTCTTTAACTCCTCAACTTTTACAAAAAATCATACTTATCCCTTAACATTTATCTCCTTTCAATTTCTATATATTACAATTCTAATCCCTATACTCTTACTTTTTAACCCCTATACTTTTATTTCTTTCAATTTACACTCTCAAACTACGTAAATAAGCATTCACTTTTAACTTTTGATAATTGACAACTTTGATCTGCCAACTTTTTCTACTTAATAACTTAACGTCTCATTTATTTGAATTGCTTTTAGGACTTGAGACCATAGCGTCACACATTAATATACTTTTTTTATATATTTCTAACCATATTAATGTCTAAATTACTTTTACGATTTTACACGATTGTCTAAAATATTGTTACAACTTTACACTGTAATGACGTTAATTTCACGAACGTACCGTGTGTACCAAAGTAAAAAACGTGTAATGTCACGTGCGGGCATCACATGTTAATTTCATCATTGTACATTATAACCACAATGCTTATATAGGTTACACTGAGTTTGATCGGATACGTCAAACACGTGTTTTATGTGGTTAACGCATCACATAATGTGTCGTCAGCTATAAACAACTAAGGTGCCGCCGACGTAACGCGTTGTGTATCGCAGTTTTAACGTACATGTCGTTTTAAAATTCACGTTTCAACGTAAATGGCTCACGTTTTGACATAAACTTTTTTCTCAAGCGAGACTGGTAAAAAATAATACGTTTTCTACTTATTTTGTGTACTTTCGTAAACTGTATTTGAAAGCACGTCGGGTCAAGTATGCTACGTTTTCATTCGATGACAATGTAATTTTTTTAAGTAAAGAGTCGGGTAAAATATACAGTATAAATACGAGTTACTTTAACTTTCGACGCCGCCGCAACGCGCGGCGGGTCAAAATCCTAGTCCTAGTAAGTATTATATTAAAACATTTATCCCAAGTGCACAAAAGTTAGGTGGGGGGATAACTAGAGATAACGTTTCCCCTTAACACATGTCAAAATAAAAAGCCCGAGCAAACCCTTGAAAGTTCAATTCAAACCCCGTAACACCACAAAGAAAAAAGCCCGAGTTCACGACTCGGCTGACTCAATTTTTATAACGAAGACTCACTCGCTGCAATCCATCCACGATGGAGAAGCCCTCAAACCACCAATTTTTAAAACCACTCATTCCCGCCGTCGATCACCGCTTCGAATTCGAACTCTACACCATCCCCACCGCCTCCGGTAAGTCCCAATTACTCTCTCATCTTACAAACCCTAACCCTAGCTTAATTCTTTACAATTTCTGTATCTATAGGTTGGTTTTCATGGAATAACATTCACGACATCGAGAAAACCTCATTACCAGAGTTTTTCGACGGTACCTCCTTCACTCGAAACCCTAGGGTTTACAAGGAGTATCGAGATTTTATCATCTCCAAGTATCGCGAAGATCCTTCTAGAAGGTTAACGTTTTCCGAAGTTAGGAAATCCTTAGTTGGAGATGTGAGTTATCTTATGAAGGTGTTTGTGTTTCTGGAGAAGTGGGAGTTGATTAATTTCGGTGCGGTTAAAGAGGGGGGTGACTGTGATTTGGGGAGGGAGGATGAAGGTAGGTGGAAGGTTAAGGTTGAGGAAGGGCCTCCTCATGGAGTTAGGGTTGTTGCCGGTCCGAATTCGTTGAAGCCAGTTTCGGTGCCGGTTGGCGTGAGTGGTGGTGATAGTGGATCTCATGTTGGAGTGGGAGAGAGTGGGTTTAAAACGCCGCCGTTGGCTTCGCATTCGGATGTTTACCAGGAGTTGATTGAGTTGGTGTGTGCGAGTTGCAAGCAGCGGTGCGAATCTGGGCGTTACGAGGATGTGAAGGTAATTTATTAGTTTTGTACTTTTGTGTTGCTTGCATTGTCGTTGGGATTGATGGTCGTAGGACTAGTTTTAGTATGTTTTTATTTTGTAAGACTGATTGATTGCAGATTTTTAATAGGGTAGTGTTATAGATATTAGATACGCAGGGTGACATCATCATATTGGCCGAACAACACGGGGGAAATGAAATGGTCATGCGATCCGTTGACTTTGTCAATGGTGTACGCTGTCACGTTAGTCATGTTTATTTTGTCATTATACCACAGCATTGATGTATGATTGACGACGCCACCTAATACGACCCCTATAGAACATTATGGTTTGTATGATGCGCCAGTCTAACAAGTCATACGACCCTTCATGACTATTTTCTTCCTGTCATGTGGCCCATATGACACGTCAATGATGTGTGGATAACGTGTCAGTGGTGTTTGTTTAGCTTCACCTCTGTAATGTTCATAGATGTTCAACCTGTTATTGCAGTTGGACGTTGTAGAAGTTGTTAAATGCGGTGTGATCTGTGTTATTTTTTGCCATATGTGATTCAGAAATCATCGTTATCTGTTATATTACTGTCATTTTAAATAAAGCATTTATGACTTTATGTAATTGCAGTTGGAAGTTCTAGAAGTTCTTAACTGCGTGTGCAATCTGTGTTTTTTTTTTGCCATATCTGAGTCAGAAAACATCATTTATGTGAAATTACTGTTGTTTTAACTAAGGCATTTACCTCTTTGAAGTTTGAATTTTGACTTCATCATACTGGAAGTGTGGCAGTCAGCCACTTTTGTGTCAGTGCACCACATCATACGACCCGTATGATTTGACGGTGCCAACTAATACGGCCTGTATGAAACATTTTGGCCCATATGATGTGCCAGTCTAACATGTCATACAACCCTGCATGACCATTGTCTCCCTGTCACGTGGCCCATATGACACGTCAGTGGTGTTTGGATAACATGTCATTGGTGTTTTTTTAGCTTCACCCTTTTAATTTTGTTCATAGATGTTCAATCTGTAGTTACAGTTGGGCGTTGTGGAAGTTCTAGACTGCGTGTGTGATCTGTGTTTTTTTCCATACCTGAAAACATCGTTATCTGTTATATTAATGTCATTTTAACTATGGCATTAATGTAATTGCTATATCTGAAAACATCGTCATCTGTTATATACTTATATTACTATCATCTAATTTGACTGTATCAGGACGGGTGTTACATCATTTGTACCAAGTGTTTCAAAAATGAATCATATGGAAATAACAAATCTGCTGATGATTACAAGTTTATCGACCACACTTCCGACAACAGGACCCCTGTTGCTTCATGGACCGAATCAGAAACGTTACTTCTTTTAGAATCCGTGTTAAAGCATGGAGATGACTGGGAACTTGTAGCTCAAAATGTGCAAACAAAGAGTAAACAAGATTGTATTTCAAAACTTCTACAATTGCCTTTTGGACACCTTATGTTGAGGTCAACAGATAATACCCCTGCAAACAATGGGAAACAAGTACCTCCAATGCCTCAAGAGATTAAAGACACCGGAAGTCAACATGTTGAAATCGGAAACAAAAGTCAAAATGTTGAAGTTGAAAACAAAAGTCAACATGTTGAAACTGAAAACAAAAGTCGAGATGTTGAAACTGAAAGCAAAAGTCAACATGTTGAAACTGAAAACAAAAGTCAACATGTTGAAACTGAAAGCAAAAGTCGAGATGTTGAAACCGAAAACAAAAGTGGAGATGTTGAAACTGAAAACAAAAGTCAACATGTTGAAATTGAAAACGAAAGTCAACATGTTGAAACTGAAAACAAAAGTCAACATGTTGAAACTGAAAGCAAAAGTCAACAGAATGGTAATGCGGATATCGAAGGGCCCCCTTTGAAGAGAATGTGCATTGCGCCAGTTACAGATTCCAGCAACCCAAAAATGGATCAGGTGGCGGTTACGTGTTCATAAGTCTTATGTTAATTGAATATTTGGATGCTATTCAGTTATTATCGGCGATATATCTGTTATCGGTCCCCATGTCAAATATCGGTCAAGATATCCGTACCGATGTTATCATCGGCGATATTGACTGATATAACCGATATATCACTGAATTGTTAGCGTTAAATTGCTATATATATAAAAATTCTGCATGATAATATAACTGATATATCACTGAATTGTTAGCGTTAAATTGCTATATAAATAAATTCTGCATGATATTAAAATTACCGATATCTCACCGAGATAACCTATATCTCAAATATCGGTCCTTGACTGATATCCAATATTTTACCGCATTAACTGCATAGTTTGGATGTGAGGAAATCTTTTTGTGGATTGAATGTTAAAACTGTTGATTTCTTTGCAGACAGATAAAGAAGATGAGCAAGTAACGCCTTCTATACCGATTACTGAAGAAATTAGAGAAAAAGATGGTGAAGTTTGCGAGTTTAAGAACCGGAAACATCTTCCTAACATAAGTAATTCATTGATGCAGCAGGTACATCATTGTGACTAAAAATGAATCTGAAAGTGGATAATGTATTGTGTTAAAATTGATAACTTTTACTTTTACATATCAGTCAATTACTCATCAAAAAAGCGTACGGCTTTTTTTGTCTTTTCCTTTTTGTTAGGTTGCTCATATCTCTGCTATGATTGGTCCACATGTCACTGCTTCTGCAGCTGAGGCTGCTATCACAGCCCTTTGCGACGAAAATGAAATTCCAAAGGAAATATTTGACATCGAAGAAAATGGAAACGAGCTCTCATTTTCCGCAAAAACTTTCGAGTCCGAGAGGTTATCCATTTTTTACCTCTCTTTCTGGTTTGTTATATGGTGCAAACGAGCCGAGCAGAGCCCAACTCGACCAGGCTCGAGCTCAAGCTCGTTTAACTTATGAGAGCTGGAGCTCGGCTCAGTTCGAGCTTTGTTTTCAAAGCACGAACTCAGCTCGTTGGTAGATTTTCAAGCTCGGGCTCGGCTCGTTTATTGTTTTTAATTAATTCATTATATAAATATAATATAAATAATAGACTCATTTAGGCTCGCGAACTTGATAAGTGAAGCTCGGGCTCGATTTACTAAACAAGCTTATTTTTAGGTTCGGGCTTGGCTCGTAAACAAGTTTAAATAAGCTTGGCTCGGTTCGTTTACTAGAAAACTTTAAGTAAGGGGTAAATGTTATTATATAATAATGAAAATCTCATATTATACTAAGGCTCGATAACGCTCGACGAGGCTGACGAGCTTCACATGCCAGGCTTGAGCTCGGGCTCAATAAATAAACGAGCTTTATTTTAGGCTTTATGCTTGGCTCGGGCTTGATAAGGCTTGGCTTGTTTCGAGCTTTTTCTCGAGCCGCTCGGCTCGTTTGCACCCCTAGCTATATACATTCCAGTTAGGTCAACTTAGGCTTACCTTATTAGAATTAACAATCACATTTTTTATTTCTTTCAGGACCGCTGAAGACAATGGTTTAGAGATGGATGCAAGGCCCAGCGAGTCAGGTCTTGCTGATTATATTGTATCAAGAGACGCTCATTTGTTGTTACTTTCATACAAGGAATATTAACAGTATAATTTGATTAATGTTTTGACAGAAAAGGGGTTAATTCCTTTACCTTTACGAATGAGAGCTGCAAGTGCAACAGCTCTTGGTGCTGCTGCTGCACATGCCAAATTATTAGCGGTTCAAGAAGATAGAGAAATCGAATGCCTAGTGTCGTCTGTAATTAATACACAGGTGAGCTCCATTTTCTTATATGATAATAAATAATCTTGTGGTTTGCTTGTTAAATGACACGGGTGTTGATTTTATATTAAAATAGCTGAAAAAGTTGCAATATAAGATGGGGTTATTGAAGGAGGCGGAGATGATGATGGAAAAAGAGTATAGTGAGATTGTGGATGTTGAAGATTCACTTCTAGTGGAGCGAATGGATGTTGTTCAGAAGGTGATTGATAGACGGAAGGATATGACGACGGTGAAGCCCCAAGAACAGATTATACTCTAAATCATCATCATAATCGTCATCAAGTTTAGATTAGTTGTTTATTAGTCATTTCTAACTATCAAATCTGTAAGAAAATGTAGAATCTGTATGAACAGTAATTTATTTTTGAACACAGCTAAGATTAGTTGGCTGATTTTAATCATGGATTCATGAGTGTTTTCTAGATTGGTTGGTTCTTGGTCAAATCCGTTTAAGTTTGAAACTGGTTTGGTTCCTCCCGGCTTGGTAGGTCTTTTAGACCGGTTTTTGTTCAGTTTCGTTTTGCAAACTGGTTCTTGCACACATTTTTATAACCCTTTTGACTAAAAAAACATAAAATACGAGTTTTATTATTATTTTTTTTATAGTTTTTGAACTATTTTAGGATAAAAATAACAAGTTCTTTTTTGAAATTTCAATGAAACCAAATAACGGGACAGGTTTGAAACTTGTTTTTCTGGGTTGGTTTCTGAACCAGTTTCGGTTCGGTCTTTTGTCTGGAGAGGTGAAACCGGTGTGGATATCGAACCTAACTGGTTCGTGTGATTTCAGTTCTGAACCGGTATGGTACTTGAAAATCGGTTTTATGTTCACCTCTCTCTACTACATATAACTTTTGCTTGTGTATAATTGTTTTCTCTTATGATAAAAAAGCACAAACTAGAAACAAATGCTACGTATTAGATCATATTTAGTTATCTACTTTTCTAATCGCGTGTATTGTCAAGAGAACATCAATCATACCCAAGGATCATGCACAAATCATCTAATTTATGCAAGTTTGAATGAGTTGAGACTAGTAGTTCGCGTGATTACATTTCCACCTTTTTGAAGTCAAATCTCATTGACATCGGCTTAAAAACATTTTCGTTTATTCGAATTATTCGAAAGCATATTATACAAAATCAAGTCATTCGCTAGAAAATTATAGTATCTGGACTACTATTGGCGCAGACAAATTACGATTTTACCCTCGGTTCAAAATTACAAATTTGCCCTCTTCTCAAAATTACGATTTTTCCCGGTTCAAAATTACAGTATTGCCATCGCTTTAGGTTTTGACAAATTACGATTTTATCCCCAACTCAAAATTACAATTTTGCCTTCGGTTCAAAATTACAGTTTTGCCACCATTTTAGTTTTTTAGCAAAACTATGGTAATGTTTTGTTTTAATTGATTGACTCCATTTAGAGGGTGTTTGGCTAAGCTTATGAAACTCCTTATTGACTTTTTGAAAAAGTCAGAATGGAGTGACTTTTTGGAAAAATCACTTTTCCTCTCACATACACCCTCATTACGAAACATCTTTTTGAAGCTTATGACTTTTCAAAAAGCCAATAAGTTGTTTTAAAAGGTTTAGCCAAACATGCCCTTAATTTTTATTTGTGTCAGGTAGCTGTTTAACAGTCGCTCATTGGTTCTGAAAAATTACAGTTTTGCCCCTAGCTCTAAATTACAGTCTTGCCCTGTATTAGCTTTTTTTTATATAGCAAAACTTGATAGTATTTTTTTTTAGAAATATTCGGGCTAGCGCCGGGCGTCGTATAAAACTAGTTTCTTTTGTATAATGTGACAGAGCATTATTTTTTATTTTCAAAATGAAACACCAATCCTAGTGCAGGAGTTAAAACCCTATTATTCCCCTGGATATAAAATGATTTCAAAATCACAGGAAATCTGGAGGGAAAAACTCGCCATTGCAGACTACAATGTCCTCTAGAAGGCGTCTCAGAATAATCTGTTCATCCGACGAAGAAGACGACGACGACGACATACAACAACCACAACCACCTCTTCAACAACAACTTGATGATATCGAATCCGAAACCCCAAATCCCTCAATCTCTAACCCCCCTCATCCTATCCAAATCGAAATCTCCGACGAAGAATTCATCGACGCAACCGAAGATTCTCCCAATTCACCGCCACTTCCATCATCACCTCCGCCTCAACACCACCAGCCTGTTTATACTTCAGAATATTCTACTACAAGCAGTGTAGGTACGAATCAAGCTTCTGACAGTCCTGTAGGTAGGGTTTTGGGAGAATTAGGGTTGAGATTGAAGGCTGAATGGTTGGATTCTTGTCTTCGTGGCCTCGAGACCGCGGTCCCCGGATTCTCCAGCCTTGATGCTACACAAAAGGCAAAGCTTTGTTTTGATAAGTTTTTGAATGCTGATATGAACTACTGCGGTGCTGGTTCGCTTCCGAATAATGTGCATCAAATGCACCTTGTTGAGCTTCCTGGACCGTTTGTGTTGCAGGTATTTTGCATCTTTTTGTTCGATGAATATTAATTTGTTTGGTTTTTTTAATTAGTGTTTATCAAGTTTGTTAGAGTAGCTTAATTTTGGGGATTTATGCTTGTTTTGAGTTATTATCTAGTCAGGAGTTATTGTTTATTTGGGATTTAGATAAGTTGGTGATTAAATTGTGTTTGCATAAATTGGGCTTTACTAATTTTCCAGTGATTGCAATGGGTATGAGTTTTTTACTTTTTTTTTTTTTTTTTAAATCTGATTGAACGAATATGACTATAGATGATGAGAATATCTTATATTTTAGTTCTTAAGATATGAAAAATTAAAATGTTATCTATAAATAGTTATATTTTAGCAAGCACCTCGCATATGTGACGTGCGTGTTTTGCGCATCACGCACCGGCTTTTTGGACGAAAACGTATCGGATCGCCACACGCTTTTAAAACCAAGTTTGGCTTGAAATTTTTAAAAAAATGCACATTGAGTTCACCTTCTATTTGAAAGGTTTATTTATGCAAGTTTTTATCTATTGTGCATATTGACATAGTACTTGGCAGTAGATTTAACAACATTAATATTTTCTAAAGGTTGATGAGATAGTAAATATTAGTCAACATCTTCGAGAGCGTTACAAGAAGGCAAATGCTGGCTTAAAGAGATGCCTAAAACTATCAATGACCGATGGTGTTCAACGAGTTTTTGGCATGGAATATCAGCCTATTAAAGATCTAGACGTTCTAGCTCCTGCAGGACTGAAGGTTTCTATATTATATTTCTTGTAGATGATCATACTTGTTAGTGATTAAAATCTCCACTTTATTTGTCTAAAGTCGCTACACTTTATTTGTGCATAACAACTATTTTGTGATTAAAATCTCCTTTTTAGGTTGCCATTTCTAATGTAACTGTAAGGCATGGGCTCATAATGCTGGTTCCAGAAGTTTTTCAAGTTCTAGGAGGTATAGTTGAGGAGCTAGATGCAGCACGACAAAGAGTTGTTACTGAAGTCAATAAGCCTCCAAGGGGAAGAAGGTATTCAGTTTTCTTAATTTCATTTTAATCACTGATCAGTAGTAAAACTACAAAAGAAGATGACTCATAAAGCTGTCTTGATGCATGGTTACTAGTTATTCATGTCATTAAACAATCGATATTATTTATTCAAGTTAAATTGATTATTTAGGAAATTTTAATTTAATTTTAGGACAAGAACAGGAGTTGTCCCCCCTTTAGTAACTAGAGCTACTCGTGCAGCATGGCCTGTGAACGATCCCGTTTCTCAAAGTACAACTCCAATGCAGGGAGATAACACAGGTACACGTGTTGGTATATTTCTCACAAATTAACATGTTTTAAAGTTCACATCATCATTGTTAACAAACCTTAATATTTTGCAGCTCCCGTTAATGGTAGAGCGTCATCAAATTCTGCAGTTCCCGTTAATGGTAGAGCGTCATCAAACCCTGCAGTTCCCGTTAGCGTTAGAGGGTCATCAAATCCAGCAGTTCCCGGTGATTGTAGAGTGTCATCAAATCCTGCAGTTCCCGTTAGCGTTAGAGCGTCATCAAATTCTGCAGTTCACCTTAGCGTTAGAACGTCATCAAATTCTGCAATTCCTGTTAGTGGTAGAATGTCAAATTCTGCAGTTCCTGTTAGTGGTAGAGTGCCAAATTTTGCAGGTCCAGATGAACATCAGCCACCAAGAACCGGAGTAGAATCTTCTGTTTCCGCCCATAGGATGAATACTGAACCGTTTCCATCTACTGCTGCAATGGAAAATTCTGTTAATATGAACTCAGAAAATGCTACTTTTACTGTTCCCATAATTAGGGAAACTGTGGAAACAACCCCGTTTAGGGTTAGAGAAGAAACCACCGCTCCCGTCCACCTGGCATCACCTGTGGCGTTTTCCGATGACGTCGAAGATGTCCACTTGGTGGCTACAAGTAGGGAAAAGCCGTTCACATACTTGGCCCAATTGTCAGTTAAATGGGCTGAATCCAAAGATAAATCATCTCACGTTGAGGGCACAATTAAGGTGATATTATCTTTTCTTTTAATTATGTTATTATTTATGCATATGGGTTTGTTATATACTTATATCATGTTACTCATATCATTTATGTAAAACATTTCAGTGTTTTGTGACTGGAGTTAAGGTATTCCAGTATAAGAAAAGGAGCACATATGAGCTTCAAGTATATGTAGATGATGGTAGTTTGATATCCGAGATCCTTATTGATCACAATGTAAGTTCATATTATTCCATTAAAAATATAAGAGTAAAATGCCATTTTCGTCCCTGAGGTTTGGCCAGTTTTGCGACTTTCATCCAAAAGTTTGCTTTTTCGCATCTGGATCCAAAAGGTTTGAAATCTTGCCATTTTCATCCGGCTCGTGAACTCCATCCATTTTTCTTCGTTAAGTCAGGGGTATTTCCATATTTCTGGTAACTTAAAAGGCAATTCGGTCTTTTTCACTTTATGTACAAGCGTTTAGCATAATTTACAAGTATTCAAATGACCGAATTGCCTTTTAAGTTCACAAAAAGACAAAAATACTCCTGACTTAACGGGGAAAATGGCAAAATTTTAAACCATTTGGATCCAGATGCGAAAAAAACAAACCTTTGGATGAAACTAGCCAAACCTCAAGGATGAAAAATGGTATTTTACTCGAAATTAAAAAAAAAAAAATCCAAATGTTTAAAACATGCCCTTGTGTTAACGGTTCGATCTATCAGATTGTACAGAAAAAGATAGGTTATTCTCCGGATGAGACAAACACCGCGTTGTCTTCTTCAGATCAGTCTAAGGTTCAAGACATGAAGAACATAATGAAACAGTTTCAAGTTTATTTAGTCAACTTTGAGGTTCACAAGCCATTTTTGTATCTATTTATAATAAAATCTTTTGAAAAAGGTGTTTATTTTGTTTGGTTTATGTGATTGATTTACAGGGAATAATGGTTGTAAGGATAAATGAAGCCTCAAGTCTTCCAGTTGCAATAGAAATGCAGCAGGGTTGTTCTTTATCTGATGCGTGGTCCCTTCTTGGAAGATTGAAGTCTAGTAACGATGATCAACGTTCACAGTTGGATCCAATTATTTTATCGCCGTAAATTCATGATGACTTTGTTGGTACATTTAGTAATTATTTTTTATTGATACATTTCAGTTTAGTTAGTTAATAGTTATTATTGTAGGTACAATTTTATTGTTACATTATAGGATCTTTCCTATCAAAATTGTTTGTTCTTGATATACCTACGCCTATCGTTTCTAAAATGAGTCTCGCGGATACATATAATTCACAAGAATATGTGAGTGATTCAGACACAACATCACTTTCCTTTATTAGGGGTTCTACCAATTGATATCTTTCCAAAAAGAATTCAAAGTCAATTTCTTGATTTGTATCTTCAATTTTTGAAAACATAGAAAGCTCTTCTGCCAACCCCTGATCAATGAACCTACAAAATCCTTCAAACTGTACCTGATTAAATACAAGTATTGTGGACATTGCGTCCATCCCGGATTATTTTGAAATTGTATTTATATTCATCCATATCGAATTCTGAAAAAAAAAACAAACTATTTTAAACTATGGTGTGTGGAGGGGCTTGGGTTGGGGGACACGTGGCGAATGTGAGATCTACAAGTTAATATTCAAAAACAATGGGTGTGGTGTGGCGTGACTTCGGCTGGCGTGGCCAACCATGTGGATTTTTTTAACTATTTTAAATTTCATTTAATTAAATGACACACTAATTAAAATAGAAGATTACATATAATAATATTTTAACAAACTACAAAAAAAAACTACATAAAATTAAAAAAAAAAGCTACTTAAAATAAAAAAAATTAAAAACTTCATGATTTCTTCTTTCATTTCAAACGTTATTGCCAATTGTGGGCTGGTAAGGTGATCGACGGGCATGACGAGAAATTTCATATCTTCGCGTTTTTTTTCTTGTGGCTTCTTTTTTTTGCCAGTTTGGATGACGAACCACCAACGTCTTGCGGTTGAGTTTCGGGCACGGAATCGGGTTGGGAAAAGTTAACTGGAATAGTTGAATCGTTGTATGGAAAGTTCGTGTATACACGGTTTCCTAAATACGATGCGACTCCGGCTAGATCGGGACACAGTGAGTATACTAAACCGTGTGGCGGTTGTTGTGGATGGCCGCGTGTTAAGGGTATTTGGGTCGAGCTTGGTGGTGGATGGTTTGGTGGCAGGCTAGGGTTCGGGTTTTCTTGGTATCCAAAGGGGTTGTTTGGGTCCTAGCTTCGATTAAAAGGATGCATTGTAGGATGTTGTGGGTTGATTTTATAAAAAATAACGAGATATGGTAGAAGAAGTGGTAAAAGATGTTAAAAATTGGTGGGTATTTATATTGGGGTAATATGTATTTTTTTTAAATTAAAGTAGCCATTTAGCAACGCCATCCTCAACGGCTGTATTGGACCAGCCAACCAAAGGCAGTTATCTCACCCCCCCCCCCGCGGCAACGGGGCAACGCCATGGTCAACACTAGCCCGACGTGGTCTAGCCAGCGTTGCTTAGCAACTGCCTCTCCAACCCACGCCCCACACCCCACGGTCTTAAGTTTAATTTATTTAAAGAATGTGTTAGTAATTTTTTGATGAGATTTTCTATTGGTTGATGAATATGAACTATATATATTTTTTTAATTAAACAAGGGAAGACATCCTATAAGATCGAAAAAGACAAAGTCGGTCCCTTTTACACTTTAACTTTCAAACTTTGACACCACAACCACCTTTACTTTGAAATTCCATAACCACACCATTATCGTTCAAACCTTGCCAGCACCACCCCTCTACTTTGCCTTTTTCACCATCACCCCCTCAACTTTTACACATTTACGCCACCACTCCCCTACTTTTACATTTTCACCACCACTCCCTCATCTTTTACACATTTTCGCCACCATCCATCTACTTTTACAATTTGCCTTTTTTAGACTTTGCGTTTTTACCCCATGCACTATTACTCCATTTTTACATCCGCCCAACTTTAAAAAAATACAATTGTAACCTCTAGACTACTACTCCTACTTTTGCAAATGTCATTGCATTGTGTTTTTTACGAAATGTCTTAAGCATTGTGTATTTGTGTTTTACACTTCGTATCTACCTTTGTGTTTTACACTTCGTGTCTACTTTTGTGTTTTAGACTTTTTTTGTAATTGTCTTTTACGCATTGTCTTTTGCGCTTTTTTGTAATTGTCTTTTACACACTGCGTTTCATGAACCGTGTATTGTCTTACTACACGTTTCCATCCGCCACGCGTCGTAGCAACGCGCGGCGAGCAAAATACTAGTTATTTTCGAAACTGGACCTGTCTATCACAGACCGCAAACATGCTACACAACAGGTTGTGTGAGTGGCAGACGGGATTTTGTTACTACAAAAATCTCTTTATAACTATTAAGAAAATATATAACTAACTTTTTTCTGGAACTGCAAATTAATCTACTTCTGAATATTTTTATCATAATTTGAACCCATCCATATATTAAACAGGACTGTATGTTTACTACCCCTCCATCTCCCTTTGTAAAACTATCACAATCACCTTACCAATGATTCTATTGGGCTGGATCTTTTAGAGTGGGCTAAATATTATTAATCCATCTATGCATCCAACGTGTCTTGTTGACTTTCTTCAGCCACGTGTTATGTCCTGAGGCCGACACCAAGCTTCTGAATTTTGACTTTGACTTTTAACCCACCGCTGCTTCTTCTTCACTGTACATGATCACCATCACCTTTACCTCCATCAAACAAAGCAATGATGGATTTCGTTGAGACACTCCTGAATTTACTCGCTTCAATGGCAACTGTCGGTGCCTTATTCCTCCTCACACCACTCTATACTTTTCTCAAAGCTTTCTGCTACATATATACTTCCATTTCCAAAGAAGACGTCGCCGGAAAAGTCGTCTTGATTGTCGGAGCATCTTCCGGTATCGGTGAGGTTCGTATTTCATTCATCCTTCAATCCGTCTAGGCTTAGTTTTCTTATTCAAACACAGCAGCTTGTTGTCCGTTTACCTATACGCATGTATTATTTTAATATATTAATGAAATTTCTATTTCATTTTAAAAAAAAAATATTATTGTAAATTCTATAAAATGTATATTCCTCAACCAATTTGGGGATGACAGTCAGTTAGTCGGGGCTTTCGTTGATTTAAATTGTTTTGTGCGGTAAATTTGAAGCATGTGGCGTATGAGTACGCCACAAGAGGCGCATGTTTAGTTCTGGCAGCTAGAAGAGAGAAGAGTCTCCGTGAAGTTGCCGAAACCGCTCGATCACTCGGTGCGCCGGAAGCGATCGCCATTCCGGCTGATGTTTCCAATATTGATGACTGTAAGCGACTAATCAAAGAAACTATCAATCATTTTGGACAATGTAAGACAATTATTCTCATCCATATATGATATTTGTGATTGATAATTAATATTATCTTTGATTATTATGCTACAACTAGGCAACTAATATCATATGTTGTTGAATTAAATATTACAGTGAATCATTTGGTGAATTGTGCTGGGGTGACTCCAATGAGCATGCTAGAAGAGATCACAGATATTACTAGCATCACTCCAGTCATGGTAAGCAGTTGAGGACTTTAAACTAAATCTTATTTACTAGAATTAAAAAGTCAATGCGGTTGCCAACACTTGTTGACCTTGTATGAGTCAAAAGTTTTCAAAGATTTAAATAACTTCATGTGCTGCTGCATCATATCTTTGTAGCACATTAACTTCTGGGGCCATGTCTATGTGACATATCTTTCAATTCCACATTTGAGAAGGAGCAAAGGGAAAATTGTTGTCATTGCTTCATCTGCATCATGGATGCGTGCACCAAGAATGAGCTTATATAATGTAAAATTCTATCCCATTAATGTGTATACATATATTTTCATGTTTGTTTTAAGTTTTACTTGTTATCTCAGGCAAGCAAAGCAGCTGTTGTAAGCTTCTACGAGTCATTGAGGATGGAACTTGGTTCCGAAGTTGGAATCACAATCGTGACTCCAGGGTTAACCGAATCAGAAATGACTCGAGGCAAAATCATGAATAAAGACGGTGAGATGGTTGTTGATCAAGATTTGAGAGACGTGAGTCATGTTTTGATAGATATCACTGTGTTAATAATCTTGATTGATTGAACCGAGTGATGATGTTTGTTTTTATGGTGGGTGATCATAGGCGGAAACGAGTATTGTGCCAATTAGGATGGCTGCAACTACTGTTCGGGGTATTGTGGAGGGCGCTTGCCGAGGAGATGTTTACTTGGCGTTACCATGGTGGGTCCAGACGACGGTGTATTGGGTGGCGTTTTTCCCCGAGTTGGTTGAGTGGGTGAACCACTGGTTCTTGTATGTGGAGCCTGGGGCCTCACCGTTGGATGCACCTAGCAAGAAGCTATTGGATGTGCCTGGACTGAGGCACGTCTCGCAGCCATCTTCTGCGTGGTCTTCTGAGTTGAAGGAATGATTACATGTACTCATTGATGTTAACTTTTTGTGGTTGTCGTGTGTGGGTGGGTCGATATATATTATACGACGCCAGAGAGGAAGCTTATATGTCAAGACTAAATGATATTAAAACCCTTAATTGTCTTGTGTGGTTTTGTTGCTAGATCCATAATAATATGTTCCCATTTCTGTTTAGAATTTCCAATGGTTGGATCTTTCCATATAGTGTGGTTTTTGTTTTTTCGCCTTAGCTTAAGTAAATCCGACTTGTTTTTATCTTGATCAGTGACGAAGCTTGAAATTTTTTACGGGGGGGTCGAAAATGTATTTACCCAAAAAATTCTATAGAACCGGGGGGTCGAAAACATATATACCCAAAAATTTCTATACGAAAACTACATATATAACACTACTCGCCGAAAAGTTCGGGGGGTCGGGCGCCCCTCTCGGCCCCTTCAAAGCATCGCCCCTGATCTTGATAGCCAATATTCATGGTCTCGTGTGACAAAGAGGCGTGAATCTGTTGTGGAGGTCTAGGAATGAAACCACAACACCACCCGCTTTTAGATGGGGCACGTGATTTACCTTCCTCGTGTTGATCTAGGACCGCTTGGTGGGGATGCCTAGTGGTGTGCACATTTTTTCCAATATTTATGTCTTTAGAAACATTATCTAAATTAAAGAAAACCTGCATTTAAGGTGGACGTCACTAACATTTATTTATTTATCTATTTTCCAAAGGCAAACACAACAAAACTAGACAAAAACTGCAGAACAATCACATGAACACAAGAAAACAACTTATCCAAGTAAAAACCAAGTGAGTAGACACGTTAGTCAGATTTCACCTCCGACGACTGAATGCTCGTTGGGTAGAGAACGCCTTGGGCACCGATCATGTTCATAATCTTCTTCCCCAAAGTATCATAGCGAGGCTCACCACCAACCGTCATCATGTTGGTCAAGTGGTTCATCCACTCCACCGCTTCCGGCCACAACACCTTCCACACGTAACTCATCCTCATCCACGCAGGTTCCGTCACATACCGTTCCCCTCTTAGTGCTTGTTTCACTATCGCCCTTGCAGTTCCTTCTACTTTCGCAACCGGAGAGAAGTTCACTTGCATCTGATCATCATCATTTACTTAATTAACTACTTTTAGCAAGACTAAAATAACAAGCAAGTAATTAACGTTTATACATACATCTCGAGCCTCATAGTCCACCACCATCTTTCCTTCGTGTGAAAGAAATTTCCCTTGTGTAAGTTCAGACTCGATGAATCCGGGAGTCACGAGAGTTATTTTAACATCCGACCCGAATTCTACCCGCATCGTTTCATAGAACTGTGCTAGTGCTGCTTTGCTTGCCTAATTCAACGTGACATATATCGACAAATGACAATTTATGCAATATGATCAATCGAGAAAGAAAAAACGAAGCAAATGATAGAATATTACATTGTACACACTCATTCTTGGAAGAGGAATCCATGATGCGGCAGATGATAGCGCGATGATTCTGCTTCCGCAGTTTCTGAGGTGTGGAGCTGCAAATTTTGTTGTATAAACGGAGCCCCAGAAGTTTATATCCTGCAAAAAAAAAAAAAAAAAACATAAACAACGATGAAGTTATTTTGGATTGTTAAAACTTGAGAAAATGATTCATGGACTAGTACAATATGTTTCGTATTAAGGGGATAACGGAAGTTTACCATGACTGGTCGTAAATTTGTAATATCATCTGCTTCTTCCAACATACCGATTTGGGAAATTCCAGCATTATTTACCAAATGATCCACTGCCATCAAGAGTTTATAAAAAAAGTTGGATAAAAGGTGTTGAATATAATTAAGACAGATGTAGGAAAAAAGTGTTTTGTGTACATCGATTGAAGTGGTGAACGGTTTGATCAACCATTCGTTTGCAGTCGTGAGGGTTGGAGACATCAGCGTGGATGACTATAACATCTGGCGATCCGATGTGCTTGCACCGATCAGCAACTTCTCGGAGATGATCATCTCTCCGAGCACACAGAGCCAAGCATGCTCCTCTGCTAGCATATTCATAAGCGATATGCTGCATCGCACAATTTCAATTTGTCGATTCAATTACTCTGAACTTAAAACACATATTTCTAAATTTTTCAATCTGTGTTCGGAAAGCTATTAGTCAATGCAGTACAGTAATTTTGTTATTAAGATTTGTTGGCTAGGATGCGTTGCGCATAGAGGTCGACCGCAACATCATGAAATTTTTACTTTTAGTGTTATATACACGAAAAAATCTCAAACACCAACCCCATTTAATTTTGAAAAGGAGTAAACGCCCCCATAAATATTTGACAATGACCCTAACAAAAATAATTCAAATTTTATAATTTTAAAAATATAAACATAGGATTGCTGATAGCCTGCTTAGGGCTACTTCAGCTATGGTTAATTTGTGATTGCTGATAGCCTGTGATTGTTGATAGCTTGCTTAGGGCTACTTCAGTTATGGTTAATTTGTGCTTGTGGGGGGGGGGGGGGGGGAGGTGCCCGAGGAGTCTGGCGGAGTTTGTTGCTTCTGCTCCTCTTACACCTCTTCTCAAACCGGATAAGGGATTAGGCCTATCGCTGTTTGGTCGATTTGGAGGAGGGTGATCTTCAAGGTGGCCATGAAATGTGTTGGGAAGGAGATGGCCAAATACCTTGGCGATTTCCAGTTTGGGGTAGGGATTCCGTGTGGGGCAGAGGTCGTTCTTCATAGTGCGAACAGGTTCCTTAATGAGTACCACCAAGATGGGTCTCTTGCTATGCTTACTGTTGATTTTTCGAACGCTTTTAATTTGGTTGATAGGACAGCCCTACTGTACGAGGTAAGGAAAATGTGTCCTTCTATTTCTATGTGGGTCGATTTTTTATATGGTCAACCAGCTAGATTATATGTGGGGGATGAGTATATTTGGTCTACTACTGGCGTTCAGCAGGGGGACCCCTTGGGGCCCCTCCTTTTTGCCCTTGTTCTACACTCCCTTGTTCACCGAATAAGGGATCGCTGCAAACTTCTATTTCACGCTGGTACCTAGATGACGGAACGCTTATTGGAGATGCCACCCAAGTGGCTAATGCTTTAGATATCATCAGAGCTGAGGGTCCTTCCTTAGGGCTTCAACTTAATATAAAGAAAACTGAAGTTTTCTGGCCAACCTGTAATGGTGTAAAGGTTCAGGAGGGCTTATTCCCTCGGGGGATTGGGAGGCCGGTGCGGGGTGTGAAACTCCTTGGGGGTGCCGTTAGTCGTGATGCAGAGTTTATTAGTAGTATGGCTCTTTAAAGAGCAAACTGTGCAGTCGAGCTGATGAGGTGCCTTAAAGGCCTACGGGACCCTCAGAGCGAGCTCCTCTTGCTTCGTTCTTGTATGGGTGTTGCTAAATTACTGTTTGGTCTTCGAATGTGTCAACCTTCTTTGGTCGGGGGAGTTGTCTTTGTTTTTGATGAAGGCCTCCGGGGAGCATTAGAGGATATTGTTGTTTGTGGGGGTGCCTTTTTTGGAGATATCCAGTGGAGGTTGGCTTCTCTCCCGACCCGGTTCAGAGGCTTAGGGATTTGTACGGCCGAGGATGCCTCTTCATATGTTTTCGTGGCTTCAAGGGCCCAATCTTGGGGTTTACAAGACCACATACTCCAAGAATGTGGTGTGGATGTTTTAGACTCCGATTACAGGAGTGCGTTGGACCTTTTGCATAGTTCTCTTCCCGACCTTAATATTGGCGGTTTCTACATTAAAGACACCGCCCCTCCTAAATCCCAGAAAATTCTGGCGAATGCCTTATATGGCGAAATTGTCAAGAGGTTTGAAGAGAAGTTTGTTTTATCCCCTCGGCAAAGAGCTGTGTTTGAATGTCTACGTGCCCCACATGCTCAGGATTTTCTGTCTGTCGCACCTATTGAAGGCTTGGGGCAACACATGTCGGCTGTGGAATACCGTGCTATCCTTAGATACCGACTGATGATTCATTTGTTCCCAGTTGACGAGCCATGTCCGGTATGCCGCAAAACGTGTTTGGATTCTTTCGGCGAGCACGCGATCCACTGTAAAGACCTACCGGGGTTTAAATATCGGCATGATTGGGTGAGAGATGTGTTATGTGATGTTCTTAAGCGGGCCGGGATCTCAGCCAAAAAGGAGGCTCCAGTAAATTTTTTGACTGACCCCTTAGAGGGGAGGTCCACTTTACGCCCGGCGGACATCCTTTTGTTTGGATGGGAAGTGGGGAAACACGCTTGTATAGATCTAACTAGAGTCTCCCCCCTTGTCGGGCTCAAGGACAAGGGCTTTGTCGTAGGGCAAGCGGTGCTCAAGGCAGAGGCAAGCAAAGTCGCAAAACATGAGAAAGCCTGCATGGAGAATCAACATGTGTTTGTCCCGTTTGCGTTTGATACCTTTGGTGGTCTCGCTCCTGACGCTGTGCGACTTTTGAATCGGGTTCAAAAAGTCGTTAATAGTAATTCTTCGTCGCTAAAGGTTTCAAACTTTGTATTTAGTAGAATTGGTTTTTCTATTCAAAAGGGGGTGGCGGCCCAACTACCTGCCATTGCTTTGTAATTGCCCTTTTTTCGTGTGGCATGATATTGTAGTAATTTCATCTTAAAAAAAAACATAGGATTATCTAAATATCAAATAAGAAACAACTAGTTTAAATAATTCAAGCCTATTTTAAACAATTAATTTGTTCAAGCCCACGTTAATTTTTAATTTTTAAACCAATATAAAAATTAGCCCATTTTAGAAAAAAAAAAATAAACAACTAAGGGGCTATTTGGCAACATCTGAATGGTTAAGTGTTGAACCAGTAAGAGTTCTGAACCATTAAGAGATTGTATAATAGTTAACCGTTTAGAGGCAAATGTGTGGCCAATTCAGATTAGAGGTCTTAACCATTCAGACTCTGTATAATGCTTGACCATTCAGAGGCAAATGTCTGAACCATTCAGACATCTGTTTGTGAAACAAACAGTCTGAACCATTAAGTGCTGAACAAGTAAGAGGTCTGAACCATTAAGAGCTTCATTAAGAGGTAAACAAACAACACCTAAGCCGGTTAAGAACTAAACCCATCTTAACCTCAATTCTAGGTAATATTTTTATTTTAACTTTTCTTCAAATTTTACCTTATCAGTTGATTACTAGATGTCTAAATTAATTATTAGATTATAAACTATTGATAATTGGACCACTTAATCGCAGTGGCGAAGCTTGAGATTTCCGACCGGGGGTCGAAAACATATATACCCAAAAATTTCTATAAAACGGGGGGTCGAAAATGTATACACCAAAAAATTTCTATACGAAAACTACATACTCTCCACTACTGAGCGAAAAGTTCGGGGGGTCAGCCGCCCCCTCCCGCCCCCACTATCCTTCGCCCATGCTTAATCGGCCTTTGATAGCCGAAAGACCAGGGGTACATGCACTAATTGGCCTTTATCTCAATTAATGAGTGTTATTGGCCTTATGTCCAAGGCTTCATTGGCCTTTATCTCAATTAATGAGTGTTATGGGCCTTATGTCCAAGGCTTCATACAAAACTATTGTAGAGCCGGGTCAAGTAGCCTCTTTGTTCCTACGAGCGGAGGTGCTACAAATAAGCTTTAAGCTAGTAAATAGAATTATTTATCATTTACCATGCATAATGTTTTATTAATTGTAAAGCTATATATATATAATTTAAAAAGGTACCTTGCCGATGCCGGAGGAGGCTCCGGTGATGAGGACGACTTTGCCGGAGACAACTTCAGAGAAAAGGGTGCGAAGGATGCGGATACAGAATTTGAAGAAGATCCATGGAGGGAGGAAGAGCAGCATGGTGAAGAAGGTGAAAGGAGGTGCTACAAGATTCAACAAACTGTTTACCAAATCCATCATGGGTCATGGCTACTGTTTGTTTGTACTGTTTGAGAAGAAACTGAAAGAGATGGTGTCGAATGTTGTTAATGATAGTAAGGTGGAGAAGGGATTGCATTGCATGGAGAGATCAAGGAGTGCCACGTAATGGTGTGTGCTTTCCTAAAGCGGTGAGGCTATACATATCCACTTTTTTTTTTTTTTTTAGGTGACTTTCTATGTATTGGATCTATTGGTAACCGTGTTCATGTCGAAGACATTCCCCCGTCAGCCCCGCACTCTCGGACGCGATGTTCGATCTGGCCCCGGCCGCCGCGCAAGCTGACTTCCGCCCGGAAACCATATATTTTTTTGTACTAGATTTTTTTGTACTAGATTTTTTTGTGCTATATTTTTTTGTACTACATTTTTTGTGCTATATTTTTTTGTACTAGATTTTTTGTGCTATATTTTTTTGTACTAGATTTTTTGTGCTAGATTTTTTTGTATTAGATTTTTTTTGTTGTATTTTAAAAAAACAAAAGGGGTGCCACATGTCATTTTCACTCATATTTATAAGGACCAAAATACCCTTCATTCCTACTTATTAGGAGTGCTATATGTCATCATCACAATCCTTCTTCGGCTACTTAGGCAAAATCCACTTTTTAGTAGATCTAACCGTCAGATCAGGGCTATAATCACGCATGGGAACAGATAATCACGCATGGGATCAGTTTTTTTGTGATAATCACGCATGGGATCAATAATCACGCACGTTAAGTTGATCAAAAAAATAATCACGCACGTTATCTTTTTGGTCGCGTACGTTAATGTAGGTTAAGCCGTGAAGTACATTATACTTTCTATATATATATATATGTATATATATTATTTAAAAAGGTACCTCGCCGATGCCGGAGGAGGCTCCGGTGATGAGGACGACTTTGCCGGAGACAACTTCAGAGAAAAGGGTGCGAAGGATGCGGATACAGAATTTGAAGAAGATCCATGGAGGGAGGAAGAGCAGCATGGTGAAGAAGGTGAAAGGAGGTGCTACAAGATTCAACAAGCTGTTTACCAAATCCATCATGGCTATTGTTTGTTTGTGTTTGAGAAAGAAGAAAGAGATGGTGGTGGCGAATGATGTTAAGGTGAAGTTTAGATTAGGAGGTGGAGACGGTATTGCATTGCATTGCATGGAGAGATCAGGGAGTGCCACGTAATGGTGTGTGCTTTCCTAAAGCGGTGAGTGAGGCTATACATATCTAGTCTAGATCAACAATTATATAATAATTAGTGGCTTACAGCCGCGCTTCGCAGCCGGGCCACCCGATTTTTTATCCAATATAGTAGTCGAAAGAGAAAACTTACAAAATAAAGTCGTGGTAACTACAAAAGTATGTCGACACGTGTTTTACATCGACCGCAAAACTCGATTACAAAAGTACTTAGAAAGTTAAAGGGTTGTCAGTGTCAATACAAAAAGTTGAGAAAATACAAAAAAAAATTATGTCGAAATGTAAGTCAACTTAAGTTTATATCGACACGTAAATAAAAATAAAGACGTAAAAGTCGATTAAAAAGTATTTAGAAAGTTAAGTTGTTGTAAGAGTCAATGCTGAAAATTAAAGGTTAAAAGTAAAAAAACAAAAAAACAAAAAAAAAAAGACAAAAAAAAAAAAGAAAAAAAATCACCGACTACAAAAGTATTTAGAAAGTTAAAGGGTTGTCAGTGTGATTACAAAAGTACTTAGAAAGTTAAAGGGTTGTCAGTGTCAATGCAAAAAGTTGAGAAAATACAAAAAAAAATTATGTCGAAATGTAAGTCAACTTAAGTTTATATCGACACGTAAATAAAAATAAATACGTAAAAGTCGATTAAAAAGTTAAGATGTTGTAAGAGTCAATGCTGAAAATTAAAGGTTAAAAGTAAAAAAAAAAAATCACCGACTACAAAAGTATTTAGAAAGTTAAAGGGTTGTCAGTGTGAATACTGAAAGTTGAGAAAACACAAAAAAAATTATGCCGAAACGTAAATCAACTTAAGTTTATATCGACACGTAAATAAAAATAAAGACGTAAAACTCTGTTAAAAAGTATTTAGAAAATTAAGGGGTTGTAAGAGTTAATACTGAAAGTTAAATGTTAGCAGTAAAAAAAAACAAAAAGACAAAGATAAAAAAAAATTACTGTAATACTATTCATCCATATGTTTCAAATTAATACATATATATATATATGAATTTGTTTGGTTTGAATCAACGTAATACCGATTTTGTTTGGACGATATTAGTTTATTTCGTCACACTACTAGTTCGGTATTGACATTTAGTATAGTTTATGGTATAGAAATGAGTTACATGTTAATGAAATTTATATTGGAAACTATAAAAATAAATATTGGCATCGCTACCAAAATTGTGAGAATGGTATTGATTCGATTTATTATAGTAAAACACAAA
Organism: Helianthus tuberosus; assembly: GCA_030545235.1. Taxonomy (NCBI): domain Eukaryota; kingdom Viridiplantae; phylum Streptophyta; class Magnoliopsida; order Asterales; family Asteraceae; genus Helianthus; species Helianthus tuberosus. The sequence continues at coordinate 192,064,120 of CM060401.1, read as the reverse complement.
ATTTCCTTTATATCAGACTGTTCGATTTAAAAAAAAAAAATCAATCGTATATAAATTTAAGCACATCGCAATGGTAGATTTAAAGTTTTACAAAACATTACATTATACTATTTGAATAACGAATAATGATAAAAAAAACGTCAATTGTTAAAAAAGAGTAAATTACTTTTTGAGTCCACGTGTTTTAGTGGTTTTAGTCCACGTGTTTTAGTGGTTTTAACCAATTGAGTTCAAAATCAAAAAGTTTAACGCTCTGAGTCACTAACCGTTCATTTTATAATGTTTTGAGTCCCTATGTTTTAGTGGTTTTAACCACTTGAGTCCAAAAATCAAAAGTACAAGTGTTAAAAGTTGGTCTCAAAATGTTATAAAATGAGTGGTTAAGGACTCAGGGCGTTTAACTTTTTTATTTTGGACTAAAGTGGTTAAATAAAACCACTAAAACACAACAACTCAAAAAGTAATATACTCATAAAAAAATGTCTAAATGTGACGCAACTTTGATAATTTTATGCTTTGATTACTTGTATATTACAACTCACAACCCAGTTCAAATTTATTTTACATCAAGTATGCAACAAGTAGAAACATCAAAACGACATCTTAAGAATTTGAATAAACATAGTTTCTTAAAAGTTAAAAGAAAAAAATAAGTTAAAAATTAATTATAATAGTTATATAATAAAAAATTTTAAATTATAATATAATATAATAGAATATAATAGCAATATGTCTACTATTCATGAAACAAGCATTTTACATGTTCATGAAACAAGCATTTTACATGTAATAAATAAATAAAGTGAATTACAAAGTAAAAGCAAGTGGATGAAGGTGGGGTGTTCATCGAATCGAATATCGAATTTTTGAATTATTCGAGTAATTTTTATTTTCCACTAAATTCGAATTCATTATAACCTACCCAATACGATTCGAATTCATTATAACCTACCCAATACGATTCGAATTCATTATAACCTACCCAATACGATTCGAATTCATATTCGAATAAAAAACCTAATTCGTATTCGATTAAAAATTCGAATAAATTCGATTTGATTCAGATTCTTTTAAAACATGTAAAAAACTATCAAAATTAACATAAATTTTAAAGCATCCATAGAGCACGATATCACACTAAAAAGTTCTAAATAAAGTACCATAAGTCTAAAACTCAAAACGAGAGGTCCGGAACATTCACTCCTCATTACAAGTTAATATTTTTAGGGTTAGAAATCTATTGATAGGTTTGTTACATAAGTTTTAGTTATGGACCATGTAGTAGGTTTGGTAATGGGTAATTTTAATACATGGAATAAATTTAGAAAATAATTTATAGTATAGCCCAATAAAATTTATATATGTATTATATATAAAAATAACAAATAAAAATGTATAACTTATATTCGAATTATTATAAATTCGTATTCGATTTACTTGACTTGAATCAAATTCGAATTTGAATTCTTATAATCGAAACGAATTCTTGATAATCGAATCGAATTTCAAAATTTTCAAAACGAATTCTGAACACCCCTTATGTGTTGCTCAGGGGCGGTTCTTAGTGGAGAGGTGGCAGGGCCACGGCCCTGGCAAGTTTTTCGGCCGTAGTGCTAATTTTCCGCATTTCGATCGAAATTTTGTATATATACTATGTTCGGCCCTGGCAAGTTTTTCGGCCGTAGTGCTAATTCTAGTGCCCGTATCTTTCGGCCCTGGCAGGTTCAACGGGCAAGATCCGCCACTGGTGTTGCTAACGATTTGGTGTTTGGGCTTAAGATGCTACTTGAGTTTAGTGGTTGGGCTTATTGGTTTTATATCATTCTCTAATTACTTTTCCCTCTTAATTATCTTTCATAGCTGGGTTTTTGGTTTCAGATCAGAAATTGATCTCTAAAACTGCTTCTCCCATGACCAACTGCCGAAGTCTCTCTCTCTCTCTCTCTCTCTCTCTCTCTCTCTCTCTCTCACTCTCTCTCTCTCTCTTTCAAATTACCCCGCTGTTCCAATCAAGGCCTGATTTGTTAGCCCACTTAATTTTCATTGCAGCCCACTTTTCTTATATTTTTTTTTCTCCCTGACTAGTGACTAGCTTTCTTCTTAATTAAAACACGGGCTTCTTTTATTTTATTTCTTGTGATTGTCTGCCAACAGAAGTCTCAAGCAATTTCTTTTCTGTTTTCTTTTAATTCTAATGGCTACCCTTCAATATAATTTAAACTACCACATAAATTATTAAATTGTAAATCGTTCTTATGCTAATATTATTGTGAGTAGTTTTGACCATTAACATATCCTTCTATTACTTTTATTGTTTTAACTTGTTTTCACCTTTGGCCCACATAAAAAAAAAAAAAATTAAGTAATATATTCTATGCAAATGTGATGTATATAAAATGCTTAAAGATAGGGCTGTCTCCAAAAAAAAAAAAAAAAAAGAACTCGCCCATGCGAGATAAAAAATTTGGGCCCTATTCATTAATCCATTATGTTTTTTTATTGATTTGGGTTAAGTCATTAATCCATTACACATTAAAACAGTTGGGCTTCTAAATCTTATTGGCAAAAACAGTTAGGCTTTTGAATTTGATTGACAAAAACAGTTGGGCTTTAACGTTTTTTGTTCATAAATCCAGGTTCTTTAAGTTTTTTTTCTTTAAAAACATACATATTTTTTAAATATATTTACAAAAAAAATTTATAAAATTTTTTCAGGCTATATTGCGATTTGGGCCCAAAGCGGTTGCCCACCCGACACTTGCTCTGGCCCTACTTAAAGAGAAATAAGATATATATAAATAAGTACATATTAACTACTATGATTGAATAATGTTAGTAAATTATATGTTCTTATTAAAATTTCTTTTAACTCTAGCATAAGTTACACTTAAAAAAACACTGGGGTTGGAATATGCAGCATATGCGATTAAAGTAAATCGCCATATTCATATGTGAACACTTAGACTTGGAGACACAAAAAACTTTGATTCTCAAACAATAAAGATAGCAATGAGGTTGGCCACGAGGAACAAAACTTTGTTGGTGAAAACTTATGTTAAATTTTCTTTCCTTTTTATGTTAATAGATTATTTAATTTTTTTGCAGCAACATGACACGAAAAGTTGGCATTGAAAAGGTAAAGATATTGATTCTTTTGTAGTTAGAGTCAAAGGAAGCTTCAAAAACCTTGTTTAAAAGATCTAAAAATGAAGTTGCTTCACTAAGAATTAAGATTGAGTGGTAAGTGATAGTGGGAAGCATGCTCTAAACCTAATTTTTTAATCATTGAGTTAGGAACTTGATTTGCTCTATCAAATATGTACGTGGAGTCCCTTCCCACCGTACATATATAATTTTATAAATTCTGCAAAATAATAACAATGAAGAAACAATAAAAGTTCATATATTGACTTAACAAATAATTATGTTTTTTTTTTAAAAGAGAACTTTATTAAAACACAGCCGGCCTGAAAAAAACCAGGACCGCGCCAACAAACCGATTACAACATATACAACGGATTGAGACACCAATCCCTCCAAACTATCTCCCTGTACCTCGATCTATACTTCAGCCAAAAAAACCCATAGGATCTAACAACTCCAAAAATATCTACACTATCCCCTCTACCATTGTCAAAAATTTTCTCATTCCTAGCTTTCCATATCGCCCAACACACGATAACAATCAACCCTCGAATAATCTCCTTAGCTTTTTTACTCCGGTCGATACCTTTATGAAAGATTAGGACATCCGAAAATGAGAACGCAAATACCGGAGGAATTTTAACCCAACCACAAAAGAGGTTCCAGACTCTCAAGGCAACTTCACATGCCGTAAAGACATGATCCACCGTTTACACATCAACTCCACAAAGAGCGCAAACAGGAGACTCAACCTGAACGTTCCTTCTAACAAGCGCTTGCCTTGTCGGAATACGATCGAGAGAGGTTCTCCACATAAAAATTCTACACTTGGCAGGCACCCAACCGCAGCCTTTGACCGAAAACGGAACCGGATCAGACCTGACCCCAGCCGTTAACACCTTGAAAGACTTGGTCGAGAAGACCCCGAAGCCTCCGGAGACCAAGACCAACTATCCCTACCAGCGGATAGATTTACCCCGCCGAGAGCAGCCGTGAGCTCGCCAAGTTCCTGAATTTCAGCAGACGAGACCGGATCCCTCATCCAGCTAGAGCAAAAACTCACTCCATCTCCTGATGACACCACACGGTCACTCACCCAACAAGACTTTAACCTCTCAAGGGCAAACAAAGCCGGCCACCTAGACATGAGAGCCGAATCACCAATCCAAACGTCAATCCAGAATCTTATATTGTTTCCGTTACCCACCACTCCTTTCACCAAACTATGAAATTTCTTACAATTAATAACCAATTTTTCCTCCATCTTTCTGATATTATTCCAAACCCCCGTAATCACCGGATTGGACGGTAAGAACGACCACCTTCTTTTACTACCATGGCAAGCCATAATCACCCTTTTCCACAAGCTGAACTCCTCCACTTTGAACCTCCAAACCCATTTCGCCAAAAGAGCTTCGTTAACAATTTTGAGTTTACACAAACCGAGCCCCCCATCTTTTTTGGATTGCGTTACCTTCTCCCATGCCACCCAATGAGATTTCCTCACTTCGGCCGAACCACCCCATAGAAAATTTCTCATGAGAGACTCTAACTTTTCAACCACTTTCACCGGCGCTTTAAAATAGAAAAATAATAAATAGGTATACTCTTTAGGACTGCTTTAATAAGCACAAGACGCCCTGCGATAGATAAAGAATGCGCTTTCCACGAAGCCAAACGGTTTTTGATGATTTCCACAATAGGGTCCCAATTCCTCACCCTATTCATGTTAGCACCCAATGGAATCCCCAAGTATGTAAACGAGGCAGATCCCCGTTTGCAACCCACAATCGACGCCATATGAACAACTTCCGAATCTTCGGTACCAACTCCATAAAGATTTGACTTATTAAAGTTAATTTTCAGCCCCGAACACGCAAAAAACACACGCAAAATCCTAGCCACCACCTTGAAATTACCCTCCTCCCATTCTCCCACAATCATAGCATCGTCGGCATAAAATAAATGAGAAACACACGGACCCCCATTAGGACAAACGACACCTTTGAACCGCCCCGTATCACTAGCCCTCGCTAATAAACAAGAGAGAGCTTCCATGACCTATTGTCAAGGGAAACAAATTTACACTAACATTAACGGTTCAGGCCAAAATGTAGCATTAAATACATAGTCTTCTAAAAATAGGAAGTCGTAGAAAAGATATTAAATACTCTGATTGAGCTCATTTAAGCGGCATTGAAACCGTCTCATCGAACTCTACGATATGAGATTTTATGTTTTTGATTTTGGATTTTGGATTTTGGATTTTGGATTTTTAGCTTGTAGATTTTAGATTTTTTGTTTAGAGCATTGTGTATTTTTATTTAGCATTGTGTTTTTTCTATATTTATATCATGGAATATTTGTCTAAATATTTATACAATTTATACAATATGTTAGAAATTAAATTATGAATGCATGAAATTTTGAGGTTGCTTTCGGAGAGACCCTAATCTAAAAAACAAACAAAAAATACGAAAATAACTAAATAATAAAAAATAAAAAACTACCAATAATAAAAAAGTGATGTGAGAGTATCATAGTAAATAACTAAATATAGAAACAAATATAACATCACAAAACATATAGTATATTAGGCAAGCACACGAGTAGATTCATATAAAAATTATGAAATTAATGAAAATGAAACAGATCACATGTATGCAAAAATAAATAACTTCATCACATATTAAAAAAAAATTAATGCCCAAAAATAATTACAATTTAAATCTCAGAGAAATTTTTTAATGTATATTGAAAATTATAAAAAGTTAAAAACAATGTATTATGATATCTATATATACGGATAATAAAAGAAAAACAATATTCAAGTTAAAATTAAAACAAAATCTATGGATAAAAAAATAACGGAGAAATAATTAAAAATGAGAGAGAGAGAGAAAGAGAGTTAAGAGATGAGAAAATTAAGGGATTTTAATTAAGTCAATCTTACCCTTTTAATTTAAAAAATGATCAAGGGCCAAGATTAGTTCACTCAGTTCACTCTCAAGAAGTTGTTCACTCTTGATCCTAATCCTATATATATATATATATACAAACAGAAGGATAATGACATGCAAAGTTTATCTACATTATAGGAAAGCTAAGCCTTTTTGAGAATTCTTCTCTAAAACTCCTTAATCGTAATCTTATGACTCCACAAACTACCATTCAGGATCATGTCCTCAGAGAGGTGCAACTAAAACAAATGATGCTTAATCCACTCTTCCCAAGTCAATTAGGATATGACTTTACGTCTCCTCCCATCCACAGTGAGTTTCCACTACTTTAATTGGTGTTGTTTGCCTTCTCTTCATATGCACATACCATCTTAAATAATTTGTGGGTTTCATTTTATTATTATTAGAGTAAATTGCAGTTTCGGTCCATATTGTTTATAACAAATTGCTATATTTTACAAATAGAGTTAATTATACAGATAGTACTTGTGGTTTATTGAAAACTAACTTTCAATAAACCACAAGGATTATATGTGTAGTTAATTTTAAAAAGATGCAAAAACTCATTATATTTGTAAAAAATTTATAAAATATGCTATATAAAAATATTTAATAACTATATTTCTAAAATTTATATAGATACATTTACCAAATATCTCTTTGAAATATGTTGAAAAATAATTATAAGCAAAATTATAATTTTTACAAATGTTTGGTAATAACGTTTTTATGGTATACAAATTATACGTAAGTTCAAAAAAGTGAGATTATAAGGAAGCGTGGGATTGTTAAAAGGGATTCTTTTAGCCATCTTAAAACCAATAATTCCTCTTGTTATATTTTCACACATCTTTTAACTTTCCATATGATTTTGTTTATTTTTTTGGTCTTCATATACAACTTAATTTTGTATATTCCTCTTGTTATATTTTCACACATCTTTTAACTTTCCATATGATTTTGTTTATTTTTTTGGTCTTCATATTTTATTAAACTGTTTACCATACAACTTAATTTTATATAAGAAAATTAGACAGAAACGGACCGCAAGCTTTGATGTTATGTATTTTTATATTATTTATTATTTTTTTTTATCTAAAATGCGAATATATTAAACTTAATATTACATCGAGATAGAAGGTAAACGGGCAACAAGCTGCGCCGTTACCCTTTTTTTAATAGCAAAACCAAGTCTTTTAAAAACTATATTCATAGATCTCGGGGTCATGACATTACTACGCATGACCCTTTGGACTCAACTAAGCAGGTTCACAGCCTCTGACGCAAGAAAACCAAAAGTGTCAAATGCAAATGGGATAAACACGTGTTGGTTGTCAAGGTACGTTTTCTCGTGTTTGGTCACTTTGTCCGAAACAACTTTTAAAACAGCATAACCCACCGTGAAAACACTACCCCCAAGCCCACAATGGGAAACCCCTGTTAGATCCACACAATCGTGTTTTCCTCCTGTCCATCCAAAGACCAACATGTCGCCTGGTCTGAGGGTAGATTTTCCTTCCAATTGGTTAATTAAGAAATTCATCATTGCCTATTTCTTAGTAGAAATCAGAGCGCTCCTGGATATGTTAAAGACGACATCCCTGATAGAAATCAGTGTGCCTTAATTCAATTTGATTAAACGTATTTGAATTGTGACTTATATTTATTAATTTTTTTGTAAAATCAATTTGATAACTACATTTGAGTTTTGGTAAAAAAAATATTGATATTTCATAAAAGGTTGTTTCTTTATTTAATAAAATATGTTTTTAACAATTTTTTCAAATGTTTTTAAGAAACTGAACACTCATCGATACCCTTTTAAACAAATTTTTTAGTTTTGTTTTCGTTTGCTAGGCGAGTGCCACAAAACAGCTGAGTTCCAGCCTACCGCGATGCGTGGATGGTTCGAACTATTTGATAAAAAAGAGTAAATTACGTTTTTGGCCCCTGTGGTTATAGCACCGTTACTATATTAGCCAAAAATAAGAATTTTTAACATATTTGGCCCAATGATCTCTATAACTAACCATTTTGGCCCCTAAGTGTAGAGATCATGGGGGTCAAAATGGTTAGTTATAGAGACCATGGGGGCCAAAATGGTTAGACTTAAGGGCCAAAATGGTTAGTTATAGAGACCATGGGGGCAAATATGTTAAAAATTCTTATTTTGGGCTAATATAGTAAAAGTAATATAACCACATGGACCAAAAACGTAATTTACTCATAAAAAAAACTAAACTTTGACCTTGCTATAATGTTTTCCCTCATAATAGACTTTTGATAATTGTATTTAGATTAATTTTAAGAATATATAATTGTTAAATATTTTTATGTAACATATTTTATAATATTTTTTACAAATATAAAAGTTTTTATATTTTTTAGAGTTAATCACACAGATGACAGATAGTCCTTGTGGTTTATTGAGAATAACACATTTGAGTACTAACAGAAAATTATATAAGGGTATTTTAGTCATTTTACACTGATTTAACAGGAAAATTGACGACGGTTAGCCTTAATACTCAAAGGTGTTAAAAATAGAAAACATAGAACTTGAACCTATTAACAAAAAAAAAGTTAGTATTCGAAGGTGTTACTTTCAATAGACCACGAGGACATTTTGGGTAATTAACTCTTGCAAATATGAAAGTCTTGAAAAAACACACCCACGTTTTGATTTATTGGACTTTCAATCCACGTTTTGAATGCATTTTTTATGAACATGTTCAACATTTTTTTCTTAATATCAGTCAATTGAATAGCAAGGTTGTATTAATAATCTAGAATTTACTTTACATAGAGATGTCACTAGTAACGGATCGTAGTTTATGCTTTACTTGTTTATTGGCAATGCTCTTTTATCATTTGTTTCTTCATAGCAATTCCTTGTATTGATGTAATGCCGAAATGATATTAGTCGAGTTCAAACTTTGTTTTAATTAGGGATTCTATCAAGTTATAATCTTTTTCGGATGATTTTTGAAAGTTTAATGTGGTATCTTATTTCTTTCTCCTGAGGTTGTTGTACTTATATTCCTTAATTTTGAGGATCTTTGCAAGTATGATGCAACTCTTGTTCCTTTTCTTCTTATTTTTTTCCTTTGCATTTATCTGAATAGGATAGATCTTGTTGGAAATTTTATGAAAATAGCATTTTTCACAAATATAGGAAAATGATTTTTTCCTATTTTGGACTAGAAATAAATATAATAAAATGAGCGGGTTTTATATATTTATTTGTGGGTTTGTGTTTTATGTCGGAAGAGCTTCGCAACGAACTAAACCATGTCCAAAACGGAGCTAAGATGAATGAGATATCGATGCTCAAAGTTTGGTGTTTCAAACTTGAATGCTGAAATAAGTGGGAAAGTGACACCTTGTCCCACATCGGATGAGAGATGAAACTTAAAGGGGTATTTAAGTGGGAACTCTCCATCCTTATTGTTTCATGGAAGCACTCACTAGTGTACTCGCGAAGGGTGCGGAGCCCCCAAACTCGCACGCGTGGCGTGGGCGATGAGGCGCAATGTGGCGCTTTGATGGCACACTTTTTTTTACCACAAGCGTGTGGTGGAGCACTGGGGCTGCAAGGACCAAGTGGCTAGAGACGTGGCAAGCAGGCATGTGACCCAGATGGGTCCGCGCGGGGTGGTGCATGACGTGGCAGTCATGCGCATCCGCGCGCGAGTACACGTGGCATGGTGGCGCGTTCTCGCGCATGGAGCATGGGCACTGAGGTGTCGTGCGCGGCGCACCAAAGTGAGCCAAAACGGCGCGACTGTGTGGCGTGCTCGTAGAGGCTTACAGGTGACGTGGCGCACGCGCATAGGTGCGCATGGGATTGAGCCAGTGCGGCGCACGCGCGCATGGCAGTGAGCCAAATGGACGCACAACGCATGAGGGTGCAGACCTGCGCGCGCAGAAGCTTCCAGCAGCATTTACTGCAGTGCAGTTACGTTTTCAGCATTCGAAACTGACGAAGTTAATGCGTTTGACTAAGAATTAAATGACGAATTAAAATGCATTGAAGACGTTTAATGCAGTTAATTCGCCCACTTAATTCTTTTTCAGTTTCGACTTCAGATTGCAGTATAAATAGGAGGAGCCTACTGCAGCAAAGTCACACCGAATTCACGAGCTCTAATCTTTCTCTCTCACAGAATTCTTCATCTTCTTCAAGCTCAAGGTACTCATTCGGGTTGGAGTCAAGACCGGCAGTACAACTGCTTTGGGCTGTTGTATCCTGGAAACAAACGTGTTCTCCTGGGAGACACGAAATTTGTTTTAAGGGACCCGTGTCTAACACGATCCTCAGCCAAGAACAGTGTTTCTGTTCAATTTTGTTGTTCTTGTTGTTCCTTTTTCAGTTGTAACTGTATTTTTCTTTCAGTTGTAATTCTGTTTAGTATTTGTATTTCAAGTTAATAAAAGTTTTATTTTATTTTACACGAACGGATTCCTACAATCTTAAAACAAATTTTTAAACACCGTTCGTGTAGAATCACAAACTTCTCTGCTGTGAATTTAAATTTTTTTCTCTCACAGCAGGTTGTGTTTTAAAAGGTTTTTCTCTGTTTTGATTCAAAGTTACGCCTTTGTCAAAACAGATTCTGTTCTTCTACTCCTTCTTCGTCTTTGGGTTCTAAGATCTTCTCTTGTAGTCTTCAAAGTTGGACTTAGAAGCTACGAGGTTGATTTTGTTACTCATCGATTTTGTTAGTTAAATAATAAATCAGTACATTTATTATTCTAACAGATTCATTAACTTGGTTTTGTGGAATTTTTCAGAATGTCGACTGAAAATACCAACGTCGAACACGTTGTTGTCGGTACCCCTGCTAACACTGTGGGAGCGTCCACAGTGGCGAATCATGCTGAACGACCCGAGAAGTTCTCGGGTCTCCACTTCAAGCGGTGGCAACAGAAGATGTTCTTCTACTTGACAACCATGAACCTTGCGAGGTTCTTAACGGAGACCGCTCCCCAACCGGCGGAAGGGGAGACCGATGCTCAGGCTCTGAGCGCGGTAGAGGCGTGGAAGCACTCAGACTTTATATGTCGAGGCTACGTTCTCAACGGTCTCTCGGATGCGCTGTATAATGTGTACTATAATATCAAGACTTCCAAAAAATTATGGGAGTCTTTAGAGAAAAAGTACAAAACGGAGGATGCGGGAACAAAGAAATTTGTTGTCGCCCGTTTCTTGGACTTTAAAATGGATGATAACAAGTCTGTTATGAATCAAGTCCAATCGTTGCAAATTATACTAAATGACATCCATGCTGAGGGAATGGTACTTAGCGAAACTTTTCAAGTGGCGGCCATGATCGAAAAATTACCTCCTGCTTGGTTGGATTTTAAGAATTATCTTAAACACAAGCGAAAGGAAATGTCGGTCGAGGACCTTGTTCTTCGTCTTCGTATAGAAGAAGAAAACAGGGTGGCCCAAAAAGGCACCATTTTGCAAGCTTCGGCTAAAGCAAACATGGTGGAAGTTGGGGAGTCCTCAAAGGGCAAGAAAGGCGAGGGTAAAAAGGACAACAAAGGGAAAGCAAAGGTTAACAACCTTGGACCTAAAAAGGGGGCTGTGAAAAAGAAGTCTGCGCCTTTCCAAGGTACTTGTTACAATTGTAACGAGACGGGGCACCGTGCTAACCAATGCAATAAACCTAAGCGTGAGCGTGCGCACATGGTTGATGAGGATGGTATGCCTCTAATCGCAATGATAACCGAGGAAGCGGCTATGATTGAAGAAGTCAACGCGATGGGTGAAAACCCAAAAGGATGGTTCGTTAACACGGGTGCAACCCGCCATGTTTGTGGAGACAAGGCTCTTTTCTCTACAATCAAGGAAGCGTCGGGTGAAGAAAAGCTTTATATGGGGAATAAAGCTACCGCAAGCATCAAAGGGGAAGGCACGGTCGTCTTGAAGATGACTTCGGGCAAGGAGCTTACCTTGACAAATGTGCTTTATGTCCCAGAGATACGGAAGAATATCGTGTCAGGATGGATGCTCAACAAGTTTGGATTTCGTCTAGTGTTTGAATCGGACAATTTTGTCTTGTCTAGACGTGGAATGTTTGTTGGAAAGGGCTATACCCTTAATGGTATGTTCAAAATGAATGTAATGGTTGTTAACCAAAACAAGAAAATGAATGAAATTTCTACTTCTACTTACATGATTGAGTCTTCTAATGTTTGGCATGGTAGACTAGGGCATGTAAATTTTAATTCATTACGATGTTTAATTAAATTAAACTTGATACCAACATTCCATATCGAGTCCAATCACAAATGCGAGACATGTGTTGAATCCAAACTTACGAGATCATCGTTTAAATCGGTTGAATGAATAACCGAACCCCTTGATTTAATTCATACCGATGTGTGTGATTTAAAAGCGGTTCCCACGCGTGGAGGAAATAAGTACTTCATCACGTTTATTGATGATTGTACGAAATATTGCTACGTGTATTTACTTAAGAGTAAAGACAAAGCAACATAGAAGTTTATCTTGTACAAAAATGAAGTTGAGAATCAACTTAAAAAGAAGATAAAAGCTTTGAGAAGCGACCGAGGAGGTGAATATGTAGCACCTTTTGCGGATTTATGCGCAAAAAGTGGCATTGTATATGAGTGTACACCTCCTTATTCTCCACAATCAAATGGCATTACGGAACGAAAGAACCGCACATTGAAAGAAATGATGAACGCCATGTTGATAAGCTCGGGAGTGAACCGAGAAATGTGGGGGGACGCCATTCTCTCAGCAAACTATCTTTTGAACAAGATACCTTTGAAAAATAGGGACGAAACTCCATATGAGTTATGGAGAAAAAGGTAGCCTTCGTACAAATACCTGAAAGTGTGGGGGTGCCTAGCTAAGGTGATTGTACCACCTCCTAAGGCTCTTAGGATAGGACCCAAAACTGTTGATTGCATTTTCATTGGATATGCACATCAAAGTAATGCATCGTTTTCTTGTACATGAGTCCAAGAATCCCGATGTACACAAACACACTATCATAGAAGCAAATCCTAATGTCGTCTCATATTTTGAAAATGTGTTTCCTATGTTAGGACAAACACATGCGCCTTCATCAAGAGCGGTTGATGAAGCAAGTCCAAGTTCGTCTACATGGTTAGATGAAGCAGGACCAAGTTCATCTACGAGGATAGATGAAAGACATGAACGACCTGAGGTCGACGAGGGTGAGCTTAGATGAAGTAAACGACAAAGGGTTGAAAAATCTTTTGGTCCAGACTTCATGAGCTATATGGTTAAGGGTGAGCCAAATACCTACCGCGAAGCGGTTACCTCTGCGGAAGGACCTCAATGGCAAGAAGCAATTAAGAATGAAATTGATTCTATATTGCAAAATCATACTTGGGAGTTAGTAGATCTCCACCTGGTTGTAAACCACTTGGATATCGTTGGATATTCAAAAGGAAGATGAACGCCGATGGAAGTATTGATAAATACAAGGCAAGGTTAGTAATCAAAGGATTTAGACAAAAGGAGGGTCTAGACTACTTTGATACTTACTCGCCTGTTACACGAATAACCTCTATAAGATTGGTTCTTGCAATTGCGGCTCTAAGAAATTTGGAAGTTCACCAAATGGATGTAAAGACCGCATTTCTAAATGGCGATTTAGAAGAAGAAATTTACATGGAACAACCTGAGGGTTTTTCCGCCCCTGGAAACAAGGGTAAAGTATGTAAATTGGTCAAGTCTTTGTATGGCTTGAAGCAAGCTCCAAAACAATGGCATCAAAAGTTTGATCATGTCATGATTGACAATGGTTTCAAAATAAATGAGTGCGACAAGTGTGTTTATTTTAAAGACACACCAAGAGGTTATGTGATTTTATGTCTTTATGTAGATGATATGCTTATCATCGGGAGTGATGATAACATGATCAAGTCAACGAAAGACATGTTGAAAGCGAGGTTTGACATGAAAGACATGGGTCTCGCGGATGTGATTCTTGGTGTAAAAATCACTAGAACCCAAAATGGTCTTGTATTGAGTCAATCTCACTACGTGGAAAAGATACTTGGGAAATTCAATTCGGACGATACGAGTATAGCTCGATCTCCAATTGATAATACCCAACACCTAAGGAAGAATAGAGGCGAGAGTGTTTCTCAGTTAGAGTACTCAAGGATCATTGGTAGTCTCATGTATCTAATGACATGTATTAGACCCGACTTAGCATATGCAGTGAGCAGGCTAAGTAGATACACCAGTAATCCGAGCGAGGATCATTGGAAAGCTATCACGAGGGTGCTTAGATACATAAGATACACGAGAGACTATGGATTGCATTATACCCGTCATCCAGCAGTGATCGAAGGATACACTGACGCGAACTGGATATCGGATATAAAGGATCACAGATCCACAAGTGGTTACGTGTTTACACTTGCTGGCGCAGCTATAGCTTGGAAGTCTTCCAAGAAAACGGTTATAGCGATATCCACGATGGAATCCGAATTCGTCGCTTTAGATAAGAGCGGGGAAGAGGCGGATTGGCTACGTCAATTTGTGGAAGATATTCCAAGATAGCCTAAGCCGTTGACGGCGATCTGCATACATTGTGACAATCAGTCTACTCTTGCTAGAGCACAAAACATGATGTACAATGGCAGATCAAGGCACATTCGACGTAGACACAACACGGTACGACAACTTATCTCAACGGGTGTGATCTCAGTTGACTATGTGAGGTCAAATGAGAACATTGCGGACCCGTTAACAAAAGGCTTAAGCACAGATAAGGTGTATAGGTTGTCAAGAGGAATGGGACTAAAGCCCATAGATGAAGGGAATATGAGGGAAACCTAACCTAGTTGACTGGAGATCCCAAGATCTAGGTTCAATAGGCAAACTTAATCATAAACCCAAAGGGAGTCACTGTGGGGGGGGGGGGGTGCCCCAAAATTACTTCCTAGTCCATTCCAATCAGTGACATGAAGTAAGGTTAAGCATGTTGAGGTTAAGGATTTTGAGGAAATCCAAATTAACCATGATGCTTTTAATGATTCAGAGGAATCACCTATGTTAGAGAGAAGTGGGGTCGCTTCGAATGGATTTGTGGGGAGGCGCAAATCCTAGAGCTCTCGCAGAACCAGGAACGTGTTCCATGACCATGAACGGACACAACCATGAGGTCTTAACTCGACTAGGGAGAGTAATTGTGTGAATGTATATTGTCGCCTACATAAATGGGGGATTGTTCAAAGACACCGCGTCTACAAGACCCTAGGAGGCTAAGTATGCTTCACAAAAGAAGGTTCAAAGGTTACACCTACCTATCTTGCAATACTCAACTGTTGAACGTGTATCGTTGAAACTTGATAGATCGATTTCTATTCATGTGGGGGATTGTTGGAAATTTTATGAAAATAGCATTTTTCACAAATATAGGAAAATGATTTTTTCCTATTTTGGACTAGAAATAAATATAATAAAATGAGCGGGTTTTATATATTTATTTGTGGGTTTGTGTTCTATGTCGGAAGAGCTTCGCAACGAACTAAACCATGTCCAAAATGGAGCTAAGATGAATGAGATATCGATGCTCAAAGTTTGGTGTTTCAAACTTGAATGCTGAAATAAGTGGGAAAGTGGCACCTTGTCCCACATCGGATGAGAGATGAAACTTAAAGGGGTATTTAAGTGGGAACTCTCCATCCTTATTGTTTTATGGAAGCACTCACTAGTGTACTCGCGAAGGGTGCGGAGCATCCTAACTCGCACTCGCACACGCGCGCGTGGCGTGGGCGATGAGGCGCAATGTGACGCTTTGATGGCGCAATGTGCCGCTTGAGAGCCGCCTTTGTTTTTTTGACCACATGCGTGTGGTGGAGCACAGGGGCTGCAAGGACCAAGTGGCTAGAGACGTGGTAAGCAGGCATGTGACCCAGATGGGTCCGCGCGGGGTTGTGCATGACGTGGCAGTCAAGCGTATCCGCGCGCGAGTACACGTGGCATGGTGGCGCGTTCTCGCGCATGGAGCATGGGCACTGAGGTGTCGTGCGCGGCGCACCAAAGTGAGCCAAAACGGCGCGACTGTGTGGCGTGCTCGTAGAGGCTTACAGGTGACGTGGCGCATGCGCATGGGATTGAGCCAGTGCGGCACACGCGCGCATGGCAGCGAGCCAAATGGACGCACAGCGCATGAGGGTGCAGACCTGCGCGCGCAGAAGCTTCCGGCAGCATTTACTGCAGTGCAGTTACGTTTTCAGCATTCGAAACTGACGAAGTTAATGCGTTTGACTGAGAATTAAATGACGAATTAAATTGCATTGAAGACGTTTAATGCAGTTTAATTCGCCCACTTAATTCTTTTTCAGTTTCGACTTCAGATTGCAGTATAAATAGGAGGAGCCTACTGCAGCAAAGTCACACCGAATTCACGAGCTCTAATCTTTCTCTCTCACAGAATTCTTCATCTTCTTCAAGCTCAAGGTACTCATTCGGGTTGGAGTCAAGACCGGCAGTACAACTGCTTTGGGCTGTTGTATCCTGGAAACAAACGTGTTCTCCTGGGAGACACGAAATTTGTTTTAAGGGACCCGTGTCTAACACGATCCTCAGCCAAGAACAGTGTTTCTATTCAATTTTCTTGTTCTTGTTGTTCCTTTTTCAGTTGTAACTGTGTTTTTCTTTCAGTTGTAATTCTGTTTAGTATTTGTATTTCAAGTTAATAAAAGTTTTATTTTATTTTACACAAACGGATTCCTACAGATCTTATCTGTATACTAACTGTTCAACATATTGTGATGTATCTACTCATTTTTTTTTATTTGAATGGCAAAACTTCATACTCCTAACTTACACCAAATAAATCTTAATTTACTCCATGCTTTGAATTGAACCCAAAAACTCTCACTAAGTGGCAAATGTCTCTACCAAGTGAACTCCACATTATTATTTTCTTTTTGGGATGTGATGAAACAATGGTTAACCGGTTGGGGTATAACTCACTGGTCTCGTCAAGTAGGGTTAATCCCTTCTTTCCGAGGATCGCTGGCTGGATCGTCCGCTGGCTGGTTTCCTGCACAAGGAAACAACCCATGACTCGTAACAAGGAGGATGGGGTGGGTGGTGCTCCTTGTTACCACTCTCCGGCGTGAGAATCAGTAATTTGCTTGGGAAGCAAAGTGTGATAGTAGTAGTAGTGAGAGAGTTCAGAAGTGATACCTCAAACCTGGTTTGGGGTGGGTATTTATAGCCGAGGAGTGAAGGAGGGTAGTTGAGTAGCTAGTCTGACATCGCACAGCTACTTGCAGGTGTGTCAGACCTATCGGTTACGGTGGTGATGCCACGTCCTGCTGTGGTGTCAGACTGTTGCACACATGTGGGCTGATAGGCGATTGTTCCCAGTGCCACTTGCACTGTGGTGTCAGACCCACTTGCTTTGTAGGCAGGATGCGGTGCCAGGCCGCATCGCTGCTTGCGGTCACTGATGTTGTTCCCGCGTTCTTTGTTCTATCCAAGATGCATGCGGGATGCGGTGCCATGCCGCATCGCCGCTTAGTGACTGTTACTGTTGTCCAGATCCCTTGTCGTGACGAAAATGTTCATAGGATGCGGTGCCAGGCCGCATCGCTATGCGTAACATTCGTTTTCGTACTTAAGGTAAGTCTTCTCATCACTGGACAGATTGGACCGTTGTGTTCGCGCGTGCCCGCACGGACACAGGTAAGTTCCTGCTGGTGGGGGTTTTTGATAAGGGTAATGGTCACTCGCGGTCGTGCTGACGCGAGATCTGGGACCATACCCCTTCAGGATGGGCAAGAACATATGGGAAGGAGGGTTGGGATCAACGAGATCCGTAATTACCATATTGCTCGTCACATGTTTGGCATGTGACCTGGAGTTGCAACAAAGGGGATGAAGGTAGTCATGTGAATGAAATCACAATAAACTGAAATATGGGCGTGTTTTTTACAAGACTTTTCGTATTTGTAAAATATAAAAATTTGTTATAAATCGGCAGGGAACAAAACAACAATTTACTCTTATTTTTATTTTAAAATAGCGAAAAACATTTTCTAAATTTTCATCACCTAAAACCTATAATAGAGTTTGAACTTTTATCACTTGTTGAAGTGATTCATCAATATATTATTGAACCAAATGATTGTACTCATATTTGGTTTCATGTCTGATGGGAGAGTAAAAAAAGAGTGCATAAAATCAAGAAACACGTTTACTAAGAAAAAATTAGAGTAAATTGCCATTTTAGTCCCTGAGTTTTGTCTAAATTTGCCAGTTTAGTCCAAATAGTTTTTTTTGTGCATCTGGGTCCCTGACTTTTACATTTTGTTGCCATTTTGATCACAATGCCTAACTCCATCCAAAAACCCAGTTTGTAACAGTTTGTACTTAATCACTAATGTTTTTCAGTTGCCATTTTGATCCAATTCCAAAAAATCAAAAAAATTCCAAAAAATCTAAAAATCAAAAAATCAAAAAAATTCTAAAAAATCCAAAAATCATTAAATGTTTCGGCACGAACCGTTTCGACCCGTACCGTTTCGAACCGAACCGTTTCGACCCGTACTGTATCGAACCGAACCGTTTCGACGCGAACCGTTTCGAACCTGTACCGTATCGAACCGTACCGTTTCGACCCATACCGTTTCGAACCCGAACCGTTTCGAGCCGAACCGTTTCGACGCGAAGCGTTTCGAACCGTACCGTTTCGATACCGTACCGTATCGAACCGAACCGTTTCGACGCGAACCGTTTCGAGCAGAACCGTTTCGACACGAACCGTTTCGACCCGTACCGTTTCGACCCTTACCATTTCGACGCGAACCGTTTCGGGTTCGAAACGGGTTCGGTTCGAAACGGTTCGCGTCGAAACGGTTCGGGTTCGAAACGGTTCGGGTTCGAAACGGTACGGTTCGAAACGGTTCGTGTCGAAATGGTACGGTTCGAAACGGTACGGGTCGAAACGGTTCGTGTCGAAACGGTTCGGCTCGAAACGGTTCGCGTCGAAACGGTTCGGTTCGATACGGTACGGGTCGAAACGGTACGGTTCGAAACGGTTCGCGTCGAAACGGTTCGGTTCGATACGGTACGGGTCGAAACGGTTCGTGCCGAAACATTTAATGATTTTTGGATTTTTTAGAATTTTTTTGATTTTTTAGAATTTTTATGATTTTTTAGAATTTTTTTATTTTTAGATTTTTTGGATTTTTTAGAATTTTTATGATTTTTTAGAATTTTTTTATTTTTAGATTTTTTTGGAATTTTTTTGATTTTTTGGAATTTTTTGGAATTGGATCAAAATGGCAATTGAAAACATTTTTTAAGGAAATCCCCAAAATACCCCTGTTACAAACTGGGTTTTTGGATGGAGTTAGGCATTGTGATCAAAATGGCAACAAAATGTAAAAGTTAGGGACCCAGATGCACAAAAAAACTATTTGGACTAAACTGACAAATTTGGAAAAAACTCAGGGACTAAAATGACAATTTACTCAAAAAAAAATTAAGAAAGCAAAAGAGTATAGGATTCCGTACTTTCTGTGTATCCATTTTCCACTTGCAGTCTTTTTCCTTTTCCTTTTTTTATTGTTATTATTTTTATTTAGTTATTGGTGTTTAATGTTAATCCTAATTTATTAGTAGTTAGAACCAATAAACAAAATATGACTTTATAACATGTTAGATTTTAATATATCAAAAGTACTATTTCATGTGAAAACATTATAATTAGTATTCTTTTTTTTTTTTTAACTTTTTAAGTAAACATCATACTGACCATATTTCAATATACCGATTCATGTATTTACTTTATTTTAATATGAATATGATTTGTGTATATACTGTATACATCTGTACATACATTTGGCCAGGCGCGGACCTAGGGTTTAGGGTGGGTGGGCGCACCCCTTGAAAATAAAATGTTCAGTGTTATACGCGCGTTAAAATTCCGGGTGCACCCCATAAAATTTTGTAGTCGCACCCCTTGAACTTTGACACCATGATAAAGATGTGAAGTAAGATAAACAAAAAGTCACCGGAAAACAAAATTTTGCAGAGCCTGAAGTTGAATAGATAAAAGCTTTTGAAGAAGATGATAGTATTTTTTTTTTTTTTTTGAACAGCAACAACGAAGCATTTTATTCATCAAGGCTGAAAAACCGACACATAGCAAGATGCTATGTAGCCAATATAATCATCCTCAAGGCATACAATCAAGAAACAGATCTATATCGATCACTAGGCCAAAACAAAAACAAAAGTAAGGTATTTGGGTAGAAAAGTTTTATTTGAGAATTATATTTGAGAATTGTTATAATTAAATTGTATTTAACAGCCAAGAGGTGAATGCATTTGTACTTGTATTTATCATGACACATATCACTATAGTTAGCATGCAATGCCTTCGATTTGGAGGCGAAAAACTTTGACTCTCCCACAAGAAAGATGACAATGAGGTTGCCCACAATGAACAAAACCTTGAGGATGCCTTGAGTCTTCAATAACACATGTTAAAGAGTCGTTGTATCTGATTTTTTAGTGACACTATCTATTTTAATAACGTCACTACAAGGAAAGTATTAGCCACGAAAGCCCAATATTTTTTTAGAACGGTGACTTTTTTGTATTAGAACTGTCACACTCTCTAAATTGGAGAGCCCCTTTGCCCCATTCCCGACAGACTATATTGTCTTAACCGGGCCCATGCTAGCTTCAGAGTTTGACTTGGACGTTCCCCGGGAAACCATACCGCCGACTGTCACTTAACAGCCGTTGTGCCACCATAAGAGCTTAACACTCTTTGGAGTAACACACGATGGGATGAAAACCCGGGTGGAGTCAGGATAAAACCTGACAGGCTTTATCCATCATTGCTCAATCCACCAACATGACACCAGGGAGTATTGAATTTGAGTCTCCATTGAAGAATCCAAGTCTCCTTACCACTAGGCGACAAGTGATGGATACCAAAGCCCAATATAAGAAGGAACATCGTAACCGAGCAATATAAAGTGTCTTGGAACAACCGGATAAAGAAACTGTTAATGTATTATTATACAAGCTAGCTATATAAATACAATAAAACTAGCTTATATGTCTTTCTCGATGCATATATAACACCCGAAGATCCAAAGGTACATACATAGTATACTAACCTAATAATGATTAAGATGCATCAACTAAATACATGATAGGAAATTATCAGTAAACAACAACCATGAACTTACAAAAGGCTTCAGAAGTTGTCACATAATACGTTATTTGTAATGTCATATACTTTAAAAAGTTACATTTTACCCCCTTTATTTTTTAGTATTGCCTTCAATCACCCTCCAATAATTTTATCTCCCAGGGAATTCAGCTTCAAGTTTTCTTTGTCTATTGACCCTAGCAATAAAATCATCAGCCCATTTGTTCAACTCTTCTGCTGGCAAACTGTCTTCCTCACTCAACTCTAAATCCTCATGTTTTAGTTTCTCTAATATCCTTATCTCCCCCCTACAACACTTATACATCTTCTCATCACTTTTAACTTCCATCATTTCCTCCTCATAATCTCTTTTAGCCTTTGTCGATGGCAAAACCCGAGGGTTTGTGATCTTGCATTTGTATTTGTATTTATCATGACATATATCACTATAGCTAGCATGCAATGCCTTCGATTTGGAGGCGAAAAACTTTGACTCTCCCACAAGAAAGATGACAATGAGGTTGCCCACAATGAACAAAACCTTGCTAGTGAGGAAGAATGAACATATCTTGGGTAGGGTTAAAAAGAAAATGACATTAAAAGTAGCACAAAATGGAGGATACCATAAGTGGCTAGAACAAAACAAGGTACAAGCTATTGTTGTCAAGGAGTATAGTAGAATAGTACCCACAAACTGCTGTCTTTTATGTTTCTTGATAGCATGAATCTTGTAAGCATGTATTCTGAGTGGATCCATAGTTTGATCAACTTAAGTTCTTTTGAAGGATTTGTAGTTCATATGAGTGAACATACGGCAATGCTTGTGGTGCTTGCATTTATAGTGAAGGAAAAGGAGTTTATCTTGGTGTTTTTCCATCACATGCATCTTTCAATTGGTTTCTTTATACTATTGTGTTGCTTTTGGAAAAGTTGTGTTGGAGATGTTTTTTTTAATGGTGCATTATTGAAGTGATTTTCCTTTTGTAGTTTATTATTTTTTAATTTGAAATTTGAATATTGGGCTATCTAAAGAGTTGAAAAGTGTGTTTAACAGTTTTAAATTTTAATACCTAGTTATAAACTACTTTTGGGTCTTCAATTCTGGAATCAAATTTTAAGGTACAATTAAAGAGTTGATTTTGGAAGCTAATAATAAATTGAGGTACACTAATGAAATTTGTTAAAATATATATTAATTAATATATACAGTTGCAATTGCTTCACTGAGAAGTAGTGTTAGTGGCAAACA
This sequence comes from Helianthus tuberosus, assembly GCA_030545235.1. Classification (NCBI taxonomy): domain Eukaryota; kingdom Viridiplantae; phylum Streptophyta; class Magnoliopsida; order Asterales; family Asteraceae; genus Helianthus; species Helianthus tuberosus. The sequence continues at coordinate 192,041,561 of CM060401.1, read as the reverse complement.
TACTCTAAAACTTTAGACCCACTCTTTAGTTGAGGATTTGCATTGTGAATCCATAAATTGAGGATTGTATTGTAAACAGTATTGCCTAGAAAAACCGGACGCTTTAGTATTTTCCTTTGTTATATACACAGAGATTGAACTACTCTTACCATTTTTTATTTGTAAGATTTTATAAAAAATAAAAATAAATTGTTGCAAATAAATCCTCTCAGGACCGGCAATCTAAATGACCAAAATGACTATTTTTCTAATTTCTTGTCTTTTAAAAATTTATGGATCCACATTTATTGATTTAGCTATCTCCCTATTTTTCAAAAATGAAATGAAACCATCAAAATTTAAATAGCACCATTAATGGAGTAAGTCATTTGTCTGATAAAGAAAACGAACGGCTTTAAAGAAAGAAGAAAAGGAATTATATGAGAGGTAAGAGAGGAATGCTAATAAATGTATGTACCCTGGCTCTCCCTCACACATTTGTTGGATCCTAAGACTTTTTTTTTTTTTTTTTAAATTAAACTTCATTAAAACAACCTTAGACCCAAACGGGCAAAAGGCAAAACAAACAACAGCACCCCCCGACCCAAACGGGCAAAGGGCAAAGAAATTACAACATATAGAGAGGGTATTTACACAGGGGCGGATTTAGCATGGTTCCATGGGTTCCCAGGAACCCATTCGATTCGAAGAAAATGGAAAAAATTAGTGTAAACCTTGTATAATTTAGGAAAAAATAATGAAAATTAGTGAAAAACTACCAAAAGGAACCCAGTGGAATCCGACCCTGGATCCGCCACTGTATTTACACCATTCTGACCAACTAATAGAATTACATGAAGATCTGTTTTTTAACCATGCGTATCTCTTGCGTGCTACATCTTTTCTGGTTAAAAAACCACCTTGTTCCTTTCTTTCCATATGCACCAACACGCAATCAAAGCCAACCCGTGAATAATCTTCCCTCCCTCCTAAGATCATTTATACACTATTCGCTATTTTTTATCTTATAATTACATAAAAACAACTATGTTTTCCCTCTCGTTTCAATTACATGTATCTTTTTATACATTTTATTAATACATTTTATCTATCTTTCACTTATAATCACTTTCAAAATATATTAAAAAATTATAGAGGATGAACACTAACTCCTCAAATATACAGATAAACAATAATTTTTTCTCTCTCCTTTATTCACAACCACTTACAATTATTTTTTTATATATAAAGAATTCTCTCTCGGAATTTGATGGGTAACCCATTAGAAAAGCAAGGGGTGTCATCTAGGGCTGTAAACGAACCGAACGAACACGAACAAGACCTTGTTCGTGTTCGTTTGTTAAAAAATATATGTGTTCGCGAACCGTTCACGAACGCTTATCGAACGGGATTTTATGTTTGTGTTTGTTTGTTAAGGAAATGAACATGTTCGTGTTCGTTTGTGTTTGTTTGTTAATTTTAGGCAACGAACATTGACGAACACAAATGAGCACAAGCTAATGTTCATGAACACAAATGGAAATAAACGAACACAAACAATCGTCTATGAACATAATATATAATAGACTAACACTTATTAAATATTTAATTTGTCAGACTTATGATATATTCAAATAAATATAAAAACTAAAAACACTAATGAACTATCAAAAACATGCGAACACGTTACCGAACGTTCACGAACGTAAACGAACGAACGCGATCTCTGTTCATGTTTGTTCATTTAACTAAACGAACGAAATTTCCTGTTTGTGTTCGTTTGTTTAATAAACGAACGAACACAAACGAACTTCCCGCCGAACGGTTCACGAACTGTTCGCCGAACGTTTGGTTCGTTTACAGCCCTGTCATCACAACCCCAAACTACCCTAATCCCCTATAATCTTATAGTAAAATATCAATCACTTCATCCACTACCATAAACTACCCGATTTAGTGACACCATTACCCTAAAACTTTCTTTTTATGTTTTTATTTAAAAATAAATTGCATTTTTAAACAATTAAAATTTATTTAGTAAATAATAAAAAGATAATATTATCACATAAATAAAAAATCAACCATTTAAAAACACAATTAAATTAGTACTGCCTAAAATTAAATTTATTGCATAAATAATTGAAGATTAAAACACACAATTACATAAATAAAAATTTAAACATCAAAACACAACTACATAAATTAATAACCGAAGAGGGAATCTGGCAACGAGCAATCATGATCACAAACGCTATCACGCCCGTTCAACCTCTCGTGTCAACATCGATAACCAGAGCTTTTGGATAATGGATAAACCATTTCCTCATCCAACCTTGGTTTGCATTCTACAACGCCCATCAGTTTCGTAGCCTTCGGCCCAAGTTAGGACTTCTTGTGTCGGATTGGAGTTCGTTAGTGTAGGAGTCTTTGTCGTTGGAGGATGAGGCCCCACCCCAATTCTTATTTATGCTAAGTGTAGTTGACTAAAAGTATAATATTAATATAACCACTTCAACTCTTCCACAGTCAAATCGTTAGAATGTTGTGGACAGAAAACTTCAAAAACTGGAGGCGGTGGGTTTGAAGGTTGAGGGTTTGCACGTCAACAAGATGATCGTCGGAGGTTTGCAGGCAGCGGGTTTGATGGTGGAGGGTTTACACGACGACGTGTTGATCGTCGACGGTTTGAAGGTTCCGTCGAAAACTGATAATCACCCCCTATGATTATCAAATGTGGTGAAATTTATATAAAAATGGAGATAATGAAATAAAAATATGAAATGGTAAAGATGGTGAATTGTAGAGATTATGAATCTGTTCTAAAAGAAATAAGAGAGAGGAATGAGATAGTAAAAGTGAGCAAACACTAAAAAGTAACAGGTGTCATTAACATTTTGATTTCTTACATACTATAGACTAGATATGTACCATGTAAAAATACACGTGTTTAACAATTTAACATGTGTAACTAAAAACTCTTAAACAAAATCTATACTTTCTATAAAAGGAGAAATCCAAGTAACATAAGAAAAGCTGATGTGTCAGCTTGAGAGCATGTCCAACAAGGCTTTTCTTATGTCATTATTACATCATAATGCCTAATATTAAAAGACTTTAAAATTCAAAGTTGGCCAACATTTTAAGATGCAAAGGTCTGCTGAGGGAAAGGTCTGCCCATGTTAAGCCTAATATAAAATAACATTTAAACTTTTGTTTAAACATCTGCCCTCAACATTTTATAATCAAACATCAGTTCCCAATAAACATCTGTCGAGATTCAAAATTCTGGCTCCACATTCAAAATTCAAACCATATATTCTAATCCTATAAATAAGGGTTAATAATCTGGCTCCACATTCAAATCTCTCCCGCTCACATCTGTGAGCGTATCTCTCCCCCTCAAATGCATCTTTCTCGTGATTCAGCCGCTAATCTCCGATTACACTTCTTTGTTCGAATGTTTGTTGATTATGTTTACATGTTATCGTTCCAGTATCATTGTTCCAACATCGTCGTTTCAATGAAGCTTCTCATCACACATCAACCTTTCAATATCGATTTTGCAGTATCATTGTTGCAACATCGTGAAAAGTTGCATGTGCTATCTTCTTTGATGGGAGAGTTGCATTGTTAGATTTTCGGTAAAACAAAAGTCAGGTTTTCTTGCGTCAGTAAGATTTTCTCCTTTTATAGAAAGTATAGATTCGTGCAATATCGTGAAAAGTCAGATGTGCTACAACAGTTGAGAAGAGAAGTGTCACAACCCCCGATCCCTGTTCCCCGGGAATGGGCGGACGTGATCACAGAGTTTGGTGGTATCAGGTTTGTATTTAGTCTCGCAGCGGAATTTACATCAGGACCGTAGTTAGGAAATGTTTATCAGAGTAAAACCACCTTCTTTTATATTAATAATAACATGGGCAAAACCCAAGTTTCTTATTACAATACATTATAGGGACAAACCCTATATTATTGAATTTAAAACATCGTTTATTAGGTAACTTTTATAGCCACATTTTCCCAAGCCTTCAGTGCTCTCCAGCTGGCTTTTTACTAATTGGCTTTCACATTGGGTTACCTGAAACATGTTTTAAAAATGTTTGTCAGCGGGAAATACTGGTGAGTGAATCCCAGTTTAATCAAGTTTAAAGTCACAGTGAACAGTATTGAGAGTGATCACTTTGTTTATGTCTACACAATTACTCCATTTGGTATTATCAATCCTGACTTGTGGGTCATATTACCCATTGGCTAACTCATTATCCAATGGTAACGTATTGTCATCCCGACTTACTACTCGCAAGTAGTACAAAATTTTGTATACAAAACCCCAACATACCGGCAGTAACTGAATAACTACAAAGACTCAATTACTGCTAATTTTCATAGTAAAACATTTCCAAAAACATTAACAAAAAGAGGATAAACTCACATTGCTGTCTTAGGCTTTTCGTAAGGGTTTACTGGGTATAATCTATAATTTATACAAATGTACATTGGTTAGTACCATAACCCTTTGAAATTATTAATAATACCCTCCCCGAGACGGTATTCCAACAACTACGTCGGGCAGAACCACGACAGTTGTTACGGAACCCTAAATCAATCGGGTAGCGTAACTATTACAAAACTGGGGTTATAATACTTACAACGGAGCAGAACCTCGCTAATTTAGGGGTATAATACCCAAAATATTATGCTTATAACTTCAGAATTCGAGATTAAGAGAAAGAAATGAGCGACGGAAATCGAAAACTGATGTCTGCTATTTATAGTTGTGTAATCTGGTCCTCACGCGGCCCGCGTAAGGTAAGGCTAAGCCTTAAGCGGCCCGCGTCAACCTTGGTCAACGCAGTAGCTTAGCTGGGTCATCACTAGGCTTGACACGATTACGACACGTGTCGGCCTCTGGTGCGATCGCGTGTTATTAGTCCGCGCGGCCCGCGTTAAAGTAAGCTTAAGTTGAAGCGGCCCGCATGAACTAAAGAAGTCAGCGGAGTCCAAATCTGGTCTTAATACGGCCCGCGTAAGCTTGAGGTGGGATCCTACGCGGCCCGCCTCAGCTCTAATTTCAGATTTTTATTTTATTTTTATAAACTATAACATAATATGGGCTCGGTTTTCGCATACGGGGTGTAATATAAGACATATTAGGATATTCCAAAATATATAAGAGTGTCAGACATATTATGAGGGTGTTGGTTTTACCGAAGGTTGTTACATTCTCCCCACCTTGTTTTAGAGCTCGTCCTCGAGATCTACTGAAATAAATGTGGATATTTCCTTTTCATTTCTGACTCGAGCTCCCAAGTGTATTCAGGTCCTCTTTTGGAATCCCACTTCACTTTGACTAGAACTAGTCTTTTGTGCTTGAGATTCTTGACTTTCCTATTTTCAATTTGTAGAGGTCTTTCTACAAACTTGAGTTGTTCATTTACCTCTACATCCTTAAGAGGCACTATCAGTGATTCATCAGCTAAACACTTTTTAAGATTAGATACATGAAACACATCATGTATTCCTGCCATTTCCTCTGGCAGTTGTAGCTGATAGGCTACAGGTCCTATTCTTCTAATAATCTTAAAAGGTCCAACATACCTGGGACTTAGCTTTCCTCTTTTGATGAATCTTACCACTCCTTTCCAAGGAGAGACTTTCAACAATACTTTATCTCCTACCTGAAATTCTAATGGCTTGCATCGGTTATCAGCATAACTCTTTTGTCGATCACGTGCAGCTTTCAGTCGTTCCTTGACTTGAATAATCTTGTCAGTTGTTTCTTGCACTATCTCAGGTCCAGATAATTGTTGTTCCCCAATTTCTGCCCAACAGACTGGGGTTTGACACTTTCTTCCATAAAGTGCTTCAAATGGTGCAGCATTGATACTTGTGTGATAACTATTATTATAAGAAAATTCTATTAAAGGTAAGTGTTCATCCCAATTACCTCCAAAATCAATTACACAAGCTCTAAGCATATCTTCCATTGTCTGGATTGTTCTTTCACTTTGTCCATCTGTTTGTGGATGATAAGCCGTACTCAGCTTTAACTTGGTTCCCATTGCCTTTTGGAAACTTGACCAAAAACGAGAGGTAAATCTACTATCTCTATCAGAAACAATTGATAAAGGAATGCCATGTAAAGAAACAATTTCATTTACATACAATCTAGCTAATTGTTCCATGCTAATTGTTTCCTTCATTGGTAGAAAATGAGCTGACTTAGTTAGTCTGTCTACAATCACCCAGATTGTATCATTTCCTTTCCTAGTTTTGGGTAATTTAGTAACAAAATCCATTGTTATTAATTCCCATTTCCAAACTGGCATTTCAAATTGCTGTAACAAACCTGAGGGTTTCTGATGTTCAGCTTTAACTTGTGAACAAGTTAAACATTTAGAAACATAGGTTGCTATGTCCTTTTTCATTCCTATCCACCAGAAATTTTTCCTTAAATCCTGGTACATTTTATCACTTCCTGGATGCATCGTATATTTAGATTTATGGGCTTCTTCTAATATACGATTACGTGGATTTCCTAATTTAGGGATCCACATTCTCTTTTCATGGAATCTCCATATCCCATCTGTTCTTTGTTTTAATTCTTTTAGCATACCTTTTAATTTCTCAGAATCATCCTTGATTACGGATTCTTGTGCTTCTCTTATTTGATCATTTAAATCTACTTGCAGATTTAATTTAAGAGAACGTACCCTTTTTGGCTTTTCATGATACTTGCGGCTTAAAGCATCTGCCACTACATTTGCTTTTCCTTCATGATACTGGATATCACAGTCATAATCACTAAGAAATTCCATCCAGCGTCTTTGTCTCATATTTAACTCTTTCTGTCCGAAAACATACCTTAAACTCTTATGATCAGTGAATATGGTAAACTTACTACCATAAAGGTAATGTCTCCAAATCTTAAGAGCAAAAATTATAGCTCCTAATTCTAAATCATGGGTTGAATAATTTTCTTCATGATTCTTAAGTTGTCTAGATGCATAAGCTATAACCTTCTGTCGTTGCATCAACACACATCCATAACCTAATTTAGAAACATCACAATAGACTACAAAGTCTTCAGTTCCTTCTGGTAATGCTAATATAGGTGTATGGGTCAATCTTTGCTTAAGAATTCTAAAGGCTTCTTCTTGTTTTAATCCCCATTTAAACTTAACAGATTTACAGGTTAACTTAGTCAAAGGAATGATTATTCTAGAAAAATCTTGAATAAATCTTCTATAATAACCTGCCAATCCTAAGAAACTTCTAACCTCAGTTGGTGATTCAGGGGTTTTCCATTTGGTAACTGCCTCGATTTTTGTTGGATCTACATGAATTCCTTCATGATTGACTAGGTGTCCAAGAAATTGTACCTGTTCTAACCAAAATGCACACTTAGAAAACTTAGCATAAAGCTTTTCCTTTCTTAACAAACTTAAAAGTATGTGCAAATGTCTTGCATGATCTTATTTATTCTTAGAATAAATTAGAATATCATCTATGAATACAATTATGAATTTATCCAAATATGGCTTACATATTCGGTTCATCATGTCCATAAATGCAGCTGGGGCATTGGTTAAACCAAATGGCATGACAGTGAATTCATAATGGCCATACCTTGTTCTAAATGCGGTCTTAAGAATATCCTCTTCCTGTACCTTTAATTGATGATATCCTGACCTTAAATCGATCTTAGAGAAAAATCGAGCTCCTTGCAGTTGATCAAACAAATCATCGATTCTCGGTAATGGGTACCGATTCTTAATCGTGACCTTGTTTAATTCACGGTAATCAATGCACACACGCATTGATCCGTCCTTCTTTTTAACAAACAATATTGGTGCTCCCCATGGCGATGAACTTGGTTGTATAAATCCTTTTTCTAACAATTCGTCTAGTTGTTTCTTCAATTCTTGCATTTCTGCAGGTGCCAAACGGTAAGGTGCTTTGGCAATTGGTGATGTTCCTGGTAATAGGTGAATTCTGAATTCAACTTCTCTGTCTGGAGGTAGTCCTGGTAATTCTTCTGGAAAGATATCTGAAAACTGAGATACTACTGGAATATCTTTTAGTTCTTTTCCTTTAGTGTTAGTGATTATAGAAATCAAATACACTATAGAACCTTTTCTCATACAACTTGCAGTTTTCATCACAGATATGAATTTTGTGGATCTAAAGGGCTTATCTCCTTTAATTGTGATCGTTTTACCTTTTGGTGAATTTACTTGGATTAACTTTTGATCACATAAAATATTGGCTTTATTGGCTATTAACCAATCCATTCCTAAAATAACATCAAATCCTACCAGATTCATGGGATACGGGTTTGCTATAAATTTCTGATTTAAAATTTCTATGCTTGCTCCCTGCAAGATTTCAGAAATTCTAACAGTTTCTCCGTTAGCTGTCTCTACTACACATTCTTGTGGTAGTTTAGTTAATGACTGATTTAGAATTTTGCAAAACGATGTATTAATAAAACTTTGGTTTGCACCAGAGTCAAATAATACTTTAGCAAAGATATCATTAACTAAATACGTACCAGCTATAACATCCGGAATTAACTTGGCCTCATCTGCAGTCAGAACAAATGCTCTAGCATTTTTAGTATTCTTGTTGTTTGCAGCTGGAGCCAATTTCGGACAATTTGGCCTGATATGACCTTTTTCTCCACAGTTGTAGCATAATCCATTACTGGTTTTCTTCCTGCAATTTTCTTCCTTGTGTCCTGGCATCTTACAATAATTACAGAGAATGGAGCATTTTCCTGAATGCTTTTTCTTGCAGACCTTGCAGTATGTTGCAGAGGTAGAATCCATCTTCCTACGATTGTCATTTCCAGAACGGAATTCCTGTGTAAGCCTTTGGGTTAAGTTCCTCTTCTGATCTTCTTCTCTAGAACGGACTAACTCATCGGTCAAGGTATTTGCTAGTTCTACAGCTTCTTCTATAGTTTGAGGTCTAGCTGCCGTGACTACATGTCTAATTTCCCCAATTAAACCCCAAATATAACGGGAAATTAACACTGGTTCTGGTGAAGCAAGAGTTGGCACTATCCTAGCATATTCGAAAAATAGCCTTGTGTACCCCTTGCTATCTACACCAGTGTCACACCCCTAATTTCCACGTGTCACCGGTGGGCCCGGTGGGGGTATCGTGACGTCGCTGGTATCATCATAGACAAACAACACAATATAATAATGCACAGCGGAAGCAAAAGATAGATTCATTTCAACTTTAATTAAAAATGTAATATTAATTATCACAAGTAGTTGAAACGGATCCACAGGCGGATCGAAAATAAAATAGGATAATTGTTCAACAGTTTATTTGTCGTCCAAGCTTGCGAGACTTATTGTGGACGCTCTAGAAGACAGCCAGCCTATTACGTGTAGTACCTGCACTTGACCTTTTGGAAAATACGTCAGTTTACACTGGTAAATACAATTTAACTGACTCATTTTGAAAAGGTTGAAAATTGATTTAAATGCACAAGGCACAAAACATTTTTATTAACTTGGGTCAATTATTTAATATAATAATCATGTGAACGAATTACATGTTACTTGCGTTCAGTGGCCCGGATCTAGTCCGGGCTAAAGATCAATGGACCCACCACATTAAAGAGTTATACACGGAAGGTGTACGCCTACACGCCGTGCTCAGGTCGTGGCCATCTCGTAAGATGATGCCAAGGATATCCGGGACATGGTCAATTAACCCCCCAAAGGCCTTAAGTGAACAAGACTGTTTAAACGAGCCGATTAAATTATTCAACTATCCACGCAACGGTGGAGGATTTAATGCTCGATCAAGCGGTATTCTATATACCGTAACCCAAGCCCGTATAGGGAAAATAAGTCAAAATGTATTTACCTGAGCTAAATATAAATTCAAACCCAGCCGTATATCAATCAGCAAGTACAGATAGCTTTTACTGGGCTCCTAAATCTGGAACGAAGGTTTATAATAACCTATTAGATTTCTAACGGGTCTTTATTTAAGCTTAAGCTTAGCCCGGTTAGTTTAAAAAAAGACGATACGGTTCAAACGCACGATTAAGCGAAGACCGGATAGAATGTGATTTAGACCCGACAAGTTTGAATACTTGTATAATATGGGTATACTAAATACATTCTGGATTCTGAGACAAAAACGATAATGTTTGACCCGTCTCGGTCAATTTATGCAAACTAGTTACATAAACCGAACCGAACGCGAAAAGAGCGTTACGGGTAACCGTAAGAGTCATATGCAAGTTCCCTGAGATAATATGCTTTAAATATGTTATAATATCAGTAAGTTATTTCCATTATGCCCAAAACGGATTTAAACACAAATTAGGCCTCATAAAGGCATTTTGGTCATTTAAAAGATTTATAAAAGAGTTTATTTGTAAATATGAGTTACGGTTCTGATTTATACATTAAGTATACTTAATTTAACATGTTATAACAGTAGGGTATGACCCTTGTGTGAAACTTATCATTTAAAACCAACTATGCACCTTAGGGGTACTTTGGTAATTTCATAAGGGCTAAAAATGTCAAAATTGGAAACCTGAGTTTATAAACTTATACTTACTGTTATTATATGAAAATATGCTAAATACATCAGTAGGTATGAATCTTATGTGTTTAATATGAGTATAACGCTTACTATGCGCTAAAAACGCTTAAAAATGCGATTTAGAGCCGTTTCCGGGTTTTTAAAAGAAAGCTGAGATTTTTATATTTCCAGAATGCTCAAAATAATCTATTTAACAAATAAAATCAGTAGAAAAAGGTTTGGGGTCAAAAGAATTTATAAAACTCATTTTATGGCTTAAAAGGTCAAAACCGGCATTAACCGAATCAACTTAGCGACCTATGAAACGATCAGCCAAAAATTAAATAAAAATCATCAAAAATCCCAAAATATTTTATAACATCAGTGGGTAAAAAGTTTTATACCAAAAAGTGGCCTTAAATAGGTTATACGCTAAAAGCGCCGTTTATGTACATAAAGATATAGTTTTACGATATCGGCCATAACTCAAAATCTGGACCACCAACTGATCTCAAATTTTCGGTGCAAGTTTATAAATTAGTAATAAAGATTTCTACTCTTTCACTTTTCCAAAAATCACGTTTTATATCAAAAAGGGCAAAATAGTCAACTTTAAGCATAACTCAGAAACATGCATACGAATCGGTTAAGCATAGACTCAAGTTATAAAAATTCCAGAGAGTCATACATAAATAAAAAAAATGGTCAAAAATAAACTCTAATACAGATCTCAAACATGCATGCACGGATCCGAATCGAGAGTCAACGAAAAAGTCGTTTTATAAGACTTTCGGTTCCAATCCGGGTTTATACCAAAGATTGTCGAGTTGATCATGGTAAAACATATTCTTACATTCATTATAAAGCTATTTTTGATGATCAAACTGATTGCATGTCATCTACATTACCATTTATGCTATATTTCACAAAAACAATTTCTGTTGACTTTTTAAGAACAACTTTGACTCGACAAATAGCATGCTTAGAGTGGGAATCAGAGAATACCCTTTTGAGGGTTTGTTTCCCACATAAATACCAACTTATAAGTGGTTTCAATTTGAGAAATGACAGAGCCAAATTCGTTTAATCGAAAAGTCAAACTATATGAACAACGGTTTGACTTTTAACTAATAATCTATGTTAGAACGGATTAGAGGATGATATGAATGCTTACAAAGGTCCTAATGAAGCCTAGAAAGCACTTGGAGGCTGCCTTGTCGATCAGATTGCTCCTGGAGAAGCCTTGTGAAATTTTGATAGTTGCTATGTTCTTGTTTCTCTAATTCAAGTGCCCAAAATGTGAGCTTTGATCTGAATTATAAAGGAAATCAGATGTTGTGAGGAGTCTACATGTGTCTATACTTGCATGTCCATCCATTGGTGCATAAGGGAGGTGATATTAGCTGTCAAACACTCAAAATTTCGGACTTAACAGCAGCTGATCGCGAATTCTGCACCTGGGGCTGCCAAACTTTGATTAAAAATGGCAGCTTTGGTCCCTGTCTTTGCACGCGAGGTTTCGGCTATTTATTTTGACTCGTAAACCCCCAAACTTGGTTTTTAAGAACCTTGGGACATTTACCAACATGGTAATGTCCTCGGATAACTTTGCGCTCACCCGAAAAACCATGAAATTCGACGTTGACGCTTTTAGCCCCTCAAGTACGGTTTTGGCCATAACTTTCTCATACGATAACGAAACTTCATGAAATTTTTACCACATATTCTAGTGAGTATATTCTAGCATTACAAAGCTTCGGGGCTGCCAAAAGTTCACTCAGAGGTATAAATTCAACATGTTGACACTTTTAGTCCCTATAGTTTGTAATTCCTCACTTTCGTGCATTTTCCGCTTCGTATGATCCATGATCCATCCGTTTAAGGTTATAAACATTATGTAGGGTTATTATAGAGTCTATTTATCCATTGTTGACACTTTGGACCCTTACGTTCCATAGTTTTCACTGTTTGTCAACTTTAGTCCCTCTAAAGTATGTTTTCGCATATGTAAAGCTTATGACACGTGTCAATGCATTATTGGACGTAAATTTTCGAGGTGTTACATCCTCACCCCCTTAAAAGAAATCTCGACCTCGAGATTTACTAAAATTATAGAAGTACTTTTTGTCGCATAATGGACTTAACATCAATAGCATATCTGGAGCTTTTTCCAAGCTCTCAAGTTGACCTTTATAATGGGTACATTTATCCTTTTGGAACTTTTTTACCTATCGATCCTCAATCGATATAGGTTGCTTATTATGTCATAAATCTGCATATCATTGTGTGATAATGCTTCTTGACTTATTGATGAAACATATCCTTAAATCATTAGTGAAAATGTGTTGGGAGCTCCGTCCAACTCCTTACATAGGTTTTAGCTTATAAGCTATTTGATTCTGATACATTTGATTCCTTCGAATGATTCAATATATTCAGAGCTCAGCTAACCTGATAATTAACAAAATTGGCACACCCTTTCAGGGTGATATCTTTGTTGAACCTTATTCCTTCACCAGAACTTAGGAGATTTGCTATTTTCATTAACCCTTGACTCTCAGCCAAATACTGGCAACTTACAGTTGATCATGAATCTCTTTATTCGTTGTTTTCGAGGCAACTTTCAGATCCTGGTAATTTGGACTTCCCAAAGTCTCATCCACCAAACAGACGTTTTGATAATTCATCTCTACACGGTCTACAAAGAAGTAGCCTTGATGCTTGCACATCAACTACTATAGAAAAGCTTATCCCAATGTGGAATGGTTATTCCAACCATCACTTAAAACTAATCTTAAGGGATAGTTAATCCTTGCGTTAGTCGATCAAATCGACGATCCTGGGCAGCTGATGGAAAAATTCTTAATTGTTGCCTAATTAGGGTTGCGGTAATCAATGCATAAGCAAAATGAACCGTCTTTCTTAATTAACTATAACGAATTCTCAGAATATCGAGTTAGGCTTTATGAATCCTTTATTCACTTAATCAGGGTTTCCATTCTTCCAATGATGGTATTAGCCGTCTTGGAGATTTCACAATATTACAACCCTAAATGGGATATAAATCTTAATTCTACTGGTCTCTCATGAGGTAAACAGGGTAATCTTAAGAGGAGATAATCAAGATACCAGGAAGTTACAGAGATTTTTGAAATCTCAGGCTCCAATTCATCTATCATTGTTTGTGTCAGATAGGTGACACATTTATGTTACGAATCCATGAATTCTTTAATCGAAGACATCCACCTGGACAATTCCATTCTGGATATCTTCCTTGAATACCATTAGTTGACTTTAGTACCATATGACCATCGGAATATCTTTGAGGTCCCATTCATTAAACCTCCATACTGATCAGGCATGGAAGCAATCTATGGGACTTATTAAGATACGTCAATCCTCATGTGGCGCTTTTGTCATACCATTTGGTATTCGTAATCGATAGAGATCAAAGAGATATCAATTATATATGCTGACGCATTTCCTCTAGAGAGAGGATACTTCTAAAATTCCATAATTAGAGATTTCTAACAGGAACGGAAAGAATGATTCTTATGATTTTGCCTGTAAGTTTTTTCCTTACACTTAATATCTAGGGTTCTTACGGGAAGGATTTTCTAACAATTTGCTAAGCTTGAAATCTTATGAGAGACTTAGCAGTACCTGAATCCAAACGTAACTCTTAGCCAAAAGAAATTACAATAAGGGTTTATCTGGCATCATTATTAATGTGAACTGCCCCTAATTATTCATCAGGAGGGTTAAACGCCTCCATTCTTAATCCTTTTAAACTTAGCTACAAAATCTTTGACGAAATTTAGAGCAGTCTCAACCTTGACTGGTTGTTTCTTAATCTATATAACGTGAGTAGCTGAGGTAGATCCATAATGGATTCTTAATAGGCAGGCTTTGAAACCTTAAGGTGCCCTCTTATTGCCAATGCTAAATCATAATATATATATATAGTGCATTATGCTTAAATTCTAGATTAACCGAATGAGAGCACTATTTCAACCAATGAACCAAGTTTGCAACCTACTGCCGATAGTGTATAGCTCTTATGGGGGAGTCGGAAAAATCCTTATTCCATCCCTTTCCATTTCGCAAGATGGATACCAGGTTTTTCTAATAAGGTCCTAAAAATTTGGACCATCCCATACTGTATAAGGGAATCTTTCTTGTGGACTCCATTAGTGTCCTTATTAATCAAGGGTATTGCCACCGAATGATTGTGATGCACACCTTACCGCGTGCTTTCCAGCATAACCACTGATATACCTAATGGTTTCTACTTCTCTCAATAATTCCTTGCAATCAATGGCCCCTTTTAACTATCGATGTCTCTTGACTTCCAAGAGACGAAGTACTTTTTAAGTACATCCTAAACAGAATGGGCTCCTCGCCACATATGATTTTATTTGGGTTATTCTTCGCATATGGAATGTGAACAAAACTCTTCTCATGAGCAGTGTCATGTGTTATAGAGCGAGCAACGTTTGGTTCTTCATGGCTCTTCTCACAGCCCTTATCAGCCGTGATAATTATAGTCTTGGAGATTAATTCTGTTAATATTGAGGTTCACACTTGATGCACTATTAACATTTGTCGCATCTCTTAGTATCGCGACTTTTGTTTGTCTCTTCTGAGTTTTCCATACTCAAATCTTTTGGTATTAAATACCAATTTAACAATTAATTGTGTGCTTTTCCCAGCTAGTCATCATCCTGTCGACTTATCATACATCGATCATGGTATTATTAAACCATATGAACATTCCTAAGGAGTGTTATTTGATTGAACAAGTGCTTATATTTAATCAAAATGGAGATTTCACAAACTAGGCACCTAGCTCGGTTGGCTAGGCGCGCGAAAGGGTGCGGCCTAGACCCAGGTTCGATTCCGGGGACGGCCAATTCCACCATTTTTTTATGTTTAATATTTATTAATCGCACGGATACGTGTAGTTATGAGGGTTGTCTCGTAAGGAGTCTTGATAATTTAATTGCTTCTTATTACCCACAATATGGGCTTGATTTTTCAAGACAACCAATCGGTTTTTAACGCTATATTGAGTCCTTATATTTTAACTGAACTAGGACATCGGAAAAATTTCCTAATGGATATAAAACATCCATCTAATATTGCTGAAGTAGTCTCTGAGGTACTATCGACCAATTTTACTTTATACTTAACGCTTAGAGTTTTAACAGGCAGATTTAATGATTTACACAATCTATTGTCTATGAAAGACTTATCTGAACCTGAATCAATAATACTCTAGCATGAGCGTTATTGATAAAGAAGGTACCTGTTGTGACATCGTCATTCTGAATAATCTCTTGAGCGTCCATTTGAGAGCTCCCAGCTTTTGTCTCCTCAGCCTCCCCAGGCTTCTTGGTTTTATTTGGGCAATTTGTCTTGATATGCCCTAATTCATTGCAACCATAGCAGGTTGCGTCCTTTATGTCTTGGCACTCCAAGGTCTTGTGCCCTTTCTTGTTACAAATCCCACAAGGTCTCGTGTGAGACTGGGATTTCGACTCCAATCGACACTTCCCAAAATGGTTCTTCTTACAAGTTTTACATTTGGGTTTTGCCTCCTTCGGTTTGGACTGGTTATAGTTCGAACCGGTCTTACCCTTTTTACAACCTTGAATTGGGGTATTATTGCACTTTCGCTTATGATCCTTCAACACACGGTCCACAGCGTTGTTTACGGCTGTATCTATCATAGCCTGTAACTCGATGCTTGTTAAGTTCAGTCTTGCATCATCATTCTGATCAACTAGACGATTGTGAGCTTCAGAGGAGTCAGCCATGGTGAATCTTTGAAGGCTACAAACCAAGAAATAACAAATTGGTTTAATTATATAGCGAATTGTCGAACTTGATAATTAAGTAGCCATGGTGCGAATGAACCATATGGGCCAGTAGATAGTATTTAATTTATTTGATTATGTTTTTGCCTAAGTTTTTAAATAAACCATCTTTAGCGTTTAATCGGAATATAATCCTTCATATTTACTAGACAGGGGACATAAGTCACGACTGTCCATGTCATACTGACATCTTATATAGCATAATGGCTTGTTCCAAAGGACTTTTCGATGGCACAGATGCCTTGTCACTAGGGAAATTTTAAAACATAATCAATGATTCCTTTGGATCGGAAAATTTCATAATTCATTGTATTGACAAGAAGTTATGAAATAAAACTATCTTTTTCATGTATGCATCTTTGCCCGTAGGTATACATCCCAAGTGGATGTTTAGATGTGTACATCATGTTCGACGTTTATTAGCCTTGATCCCCATTGATCATTTGGGCTAAATAAGGGGTTTGGAAAATCTCCCTAATATAAAGATGACAAGCGTGATTTTATCGCATCACTGTTGTCGGGAGTGTTAACATATTTACAATGTCACAAGGATTTGAATCCTTTGAATAGGTTCTACCATCTTGGCCTCGTCTGGAATGACATATAGGCTAGGTTGTACTTTTAATACTGGTAGGAAAGAATGATATTTATTTATTTTCAGGGTTTTATCATAAATCCAAATTTACAATTGAATAATAGCACGAATGGCCTAGTTGCGTAGACAAGTTTATAAGCCATGGTTTCAGAGGATCGAGGCATTTAGGGTTGAATCAAAGTTCATTACCCTTTTTCGGACGGGGAGTCATTGCTACCACTGTCGTTGTTATAATTTGACGATACAATATGGCCCGTAGGAAAATCGATTACAAAACGATGTTTTTAGAAAATAATAATCATCACACTGATGATAGTAGTCATGATAGTGTTGATCATATTGACTATGAGGCTTGGGCATAGCCCCCTCCACCTTAGGCAGGAACCATAATGGTTACAACTGTCATTGTCGTATTGACATTATTATAAAGTATAGCCCGTAGGCATAACATCACTAGGATGTTATATTATATTAGTCATGATCGCATTGATCATATAGACTAATAGGCTTGAGCATAGCTCACCACCTTAGACAAGGAATCATAAAGATTACAATGTCAGCGTCTGTTGGCTCATGCAGAAATGGGCAAGGCCCGTAGGCATTATATTACCAACGTATGGTCAAAATATGAACATCTTAATTGATGATCTAAACCCATGATTCAGAGATCATTAAGTTGGGTTAGGGATCTTTTAAAGAATCCGTATATAAAAATGACGTGTGTGATGTTTAATGAGTCACGTCTGCCATGAATGTTAACATGTTCTCAGATGTTAACAGGGATCTGAATCTTTTAAACAAGTCTTACCATCATGGCCCGGCCTTATGATGACCCGAAGGCTAGGTTTCACTCTTAAGATTCTTATTTATAATTAACGCAGAACAAATTTTAAATTGAAATAAGGATCTAAATCTAAATTGAGGAACTGCCATCTTGGCCGGGTCTTAATATGACACGAGGCTAGGTCTTGTCCTTTTAGATTTTGCCATTTTATTATAATGGTAGATCTTATAAGAGGAATGTTATTTTAATTTATTTCATATATTATATTCATATATATTGAACAAATGAAATTTTTGATAAAGCATTCCAATAAAATACTGAATTGCCCTAAAAGGGACTTAAAAGAAATGATGTTGTCCTCAAATGGGACTGAAAAAATAAAAATGCCCTTATAAGGACTTACTAAGGAAACGAACTTTAGTAGAAAGAGTTTCTTCTTCATTTTACTTCTGAATGTCTTCTCCTTGATTGTACGTTAATCCTAGTCGCAACACGAAGTTCGGCCTTTCCTAGGCTTCAATGGGGAGAATTTCCACTACGGCTTCTTTGCTTGGCGACATATTAAAATATATAATTGAAAGTAAAAATCCTCCGAATAGGGACGAGAGTATTCCTATGTTAAGTCTAGACTCAGAATCAAGGAACGTGCAATTGTGTAACTGAGATTAAACACAACAGACTAGTGTTTAATTCACTCAGAGTTGGCTCTGATACCAACCTGTCACACCCCTAATTTCCACGTGTCACCGGTGGGCCCGGTGGGGGTATCGTGACGTCGCTGGTATCATCATAGACAAACAACACAATATAATAATGCACAGCGGAAGCAAAAGATAGATTCATTTCAACTTTAATTAAAAATGTAATATTAATTATCACAAGTAGTTGAAACGGATCCACAGGCGGATCGAAAATAAAATAGGATAATTGTTCAACAGTTTATTTGTCGTCCAAGCTTGCGAGACTTATTGTGGACGCTCTAGAAGACAGCCAGCCTATTACGTGTAGTACCTGCACTTGACCTTTTGGAAAATACGTCAGTTTACACTGGTAAATACAATTTAACTGACTCATTTTGAAAAGGTTGAAAATTGATTTAAATGCACAAGGCACAAAACATTTTTATTAACTTGGGTCAATTATTTAATATAAAAATCATGTGAACGAATTACATGTTACTTGCGTTCAGTAGCCCGGATCTAGTCCGGGCTAAAGATCAATGGACCCACCACATTAAAGAGTTATACACGGAAGGTGTACGCCTACACGCCGTGCTCAGGTCGTGGCCATCTCGTAAGATGATGCCAAGGATATCCGGGACATGGTCAATTAACCCCCCAAAGGCCTTAAGTGAACAAGACTGTTTAAACGAGCCGATTAAATTATTCAACTATCCACGCAACGGTGGAGGATTTAATGCTCGATCAAGCGGTATTCTATATACCGTAACCCAAGCCCGTATAGGGAAAATAAGTCAAAATGTATTTACCTGAGCTAAATATAAATTCAAACCCAGCCGTATATCAATCAGCAAGTACAGATAGCTTTTACTGGGCTCCTAAATCTGGAACGAAGGTTTATAATAACCTATTAGATTTCTAACGGGTCTTTATTTAAGCTTAAGCTTAGCCCGGTTAGTTTAAAAAAAGACGATACGGTTCAAACGCACGATTAAGCGAAGACCGGATAGAATGTGATTTAGACCCGACAAGTTTGAATACTTGTATAATATGGGTATACTAAATACATTCTGGATTCTGAGACAAAAACGATAATGTTTGACCCGTCTCGGTCAATTTATGCAAACTAGTTACATAAACCGAACCGAACGCGAAAAGAGCGTTACGGGTAACCGTAAGAGTCATATGCAAGTTCCCTGAGATAATATGCTTTAAATATGTTATAATATCAGTAAGTTATTTCCATTATGCCCAAAACGGATTTAAACACAAATTAGGCCTCATAAAGGCATTTTGGTCATTTAAAAGATTTATAAAAGAGTTTATTTGTAAATATGAGTTACGGTTCTGATTTATACATTAAGTATACTTAATTTAACATGTTATAACAGTAGGGTATGACCCTTGTGTGAAACTTATCATTTAAAACCAACTATGCACCTTAGGGGTACTTTGGTAATTTCATAAGGGCTAAAAATGTCAAAATTGGAAACCTGAGTTTATAAACTTATACTTACTGTTATTATATGAAAATATGCTAAATACATCAGTAGGTATGAATCTTATGTGTTTAATATGAGTATAACGCTTACTATGCGCTAAAAACGCTTAAAAATGCGATTTAGAGCCGTTTCCGGGTTTTTAAAAGAAAGCTGAGATTTTTATATTTCCAGAATGCTCAAAATAATCTATTTAACAAATAAAATCAGTAGAAAAAGGTTTGGGGTCAAAAGAATTTATAAAACTCATTTTATGGCTTAAAAGGTCAAAACCGGCATTAACCGAATCAACTTAGCGACCTATGAAACGATCAGCCAAAAATTAAATAAAAATCATCAAAAATCCCAAAATATTTTATAACATCAGTGGGTAAAAAGTTTTATACCAAAAAGTGGCCTTAAATAGGTTATACGCTAAAAGCGCCGTTTATGTACATAAAGATATAGTTTTACGATATCGGCCATAACTCAAAATCTGGACCACCAACTGATCTCAAATTTTCGGTGCAAGTTTATAAATTAGTAATAAAGATTTCTACTCTTTCACTTTTCCAAAAATCACGTTTTATATCAAAAAGGGCAAAATAGTCAACTTTAAGCATAACTCGGAAACATGCATACGAATCGGTTAAGCATAGACTCAAGTTATAAAAATTCCAGAGAGTCATACATAAATAAAAAAAATGGTCAAAAATAAACTCTAATACAGATCTCAAACATGCATGCACGGATCCGAATCGAGAGTCAACGAAAAAGTCGTTTTATAAGACTTTCGGTTCCAATCCGGGTTTATACCAAAGATTGTCGAGTTGATCATGGTAAAACATATTCTTACATTCATTATAAAGCTATTTTTGATGATCAAACTGATTGCATGTCATCTACATTACCATTTATGCTATATTTCACAAAAACAATTTCTGTTGACTTTTTAAGAACAACTTTGACTCGACAAATAGCATGCTTAGAGTGGGAATCAGAGAATACCCTTTTGAGGGTTTGTTTCCCACATAAATACCAACTTATAAGTGGTTTCAATTTGAGAAATGACAGAGCCAAATTCGTTTAATCGAAAAGTCAAACTATATGAACAACGGTTTGACTTTTAACTAATAATCTATGTTAGAACGGATTAGAGGATGATATGAATGCTTACAAAGGTCCTAATGAAGCCTAGAAAGCACTTGGAGGCTGCCTTGTCGATCAGATTGCTCCTGGAGAAGCCTTGTGAAATTTTGATAGTTGCTATGTTCTTGTTTCTCTAATTCAAGTGCCCAAAATGTGAGCTTTGATCTGAATTATAAAGGAAATCAGATGTTGTGAGGAGTCTACATGTGTCTATACTTGCATGTCCATCCATTGGTGCATAAGGGAGGTGATATTAGCTGTCAAACACTCAAAATTTCGGACTTAACAGCAGCTGATCGCGAATTCTGCACCTGGGGCTGCCAAACTTTGATTAAAAATGGCAGCTTTGGTCCCTGTCTTTGCACGCGAGGTTTCGGCTATTTATTTTGACTCGTAAACCCCCAAACTTGGTTTTTAAGAACCTTGGGACATTTACCAACATGGTAATGTCCTCGGATAACTTTGCGCTCACCCGAAAAACCATGAAATTCGACGTTGACGCTTTTAGCCCCTCAAGTACGGTTTTGGCCATAACTTTCTCATACGATAACGAAACTTCATGAAATTTTTACCACATATTCTAGTGAGTATATTCTAGCATTACAAAGCTTCAGGGCTGCCAAAAGTTCACTCAGAGGTATAAATTCAACATGTTGACACTTTTAGTCCCTATAGTTTGTAATTCCTCACTTTCGTGCATTTTCCGCTTCGTATGATCCATGATCCATCCGTTTAAGATTATAAACATTATGTAGGGTTATTATAGAGTCTATTTATCCATTGTTGACACTTTGGACCCTTACGTTCCATAGTTTTCACTGTTTGTCAACTTTAGTCCCTCTAAAGTATGTTTTCGCATATGTAAAGCTTATGACACGTGTCAATGCATTATTGGACGTAAATTTTCGAGGTGTTACAACCAGTCATCCTAAGGTTTAGGAATTTGTTTGCTATCTGTTCTTTTTCATTGGGTGGGCAAAATTTCCTTTCTACTTTGTTTTTAAATTCTTCCCATTCCATATTATAGGTTTGATCACTTCCTCTTGTCTGGAGGATAGTGTTCCACCATTCTAGTGCTGCATTCTTAAACAGATTAGAAGCAAACAATATCTTATCTTCTTCAGCACACTTACTTATCCTTAAGACTGCCTCCGTCTTTTCTATCCAGCGTAAGGTTGCAATGGCCCCTTCATTGCCCGAGAATTCCATTGGTTTACAAGACCAGAATTCTTTATAAGAACAACCGTTAGGCATGGTTCTTCTTCTTTTAGGAATAGGCATTTGAAGTACAGGTCCATTGTTCACGCTTTTTTCTGGTTCAAGTGGTCGCTTACTGCTATGCCTACTTTTATTATCAGCATCCTTAACAGTTTGAAGTATAAATGGCATTGCATCTATAATTCCTTGTGCTACTATATGTTGGATAGCACTATTGTCCACTTGATTTCCATTGTTATTGGCACTCGGATTATCATTAACCACGTTAATGTTACTCTGGTTATCGTTATTCAGATTTCCTTGATTTCCTTCATCGGCCATCTGAATTTTAAACATTTATCCCATATTAATATCACAAAATAGTAAGTAATATAATTGATCACATGACACACAATCTAACCAAAAATGTAGATCATTGCTACTTACTCTTTTCATATACTTATGCGTCTATTACACACTAGTACAGAAATAAAGATTACAATACCAACAGAAATAAAATAGTAATATGCATCCGTACACACATATTTTTTTTTATTTTTTTTTATTTTTATTACTACTACTTCCTTCATTCTAACATTCAAGGATATGGATTTATCCAAAAATCCATATTGCGCTCATCGTATTTCCATACGAGACGCTCTCCCACCTGACGCATCCTCTCACTGCTCTCTAAAATTTCCTCCCCGAAAGTCCTAAGTTCTTGAACGTTTTCTGCACTCATTGGGGGTGCAGGTTCTCGGACAGGGTTTGGAATATGGGGTGCATTTTCCTAATATGGGGGTGACATTTCCTGAAATTGGTAAGGATCCTCTAATATTTCCCTAATGTAGTCATTTTGATAATAGGGATCTAAAGGGTTCATACCTGGGTAAGCTTCTATGTTCTGTATGGGTGGATAATCCTGGATAGGGTAACGTTGCACAAAGTCTCTATTGTCATCCCACCAGGGGTCATAATTCGGGTCTATGGGGTTTGGTGCAGGCACTCTAGGGATTTCTTCTGGGTTAAAGTTGTACATCTCTTCTTGGTTTTCCTGATTTTCTATTTCCATGGGTTGTTCTGGGTTTTGTGGTTGTGGGGCTACTAATTGTTCCAGACTTGGGTCAGTAGCAGTCGTAGCTAAGATATGGAAATTAGCTAGGCTTCTATTAAGTATTTCTTGAGTTTGGGCATCTGTCTCTCTCTTAATAGCTGCTAAAGCCCTTTGCTGTTGCAATTTCCTCATTCTTTTTCTACGAGCAAAAGCTTCTTTACTGAACCATCCTCGTTTCTTAGTAGGAAATGGTTCTTCAGATTTAGCTCTAAAAGCAAATATCCCGTCTTCCTGATCAGCAACTGATGCGTGCGAAGTGTTATATATATTAGGTGTATATTTTAAGCCCCTTTAACACTTATTTTAGCCAAGTTTTAAATTTATAAAACACGATATTTTACTAACACTAAACACACATATGGGCAAGTGCACCCATCGTGAGCGTAGTATAGCGTTGGTAAGATACCGAGGTCGTCCAAGGACACAAGAGCTTTTAATACCGGTTTATCCTCAACGTCTAACCAAGATAAAAAGTTTAGAAAAATGTTTTAAGCTAAGAAAAATAAAAACTAACTAAAATGCTGAAAAATAAAATAAAATAAAAACAGATAGACAAGATGAATCACTTGGTTCCGACTCGTATCTAGTATAACCTTTGATTATTTCCGCACTTTTGCACATAATTAAGAGATTATCTTAGTTATTGTAGTAGGCCCCTTTTTTGAAGGTGACGTTACCCTCACCCCAGTAGTTTGAGTCAGCAAGGATACAATCCTAAAAGGGTGGATTATTGGAAGATAATGAATTAAGTTATTAATGCAATATTGTGGTAGGCCCCGCTTTTGGCGGTGACGTTACCCTCGGCTAAGTAGTCTGAGTCAGCAGGGATACAGTCCTAAATAGCCGGGTTATAGTATTAATAGTAGTTAACTTATGAGGGGATCAAAGAGTTTGGACCCCCGCCATCCAATACCGTGAAGTATTGAAGGAGGTCCTACTAAATTTGACCCAGGTCCATTGCAGGACCTCTAAACGCTGAACAATGGCAAGAGCTTTACCAAACCGTTCCCTTAACCCCCGACCAGGTAGCCAACATACCTCCATATAGACCGTGGAGATATGAATGGTGAAAATCTTTTATTTTATATAGACAGTAAAATAATGCCAAGACACCACAGACAAACGATAAGGAAAGATCACCTTCAACATAAGTAACTAGTTATTAAAGTCATTAATACAAAACCAAATAAAAAGTGCAAAAGATTAGAAATAAAAAGTATTATACTAGACACTTTGTCTTCACCAAGTGATGTAAGAGACTTAGACAAACATGGCCTTGATTGTCAAGAACTCTTACGATCAATCTTGGATCCCGAGACGACTCACACACTCTATGATGGACAATGGATGATGGTGGTGGATGATGGTGTTGTGATGGTGGTGGGTGGTGGATGAAGTGTGAGAGAGGTGGTGTGCCAAGGGATGAGTTGAAATGAAACCAAGCACTCCTATTTATAGGCTGAACAGAAGGCTGGGCACGGCCCCGTGTCCGCTGGGCACGGCCCCGTGCCTGTCTGACACTCTCTCTCTTCATTAATTGTAATTCGCAATTACAATTAATGCGCCTGCAGTACTTTCGCCACGCCCCCGTGCTCACTGGACACGGCCCTGTGGTGGGCAATAGAAGCTTCTATAGGTTTGTCTTTTCTGCTGCTTCTTGGGCACGGCCCCGTGCTGGCTGAGCACGGGGCGTGTTCAGTCTTCTGCCTTCTCTATTTTGCTTGGGAAGATGCCGTTGAGGGGTCGGGCAGTCCACTTATGTTCCTTTCCTTGTATTTATGTTAGATTTAGCTGTCTTTTTGCTTCTTTTGTGAATTTGAGCTCATTTAATCCTGAAAATACAAAAGGAAGACAAAAACACTCCTTTTCCAACATTAGTACTTAAAAAGGGTTAGTTTTATGCCTCATTTGATGTAATTTATATGTTGCATTTTACACACATCAAATACCCCCACACTTGAACTTTTGCTTGTCCTCAAGCAAAACTCTTTAATATGTGGCTTACACTCCCAAATGGAATAGGTAGAAGAGAAGGTTTTGGGCTTGTCGTAGAGTGTCGGGATATCCAAGATCTTTTTGGGTTTTATTTTTATCTATTTACAATCCTATTCGTAATGATTTATTTAGAACGTTTCATAGGAGAAATTACTTATTTGGGCATAACATACATTTTTTAAAACTCCATTTATATACAAGTTCACATACCTCACGGGAGAAATCACTCACACTCGGGCGAAGGTGTATTTTTAGTGAATCACTCGAGAGCAACATGGAACTTATTCCTACCATAGGCTTGCCAAGCAATCAATCCTCCTCCTTTTTAACTTTTATACCTTTGTAGATATCAAGAGGACTTTGTGGGTTAAGGGTTAGGCTTGGGTTAAAGGTAGGTGGTTAGGATAGTGGTTAGTGGAAAAAGGGCGAAAAGCGTAACAAGTGTCGGTTTCGTAGGACTTTCTATTTTTGTAACTCTTATTTTGATGAAGCTATTATTCAAACAAAGTTATTTTTGATGAACTTGTTTGTTTATTTTCTTTTTGCTTCATCATCAACACATTTTTTTTTTCATACGAAAAACCGAACTTGTTACTAAAACAAAGGGTTAAAAATGAAAAAGGTTTTGGTGGGTAAAAGGGTTTTTGGTTTGGGTGATGAAATGAAAAGGTTTAGGCTCAAAGGGGCTAACTAGGGGGATTTTTGGGTAGGTGGTAAAAGAAAAAGAAAATAATGGTGTAGAAATAAAAAGGGTTAGTCCTAATGCCTCCATCATTTACTTACTCGGGTTTAAGTTGATAAGGACCGGGAATGTATCGTCATGGCAAGTTCTAGAGTCGTAAGAACCAAGCGGCTATTCACACAAGAAACGAAAAATGAGCATTTAGTTTTAATGATATGTAATTGTGCTCAATAAAGGCTCAAAACTCACTTTTGTGGGAATGGGTTTTTATGTGATCAAGTATATATAATCAAATTTTAACTAAGTTTGCCATGCCTTTTCATAATTTTCTTATGTTGGTTCTTTGTATCACTACGCTATCGGTTGTAAATTTGTAAAAATATAACCTTTTTGAGAACTTGAATTTCCCGAATTAAACCTAGACAAGTAAGAAAAATGAATTTTTTTTGAAAAAAATTGGGGTGATTAGCGGTTCCAATAGAGTTTTGTGTAAGGCTTGTATTTAGGACTTGCAAAATTCAAGGTTTTAGCATCCCCCCCACACTTAAATTACACATTGTCCTCAATGTGTCCCAAAAATAAATTTTTAGGTTGATTAGATGTGTAAAATAGTGTTAAAAAGCAAAAATTTTGTGATACTGGGCGCTGAACACGGCCCCGTGTTATCCGGGCACGGCCCCGTGTTCAAGTGCCAGTAACAAAATTAAAACAAGAGAAACAGAAGTCTGGACACGGGGGCGTGTTGGGTGAACACGGCCCGTGTCCAGTTACCTGAACTGGGCGTTTTTCTGCAGGTGGTTCAGCACGGGGCCGTGTTGGTTGGGCACGGCCCGTGTTGAACCTTCTGTAATGGAGAAAATCATCGGGCTGCCTTGTTCTTGTGCATGGGGTCATTTTTCTCGTTCCCCTTTTCATCCCTTACCACCATGAGTGTATTTTATTCATTTAAAACCATCCAAACTTCAAAACCATCATTTCATTTCATCATAGAGAGAACTTACATAATCCTAAATTAAGATAAAATTAAAACTTAACTAAATAGGTCAGCAGGTACACGAGGTTATCATAAGGAGTTCTACTATTTTAAGAAAATTTCGAGAATAGTTTCCCGATATAGTAGGACTTTTAGCCGAATGAATTCTTCCCTAAACGTTGTTTAAAGCCATTCTTCGATCTCCCTAGGAAGGAAGAATGCGGCTTCATTTTCCTCCGCAGCTGGTGGTTGAGGGGGAACATTCACCGGGACTCCTTGCACCACTCTTCGCGGAGGCTCTTGGTGCATGGCGTACCATTCGGCTGGAATGACAACTTCGGGTACCACGTTCCACGCCCTTTGGGTTATTATAGGTACCAAAGGCGGGGAGGCGAGAAGGTTCAACCTCTGGTGCAAGAGGTTTACTTCATGGAGACAGCCCTCCAGCCCCACTGTAAGATGGTTGATACGGTCGACCAATGCTTCCTCCACTCCCGTCATTTCATCAATAGCCTCCCTTAGAGCGTAAACATAGTTTACAAGAGAGTCTTCTGCTATTGAAGATCTCCTCCCTTGTCGGTTACTTCTTGAAGATGATCCGCTTGTTCTGCTTGCCATTTTCTGTGAAGGAAACCGAAGAAAGCTAAATTTTTACAAAACAGAGCCCCGGACACGGCCCCGTGCTCGTTGAGCACGGCCCAGTGTCCATTTGTCTGCAGGATTTTTGGCTAAAGAATCTTGGAGTTTTAAATTATTTTCATGATTTTTATCTGGGTTTTAAGCTCAGATAATTTAAAATAAAGTTATACAACTAACTTTAAACAAGAATCTTTAGCAAATAATCTTACAAACTTCACATAGAGGGTTGGAATCATGGGATTTCCAAGCTTCCATGGAGGAAATGTTGAAAAAAAAAATTTTAAAGAAGAGGAAATGAATAAAAGTGGAAGGGACAAGATGGTCCTTGGGAACCTTCTTTTAGCACTTACCTAGGATGGTATGAGTGAAGATCCCAGGAATCTCTGTCTTTTGAAGTGGTAAAAAATGAGCAGGATTCAGGCTGCATTTAAAGAAAACGACAGTGCACTGGACACGGCCCCGTGTTGACTGGACACGGCCCCGTGTTGACTGGACACGGCCCCGTGTTCAGAGGAAATCCTGACACATTTTGTCCGTATTCTGACCAAATCAGCAGAGAATCTTTTTGGTGAGCACGGGGGCGTGTTGACCTGGACACGGCCCCGTGTTTGGAGGCTGTTTTATGGAGTTTTGCTACTTCTAAGGATCTCGTCGAAATCGGGTGGTTCCTTACTGGTTGGAACAACCCCAAAGTGCCTAAGATACCTTAATTGTCCTAGACTAAAGCGAGAACGCAAGAGGTTGTCGGTGAGGGTAATTCCTATTTTTATTCTAGGTGGACAAGTCCAACCCTTTTCCGGGCTCTCATTAAAGAAGGTGTATGCCGAATCGCTCAGGTCTATGTATGCACCGAACAAAGTCGATGGAGAGTCCTTCACGGCACAATCGACACAGGGACGACTATCGTCCAAGTCTTTGCTAGAAACGAAGGTATTTTCGGGAGCAACGAGGTTGTCGGAATGCGGTTCCAACATTTCTTCATGGTTATCGTCTTGGGGTGGATCAATAAATTCCTTCCTAAGCTCTTTTAACCAATTCAGAATTAGCTTTTCTAGGTGAAATAACTCATCAAGGAGCATTTCCCCCAGAATATCTGGCTGGGCGCATTCGAGGGAGAAATAGTGCTTATTTTTACTTTCGCCCCTCTTAAGGTTGTAAGAAGTCGGTGGGTCCATGTAGTGGGGCCTATAATTTAGAAAGTAGCATTTTACTTCTTCATGTTTGCCACCACATAATTGACACCACGTACCATAAGAGTGCCGAAAGTAAAAACAATTACTATCACTCATGTTTATGTCAGAAATTACCAACTGCCGGGATCTAACGGTTCTGTTTTCAGTAAGTGAATCTTGGGCACGGGGGCGTGTTGAGTGAGCACGGCCCCGTGTTCAGCTTACTGTCTGACGTAAAACAGGATTGCCAGTTCCAATGATTTAGCACGGGGGTGTGTTCAGCGGGCACGGCCCGTGCTGAGCTCTGCAGAAGCTGAAAAACTAAGAAAATCCTAAAAAATAAAAAGAAAAAATAAAAAAAATGATTAGGCCGTTGATTCCTAACTTTCTTAAAATCCTTGTGTCCCGGCAACGGCGCCAAAAACTTGATGCGTGCGAAGTGTTATATATATTAGGTGTATATTTTAAGCCCCTTTAACACTTATTTTAGCCAAGTTTTAAATTTATAAAACACGATATTTTACTAACACTAAACACACATATGGGCAAGTGCACCCATCGTGAGCGTAGTATAGCGTTGGTAAGATACCGAGGTCGTCCAAGGACACAAGAGCTTTTAATACCGGTTTATCCTCAACGTCTAACCAAGATAAAAAGTTTAGAAAAATGTTTTAAGCTAAGAAAAATAAAAACTAACTAAAATGCTGAAAAATAAAATAAAATAAAAACAGATAGACAAGATGAATCACTTGGTTCCGACTCGTATCTAGTATAACCTTTGATTATTTCCGCACTTTTGCACATAATTAAGAGATTATCTTAGTTATTGTAGTAGGCCCCTCTTTTGAAGGTGACGTTACCCTCACCCCAGTAGTTTGAGTCAGCAAGGATACAATCCTAAAAGGGTGGATTATTGGAAGATAATGAATTAAGTTATTAATGCAATATTGTGGTAGGCCCCGCTTTTGGCGGTGACGTTACCCTCGGCTAAGTAGTCTGAGTCAGCAGGGATACAGTCCTAAATAGCCGGGTTATAGTATTAATAGTAGTTAACTTATGAGGGGATCAAAGAGTTTGGACCCCCGCCATCCAATACCGTGAAGTATTGAAGGAGGTCCTACTAAATTTGACCCAGGTCCATTGCAGGACCTCTAAACGCTGAACAATGGCAAGATCTTTACCAAACCGTTCCCTTAACCCCCGACCAGGTAGCCAACATACCTCCATATAGACCGTGGAGATATGAATGGTGAAAATCTTTTATTTTATATAGACAGTAAAATAATGCCAAGACACCACGGACAAACGATAAGGAAAGATCACCTTCAACATAAGTAACTAGTTATTAAAGTCATTAATACAAAACCAAATAAAAAGTGCAAAAGATTAGAAATAAAAAGTATTACACTAGACACTTTGTCTTCACCAAGTGATGTAAGAGACTTAGGCAAACATGGCCTTGATTGTCAAGAACTCTTACGATCAATCTTGGATCCCGAGACGACTCACACACTCTATGATGGACAATGGATGATGGTGGTGGATGATGGTGTTGTGATGGTGGTGGGTGGTGGATGAAGTGTGAGAGAGGTGGTGTGCCAAGGGATGAGTTGAAATGAAACCAAGCACTCCTATTTATAGGCTGAACAGAAGGCTGGGCACGGCTCCGTGTCCGCTGGGCACGGCCCCGTGCCTGTCTGACACTCTCTCTCTTCATTAATTGTAATTCGCAATTACAATTAATGCGCCTGTAGTACTTTCGCCACGCCCCCGTGCTCACTGGACACGGCCCCGTGGTGGGCAATAGAAGCTTCTATAGGTTTGTCTTTTCTGCTGCTTCTTGGGCACGGCCCCGTGCTGGTTGAGCACGGGGCGTGTTCAGTCTTCTGCCTTCTCTATTTTGCTTGGGAAGATGCCGTTGAGGGGTCGGGCAGTCCACTTATGTTCCTTTCCTTGTATTTATGTTAGATTTAGCTGTCTTTTTGCTTATTTTGTGAATTTGAGCTCATTTAATCCTGAAAATACAAAGGGAAGACAAAAACACTCTTTTTCCAACATTAGTACTTAAAAAGGGTTAGTTTTATGCCTCATTTGATGTAATTTATATGTTGCATTTTACATACATCAGCAACATACCCTGAGAGGGCAGGCTGTGATGATGTACCTTCACTCTTAGGTGAATCAGCTAACTGACGATTCACGTCTGATGGCCCTTGATCCCTCATACTGAAAACTAACAGATAGTCAAATAACACATAACACATAATTACAGTTATGCATATATTTCCTTATTTTATTTCCTAACATTAATTCAAAATTTAAGTGTCAGCAGAACATTTCTTTGGCTCAGACCAGTGGCTAGGCTCTGATACCACATTCTGTCACAACCCCCGATCCCTGTTCCCCGGGAATGGGCGGACGTGATCACAGAGTTTGGTGGTATCAGGTTTGTATTTAGTCTCGCAGCGGAATTTACATCAGGACCGTAGTTAGGAAATGTTTATCAGAGTAAAACCACCTTTTTTATATTAATAATAACATGGGCAAAACCCAAGTTTCTTATTACAATACATTATAGGGACAAACCCTATATTATTGAATTTAAAACATCGTTTATTAGGTAACTTTTATAGCCACATTTTCCCAAGCCTTCAGTGCTCTCCAGCTGGCTTTTTACTAATTGGCTTTCACATTGGGTTACCTGAAACATGTTTTAAAAATGTTTGTCAGCGGGAAATACTGGTGAGTGAATCCCAGTTTAATCAAGTTTAAAGTCACAGTGAACATTATTGAGAGTGATCACTTTGTTTATGTCTACACAATTACTCCATTTGGTATTATCAATCCTGACTTGTGGGTCATATTACCCATTGGCTAACTCATTGTCCAATGGTAACGTATTGTCATCCCGACTTACTACTCGCAAGTAGTACAAAATTTTGTATACAAAACCCCAACATACCGGCAGTAACTGAATAACTACAAAGACTCAATTACTGGTAATTTTCATAGTAAAACATTTAAGGTTTGGTAAAACATTACCAAAAACATTAACAAAAAGAGGATAAACTCACATTGCTGTCTTAGGCTTTTCGTAAGGGTTTCCTGGGTATAATCTATAATTTATACAAATGTACATTGGTTAGTACCATAACCCTTTGAAATTATTAATAATACCCTCCCCGAGACGGTATTCCAACAACTACGTCGGGCAGAACCACGACAGTTGTTACGGAACACTAAATCAATCGGGCAGCGTAACTATTACGAAACTGGGGTTATAATACTTACAACGGAGCAGAACCTCGCTAATTTAGGGGTATAATACCCAAAATATTATGCTTATAACTTCCGAATTCGAGATTGAGAGAAAGAAATGAGCGACGGAAATCGAAAACTGATGTCTGCTATTTATAGTTGTGTAATCTGGTCCTCACGCGGCCCGCGTAAGGTAAGGCTAAGCCTTAAGCGGCCCGCGTCAACCTTGGTCAACGCAGTAGCTTAGCTGGGTCATCACTAGGCTTGACACGATTACGACACGTGTCGGCCTCTGGTGCGATCGCGTGTTATTAGTCCGCGCGGCCCGCGTTAAAGTAAGCTTAAGTTGAAGCGGCCCGCATGAACTAAAGAAGTCAGCGGAGTCCAAATCTGGTCTTAATACGGCCCGCGTAAGCTTGAGGTGGGATCCTACGCGGCCCGCCTCAGCTCTAATTTCAGATTTTTATTTTATTTTTATAAACTATAACATAATATGGGCTCGGTTTTCGCATACGGGGTGTAATATAAGACATATTAGGATATTCCAAAATATATAAGAGTGTCAGACATATTATGAGGGTGTTGGTTTTACCGAAGGTTGTTACAAGAAGTTTGCATGTTCGGTTTGTTTCTTATTTTGATTAACTGTTGATGATGTTGAGTGTTTTTATAGACACTGACATTTTAGAATATGTTAAGATACATGTTTATATTATTAAAATGAACTACTACATAGAAAAATACAAATTTAAAGAAATTTGTATAAAGTATTACACGCTAGAGTTAACACTTGCTAGGATTTCGTAGAGTCTGGCCTTTCTCCATGTGATTTCATGTTCTCTTTTGATTTTCAGGTCAGTTAGCATGTTGCAGATTTTCTGATCCTGTTTTAGAAGTTGTGTCAGAAACTCTTCTGCATTCTTCTGGAACTCTGATGGAGGAGAGTGGAGGACTTCATCGAGCAATGCTATGTTGTTCCAGGTTTTGTTGTAATTAGTGTCATTTATTATGTCGACTTTCCTGTTTAGTTCTTCGTCTGTTCTTTGTTCTTTGAGTGACCACATGGAGAACTGTGTTTTAACATTGCTGGTGTCTGACCAATGGTAGAAGCTGAAGTTTGCCATGTTGATTTTTGTTGGTTTTCTGATTTGGAACAATTTTTGACAGAAAGGGATTTGTAGGACAATTTGTTGATGTTTTGAATCAAAAGTAATCATCGGTCTTTTATAGAGTTTAAAAACGCGTCTACATGGTAAATCAAGTGGTTAATTGTAATTGTGATAACCTGCTTTTGTTCTTTGAAGTTCGAAATTTTGTCCCTTGGGTTTCTTGGTATTTAATTTTACAGTTTTCCCATAAAAGTTAGGGTTTGAAAAGTTTTTTGCATTAAAAGATTGCTGTTTTGAAATATACATTAATATGTTTATATTAAATGTACACGTTTTCATAATACCAAATTTCAGTATATAAACTCATACTCACTTCACCTGTTTTTCATCACGTTTTCCTACGAAGATATCATACTTTCAGGACAGTCGAGTAATATAGTTTATTCAAATGGCGTCATTCACAAATGCAAAATCAGATGATTTAAAGCAGCGTTTTGTCAGGCAAATCGAGGAACAGGTGTATGAAGATAGGGCTACTCTTCAAGAGTTGAAGAGATGTTTTGATGGATTGCAAGTTGGCCTGTTCACTAGAGAGCAGGTTTCCAGAGATCTTATGCGGATGCCTTCAACCTCCGTTCGTGAGCTTTGTGTTGTCATTAATATAGAGTGCGGTGATAGAGACGTGGAGTTCATGGCGATGTTGAAGGACATACATCGAGAGGTTCAGCAATCGATGGAGTTGAAGCTAAAGTTTCTTAATTATTGCTGTTATTGTTAGATTTGACCTTTAATGTTGTTCAGTATGTGATGTAATTATTGGAGTTTTAGTTTTAATGTCATGAATAAATTTTAATTTTAAGAATATATGTTGTGTTTTGTTTTTACTTATTTAGTGTTTGAGTAAGATTTAGATTATGTTGATGTTGAATTGTGTTTGAAGATCTGTTTGGTGAGTCAACAGAGGTTTAATAGTATCAAGGGTTGGTTTGATGGTGAAAAGATGAGTGCAAAGATTAAACAAATGTTTAGAATTTGATCATTGATAGCAGTTTTTTGAATAATCTGTGCTCCTGCAAATAACAGAGAGTCAATACTTCGAGTTGTAAAAGGTCTGTTGTAGTTAAAGTTTGGCAAAAGAGAACATCTGCTGATGATGAAACAACTGTGTATTCTAATGACTGTTGATACTAACAGTTTTTTGGAAGAATTTACGGTATATTTTGGTGTTATAAAAGGCGTGTTGTAGCTAAAGTCTGACAAAAGAGAGCATCTGCTGATGAATAAATGTCTGAAGATGCAAAGGTCTGCTATGGGTCAACAGATGTTAACAAACAATAGATGATATTCAATCTTAAAATACTTAACAGAGGATTTGATACTAACAGTGGTTGGGCTAATGATGAATAAGTATTATTATATAACATCTGCTATAAGTATTATTATATAATTTTGTTTATCAACAACAGTTTTTTGGAAGGATTTACGGTATATTTTTGTGTTATAAAAGGTGTGTTGTAGCTAAAGTCTAACAAAAGAGAGCATCTGCTGATGAATAAATGTCTGAAGATGCAAAGGTCTACTATGGGTCAACAGATGTTAACGAACAACAGATGATATTCAATCTTAAAATGCTTAACAGAGGATTTGATACTAACAGTGGTTGGGCTAATGATGAATAAGTATTATTATATAACGTCTGCTATAAGTATTATTATATAATTTTGTTTATCAACAACAGGTTTTTGGAAGAATTTATGGTATATTTTTGTGTTATAAAAGGTGTGTTGTAGCTAAAGTTTGACAAAAGAGAGCATCTGTTGATGAATAAATGTCTGAAGATGCAAAGGTCTGCTATGGGTCAACAGATGTTAACGAACAACAAATGTTTACCAAACAGCTGCTGAGACACCAGTTGTTTCAGCAGAAGTTTCTCAAACATCTGCCATGATCATTTTCACTACACCAACCACAATCCAACCATCTCCAACGTCACAAAGATTTCCCATATATTCATCTTCACTACCAAAACATTCTCCTTCACCAGAAATCATCTCCACACGTAAGAGAAAAACTCATATCGATAGAATCAAGAAAATGAACAATGATCCTCTGGTAAAGCCAACTCAACCTAATTGGAAGAAAGTCAAAACAGTGGATTCAGATGAGGTATTGAAGTTTAAAAGAATGAGAGCAAAGCTTGTAGCTGCTGATTATGGTCCAGTTAGATCCATTGCCAGATGGTCTAAACTGAAGATAGCTGAGTCCTACAAAAAGCTGGAAGAAGTTAGAGCTGAACATTCAAATGTTCTTCAAAACTCAGTCTATCCTACAATTGCTGCTCTGTCTCCAAAAATCGGTACTTCGAAAAACCTTCTCTCATCATCTGATATGTCTGAATCAATTGCAAATTTAGTTAGCAGGCCACAATCACCAAACTCATCTTCAATAATTCTTTGGCCAAGAAAACCAACTGATCCAAAAATAGTAAAGTGGAAGTCATGCTCAAAAATCCAAGTATTGACTTTGATCAGATCAGATGGTAGTGTTGAAGAGATTAAAATGGATAGTGCATATAATCTGAATGCATACGATCTCCAAGATTTGTTGGACCTTCAACTTGAGAGGGATGATGAAGAAGACATGTTCTCCCTGGACTTTGAACTACAATTCAAATGACAAATCAAGGAGATGTTGATGAGAAATAAAAATCTGTAATAAAGAAGGGTTCTCGTATCATCTGTTGTATAGGGAGATTGTTGGATCAGGTGATCGTATGTTCTTAGTTAATGTTTGTTAAATTTAAATTGTATTCGAATTTTATTAAGTTTGTTAGACATCTTTCATATGTACTTATGTTTATAACAATTTATATTGTCAATGGGTGGATACTCTCTTTTATGAATAAGAGAATGAAAATAATCATATGTAACTGATGAATTTTATTAAGTTTGTTAGACATCTTTTAGACATCTTTTATTAACTTTGATAAATATCTTTTATATTTACTTATAGTTGTCTTTTAGCTATAATAAATAACACGTTTTGGTACAATATCTATACACATATCTATATGTTCTGTCAATATATGTTATGCATGGTTTTCTAAGAAACGACCCGTGTTTGCACACGGGTCTTACCGCTAGTTATGATAAATACGCATTACATTTAATAAGTACAAAACTAAAATAATTACAAAGTAAGTAATTAATATTGAAATTAAGCTGACGAAGGAAGTTTTACATTTTGCTTTGCTACTGGTGTGTGAGACGAAGAACAATAAATAAAGGTAATATTTTTTAGACATAAGTGAGACTTAAACCCAAGACTTCCTCTCCAACATAGGTGTTTAAAGAATTTGTCTTTATTAGTGGACCACCACCCTATTCCTACGGTAATCTCCTCTATAAAGAAAAGAAGCCACGTGTAGTTTAGGTATTTTATGAACAAAACTGAATCCATGTGTCAACATTTTAGAATACAATTATTTTGCTGAAAATGAAAATAAACATACTAAGACCACTCGTACTGGGCGTTCTTTTTTCAAAAATAATGCCCAATCACGCCCCTAAACGCCGCACAACCGCCCCCATGGCGTGTTTGGGCGTGTTTGATCGATTTTGTTGTTTTGGCGTGTTTTAAATCACGCTGGAGGGGTGAAATTTTGACCAATCACATTTAGTCTTCATTTTTTTGGCCAATAGCTTTTTTGGTTGGTTGTTTTATTTTTATTTAATTCTCTACACCTGAAGGGGTATGGTCCCAAATATCGCGTCAGCACGACCGCGAATGACCATTACCCTCATCAAAAACCTCCAACAGCAATAAACTCTCCAGTGTTCGCGTGGGCACACGCGAACACTGCGGTCCAATCTGTCCATTGATGAGAAGACTTACCTTAAGGACAGAAACTAATGTTACGCATAGCGATGCGGCCTCGCACCGCATCCTATGAACATTTTCGTCACTACAAGGGATCTGGACAACAGTAACAGTCACTAAGCAGCGATGCGGCCTGGCACCGCATCCCGCGTAAATTATGGATGGAACAACCAATGCGGGAACATCATCAAATGACCGCAAGCAGCGATGCGGCCTGGCACCGCATCCTGCCTTCAAAGCAAGTAGGCCTGACACCACAGTGCAAGTGGCACTGGGAACAGTCGCCTACTGGCCCACGTATGTACAACAGTCTGACACCACAGCAGGACGTGGCAACACCACAGCAGGACGTGGCATCACCACAGTATCCGACAGGTCTGACACACCTGCAAATAGCTGTGCGATGTCAGGCTAGCTACTCATCTACCCTCCTTCACTCCCCGGCTATAAATACTCACCCCAAACCAGGTTTGAGGTATCACTTCTCAACTCTCTCAATACTACTACTATCATACTTTGCTTCCCAAGAAAATTACTGATTCTCACGCCGGAGAGTGGTAACAAGGAGCACCCCCCACCCTATCCTCCTTGTTACGAGTCACAGTTTGTTTCCTTGTGCAGGAAACCCACCACCAGACGATCCAGCCAGCGATCCTCGGAAAGAAGGGATTAACCCTCTTGACGAGACCAGTGAGTTAACCCTACCCGGTTAACCATTGTTTCATCATTGGCGCCCACCGCTACTCTTAGCACTTTTTTCCAATCATCCTTTTCTTTCCAAAGATGTCTGATCGTCAAAACAACACTACCGGGGATAACCTAAACCCCGCAAACCAAGGGCCTGCGGGAACCATTCCCCTAGCCCCAAATTCCCAACACATTGGCACATCAACGCAAGGGGGCGCATCCCTTACGTTTGGACACGATCTGTCACAATACGCTGTTGTCATACCTCCAGGCATGAACCCTCATACCTGGTATGACCAACAAGCGGCCCTTCTGGCCACAACGTACAACAGAGCTTGCGCAGACGAACAAGGAGGTATCAGACCTACCCCGATACCGCGTACACCTGCCGGTCGTATTTTACGATACGACGACAGGGCCCCCACACATCCAGCCTCCAGAAGCAGGCAAGAGGACCGCGGCTCCTCTTATTGTGATGTCCACACACTCAATGAGGACGATTCCTCATACGGGTCCCGCCGCAGGGACTCCGTACATAGCCGTTTAGGCCCCCACGAAGAAAGAAGACGGCAATCTACAACTCGCCACGACACAAACATTCACAGTCGTTTGGGACCACAGTCCCACCGTGAAGGGTATGGCCATACCGATCCAGATGACAGTATATACCGCGGGGAGTCCCATTCCACTAACAGCAGACCGGGAGGACGCAACTATGTTCCTCCCACTCAACCCCGCAACACATACCTCCGCGCTGCAAAGCGCCACCAGGGCAAACCTTATAGGCCGAAATCTGCGGCCGAAAACTCTAAGTTTGTCCCAGAGATCGCCAACGCCGATGTCACCACCACAAAATTCCCATTGAACATTGGGAAATACAACGGCTCGACCGACCCAGATGATCACAACAACATCTTCGTCGGCGCTGGGTGTAACGGTAAGTGGGACGAACCTACCTGGTGCCATTTTTTCCCACAGACCCTAACAGGTCTGGCCAGGGCATGGTTCGATTCTCTACCACCAGGGTCACTGACCTCATTCGAGGACTTACAACAAAAGTTCCTCGCGCACTTTAGCCAGCAACGACGCCATGAACGTGATTCAATGGACGTCATGAACATCTGGCGCAGAGACAACGAATCGCTTGACGCATTCGTTGTCCGTTACAATAAAGAAATCCTAGAGATAGGCGACGTTGCCGACCAGATGGCACGTAACCATTTCATTGTTGCAGTCAAAGACGAACAAATGGTTATGAATATTTCCGGCGGTAACGGCTTGCCTAAGAAGTGGGAAGATGTCATGGCTAAGGTCAAAACATATGCCCAAACTCAGCGGTCTCTCAGACCGCACATGTCAAAGGCACAACCCCTAGCGGAAGGCCAGTCTTCCCGCCAAGAGCCCAAGCGCAGCAATAAGCGCAACAGGGACACATGGAATCGCGGCAGCGATCCCAGGCCATATGTCCCCCGGAACAACCAGCCCGACGCAAGGGCTACAATCAACGCCCAACGAGAAAACCGGGCGTCAAAGAAAGAGTCTCGGGACCGCAGCTGGACCGAGATCAACCAGTCGCCAAGCGACGTTCTCCTCACAGATGCGCAATTCCTGAGACCGGCCCAACCAATGAAGTCCAAAAAGAATCAAGATCCCGCACTCTACTGCGAGTATCACAAGGACTCGGGCCACACCATGAACAACTGCATCAGTCTCCGACTGGAGATTGAGCGAGCCCTAAAAGAGGGGAAACTGCAACACCTGTTGACAGGCGCACAGAAAGCTACCAAGCGCATCACTCCCCACAACGAGGGCACCTCCACGGGTAAGAGGGCCATGTACGTGGCCTCTACCCACATGATCAATGGAGGAAAAGGAAGACCGCGTAAGGCGGCCAGAAGACCGGACAATGACTGGAAGGACGAGCAAGTCGTCTTTCCAAAAGTCCGAGGCGGACCGCGCGATAGGCGCGCCGTGGTTATCACAGGGCACCTAGCTCACTACTGCACCGAGCGATTGTTCATCGACCCGGGCAGTACGTCCGATATTATATACGAGCAATGCTTCAACCAGTTCGATCAAGAAGACAAAGATCGACTGCAGCCAGCGGACTACCCGTTGGCCGGGTTTTCAGGGGAAACCGTATTCCCCCTGGGACAAATTACCTTCCCTGTGCGCCTCACCAACGGAAGGCACACAAGGACGGAGGAGGTGAACTTCATGGTTTTACCTCACACCTCAAAGTATGACGTAATTCTCGGGAGGGAGTCCCAAGGCGACTTCAACATGATAACATCCGTCCCCCACTCTGCCATCGGTTTTCCAACCGAAATGGGGATCGCGATAATATACGCCCAAAGAGAAGTCATGGCTACGGACGAACTGCGTCCGACGAAAGTAGCAAGGCCCACCCCTAAAACGCAACCAGAAAAATGGGTGCTTAATGCAAGGCACCCAGAACAAACGGTTACGTTGGGCCACGCCTTAACACCTACCATCAGAGCGCGCCTGAAGCAACTACTCTTCAGGAACCAAGATATTTTCGCGTGGACACCCGCAGATATGACAGGGGTACCACGCGAAATTGCACAACACTTCTTGAATACTATGCCGGGTATCAAGCCCGTGATCCAAGGCCAACGCCACCTTGGATCAGCAAAAAACGCGGCGATGGAAGAGCAGGTACAGGAACTGCTCTCCGCAGGCATCCTGCGGGAAGTGAAATACCAGACTTGGCTGTCCAACCCAGTCATGGTAGAAAAACCAAGCGGGGGCTGGCGCATGTGTGTCGATTACAAAGACCTCAATAAGGCCTGCCCCAAGGATTGTTACGCACTTCCAGAGATCGACGAGAAGGTCGATAACCTCGCACCATTTCGATGGAAGTGCTTCCTCGATTGTTACAAAGGCTATCACCAAGTACAAATGGCAATCGACGATGAAGATAAAACGGCATTCCGCACTCCTATCGGGAATTACTGCTACACCAAAATGCCGTTCGGGCTGCGCAACGCGGGCGCAACCTATCAAAAGTTGATGAACGACACATTTCGCGGTCAAATCAGCAAAAGTGTCGAAATCTATATGGACGACCTGGTCGTCATGAGCATGGAGGAAAACACCATGCTCGACGATATCGAAAGAACATTCCAAACTCTGCGAAGCGTCAACATGAAGCTCAACCCAGGGAAATGCTCGTTTGGAATGGAAGAAGGCAAATTCCTTGGATTCATAGTAACCAAAGATGGATTCAAGGTGAACCCGGAGAAAGTTCAGGCGATCGAGCGCATGCCATCGCCTTCTACGATGAAGGAAATGCAACGACTAGCCGGCAGGCTAGCTGCACTGAATAGATTCTTAGCCAACCACGCAGCTAAGTCTTACCCTTTCATCAAGACCCTGCGGAGCTGTATAAAAAAGGAACAATTCCAATGGACCGCAGAGGCCGAAAA
Organism: Helianthus tuberosus; assembly: GCA_030545235.1. Classification (NCBI taxonomy): domain Eukaryota; kingdom Viridiplantae; phylum Streptophyta; class Magnoliopsida; order Asterales; family Asteraceae; genus Helianthus; species Helianthus tuberosus. The sequence goes on along the minus strand of CM060401.1, from coordinate 192,000,303 downwards.
AGCTTTCCAGGAAATGAAAGAGTGTTTGATCCAACTCCCAACTTTAACCGCACCACGAAAAGATGAGCCACTTATCTTATACCTGTCTGCCGCAGACAACGCGGTAGGCGCGGTACTTATAGTGGAGCGAGAAGGAGTCCAAACACCCATCTACTACATCAGCAAAATGCTCAACGACCCAGAGACAAGGTACTCCATCATGGAGAAATTGGTACTGGCACTAGTGCACGCATCGAGACGTTTACGACGTTACTTTGCAAACCACGTCATCACAGTGTTAACCAACTATAGGATCGGCCCGATCCTATCCAAACCCGACATCTTTGGGAGGTTAGCAAAATGGGCAATTGAACTAGGCGCGCTTTCACTGAACTATAAGCCGCGCCCCGCAATCAAAGGCCGGGTCTTGGCTGACTTCGTTGCTGAAGTACCAGCAAACCGCATTTAAGAATGCGAAGAAGAACAAAACCCTGTATCACAACCATCCTCCGCAGAAACCTGGGCACTATTTACAGATGGTGCATCCAACGAAGATGGCTCTGGCGCAGGTTTGCGACTTGTTAGCCCCGATGGCCAAGAGCTAACCTACGCAATACGCCTCGATTTCAAAAGCACGAATAACGAAGCGGAGTATGAGGCTCTACTGGCAGGGTTGCGTTTAGCAATTAAACTCGACGTCAAACATTTGGAAGCACACGTCGATTCACTACTAGTTGCAGGGCAGATACGCGGTGACTATGCCGCAAAAGGGGATATCATGATCCTCTACCTCGAACAAGCCTTGCAACTGAAGCCAAAATTTACCTCCTTCAATATTCGACACATCAACAGGAGTGATAATAAACCTGCGGATGCACTATCAAAACTCGCATCCACCAGCTTCCAACACTTGGCAAAGGAGGTACGCATCGAAATTCTGCAAAATCCCTCGGTACCCCTGCGCCAAGTCAATGTCATCCAGTACGGTACAACATCCTGGATGACACCGCTCATTGCATACTTACAATCAGGTGTTACTCCCGAACACAAAGCAGAGGCTCGCAAATTGCAATACAAAGCGTGTCATTACCAAATGGGAGACGATATCTTATACCGTAAATCAAACCTGGGGCCACTCCTACGATGCGTCAACCCCCAAGATGCCACATACCTTATCAAAGAAATTCACGAAGGGATATGTGGCATACATGCAGGACCACGCATGGTGGTGGCCAAAATCATGAACGCCGGATATTATTGGCCGGGCATGCACCTGGACGCAGTCAAAGTCTTGCGCAAGTGTTTCAATTGTCAGCGACATGCTCCCAAGACCTTGCGTCCCAAGAACAACCTGATCCCCGTCACCACCGCATGGCCATTCCAGAAATGGGCGATTGATGTGGTGGGACCATTTCCAGACGCACCAGGAGCAGTGAAATTTATCATAGTAGCTGTTGATTACTTTACAAAATGGGTAGAGGCAAAGCCACTTGCATCAACCACCGCTATGATAACAAGGAAATTCGTGTGGGAACATATCATCTGCCGTTTCGGTCTACCAATGTGCATTGTCACCGATAACGGTACCAACTTCGCTGCCGATGACTTTCAAAAATGGCTAAAAGAGCTAAACATTGAACACATATTCTCCTCAGTGGCGCATCCACAAGGGAACGGCCAAGTCGAGAGTATCAATAAAAGCTTAGTCGAAGGCATCAAAGCACGGTTGGGAACAGCCAGACGCGGCTGGGTTGATGAACTCCCAAGTATTTTATGGGCTCACAGGACAAGCCCAAAAACAAGCAACGGCGAGACCCCCTTCAGCCTGGTCTATGGCACTGAAGCGGTGATCCCCGCGGAAGTAGGCCTCCCCTCACCTAGAATGTTGGCCATCAACAAGATAGACAACAATCAGGAACGCAGGGTTGACTTGGACCTCTTGGAAGAAAGGCGCGAAAACGCTGCCATCAACGAGGCCAAGTACAAAACCAAACTGGAAAAGTACTACAATGCACGCGTTCGCATTTGTACTTTCAACCCGGGAGACTACGTCCTTCGTGACAACGAAGCATCCAACGCGGAACGCCCAGGGAAACTTGCCCCCAAGTGGGAAGGACCGTACCTCATCCAAGAGGTCCTGGGCAAAGGCGCGTATAAACTACAAACAATAGAAGGCGAAACTATCGCACGCACGTGGAACGCACAGCAACTTCGACGCTGTTATATGTAAGCCGTGTTTTCTGCATGTAATCTATTGGGCCGCAGGCCATTTGCAAATAAATAAATAGACGATTCAATGTAATATTGTTTATTTATTTCTATTACAAATGCGTGTTCCACTCTGAGGTATACACAAAAACAGATTAGCAAAATCTTCATTCGTGATACCCACACAGAGTGGTAACCACACGCAACTATTGTAATAGGCCAGCAATGGCAATACTGTTTGTCTAACCAGAGAAATCTTCATACTTGCATATCACCTAGATATGCAAAAGGCAATTACAGATTTAGTATTACTCGCAGTAACACTAGACGTGTACAAATTCAAACATACAAGTAGTAAAAACACTTGTAAAATTGAAACAACAATTCTTTATATTCAAAAAATTTCCTACACCTGCGCGGTGCACAAGGAATTTACATAAAGTTTTGTAACTGTTGCATAAGAAAACAAAAAAGGCACGCAGGCCAATCTAATCTTCCTTTGTGCCACTGGGGCCCGCACCATCCTTGCCCTCAACAAATGGTTTTTCCTCATCTTCTTCATCACCGTATAACACTCGCAAGCGGTCCACATAGTCCTCCGCTTCTAAACACTTTTCAAGCTCTTCGAGATCAGAAATGGTTGTTTCGTTATACATCTCAACCGCAGCATCAAGAAGCGCTTCAGTATCCACACCGTGAAACCCGGATCGCTCATCAGTATGTCCGCCACGGGCCGCAACATTCAAATGACTGATACAACGGTTATAGCCAGCTTTAAAACCAGCATCCCGGGCACGCTCCTTGATCTCGTTAACACCTGATACAGTCTCAGGTGCATCAAGGATGGATGCAACAATCTGCGATACAAAAAACACAGGTTATCAAAGGCAAACCTACAACAAAAATAACAAGGCGACGGATACTTACATGCCCGATCCCGTGCATACGCATCCATTCATGATCAGCCTTGAGCAACTCAAGTGAAGAAGCGTGGCTATCTCTAGCCTCTTCAGCCTCTCTTGCCCGCACTTCAGCTTCAGCAGCACGGGCAGAGATTTCCTCAATAGCGACCCCCCGGGTCCGCTCTTCAGCCTTTTAACAAGAAATCAAAAGTATACAAGAATAATCAACAAACTTGTGAGACGCAATTTCAAAGTTAGGATAAACTTATACCTGAAGGTCCAAGATAGTTTTGCCCAACTTGGTGCGGTCAACATTTGCCCCTTCAAGAGACTTGGCAAGACGAACCTCTGCTTCCTTGGCCTCTCGAGCAGCCGCAACGGCCTCAGCTTTCTCTTTAGCCAACGCAGAAATTGCTGCCTTGGCATTTATAAGCTCCTGACGAACATGAAAGAGAGTTTCATTCTGTTTACCCCAAGATTCTTTCCAAGTCTTGTGCTCATTAGATAGCGTCTTGCGCTCATTAGAAAGGGTTTCTTTCCAACGATTACGCTCATCAGACAGCAGTTTTGCAAGGGTACGAACCTGTTTAAGCTCAGCAGTTGCAGCCCACTCTTCAGTCTGCTTATGCTTCTCAAACGCAGCTCTATCCCTCTCAAGCTGCTCTGCACCCTCACGTGCAGCCTTCACCAACTCCTCGGCCTCGGCCCGTAAACGCGCATTCTCCTCCTCCTTGCGCCCCGGCACCTTGTACTTTTCCATAATGGCATTTGCCATTATGGAGCTCCCCACAAGCATGGAGGAGAGTTGGTTCATCTGGACCTCAGTCGGTAAAGAACGGGCCCGGTTTACCTCAAAAGGAGTGCCCAAACCACTCAAAACCTCCCTACAAGCGGAGGGGTCAACGGTAATGTCATCCCCTTGCAATACAGTCCACGGGGGGCGGTGATAGGCCGTAGCCCGATCTTGAGTATAAGTGCGGTAGTAATACTCCAATTCAAACTCTTCAGGCTGAATGGGAGTCTCTACAAAACCCGCACCACCAGAAACGGAACCGGAAGCCTTCTCGGCAGCTGGAGATTTGGCTTTCCGGTGTAACCAAACTTCAAGTCAAGATCACCAGTATCCTCTGGGGTGATAACATTATCACCCGAATCAACTGTGTCGTAGATTTGAGCCGCGGGACCCTTCCCAGTGTCCATCTCCCGCACAGAGGCTTCAGGAGTAACAACCTTATGAACCCCCACACCCGCAGCAGTGTCATGCGAAGGAGGGGGAGGAGGAGCATCAAAGATGGAGAACCCTTCATCTTGCGGTTCTGAAATCAAAACAAAAATACTTTACAGCACAAGTATAAGCACAAAATACTTGTTAAAGTAATGCATCACATACCAGAAACAACCGCAGGCTTTCTTGGTCCAACAAAAGCCCTGCGCCTGGTCTGAATCTTCGGCTTCTTTCCCTCACCAGCATCAACAGCTTTCTCCGCTTTCCTCTTCTTCTCATCACCAGGTTTGGAACCCGCAGTAGTTCCACCTGTGGCCGCACCAGCACCTGGAACACCCAAGCCCTCAAGGGTGTCAGATACTACCACGTAATCGGTATATCTGCGGAAATGAGAACGAGAGATACCTGCTGCATGCGGCACCAAAGGCGGAACAACATGAGCCTCAGGGTTTTTCTTACCACGACCCCGCACGGCTTTATCTACGTGCTTCTTCTCAGCATGTTTTTTGGGAGCACCCCTTGACTCAAATTTGCCAAGGTTCCCAAGTGTACCTGCGTATAGAATATCAGCAACAAACCTTGTAAAGCAATAAAGAAGGTTATGGATAATACCTTTGCCCTGTGGCAGGGGTGCAGTCATTACATCGCGTGAAGCAACGCGGAAGTAATTGACAATCGCCAAATTAAAACCTTTACCTTCCGCAATCTTAACAATATCAACCTTTCCAGTAAAGGTTGGATCAAATATCTTCCACACTTCCGCAATTACAGATAATACATATACAAATCAGTAACGAACACGGGGAGAAAGAAACAGAACAAGAGTGATAACACTTACCACCAGTTTTGTCCCGCACAACAGGCATGAAATTCCTATTAGGCCGGGTCAACATCATCCGCAGCACCCACAACTCATCGTTGGTCAGCTGGCTATGCTCAATGGTTTTCAGCCTCGAGAACCACTCCGCATTCTCCGCGGTAGGTATAGCAATATCCTCCGCAGGGATAGGCTCATTGACATTCCGCATGGTCATATTGACAACAACTGCGGCAGCTTTAACGTAGAAGAACTTGCACTTCCACTTGGTAATACCCTTCGGAGGGGTCATCAACTTGGTACTTTTGTACCGTTCCCTGAAAGAAAAGAAACCGGTGTTCACCGTCAACTGATAAAATCCCCGGAAATTATCAACGGTAACCGGCAGACCAAGAGCACGAAAAGTCGATTCAAAATGCCTAATACGGATCATCCCAAAAGGACTCATCTGGGAGATATGGACCCTATAATACTCTAAGACCTCAGCAACAAAAACGGTCAATGGTAAACGAAGGTTACCATCGGTAAAAGAGTCAGCCCACATGGTGATATAACCGGCCGGAGCACAGGCACCGGTGTCACCAGTTTGGGGATAAAAAGCCCCAAACTCGTGGGGCATCTGGATATTGACCATCAGTTGGTCGAATGAAGCTCTCGTCCACTTCAATGGTGGTAGGCCACCACCAGGAACACTGCCACCATCATCTTCTTCTTCTCCGGCCACCGGAGAAGAGGCTTCAGGGTTTTCACCCTCTACATTATGTGGGTTAGATGGATCAGCCATCAGAAATATGAAGAAGAGAAGTTTCGAGTTACACAAACTCAGAAAACTCAGAAGATCACCGGAATAAAGGACAGATTAATCGGAGAAGATGAAGGGAATGCTCTCTCTCTCTCACCAGAAATTTTTCGAAGAATCTGAACAGTAGGGAAAACCACAAAAAACGGTTGCCCTTTATATACTCATCGCAATAAATGCGATACAGTAAACCGCCTCAACACGTTCAAAATAGGCGAGTTACAAGGCGACACGTGTTCAGCGACCTTTCCGCTGACGGTTATCACGCGTGCGTGGCCGCCCACGCGCCTGACAGAGAAGACCTTTTCACTCCCTGCTACAGTGCAGTTATGACCTCGGTCAGTGCAAACGTCTTTTCAAATCAGCACATGTCAGAGTCCTACCAACTTCAACAACCAACACGTGCAATCGTGACGTAGGCAACAGAAAGCGACAACCTTATCCAAACACAAGCGGCATGCGGTTTCTCTGGTTTACCGCACCATAACCCATACCGCATGTCGTTTTTTACATACCCCTCAAAAAAGGCAAAAATATATATCTTTAAATTATATAAAGGGGTATAAGTCATAACCTCACATATCCATGAGCACACGTGGAATATGCGGAGATGACGCACACCAACCCGCACAGGTGTGTCAGATACTCAGAACCAGCACGGTTCTTTGGACTGCGAAAACCGCTTCTCAGGATGCGGTAAACCGCACTCCATGAAAGCTTCTTCAAGCTTCAAAACCCTCGTTTCCGGTTCACAACCACAGAGGGAACGCAAACAGCTTCTCCTTGAGGAAAAGGACAAGTATGCTGAGCGACCGCACATTAGCAACCCTGTTCCCTGAACCTTCAAGAGCTACATCTAGGCTACAAGGCTTCTAGAAGTGAGTTCTTTGCTGCAAACCGCAACCATTCGTGCGTAGTTACTGCAAAACGCAACTATGCGAACGGTAGCTACGGAAGAGCCACAACTAAGCCACCACGCGGAGGAGCAAAGCTACTTTAAGGAAAACCGCTTTCCAACTAAGCGTGAAGGAAAGTGGCTACAAAACGAATGCGGAAGAGTTTCAACCAACTTCCCAAGTATCTAAGGAGATCTCTTCCGGCAACGCTACTTACAGGAAAACTACTTTCCAACAAAGCGTGAAGGAAAGTAGCTCCAGAACAGCGGTAACAAGTCTGCCTATGACTAGTTACCCACCTATGGACCGCATAGAATAAACAATGGTGGGCACAACCCTGCCTATGACCATGTTTATCTGCCCATAGTCCAGATTCACATTGTTCGACCAAACACGGCCAACAATAACGCAACTACCCCACGATCCTCAAAGAAACAGGGAAAACAAGGTTCGGCAACGAGGTAACCGCAAAGAACGCGCGGTTACTAGAGAGCTAAACCCCTGAGGACGTGCGGTTACTTGAGAGATAAACCGCAGAGGACGTGCGGTTACTAGGAAGCTAACTGGAGAACACGAACACCCCACAAAACAGGGATCATCATTACATGTCCAGTTGCTGAACATAGAGCTTGAGCAAAGTACTTATAACTTTGCACTAGCTGACGCAGAAGTTCCAACTAGACTGAAGAAGACATCTTCAGTCACGATCTCAAAGGTTGGTTCTAACCCTGCTAACACCTTCAGTCACCGTCTCAAAGGTTGGTTCGGAACACCAACAGGTGGCTGATGACATCAACAAAAGGTAGACTAAGAGTCAAGTCCTTGGCTGAGAATTCCGCATCAGACGGAACTTACTCAACATGCACCCTTCTCAAAGGAAGAAACAATCCACTAGAAAGGACTACTCACTTAAAGAAGGTGCCATCTGCATGGCCCATACTTAACCTTTTAGACAACATAGTCCAGTATCCCTCCCACATGCAACTCGCATACGGAAGGAACACTAGACTGGGGGGACTTGAAGGGGTATGGTCCCAAATATCGCGTCAGCACGACCGGGAATGACCATTACCCTCATCAAAAACCTCCAACAGCAATAAACTCTCCAGTGTCCGCGTGGGCACACGCGAACACTGCGGTCCAATCTGTCCATTGATGAGAAGACTTACCTTAAGGACAGAAACTAATGTTACGCATAGCGATGCGGCCTCGCACCGCATCCTATGAACATTTTCGTCACGACAAGGGATCTGGACAACAGTAACAGTCACTAAGCAGCGATGCGGCCTGGCACCGCATCCCGCGTAAATCATGGATGGAACAACCAATGCGGGAACATCATCAAATGACCGCAAGCAGCGATGCGGCCTGGCACCGCATCCTGCCTTCAAAGCAAGTAGGCCTGACACCACAGTGCAAGTGGCACTGGGAACAGTCGCCTACTGGCCCACGTATGTACAACAGTCTGACACCACAGCAGGACGTGGCAACACCACAGCAGGACGTGGCATCACCACAGTATCCGACAGGTCTGACACACCTGCAAATAGCTGTGCGATGTCAGGCTAGCTACTCAACTACCCTCCTTCACTCCTCGGCTATAAATACTCACCCCAAACCAGGTTTGAGGTATCACTTCTCAACTCTCTCAATACTACTACTATCATACTTTGCTTCCCAAGAAAATTACTGATTCTCACGCCGGAGAGTGGTAACAAGGAGCACCCCCCACCCCATCCTCCTTGTTACGAGTCACGGTTTGTTTCCTTGTGCAGGAAACCCACCACCAGACGATCCAGCCAGCGATCCTCGGAAAGAAGGGATTAACCCTCTTGACGAGACCAGTGAGTTAACCCTACCCGGTTAACCATTGTTTCATCAACACCCTTTTAACATAATGCCCACCTCCTCACTACACCCATTTTAGAAAAACGCCCAATAATGTCCTTTGCTGACTGTACTGCCACATGACGGAAAACGCCCAAAGGTAGGGGCATTATTCACCCTTACCACTACGCATGGTCTAAAAAACAACTATGTAGCTAGTTATTTCTATTTATTAGGTAGGGAGATTTGTGATCATTTGGAAATCAAGTTAATTTTGCAAACAAAATGTTAAGATCATCAAGATGTAAATTTTAAAGCCCTAAATCTTCAAGATCCGATTCAAGAAAACGACCCTTCTCAATAGATTAAACAACTTAATTTCTTTTGTTTTATTTAAGCATTCAAATCTCACCTTTTAGGATTGGGATTTACAATAAGAGTGATTACAAAAGTTCGATCTTCGGTAGAAAGATACAAGAGTTAAATAATATAACAAAGATTTAGTAAATCCTACACGTACATACCATTTTACTTTTCTCCAACTTTTGAAAATTCCTTGTTACTTGTCACTTGTCAGTCCATTAAGATTTAATAGTTGTCCATTCCTTGAGATTAACTACATTGCAACAATTAAGTTGAATCTTATGAATTATCTTTGCTTTTGAAAAATTATGAGTTAACTAATAGTTTAAGTTATAATTTTTATTATATTTAAAAACATGTAATGATATTTTAAGTTCATAAATACTAGAAAATAATAGAAACTTCGTATCAATAAATACAGATGAAATAATGATATAAAACTAAAAAAAAATCACACTTAAAAATAAGGTAACATACACAAAATACAATGAATTTTTTTAAATTCTTATTGTGTGTAATAACTTTCAAAATTATATATTAACTAGAATTACGACCCGCCGCAATGCGGCGGAGATTCTTTATTTATAACTAAGTCAATTCAGGACGCGCACGTTATGTTGAACCTGACAAATGGGAAAAAAAAAATAGACGATGTAAAAACGTTCACCCACACACGCACGTTGCGTCGTGTTAACTCGCAAAATTTAAAACGAAACGTAAAAACGCTAAACCAAAGACGCACGTTGCGATGTGTTAAGTCATAAAATTTAGAACGAAACATAAAGCAAAAAATTTGCGGAAAATGAAAACTATAAATGACCAAAGTTGAAAGTAAAAAAAGTTGTGAGGATAGATTGCAAAAGATAAAAAGTTTTGTGTTAAAAGTAAAAAAAAACAAATAGTTTTGGGTTAAAAGTAATTTATGAAATACTTTTGGGTGAAAAGTTAAAAAAAAATCAATTTTTTTGAAAAACCCCCAAAGCCAAGGTTACAACAACCATATGCATAACCATTTTTTCTTTGAAAACCCCCCAAAGCCAAGATTACAACACATAAGTAAAAAAATTAAAGTGGTTAAATCATAAAAGATGGAAACCTTTGAATTAGAGGTAAAAAAATAAATTAATCAAAGGGGTTAAATTACCAAAGATTAAAACTTTAAACTTAAATTGTCAAAGATTAAAACTTTAGGGTTAAAAAGGAAACAAAGATTAAAAATTCTAAACTTAAATTGTCAAAGAATAAAACTTTAAGGTAAATTGTCAAAGATTAAAACTTTAGGGTTAAAAAGGAAACAAAGATTAGAAGTTTAAACTTAAATTGTCAAACAATAAAACTTTAGGGTTAAAAAAGAAAATTTCCACTTTTTTTTTTTTGAAAAACTCTTAAAGCTAACATTACAACACATATATGCATAATTAAGTTGCTTCTTTATAGTGTTTAATAAAATGAACTTACATTAGGTTATAACTCGTGACATGTTATATAATTATAATGATAAACATATGTTTTTTTTTTCTCATATGATGATATATAAGTGACTAGTCTAAGTTCCCGTGTGTTACACGGGTGGCTAAACATGAAAAATAAGTCCTTTAAAACTGTAAAGTAAAAAATTATAATATTATATACGTTGATTTTTTAACGAAAATGTTAGAGAGTGCAAGAAATAATTGAAATACATGAATAGGACAAAAAAATCACAACTCATTGAAGATCTCTTTATAAACAACGTTAGTTGTTTTATTCGTAGGTTTATTGTCGTTGTCAAGTAGGTTAGTGACAACCCAATTAAAGCCTTCAACGTGGCTACAAAATTTCATGGTCCATTGCTATAGAAACTGACTTCGTTTAGTCAATGTTAAAACATTGAGATATGAGCTAAGACACTCCAGGTCGTTCATCTATTGAACTTAACTACATTATTTTATAACATCTTTATTTTCTTACCTTTTTATTGTTTGTAACTTTTTATCTGTTTTTTTAATTTATGATATATTCTACATTATATTTCTTTGTTAAATTAAATATAAAATAACTCTAATACATAAGTTCTTCCACCTATATTATATATTATTCTATGTTATTCTCACCTTTCAAAGTTAGAGTTGTTCCTTCATATAACTTTTTTCATATTCCTTTAAGTTGTTAGAAAAAATACTTTTGTAAAAACCTTAAAACCTATTAAAAAATATTCTTATCAAATCCACTATAAACATATTAAAAATATACATATCAAATACACTGTATATAAATGAAAATACTATTACTGAAACTGGATTATTACAAAAGACAAACTATCCATTAATGATTTTCGATTATTATAAATCATTAAAGATTTATCTATTGAAAAAATAAGTAACTGATCTACGTAAACAGATATCAAAAGAATTAACTAAATGTGGATTTTCTGTTTTGTTATCTAACAACACCCAAAAAAACAGTGGACAAAACATATCTAGGACATAAAAGCATGGATAGAGATTCCGACGAGAACACTCTTATGACTATATTCTTAGTTTGCCTTTAACGGTTGCAACGAAACCAACCACATTCCTGGTCACTGCAACGCGCGGCTTTAATTGCTAGTTATATTTAAAGTTTGGTTCAAGAGCCTTTTTTTAATGGCAAGGAACGGTGTGCCAACCACCGTGACACCGGACGCTGTGGCCAAGGTCGACTACTCGACCGCTGCCAGCCCCTTGGCTCTCCCAAATGCGCGGAAACCCGACCTTCACCCCGCCCGAAGGCACGACAATGGAATAATCGGTAAAACCTCGTCTCCAATCCAAGACGAACCGGTGCCACCCGTATTCACCCTTCACCTGGATGCCGTAGAAAATAATGGAGAAAGTGGGAGTCGAACCTGGGTCACAAGAAACATAAAGTCTTTCCACAACCACTCCACCACTACCTCTTGACTGGTTCAAGAGCCTTTTAAGCCGAAGAGCATAGATACTTCCTTGTGTAGACACATTGAAAAACAAAGTTCAGTTACAAATTTAAAGTTCAAACATTCAAAATTCAAAGTCATGTTTTCAAAAGTCAAAACTCAAATTTGAGATAAAATTTTTAGTTTTCATTTTAACTCAAAAAGTTATAATGTAACAATTTTATACAATTACATACACATGTTCATCTTTTTCTATGAAAAGAACCAACTCTCGCCAATTTTAATTCCAAATAGACAACTATTTGACCTTTAAAACTCAAACACATCTTAGAATATTCATCATCGAGACTACAATCAGCTTAATGTTGGCCTTGTATCGTTCTTGTAACCTGCCATTACAATACAATAGTACATGTTGACTTTTGAGGCCAATTTCATTATCTTTTTTTTTTTTTCAATTTCATGTTCATATGATTTTCATTCTGTATACTTCAACTTCTGGATGTCATTTCTTAGTCTAAAGCTCAAGTAGTTGCCTAAATTTATCAAGAAACTAAAAAAATATCATGTCAAGTTGATTTTGAAACTTATCTAATTTGACCTGAAAAGAGTCAAACTTTGCATACCTTTGACTTTTTGGATAAGTTTTAGTCCATCAAAGCCTCTTAAGGTTCCACTGCGAGTATCCTACAATATTCACTAACATATTGACATCATTCTATAGAAAGTAAGAGAGTTTAACTCTGTAATATCACTTAGAATCTCTACACACAACATTCACACTCAAACTATAACAGCAAATGTAAATATGAGATCAAGCAAAATAGCAAAATAGCAAAATAGCAAAATTCAGAGACAAAACAAAGTGAAGTAACTCGATGAATTGATTCATCGCCTCTACTTTATGTTTTTATAATCAATCGGTTCCCATGAACTCAACCCGTATAAGGTGGGTTCGCCCCTGCATGTGGCTATACCTAAAGAGCCGCATGGCCTGCCACCAAAATAAACAACACACAAAAGACAGCTTCCTTAGTAAACACTTTCAAAGGTGTAACAAATACATCGTTAGCATGGCTGTAGTTTTTATGTAATACGTAAAATAGATACCATATTGTAAAAATATAAATATTGCATTATGCAGCCTAAACAGAGAGCACTATAGCTGAAATATTAAATGTTCTCTTCACCAAAAAGAAAAAAATAAAACAAATCTTAATAATGCCAGCTGCTTTATGTACCTTGCGGCATCCATTAGAAAACTGGGTTGGGTTACCAAACAGACACGAATCAAAATGGGTAATTCTAAAGTGAAGTTGATACAGATCTAGAAGGCTTATTTATTAAAAAATATTCATATATAATTAAGACGAAAATTTTGATTGGAAAAGATATTTTTTACAACAATTCGACTTAGTTCGACTTTTTTCTTATCGGCTATCTACTTCGATTTTACCCTTTACTTGAGGCATAACAGAATACAACTTAACCCTTTCATGTTGGCATTGCACTTCTTCCTCCATATTTATCCTATGTCGGAATGCATATGTTACGATAAACTATTTATGAGATTTTAGAAATACATTAATGTGTTCAATGGTCGGATTGATGTCGGGGATGCGGTTCTTCTTAATAGAATTCCACCACTTGCCAGTGATTAATAACTATAGGGACGTAATCGACATGGTAGGACGACTATGACTAAAGTGTAAGCAACTCCGATTTAGATTAAAATGCAAATAAACTAAAATCAATGAAGAAAAGAAAACCTTTGTTTGAAGGTGAAACTGAAACCATATTCGGAATCCAACGAAGAAAGTCGTCTGATGCCATTGTGTGTTTACGCATTCCCCCACCTAACGTCGGTGTGTCCACCTAAATCCGTCTCATACAGCAGCCGACATTTCATCCGGAAATCCGTCTGTTTTCGTAACCAGATCTTCCTGGATTCTCTGTTACATCTTGCTGAGTTCAATCTCCACGTCACCACTGGTAGAGACCTGAGTGATCATCTGAATACCTAAGTTGATCGTGTTAACATCCTGCATAATCTCCGCCTCCGCTACCTTGGGGAGTTCAAGAAGTGAGTTTTCGCAAAGATCAGGACTGCTGAGATCGAGTACCAATTGCTTGACGGACTGCATATCCCTCCCCGACAACATTTGGGAACAAAAACAGAGATCAGGTACCCTTTGATATTAATGCTCAACTCTGTAATAAGATTTTAAAAATATACAATCAATATGAAGGGTTTACATCACAACAACGCAAACCCAACTCTTTGCTCATAAAGAATGGTAACATAACAACAAGATACAAAATGCAACCTGCATTATGTAAACCTAATCCGAAACTTGTAAAGCTGCAGACATCGATGTGTTTGCAGATTGAAAATAAAATTTCAGTTAACAAAAATTATGTTTTTGACCAGTTGACTTTGAATTTATGTAAAATGAACCATAGAAACATTACAACAATAAACTAATGATACTTGACATTTTCTTATACCTAAGACTTCATTGTCTACCTTGCCATGCCCCAACATAATATTGTGAGGCTCCATATAATCAAGCTTTAGAAAATCGAAAATAAATTAAAATAAGAAAATAAATCGTCTTTCCACACAGTTTAACCAGACCTGTAGGATCATGGAAATATGCATTTTGCCAATTGAGTTGAGTCCACTGATAGCTCAAAGGCTCGAGAACCAGGTCATAACTTCTTGCTGTTGTTGAGGTCTGCACCAACATAAATAGCATGTCAAAAAAGTCTACATTGACAATCAATCATGTAAACTAAAAAGTACGAAAGAAATGTATTACCCAACTGCAGATGACATAATAAGAAATACCCAACTGCCATATGCAAAAGGAAAAAAAATAGCATCTCATTGACATATATAACAATGGTGTACCTCAATAGAGAATCCACGTTCATGCCTGATCACACTATCTCTGTATTCAATACCTTGATGCACAAAATTAAAATTAAAATCGAAAAATGAAATGAACTTCTATAATCAAATTTACAATCCCTATTTGAATAAGAAAAGGTGAAATCAGAGCATTTACTAAACCCCAGGCCTAGGTTGCAGCTTTTTCCCTGTTCTTCTTCTTCTCGCTTTAATTAATATAAGGTTTCATTACTGTTTGCACTGGAAATTTATAACCATCTACCTGCAATAAACTTAAAAGTTGTTACGCTGGAAATTATATGTTTATAAACTGGATTTTTAGTAAGTGATTAACCAAATCCGAATTTCTGAGAGAGCAGTCTGCTAATGTTTAAATAGTTGGGAGTGAATCATAGTCACTTAAAACATCCTACATTGTAGCAGTTGATAAACAAATTATAAATTGATGTATAAACAATTATAATTATAAAAATGTAAATGAGATTGAACAATTTAGGTTATGAAACACAACCCGCATTGTACCAGGTATCCGGTAGATAATGCCACATGCTGAGACACATAACAAAAAGTCAATATCTCAATATTTACTTAAAAATACATCCCTTCTTCCATACATCTAACATAATGAGCATCAATGTGTAATGTGTACATCGACTCTTGTTGAAAAGAATCGATATAAGAAAGCACGGTCATTAGTACCTAAGAAAGCACATGTCTCATAACATTCTTCATGGCCAAGCATTATAACCTTTCCAGCTCAACTGTTTCATCAGCATAAACCTATGTTGTAGGTTTACTTGCCATTTTTCTTATCGATTACCTACATAACTCTTGCATGACCTACCAACATCCAAAAATACAATTACTCAGAACATTATATTTTATTTTCATCATATATAAAGTTGGAGAAACCACTATCTGACCCATAATCCCCAATTTGCTTCCTTCCAACTTAATCTGCAACAGAGATTCAAAATCAAATCGAATTTCAATAAAAACAACTTAAGATCACAAACATGCAATCAAGCAGATAATGAAAGAAAACGATTGAAGATAAACATCCAATAATTACGAAACCCTAACTGATCAGAGAAATTGATAAATTAAACACTGTTCTCTAGCCCCGATTCAAACACTCACAAACCCTAAAAATGAGACTTGGTTGCGGATCAATGGCGATTGAACAACAAAACTGGAAAACAATTCCACGGCTTCTATAAAATATATCAATGATTAACATATTAAACACTGATTAAAGAGAAAGAATCAAAGGATTATCGGATTACATCATTAGACATCGAAGAAAACATACCTTGTGAGCGTTCTTGTGTTTGAGATCTAGGGATTTCTGAAGCAGGTATGAGATTGCGAGAGAAAGATGGTTTTGATTATAAGCGATAATAATGGAAACGCGTTCATGATTTTGTTGAACAAATTCAATTGATTGAGAATTGATTGAGGTTTCCATATGGAGATTCTTAATTAGGTGGTTTCACAAATGAAGGAGAATTGAGACAATATAATTGGCGCCCAAATAACAATTATCTGGCTAAAGACCTATGCCACATCATGGTCAAATAGTAAAACTTATTTTGCTTTAATATAATAGATAGATTGTATCTTATTTTATTTTTTAAATATAAGTTATCTTGTTATATGAAAAAATTACATCGTTGGTCCTTGTGGTTTCTACCAAATTTCAGTGTCGGGTACTAATAGTTTTTTGTTGCAAAATTAGGTATTAATGTTATAATTTGTTACAATGTTGAGTACTAAGGCAAAATCTTGTCACAATGTTGAGTACTAAGGCCAGACCTTGTTAACTTTTTTGTTAAGTCTTACTAAAATGACTAAAATGTCATTTAATATCTAAAGAGTCTATTTTTTAATTAATTATATTTGACTAAAATAATGTAAAGTTTTATTTATATGTATATTTTTATATTTTTTATAAAATTAAATGGATTTGAAGCTTATTATTTATAAACTTTGAGTTTATATATAATAATATGCTAATAAAATAAATTTTTTAAGTTAATTTAAATAATATTATATAGAAACTCAAAGTTTATAATAATCAACTTCAAATCCATATAATTTTATAAAAAAGATAAATAAAACAGAAAAATGTAAAAGATATAAATAAAACTTTAAATTATTTTAGTCAAATATAATTAATTAAAAATAGACTCTCTATTTATTAAATGACATTTTAGTCATTTTATTAATACTTAACAAAAAAAGTTACAAAGTTTGGCGTTAGTACTCAACATTGTGACAAATTAGAAAGTTAATACCTGATTTTGCAACAAAAAACTATTAGTACTCTACATTGAAATTTGGCAGAAACCACAAGGACCAACGGTGTAATTTTTTCTTGTTATATATATATATACACACACACTCACTTCACATGTTTAATCTTGTTATTTTATTTGTACAAATGAATTTAACATATTAAACATGTGAAGTGAGTAATTTACCAATTTCACACGGTAGCAAAATTGTAAATATTGTTAACTTTGTATAACTAGAGTAATTATCGTAATTACTCTATATATAGATTTCGTGATAATTACTCGAGTTATAAATAGCATAACTATTCTAGTTATACAAACAATTACATTACATATAACTAGGCTAATTATTTGATCATAACTAAAGTGATTATGAAATCACTTATTTTGAATTTGGTGAAGTTTTTGCGTATGTCTTTGTATAATTAGTGTAGCTATTTGCGCAACTAAAATAATTATTTATTCATAACTAAAGCAAGTATGAAATCACCTATTTTGAATCTGATGAAGTTTTGCGTATATATTCATATAATTAGTGTAATTATTTGCGTAACTAAAGTAATCATCTGTATAAGTAGAGCAAATATTTAATCATGACTAAAGTAATTATGAATTACCTATTTTGAATCTAATGAAGTTTTGCATATGTATTTGTATAAGCAGAGTAATTATGTAACTAGATATACCTAGAGTAATTATTTTGTTTAACCAACATATACGATTGATTGGTTCAATTCATCACGCTCTCTTATTTACAACTTTGTCACTGTATCACTTTTCTAGTTTTCTTTTGGTTCGCACATTTTGTATGTTAACTCTATATATATGATCTTTACACTATATATATAGTATATTCCACGTAATGTGATGTTAGTATTTTGATTCAATACGTAATTAATACAACGTTGGGGATAAAAATAAAAATTCAAATACCTAACCTTATACATATTTTTTCTGTGGCGGATCTAGAAACTTTTTTCGGTGGGTTCGTTTTGGTAGACTCTCACTAAATTCCATATTATACAAGATTCTCACTAATTTTTTCTATTTTTTCTATACTGAGTGGGTTCATGTGAACCCACAAAACAAGGTTGGATCCGCCACTGTATTTTTTATATCACATTTTTTTATATCAAAACTGGATATATTTATGGAACAAAAAAGAAGACAAAACCAGTGGCATATGTACGCCTAACGTACGTGTTTTGGTCACATGTATAGGAATTAAAAAATACAAGCCGGATAAATAAAGAAAAAGGTTAACTAAAGCAAATGTGTGGATTGAAAGGCATTGTCTTTCCCTTTTTTTCTTCAAAAAAGATGAATAAAGTTGGGGGTATTTGATTCCGTAGCCGTACCCATCCCCTACATCTTAAAAGATGGATTGTTGTTTCCATTTTTTTTCTCATAATAATATTTAGGCATGCTTAATCTCCAGACAACATGAAGCCCAGACATTTACTTTTTATTTACATTTATGTTGTCACTAAGACCACCCGTAGTGGGGCGTGATTTTTAAAAAAAATTGAAAAAAAACGCCCCAAAACGCCCCCACCCCCACTACACTAGGCGTGATAAGGCGTTATTTTTGAAGAATTTGCAAAAGAGCGTTTTAAATAAAACGCTTAAATGGTTTACCCCTTTCTGCATGTGGCCAATGGAGTGTGAGGAGGACTTTGACTAGCCAATGAGGAGGACTTTGACCAGCCGCAACTACTTTCCTTTTTTTTTAATGACTGGAAGGGGCATTATTAGGCATTATGCCCACTACACCACTTTTTGCTATAATGTCACATGCTGACTGGGATGACATGTGTCGGATAATGCCCCATGGTGGAGTCATTATAACAATTTACCACTACACATGGTCTAATCAGTTAAAGTGTGGCAATAAACATAAGTTTTAGAAGTACAAGCATTTCATATGTCATTTAGCTTACAACAAAATTCTATTGAAGTAATCAAACTTAAAATCTCAACTTTGTAACTAAAAAGAAAACCATAATTATTGGTAAAAGAGTACCAACTAATTAATGAACACAATGGTCACTCAAGGAAGAAAAAAAAAAGAATAGCTTTTCCGCCACCTCCACTACGCCCCTTTTATTCTTTGCTTGGTCTTGACCATGATTGTCTTGATGAGTGTTTGGTTTGGAAAACACAATGCGTTATTGAAGGAGAAAAGTGCCAAGTGGGGAATGAAGTGATCAATTGATCATACTTTATCATTACTCAATCAAGGTTTTTGTATAATGTACATATACATAATCTGCCAACATGGTATAGCTTAGTTGGTCAGGGGAGTTTTCCGTAAGGCTTCTACTCTGGGGAGGTCCCAGGTTCGACTCCTGCTGTGTACATATTGGGATCTTAGTATGAAGTTGGGTCTGAGCAGGGTTTAAGAGCTTGTCTCGCCCTGTGGGGTAGTGGGTCCTTTGACCCCTACAATTGCCGTTCGAAAAAAAAAAACATATACATAATCTAATATGAGCATCGCTATCCAACTATTTAATAACTAACTAATGGATTACCCCACCACATGTCAATCAATACACGTGGTTAAAAATTTAATAACTAACTAATGGATTACTCCACCACATGTCAATCAATACACGTGGTTAAAAAAATTCGGCTTTTCTAACTAAAGAGTTAAGACTTCAAACTCGAATCCGGCTTGTTACGAGTCCTATGTCTAAAGGTAGATCTTTCTTAGGTTCGACGCCCGTGTGCACACACTTATGTTTTTCATAGAAAAAAATGGGCGTATCTAAGTAAACATTTTCTAATAAAACAAATAACGAATACAAAATTTTTAAAAACTAGTCAAATCATAGACACTAATCCCAAGGATCAATTGTCCCTCCAAGAGCTAACAATTGGATTTTAAAAGCCAGGCCCAAATAGAGCTACACACTAAAAAAGTGAGGAACTTACTCAAACGAACTCTGATTGGACTCATTCCAGCGGCGTTAGAACCGGCTCGTCGAACCCTGACTAGGATCTCTTAACCCTAAACCCTAAATCATAACCCCTAAACCCTAAATATATTAGAGTTTGGCTTTTAGGGTTTATCTTTAGTGTTTAGCTTTAGGGTTTAGTTTTAGGGTTTAGTTTTAGTGTTTAGGGTTTAGCTGTATGGTTTAGAGTTTAGCTTTAGGGTTTAGCCTTTAGGGTTTATCTTTTAAGGTTTATAGTTTATATTTTACGGTTTAGCTTATGTTTTAGCCTTATTTTTTAGCTTTAGGGTTTAGAGTTTAGGATTTAGGGTTTAGGGTTAAGAGATCTTAGTTAGGGTTCGACGAGCCGGTTCCAACGTCACTGGAATGAATCCAATCGGAGTTCGTTTGAGTCGGTTCCCCGCCGTTTCCCACTTTTTTAGTGTTCCCCAATGAACCTTCCACTATATATATATATAGAGAGAGAGAGAGAGAGAGAGAAAGTGTACTGTACAATATTCCTTATCGTATATTACGTACGCTACAATCTCAGCCGTCAGATCATCTTCCCGCATTGAAATCGCATGTTTTTTTTGTAACATTTTCGCATGTGATAATTTTTGATGAAATCGCATGTTGTTTTTTTTAACAATTTCGCATGTGATAATTTTTGATGAAATAGCATGTTTTTTTGTAACAATTTCGCATGTGATAATTTTGATGAAATCGCATGTTAAAAAACCAACATGCGAAATTGTTACAAAAAAACAACATGCGATTTTCAATGCGGGAAGATGATCTGACGGCTGAGATTGTAGCGTACGTAATGTACGATAAGGGCATTTGTACGTTAACCTAATATATATATATATATATATATATATATATATATATATATATATATATATATAGGGTTGGGTTATATGGAAAACCCCATCTTTTTGAGAAAACCCTGAAAACCCATTCTCATCCATTGGTTGTCTTTCATCCAAGAAGATCTATGGCTCTCCTATTTTGTGTGTATATTAGATTTAAATATAATCAAAGAAGGGCATTTCTGGTAGAACAAAAAGACTTTTTGGCATTGGAAATGACAAACCCCACTTGTGTAGTACTAGTATCATCATCTCTCTCCTCTTTCTTCTAGTCAGATCTTTCAAAACACTATTATCTCTCTCCTCTTTCTTCATCATGTGAAAGAGAAAAGCTTCATGGTCTTCAATGGTGATCCTTCAATGGTGATCTGGTGCATGCTTGTGTATTTGGCAATGGCTACAACCAGCTATTCCGCTAAACCAAAATCTTCATTTAACCTTAATCAGAACCTCACCCTCTCTGTTCAACAACTCACCGGAGACATCATCGAAATCACGTAAACTCGCCGGAGCAAGAGAAATCGCCGGAAGTGTTTAAAGTTTACGTAGGTCTCGAGTCGTTACGTGATTCGGGTGGAGTAGTCAAAGTTTGACTTATGAAACTGAATAGGTTGTGGGTTTAAGACAAAACAAAAGTACAGATTCGGGTGGTTTAGTATGAAGCTTAAGTTGGTCGGAGGTGATTCTGCCGGAGTTGTCACCACTTTTTATGTATGTTTTCTTTTGGGATCTTGAAAATTTAATTGTTAAAATCAATATATGTTTATCATTTTTTTGGGTTTGTAATTATTTGGGATGTGTTTCAGGCAAAAGAAAGTTGCTTTGTTGGAGACATCGAAAGAATGTCTATATCACCGAATGGGTTGCTTGATTTACAGAAACGGTCCCCGTAAAGATATTCAATTGACAAGTTGGATGGATGTAGGCGACGTTAATGCGGGGACCTTGAATAAGTCACATTTTTTTGGAAAGAACTCTCGTTCATTTATAACATGTGTTAGTGCTTCGGGCTGTAACAGAACACCATGATGTAACCTGACATGTGTTCATGTATAACATGTGTTAAGCCTCTGTTAGAATGACATATAACGTGTGTTAACCTTTGTTAATTAAAAAAAAAACAAGTAATATCTATTTATTTTTGTTGATGTTTAAAATATCCGATAATGTGGATACTGAGCATAACACTTGTACAAGTAATAAATGTACAAGTTAGTATGTAACGTGTAATACGAAACGAGCCATTTATGGTAACTCATGTACCGGTAATTTTGGAATATATAATATGAAACGGGTCATTTGTTGTGCACATTTTGGAATTTATAACATGTGTTAAGCCTCTGTTATAATCTTTTTGTAACCTGACATGTATTCATGTATAAGCTAGTGGTTTACAAAACACCATGATGTGTATATACTGATCTAACATGTGTTACAATCTGTCTGTTTGGAACATGTAGTTGCTTAACATGTGATAAGGGTGAAAACAGTTTACGGAGGCGGTGGGTTTAATGGTGAGTTTAGTAATATTGTAATGTTGTTGTAACCCCACTTGTATACATATGATAACATGTGTTAAGCATCCATTATAATCTTGTTGTAACCCGACTTGCATTCATGTATATGAAAGTGGTTTGCAAAACACTATGATGTGCATATACTGATCGTAACATGTGAACAAGTTAATATGGAACATACAAGTTAATATCATAACACCGTATACATGGGATAAAATGTGTTAAGCCTCTGTTATAATCTTGGTTTAACCTAACATGGTGTCATGTATAAGCTAGTGGTTTCCAAAACACCATGATGTGTATATACATATTGTAACATGTGTTAAGCGACTGAAATGTATAACATGTGTTAAGCATCTATTATAACGTGTGTTAAGACTTCCATAATGGATGCATAAACTCCAATAGTAACTTAATAACAACAGAGTAAACCTGATATAACGTGTGTTAAGCATCTATTATTACATGTGTTAAGACTTCCAGAATGGATGCATAAACTTCAATAGTAACTGTAACAGTAGAGGTACAAATACGGGCGCCTCCACCATTATAATCTTGTTGTAACCCGACTTGTATTCATGTATATGAAAGTGGTTTGCAAAACACTATGATGTGCATATACTGATCGTAACACGTGTACAAGTTAATATGGAACATACAAGTTAATATCGTAACACCGTATACCTGGGATAAAATGTGTTAAGCCTCTGTTATAATCTTGGTTTAACCTAACATGGTGTCATGTATAAGCTAGTGGTTTCCAAAACACCATGATGTGTATATACATACTGTAACATGTGTTAAGCGACTGAAATGTATACTGTGTGTTAAGCATCTATTATAACGTGTGTAAAGACGTCCATAATGGATGAATAAACTCCAATAGTAACTTAATAACAACAGAGTAAACCTGATATAACGTGTGTTAAGCCTCTATTATAACGTGTGTTAAGACTTCAGAGTGGATGCATAAACTCCAATAGTAACTTAGTAACAACAGAAGTACAAACACGGGCGACTTCAACACAAAATGTGTTAAGTCCATACCGTTTTAACATCATGTACTAGACAAAACAATAAGAGTCTCACATTACATATTACTAGTAAACGAAAATACATAGCACTAAGAAAATGGTGGAGCTTCCTTTGACAGTCTGCCTTAGCTTTTCAGTGGCTACCTTTGTTGCCTTAGCTTTTCAGCGGCTACCCTTGCTTTATTGTTTGGGTCGGTCTTGAAACAGTTTGTAAACATGTGGGTGTGCGTATGCCAGGGAAGTTATAAAAATTTGTTTTCATGTCACACGTAACACGTGTTACGTTGTACATGGGTTTCATGTCACATGTAACACATGCATGTCCATAAGTTCAAACTATAACACGTGTTACGTTGTGTTGTGCTGTAACATAAACATGGTCATGATCCTTGAGCATCTGATCCGCGTTTGACGAAACCAACGGTCCCGAGAATTGGATCTTGTTTCCCTTGTATCCATCACCATCCTAATAACAAAAAGATAAGATAACCGTTAAGTTGTTAACTAGACATAACTATTAACACATTCATAGCCATAAAATCTTTTTCTCAAACAACATCACAACTTTTTAGCTAAATTGCAATCTTTTTCTCAAATAACATCACAACACAGCCAAAAATCAGTTCCTATGCAAAATAATTTTCCAAATTAAATCCCCAAAATCACACTTAAAACCTATGCCAAAAACACAAATTTGCACCCTGTACATTCTAAACTTCTCCCCCTAAACATGCATATGACTCAAAGATTAACAAGATTTTAAAAAAAATTGAAACTTTTTAGCTAAATACAATCTTTTTTCTCAAATAACATCACAACATAGCCAGAAATCAGTTCATATGCAAAAATAATCCAGTACCGGGTACCCTGATGCGTCTTAATAACAGAGGATGGCGGCGTTGTTTCTGCATAAAAAAAACACATGTTGGACACATTAACGGTGTAAATTCGAACATAACTATTATATTTGTTGTTTGTGTTACACAAACCATATTCTATAAACGGCTGAAGATACAAGCAAGAGAAAAACATAACCATTAATAAACATTAAAAACAAACCTGGAACATTTTCTTCATTTTGGATGTCAATCTCATTAATGGAGGAACACGTAGTAAAGTTCTTGCTTTGGATCAGACGAATTAAAGTTGGTGGACGCTCCGTTGTACGTTAATGGAGGATGGCGAATTAAAGTTCTTGTTGAGGAAGATGAATTCGAAATTGAAAATTTTCCTTTTAAAATTGAAATAATCTAAAAGAAATGGGGGTTTGGTGATTTGTACAATGATGTGATGGCCATTAATGATAGTGTCAAATCAAATGGGGAAGAGATCTTGGGTTGGGTGGATAGATGTATAATTACATATGTACCCTTAGAAGCAAAAAGGATAATCAGGTTGACTATGGATACGTGGAAGGATGTAGGCCACATGTTGAGTTTGCATGGTTTTCTCAAAATCCAAGGTTTTCTATGGAGCATTTCCCTATATATATATATATGTATGTATGTATAGGGGACCGCTAAAATGAAAACCACCTCTAGTTGTAAGAACCACGAGAACCAGTTCCTAGCCATTAGATCTTCAAGATCAATGGATGAGATTAAAAGTAACTAAAAATAATATTAAATACTTTTTGTCTTATTATGTTTTTAATATTTTAATCCAAAAGGGTAATTTAGTAAAATGGCTCTATTTTGTCATTTTATCTTTATTGTTTTTTATTAGTTTTTTGTATTATTATATTAGGTTTTATTTTTTAAACATATTTTTTTTATTGAAACGATTTTTAAATTCAGATTTTTTTAAAGATTTTTTATACTTTTTACATTTTACGTTTTTGCGTTAAAATTTTTACGTTTTACGTTTTTACGTTAACGTTTTTTACGTTTTACGCGCCGGTTTTTTACGTTAACGTTTTTTTACGTTTTACGCGCCAGTTTTTTACGTTAACGTTTTTTACGTTTTTATGATTTACGCGCCGGTTTTTTACGTTAACGTTTTTTAGATAACATTTTTAAATTCAGGTTTTTTACGTTAACGTTTTTTACGTTTTACGCGCCGGTTTTAAATTCAATCTTCGTTTTTACGTTTTACGTTTTTTACGTTTTACGTTTTTTACGTTTTACGTTAAAAAGTTTACGGTTTAACTTTTTTTTTTACAAAAACTTTTTTACGCAAAAACGAACGCACCCAGAAATCGCACACTCGGGAGGTGTCTCAGATATGTTATCATCATCGACTAGGGGGGGGGGGGGGGAATAAAAGAACAACAACATCAAAACAAAGTGTATCTCGAAAATAAAACGGGGTTTGGCTCAGATTATTCGATAATCAAAAGGCTGCAAAAATGGGGTTGCAGGTTTAAAAAACCTACCCTCCGCCGTCCTTGCCACGCCATCGTCATCTAAATCTACGTTTTTTTTCCATCATCGCCACCAAAAATTGTCCATATCAAAACCCACAGATCAAAATCCCCAACATACCAAATCCAAACAAATCAAAACAGATATCAAAATACCAACATACCATCGGTATCATCATCATCATTCAAGAAACACATATCAAGAACACAGGCCAAGAATCACAAGAAAAATCAAGTAAACCCAGAAAAATCAAGTAAACCAAGAAAAATCAAGAACACATACCAAAAAGACCATCGGTATCATCATCATCATTCAAGAACACATATCAAGAACACATATCAAAAGAACACAGGCCAAGAATCACCAGAAGAATCACCAGCCACTAACCCACTAACCTACTGTTAGAACCACCGCCGCCGACCAACCACCACCGTAACCGTAGAACCACCGCCGCCGACCAACCACCGCCGACCACCACCCAGCCGTCGAACCGCCACCACCACCACAACATCAAATCGGATCTCACTACCCGCAAATCGAAGCTTGGAATTGTTCCCCCATCTCGTTTCAGTTCCCCATCTCGGTGAACAGTGGTTGGGCTGGTCGTTGAGGGTGCTCGACGGATGTCGGTGGAGGGGGACGCTTCTGCCGGAGAAACCGACATCCGTGGATTTTTGATCAGACGGGAGAGTAGTCGATGATGGTAACTGCCGTCGTTGATGGTGCTCGACGATGGTGGTTGTTGGTAATCGGTGGAGGGGGACGCTTCTGCCGGAGAAACAACGGGGGTCGGAGACAAACAGAGTTTGTGGGTGTGGTGCCGGTGGTGAAGACTTATGAAGATCTCATAGATGAAGAAAGAGTTTCAAAAATGGAAGATGAAGAGAGAGAGAGAGAGTGTGTGAGAAATGACCATATTAAATGAGAAAGAAGACAACTGACAATTGAAAGTGATATATAAAGTAATTTACCTGAATACCCTTTTGGTTGGCTAAATCTGATTGGTGGAGAGTGGTTCTCATAGTTCTTACAACTGGGAGTGGTTTTCATTTTAGCGGCTCCATATATATATATATATATATATATATATATATATATATATATATATATATATATATATAATCATGTGGAGGCCTCAACCACGTCGGAACACCATTCTTTGTGCGCTGTTGAGCATAGCGTGGGGGAGAGGGCGGCATCTTCTTCAGTGGCGTGAATATCCAAAAAAACTCGAACCCTACCAACCCGAACTTTAAATGGTTCGGTTACCGGATCACTTTTTCCCTACCAAAAACCCAAACAACCGGACCCGAAAAACCCAAACATTTTGGTTTGAGTCTTTATTGTATGAAACATTAAGTTTTGTGACATTTAAATTTTATAATAGCATATTGTCAAATAATGTTTGAACTTCAATGATATTTTTAAAGTAGCAATATGAATTTTGATGATATCTTGTAAAAAAAACACATTAATTTTTCATTTTACATCTAAACCCGAAAACCGAACAACCGGACCCGAACTAACCCGAACTTTAAATGGGTCGGTTATTGGGTCAATTTTTCCTAGACAAAAAGTCGAACAACCCGACCCAAAAAACCTGAAACCCGAAGAAAAATCTCGATGAACACCCCTACACGTGTCACACCCACCACCCTTCCACGCCCTTCCCGCTGCTTACTTTTTGGTACCACGCCACCATACTGACAGGTGCTGACATGGCTTTCACAAGGCGCATCATGCCCTCTTTTCATGCCCTCTTTTCATGCCCCCCCACACTGTATGGTATTAGGCAGGTGAGTATACAGACACAACGGCGAGGGGACACCAACAAGCCCTTAGGCTGGTGGGGGTAGAGGTGGTCCATCCCTCGGTGATGGACTGCCACATAAGCGGCCACGTTACCGAGGTGTCATCGCCTCACCCAAGTGATGGGCCTAGGGTGTAGGTGATAGCCTCCCTTTTTTTTATTTTTTGTTAATTAATATTCAACATATATAAGACCATCGTTGGTGATACAAAAAGGTTGAGAGATTTGAATGGTTTGGCGTTTTAGAGTGTGTTTGCGAGTTAGAGACGTGGTGTAACTAAACATAAACATTCAACACCCACTAGCTGTCACACCCCAACCGATGGCGGAAACATCGGGGTGCGAGCACTAAGCGTTCAGATTGCTCACGAGTTTCCATAACACTAAATATTTCGATATAGATTAAATATGTTTCATGCAAAATTTGTCTAAAACATCAAGTCAACCATAAGTTTCAAGTACAATCACAAAACCACTGTTCAAATTCTAGAATTTATCTAGGCGAGTTTCTAAGCATCACCCTAGCTTGTTTTCCATAGTTCCAGCATCTATCAGCCTGCAACATGTATTAAAATAGAGTCGGTACAAAATTGTACCGACGAGCATACAAGTTTAAATAATAGCATAATAGATTAAAGTCTCATATCCATATGTGTCACGGCCCCCGGCCCGGTGTGACCCGGTCCAGAAGCTGCGGGACAGAAAACCCGTGGTATTTATTTAATTTGGCAGCGGAAATATTGACAGGATCGTTTAAACTTGAAAATACCCAATTTATTTTATTTCAAAATTTGGGACAAACCCCATAATTTACATTAAAGGAAATTTCACGAGGAAATCCCTGGTTTTACAAAACATGTTTATTTATTTTATTGAGCCACTTCTTCAAGCTTATAGTGCTACATGGCACTTTTTCCTGGATCACAGCAGACCACCTGAAACATGTTTAAAAGGATTTTTATCAGCGGGGAAATACTGGCGAGTCATTCAATTTGCACAAAAGACACATTGTTATAAATTTACAGCATTAAGGGTTTTTATATTTGCCCCTATCATATAATTATCTGGTTCAGCTGTCACTCGACCGAATCTATAACTGTGGACATATCACTAATTAGGCTCACCCACCTAATGTGATAAATCGTTAGTAGTAATGTGCACAAAACCCCCCACATACTGCCAGTAATTAAAGATTAGCAAAGACTTAATCACTGCAAAGTATAGCTGGAAAACATTTAGGGTTTTGTAAAGAAATTTGATAAAAAGAGAATGACTCACATTGCAAATTTAATCGGACAGAACCTTGCCTACTGATTTAACCTGGTAACCTAGTTTAAATAACAATGCACATGAAACTAGGTCAGTAACTTAATACAACATTAACGATAAGCTCACGAAATCAAAACCCTCACGACGAATGACAAAGTATAGCCCGAATTCGGGCAGCACTTAAACATCCATCGGATCGGTTTCAATCGATCGGACATTGTATCGTAGCAGTGATCGAGTTATTACCCTGTTGTCGCAGCAGAGTGTCGGGATTTTGATTGTTTTGAACTAAACAGTGTATAACTAAACACACGTAATGAATTTTTTCGTCGTAACAAGACCTCCATGCAAGTGCCAAATCCCTGATTTATATGCTGAAAAATGGTCTCCCCCGCGTGGTGCGCCAAAACCCACCTGGTCCTGGCGCGTGGCGCGACGAGTACTCTTTTAGGGTAGGGTAGCCTCGTGTATACATAGCCTAGGTGAGTCAACAGTTCGACGAAATTCGTTTTGTACAACAAACTGTGAAGATAATCGTCAATTAAGGAATACCCCCCTTGAGTTTTAGGGGGCCCTGTGTCACGGCCCCCGTCACGGTTTTACCCGATCCAGGAGCCGCGGGACAGAAACCCGTGGTAATTATTATGTTGGCAGCATAATTTTAACAGGATCTTTTACAACTTGAAAATGCCCAATTTATTTTATTTCACAAATTGTGAATAGCACCCATAATTTACAATAAAGGTGATTTCACTAGGAAATCACCGTTTTTACAAAAACATGTTTCTTTTATTTTATTGAGCCACTTCTTCAAGCTTGGAGTGCTACACGGCACTTTTTCCTGGATCACAGCAGATCACCTGAAACATGTTTTAAAAAGATTTTATCAGCAGGGAAATACTGGCGAGTCACTCAAGTTGCACAAAACGACACATTGTTATAATATACAGTATTAAGGGTGATTACATTGTTTCTATCAACTAATTACCCCAAATCGGTATTTGTCACTTGACTGTATCTGTGACTATGGTCAGATCACCCATTGGCTAACTCGTTGTCCAATGGTGACGGGTATCAAGTAATGTATACAGAACCCCACATACCGGCAGTAATTGAAGATTTACAAAGACTTAATCCCTGTAATTATAACTTTGAAAACAAGTAGAGTTTTAAGAAAACAATTTGATAAAAAGAGAATGACTCACATTGCAAGTTTAACCGGGCAGAGTTTAGCCTACTGATAAGCCTTGTAACCTAAATTAAATGACAATGCATACGAACTAGGTCAGTAACTTAATACAACATTTACGACAACTCACGAGATTAAAACCCTCACGACGAATGACAAAGTATAGCCCTAAGTTGGGCAGCACTTAAACATCCATCGGATTGGTTTCAATCGATCGGACATTGAATCGTAGCAGCGATCGAGTTAATACCCTGTATCGTAGCAGCGCCTTGATACCTTAAAACTTCGAATTTAGGCAGTATACTTCGTTTTTGAGAAAAGTTTTCGAACACAGTTGAAAGCCCCATGCACAGGCTACTTATAGCTGATTTTTGAGTTTTACGCGGCCCGCGTAAGCCTTAACAGGCTTTTACGCGGCCCGCGAGAGCCACCTAGTCTACGACTAGGGCATCCGTGTCACACCTAGGTCTGCCACGTGGCCTAGCATGCTGATCCGGTCAACTTTAAGTTGACGCGGTCTGCGTAAGCATATGCTTACATTTACGCGGCCCGCGTGAAACCCAATTTTCTTATTTTCTTGGTTTTTCATGCACGTTAGGGTTTCAGGGGTCCGGGTTTTTACTTACGGGTCATTTTGGGGGCATTTTGGCAGGTCCTTACCTCCTCCCCACCTTATTTAAAATCTCGTCCTCGATATTTATTGAAATAAGTGAGGATACTTTCGCTTCATTTCCGATTCCAGCTCCCAAGTGTATACAGGTCCTCTTTTTGAATCCCACTTGACTTTGACTAGTAATAGTCTTTTGTGTTTGAGGAATTTGACCTTTCTGACTTCTATTTGGAGTGGTTTCTCAATAAACTTTAGTTTTTCATTTACCTCTATATCTTGCAGAGGTACTACCAGGGATTCGTCAGATATACATTTCTTGAGGTTGGATACATGAAATACGTCTTGTACCCCGGCTAATTCTTCTGGTAGTTGTAAGCGATAAGCAACTGGTCCTATGCGTTGAATTACTGGGAATGGTCCTATGTACCTTGGACTCAGTTTTCCCTTCTTACCAAAGCGAACTACTCCTTTCCAAGGAGAAATTTTCAAGAGTACCTTATCTCCGACTTGAAATTCTAGCGGCTTGTGTCGATTGTCTGCATAACACTTCTGGCGATCTCGAGCCGTTTTTAGTCTTTCCTTGATTTGAGTGATCTTGTCGGTAGTTTCTTGCACAATTTCGGGACCTGATAATTGGCTTTCTCCTATTTCTGCCCAACAAACTGGAGTTCTGCATTTACGTCCATACAGTGCTTCGAACGGGGCAGCTTCGATGCTTGAATGATAACTATTGTTATAGGAGAATTCAATCAAGGGTAGGTGGTCATCCCAGTTTCCACAAAAATCTATCACACATGCTCTAAGCATGTCCTCCAGGGTTTGGATAGTTCTTTCACTCTGTCCATCTGTTTGGGGATGGTAAGTCGTGCTTAAATTTAGTCAGGTTCCCATTGCTTCCTGGAAACTAGTCCAGAAATGGGAAGTGAAACGACTATCCCTATCTGATACAATGGAGAGTGGGACTCCATGTAAGGATACTACTTCATCTACATACAACTTTGCCAACCTTTCCATGCTAAAGGTTTCCTTCATGGGTAGAAAATGAGCTGATTTGGTTAATCGATCCACAATTACCCAAATCGCATCATTACCTTTTCTGGTTTTGGGCAACTTAGTAACAAAGTCCATGGTTATAAGTTCCCATTTCCATACAGGCATTTCTAACTGTTGTAGTAGACCTGAGGGTTTCTGGTGTTCTGCCTTAACATGTGAACAAGTTAGACACTTAGAAACATATCTAGCTATGTCCTTTTTCATTCCTATCCACCAGAAGTTATTCCTTAAATCTTGGTACATTTTATTGTTACCAGGATGCATGGTATATCTAGATTTATGGGCTTCCTCTAAAATCTTATTTCTTAATTCTCCTTGCTTAGGTACCCAAATCATTTTCTTATGGAATCTCCAAATTCCATCACTACCTTGCTCTAATTCTTTTATTCGTCCTTTCATTCCTTCAGCATCATCCTTGATTGCTGTTTCTTGAATGTTTTTCAGTTGTTCCATTAAATCTACTTGAAGATTTAATCTAAGAGCACGAACTCATCGTTGTTTCTCATGATACTTACGACTTAAGGCATCTGCAACTACATTTGCCTTTCCTTTGTGATATTGAACATCACAGTCGTAGTCACTTAGAATTTCCATCCATCTTCTTTGCCTCATGTTTAATTCTTTTTGTCCAAATATGTATCTTAAACTCTTATGATCTGTATAAATAGTGAACTTACTTCCATACAGATAATGTCTCCAAATCTTAAGGGCAAAAATTATTGCTCCTAATTCTAAGTCATGAGTCGTATAATTTTCCTCGTGCTTTTTCAATTGCCTTGAGGCATACGCAATTACCTTCTTACGTTGCATTAGCACACATCCTAATCCTAGCTTAGATGCATCACAATAAACTTCAAAATCTTCTGTTCCTTCTGGTAAGGCCAGAATTGGGGCGTTTGTTAATCTTTGCTTTAAAATCTTAAAAGCCACTTCTTGCCTAGATCCCCATTCAAACTTTACTGCTTTACATGTTAGCTTAGTTAATGGTACAGCTATTTTGGAAAAATCCTTAATAAATCGTCTATAGTATCCAGCTAACCCTAGAAAGCTTCTAACTTCCATAGCTGACTGCGGGACCTTCCATTTGGTGATCGCTTCTATTTTGGAGGGATCTACGTGAATACCTTCGTGATTCACCATGTGTCCGAAAAATTGTACCTCTTGTAGCCAAAATTCACACTTCGAGAATTTGGCGCCGCCCTTTTCCTTTCTTAACAAAGTTAAGAGTACACGCAGGTGCTCACAATGCTCTTCCTGGCTTTTGGAATAAATAAGTATATCGTCGATGAAGACAATTACAAATTTATCCAAGTACGGTTTACAGATCCTATTCATCATATCCATAAATGCTGCTGGAGCATTTGTTAGTCCAAGGGGCATGACTGTAAACTCGTAGTGACCATACCTAGTTCTGAAAGCGGTTTTAGGTATGTCTTCTTCTTGTACCTTTAACTGATGGTATCCGGAGCGTAAATCTATCTTAGAGAAATATCTAGCTCCTTGAAGCTGATAAAAAAGATCATCAATCCTAGGTAATGGGTATCGATTCTTAATTGTAACCTTATTCAATTCCCTGTAATCGATACACATTCTCATTGAACCATCTTTCTTCTTTACAAACAACACTGGAGCTCCCCACGGAGAGGAACTAGGTTGTATGAATCCTTTGCTTAGTAATTCATCTAACTGCTTTTTCAATTCTAGCGTTTCAGTGGGTGCTAACCGATAAGGTGCCTTGGCTATCGGTGTAGTTCCAGGAATTAGATGAATTCTAAATTCTACTTCCCGATCGGGTGGTAATCCAGGTAGTTCTTCCGGAAATACATCCGGATATTATGATACTACTGGAATTTCCTTAAGTTCCTTACCTTTAGTGTTGATGATTACTGAAATCATATACACTATTTCTTGTTTTCTTGAATAACTGGCCACTTTCATTACTTAAATGAATTTCATTGGCTTACGTGGCTTATTTCCTGTAATCATCACTATTTCTCCTGTGGGTGTATGAATTTCTATGGAATTCTTATCACAAAGAATTCGAGCATGGTTGGCTACTAACCAATCCATTCCTAACACAATATTGAATCCGACTAAATTCATAGGTAACAGGTTTGCAGAAAATTTATGGCCTAAGAGTTCTATCTTTCCTTCTCGCAAAACCTTATCTATTTTAACAGAATTCCCATCTGTCGTTTCTACCGTAAAAATTTGTCTAAGGTTGGTTAAGGATAGGTTAAGAGCTTGGCAGAATGAAGTATTTATAAAACTTTGGTTTGCACCAGAGTCAAATAATACTT
The DNA here is from genome assembly GCA_030545235.1 of Helianthus tuberosus. NCBI lineage: Eukaryota > Viridiplantae > Streptophyta > Magnoliopsida > Asterales > Asteraceae > Helianthus > Helianthus tuberosus. The sequence continues at coordinate 191,966,227 of CM060401.1, read as the reverse complement.
TTGCATAAACGTCATGAACTAGGAACGTACCAGCTATCACGTCAGGGATTAGCTCTGCTTCTTGGGTAGTCAACTGGAATGCTCTTGCATTCTTCTTGGTAGTTCCTTCTGCAGGTTTAGCCTTGTTATCTGCTGGTTTGACCAATTTAGGGCATTCTGGTCTAAAATGGCCAGCTTCACCGCAGTTATAGCAGATCTTTGTTTTCTTTCTGCAATCTTCTTCACGATGTCCTATAGCTTTGCAGAAGTTGCAGGTTTCATTGCATTTTCCAAAATGTTTCTTTTTACAGTTTCTGCAGAACGGCGGAGTGGAAGATGATCCAGTTCCCTTTCTCTTGAAGTTGCTATTATTACCCACACGAAATCCTTGGGTAATTTTCTGAGCCAATTCCTTCTTCCTGTTTTCTTCTCGCGTATGCACCAATCCGTCCGTCAAAGTGTTCGCTAATTCCACCGCATCATCGATTGTGCGGGGCCTCGCAGCTTTGACAATATCACTGATCTCGCTAATTAAACCCCAAATATAGCGAGAAATAAGTACCGGTTCTGGCGAAGCCAGAGTAGGCACAATTCGAGCATATTCGAAAAATTTCGAAGTATACCCTCGACAATCAACATCCACCATTCGGTGGCTCAGGAATTTGTTCACCATTTGTTCTTTTTCATATTCTGGGCAGAATTTTCTTTCCACCAGACGCTTAAATTCTTCCCAACTCATGGCATAAGCTAGGTCGCTTCCCTTAGCTTGCAACACCGTATTCCACCCTTCTAATGCTTCTTCCTTGAAAAGGTGAGAAGCATACATGACTCTATCCTCCTCGGCACATTTACTTATTTTAATTACTGCCTCAGTTTTCTCCAACCAACGCAGTGCAGCAGTTGCCCCTTCATTGCCTGCGAACTCAACAGGTTTACAAGCAAGAAATTCCTTGTAAGTGCAACCAGGCGTTGCAGCTTTCATTCTCTTAAGTATCGGGGCTTGAATCAAGTTGTCGTTATCACCGCCTCCGTTAACACTATTACTGAAATCATCGTCGCGCGTGCGCTTACTAGGGTGAGCTTGTGAAGGCTCAACAGGACCTTTAACCGCAGCGACGATTGCCGGAATAGCATTGGCTATTCCTTGAGCGACAATGTTTTCTATGTCTTGTCTGTTAAGAAATTGGTCTCCATTGTTTTGCTCAGATTGGTTAACCTCGTTAACTGGTTCATTACTAGCGTGTTCCATCTGGTAATTGATATATAAGTTATTAGCATAAAATAAATAACGACTAAATGCAAAACAATCGCACAAAATCACGTCACACATATAGCCAAAATTGTCGATTTTTTTTTTACTTCCATATTTTATATATTAATATGCGTCCATACACACCAGTTATCTTACAAGAGTTTTATTTTAAGTTATTTTACAGGATTATATTTTTATTATTATTATTATTATTTTGTTACTACACAACCACAACCACACAGTCACACCATCCCCGTCAGCTGGCAACTTAAAAACGACGTTCCCTCTCGTCGTACTTCCATGATATCCTCTCCCCCACTTCTCGGATTCTATTCCCTGAGTCCACCAACTCCTCGCCATAGTGGCGGAGTTCAGCCACGTTCCAGTGCTCATAGGTGGGTGTAGTGGAGGCTCAGTGTCAAATTGGGGGAAAAAGGTATTAGGGTTATTCAAAAGATTCTGAAATTGCCAGTCAGTTGTCCGCCATTCTTCCAGCTCTTCTGGTAGAGGTCGGGGGTGGATAATAGGATCTGGGATAGCAGGTTCCAGATTAACTGGAAGTTGTGCTTCCGCTGGGTAATTAAAGAGGTTTTCATCGGCAGGTACGATGAGGTCACTAAGTGCCAGTTTATGATCCAGCTCTTCCCATGATGGCATTTCCTGAGCTTGCCTGGAACTTTCTCCGATCTCTATTCCTTTGCGTTTATCCTTGGGATCCTCAGTCTTTATTACTTTCTGTACTGCTGGTTTCTTTCTACGCACACGCCTCCAGCCTACAAGTCTTCTTCTCTTTTTCGGTTTTGGTTTCTCCTGAGGCTGGGCTTAGAATACCATTGGTTCCTCAGTGTCGGCCCAATAACCGGAAAAGTCCTCGGAAATTTCCATATCAGCATAATGGATAGTGATATTCTGAAGAGCTTCAGATAACTCATTCATCTTGTTAGCATATATGAAGAAACATACAAAATTCTAAGTTAAAATTTTGTAAATTAAATTTTCACAGAATCACAGAAGGGCAATCAGAAAAATTAAGTATTTCTAAATACTTAATTTGGCTTAAATCAGTGGCTCTGATACCACCTTTTTCCTGTCACAGCCCCCGTCACGGTTTTACCCGATCCAGGAGCCGCGAGACAGAAACCCGTGGTAATTATTATGTTGGCAGCGGAATTTTAACAGGATCTTTTACAACTTGAAAATGCCCAATTTATTTTATTTCACAAATTGTGAATAACACCCATAATTTACAATAAATGTGATTTCACTAGGAAATCACTGTTTTTACAAAAACATGTTTCTTTTATTTTATTGAGCCACTTCTTCAAGCTTGGAGTGCTACACGGAACTTTTTCCTGGATCACAGTAGATCACCTGAAACATGTTTTAAAAAGGTTTTATCAGCAGGGAAATACTGGCGTGTCACTCAAGTTTCACAAAACGACACATTGTTATAATATACAGTATTAAGGGTGATTACATTGTTTCTATCAACTAATTACCCCAAATCGGTATTTGTCACTTGACTGTATCTGTGACTATGGTCAGATCACCCATTGGCTAACTCGTTGTCCAATTGTGACGGGTATCAAGTAATGTATACAGAACCCCACATACCAGCAGTAATTGAAGATTTACAAAGACTTAATCCCTGTAATTGTAACTTTGAAAATAAGTAGAGTTTTAAGAAAACAATTTGATAAAAAGAGAATGACTCACATTGCAAGTTTAACCGGACAGAGTTTAGCCTACTGATAAGCCTTGTAACCTAAATTAAATGACAATGCATACGAACTAGGTCAGTAACTTAATACAACATTTACGATAACTCACGAGATTAAAACCCTCATGACGAATGACAAAGTATAGCCCTAAGTTGGGCAGCACTTAAACATCCATCGGATTGGTTTCAATCGATCGGACATTGAATCGTAGCATCGATCGAGTTAATACCCTGTATCGTAGCAGCGCCTTGATACCTTAAAACTTCGAATTTAGGCAGTATACTTCGTTTTTGAGAAAAGTTTTCGAACACAGTTGAAAGCCCCATGCACAGGCTACTTATAGCTGATTTTTGAGTTTTACGCGGCCCGCGAGAGCCACCTAGTCTACGACTAGGGCATCCGTGTCACACCTAGGTCTGCCACGTGGCCTAGCATGCTGATCCGGTTAACTTTAAGTTGACGCGGCCCGCGTCAGCATATGCTTACATTTACGGGGCCCGCGTGAAACCCAATTTTCTTGTTTTCTTGGTTTTTCATGCACGTTAGGGTTTCAGGGGGCCGGGTTTTTACTTACGGGTCGTTTTGGGGCATTTTGGCAGGTCCTTACACCCTGATCCTAGTTCCAACTGTTCTGAAAATTTTAGGGGTCATGCAATATTACTTGGGGGTCTCAATTAAGGTTTCCTATTGGACATAATAAAATAAGAAATAATAATTTTGGTGAGAGTTGTTACATCCTCCCCACCTTATTGAAATCTCATCCTCGAGATTTACTGGAACAAGTAGGGATATTTTCGCCTCATTTTTTATTCCAGTTCCCAAGTATACTCAGGTCCTCTCTTTGAATCCCACTTGACTTTGACCAGTACTAGTCTTTTGTGCTTGAGAAACTTGACCTTTTTATCTTCTATCTGAAGTGGTCTCTCTACAAATTTTAACTTTTCATTTACCTCTATGTCTTGGAGAGGTACTACCAGGGATTCGTCGGACAAACACTTCTTGAGGTTAGATACATGAAACACGTCATGTACTCCAGCCAGTTCTTCTGGTAGTTGTAGGCGATAAGCAACTGGTCCTATTCACTGAATTACTGGGAATGGTCCTACGTACCTTGGACTTAGCTTTCCCTTTTTACCGAATCGAACTACCCCTTTCCAAGGAGAAACTTTTAAGAGTACCTTGTCTCCAACTTGAAATTCTAGCGGCTTGCGTCTATTGTCTGCATAACTCTTCTAACGATCTCGAGCGATCTTTAGTCTTTCCTTGATTTGAGTTATCTTGTCAGTGGTTTCTTGTACGATTTCAGGACCTGATAATTGGCTTTCTCCTATCTCTGCCCAACAAACTGGAGTTCTACACTTTCGTCCATATAGTGCTTCGAACGGGGCAGTTTCCATGCTTGAATGGTAACTATTGTTATACGAGAATTCAATTAAGGGTAGGTGGTCATCCCAGTTTCCACCAAAATCTATTACACATGCCCTGAGCATGTCTTCCAGGGTTTGAATTGTCCTTTCACTTTGTCCGTCTGTTTGGGGATGGTATGCAGTGCTTAAGTTCAATCGTGTCCCCATTGCTTCTTGGAAACTCGTCCAGAAATGTGAAGTGAAATGACTATCTCTATCCGATACAATAGAGAGTGGGACTCCATGTAAGGATACTACTTCGTCTACGTATAACTTGGCTAATCTTTCCATACTAAAAGTTTCCTTTATAGGTAGGAAATGAGCTGATTTGGTTAATCGATCCACAATTACCCAAATTGCGTCGTTACCTTTTCTGGTTTTGGGCAACTTAGTAACAAAATCCATGGTTATTAGTTCCCATTTCCAAACAGGCATTTCTAATTGTTGGAGTAACCCTGAAGGTTTCTGGTGCTCTGCCTTAACTTGTGAACAAGTTAGACACTTAGATACATATCTAGCTATGTCCTTTTTCATTCCTATCCACCAGAAGTTATTTCTTAAATCTTGATACATCTTATTATTTCTAGGGTCCATGGTATATCTAGATTTATGGGCTTCCTCTAAAATCTTATTTCTTAACTCTCCTTGCTTAGGTACCCAAATCCTTCTTTTGTGGAATCTCCAAATTCCATCAGCTCATTGCTCTAATTCCTTTATTCTTCCTTTCATTCCTTCAGCATCATCCTCAATTGCTGTTACTTGAACCTTCTTCAGTTGTTCCATTAAATCTAACTGTAGATTTAATCTAAGAGCACGAACTCGCTTTTGTTTTTCATGATACTTACGACTTAGAGCATCTGCGACTACATTTGCTTTTCCTTCGTGATATTGAATATCACAGTCGTAATCACTTAAAATTTCCATCCATCTTCTCTGCCTCATGTTCAATTCTTTTTGCCCAAATATGTACCTTAAGCTTTTATGATCTGTATAAACGGTAAACTTACTTCCGTACAGATAGTGTCTCCAAATATTAAGGGCAAAAATTATCGACCCTAATTCTAAGTCATGTGTCGTATAGTTTTCCTCGTGCTTTTTCAATTGCCTTAAGGCATACGCAATTACCTTTTTGCGTTGCATTAGCACACATCCTAATCCTAGCTTAGAAGCGTCACAATAAACTTCAAAATCTTCTGTCCCTTCGGGTAATGCTAGAATTGGGGCATTTGTTAACCTTTGTTTTAAAATCCTAAAAGCCTCTTCCTGCCTTGGTCCCCATTCAAACTTAACTGCTTTACAAGTTAGCTTAGTTAATGGTACTGCTATCTTGGAAAATCCTTAATGAATCGCCTATAGTATCCAGCTAACCCTGGAAAGCTTCTAACTTCCATAGCTGATTGCGAGACCTTCCATTTGGTGATCGCTTCTATTTTGGAGGGATCTACGTGAATACCTTCGTGATTCACCATGTGTCCTAAGAATTGCACCTCCTGTAGCCAAAATTCACACTTTGAGAATTTTGCGTAAAGCTTTTCCTTTCTTAACAAAGTTAAGAGTGCATGTAAATGCTCACAATGCTCGTCCTGGCTTTTGGAATAAATAAGTATATCGTCGATGAAGACAATTACGAATTTATCCAAATACGGTTTACATATCCTATTCATCATATCCATAAATGCTGCAGGAGCATTTGTTAATCCAAATGGCTTAACAGTAAACTCGTAGTGACCATACCTAGTTCTGAAAGCGGTTTTAGGTATGTCTTCTTCTTGTACCTTCAACTGATGATATCCGGAGCGTAAATCTATCTTAGAAAAATATATAGCTCCCTGAAGTTGATCGAAAAGATCATCAATCCTAGGCAATGGGTATCGGTTCTTAATTGTAACCTTATTCAATTATCTATAATCGATACACATTTGCATCGAACCATCTTTCTTCTTTACGAACAACACGGGTGCTCCCTAAGGGGATGAACTAGGTTGTATGAATCTTTTACTTAATAATTCATCTAACTGCTTTTTCAATTCTAGCATTTCGGTGGGTGCTAACCGATAAGGTGTTTTAGCTATCGGTGTAGTTCTAGAAATCAGATGAATTCTAAATTCTAACTCTCTATCTGGTGGTAATCCTGGTAGTTCTTCTGGGAATACATCCAAGTATTCTGATACTACAGGAATTTCCTTAAGTTCCTTACCCTTAGTGCTAATGATCACCGAAATCATATACACTATTCCTTGCTTTCGTTCATAACTAGCAACTTTCATTACTGAAATGAACTTCATTGGTTTACGTGGCTTATCCCCTGTAATCATAATTACTTCTCCTGTGGGTGCATGGATTTCTATGGAATTCTTATCACAGAGGATTCGAGCATGGTTGGCTACTAACCAATCCATTCCTAATACGACATCGAATCCAGCTAAATTCATAGGTAATAGGTTTGAAGAAAATTTATGACCTGAAAGTTCTATATTTTCTTTTTGCAAAACCGTATCTATGTTAACAGAGTTCCCGTCTGCCGTTTCTACTGTATAAATCTGCCTAAGTTTGGTTAAGGGTAGCATAAGAGCTTGGCAGAAAGAAGTATTTATAAAACTTTGGTTTGCACCAGAGTCGAATAATACTTTCGCATAAACGTTGTGTACCAGAAACGTACCAGCTATTACGTCGGAAATCAGTTCGGCTTCCTGCGTGGTCAATTGGAAGGCTCTTGCGTTCTTCTTATTAGTTCCTTCAGCAGGTTTTGCCTTGTTATCCGCTGGCTTGACCAATTTAGGGCATTCTGGTCTGAAATGCCCAGCTTCTCCACAGTTGTAGCAGATCTTTAATTTCATTTTGCATTCCTCCTCCCGATGGCCCGGAATTTTGCAGAAATTACAATTTTCTCTACATTTTCCAAAATGTTTCTTTTTGCAATTCCCGCAAAATGGCGGGGTGGAAGAGGACCCAGTTCCCTTCCTCTTGAAATTAATATTATTACCCAGACGAAATCCTTGGGTAATCTTTTGGGCTAACTCCTTTTTCCTGTTTTCTTCCCGCGTACGCACCAGCCCGTCAGTCAGAGTGTTGGCCAATTCCACTGCATCGTCAATTGTGCGGGGTCTCGCAGCCTTGACGATGTCACGAATCTCGCTAATTAAACCCCAAATATAGTGAGAAATAAGTACCGGTTCTGGCGTAGCCAGGGTTGGTACAATTCTGGCATATTCGAAGAATTTCGAAGTATACCCTCGACAGTCAACATCCACCATTCGGTGGCTTAGGAACTTATTGGCCATTTGTTCTTTTTCATATTCGGGGCAGAATTTTCTTTCCACCAATCGCTTAAACTCTTCCCAATTCATGGCATAGGCCATGTCACTTCCCTTGGCTTGCAGTATCGTGTTCCACCATTCTAATGCCTCTTCCTTAAAAAGATGAGAAGCATACATAACTGAAGAAACACTAGATAAATGACCGGGATCAAATTATCTAGGGGGTTTGGATCTGCATAAAAGGGGTTGTTCTCTCTCGTTTGATTCGATGTGACTGATCTTATTCTCTGGTAAAACTCTGCAAAACAAAACACCGTTAGCCTCGTCAAGGGGAGAAGAGGAGTTCTCTCCTTGACCCGACTCCGGTGTGAGAATAAGTATGTGTTTTTTTTTAAGAAGAAGTATTGACGAAGTGTGTGTAACTTGGCCTTCATACATGAATTGTTCTCATATTTATAGCCGAGAGTTTGGGCGGGAAAACTCGTTGATGAAATATTAACGGAAAATGCTAACCCCGTAAGCGGTTACATTTCCTTCCGTTAATCTTCTTAATCCGTCGTGAATGCACACGGATTGTTGTTTAGATCTGTGGCTGGGGAATTGCCACGTGGAAAGTGGGTAAGTGGAGGTTTTCCTCCAATTCCATGCCATCATTGTGATTTCAGGGAGGCCTGAGATGATGACACGTGTACCAGACGGTTATAACCATCTAGTGTTGCACGATTGAGTCTTCTAGAAGGTTATTGCCATAATCCGGTGTGACTCCTTATCGTGTGGTGCCAGCTGAGTGAATAATTCCCAAGTTTGAGTTTTATTTAAGCGGAAGTGTTTAGGATTTTCATCCTTTGTTTATGAAAGTAAGCGCATGGATTTATGATTTCCTTTTCAGCGCGCAAGCATTACTGGCTGTCTTTTTCCCAACCCTTCTTTGTGGGACCAGTGCGCGGCCGCGCAAGGTCAAAGACGTCTAAAAGATAAGGTTATGGTATGGTCCCAAGTACTTATTTACGAGGTTTTTGGGACCTTACCCCTTCAAGTCCCCCCAGTCTAGTGTTGTTCTTATGCCAATAAGTGGAGCACTGGACTATATGAGAGAAATGTTTTTTGGCGCGAAAGTAAGGAATCTTTTATGAGAAGATTTACTTTGCTTATTATGGCGATTTTTGAAAATCTTTGGCTTTGGATGGGAACGGTACAGTAAGGACTGTGTGACAGGCTGTCACTATCAGGTGCTTATTACTGACCGTGCTTTCCACGCGCGCGTGAGCTCGTGTTCGTGTTTATTCCTACTCTCCCCTGTCGCTTGGGTAACTGTGATATCCTGAAAAAGGTGTTGTGGCAGTTACCAATGCTATTTATGGCGGTGAGTATATAAGTTTGATTGAGTTGCCCATTTCTATTAATCATTACTTTGTTGAAAAACCTTTCCCCTTTCTGTCTCCTTCATCCGTTAAGAAAGAATTTGCCTTTCCTTCCTCTTATGTCAACCGGAGAACATCACGAAGACTTATCTGAAGAAATGTCTGCTGAGCTTCCACCGTTAAAGTGGCCTAGGGCAACTTTCGATGGTTTGGTTCGAAATCTTAAATTCCCGGAGAATTGGGGTGCCCTGTATCCTGAGGAAGGTCAGACAGCGGCAGATGCTCCGTCTGGGTATATCACTCTCTTTTGGGACTTCTTTTGTGAAGGCAACTTTCGTTTGCCTGTAACAAAATTTTTCCTCGAAATTCTTGGGTATTATAAGTTTCATATCTCTCAACTGCACCCTATTGGCATGGTTAGAGTTCGGCACTTTGAGTTTGTGTGTCGGACAATGCGTATTGAGCCGACGGTTCTTCGATTTAGGGTTTTTCATCAAATGCACTGTACCCAAGGGTTTTATTCCTTCGTCCAGAGAGCGTCGGCGAAGAGAATTTTGCTGCAACCCCCAAAATCCTTCCATGATTGGAAGCAAAAATTATTTTTTATCAAGGCCGGTGTTATTCCGATGAGGATGATCTTTAGGGGGAAATAAGATGTTCCTACCGAGACCCTTCAAACTCCTATTGACGATAGTTGGTATCAAGATTTAAAAGATGTTCCGTCGATTGCTTTGCCAGAGAAAGCTCTTGTTGGTGCCAGTATGAGTTTGAATTGGAAGATGGACCGGGACGACAAATCGGTCTATACGGAGGATGGCACAGGTAAGATTAGGGTTTTGCCCTTTTTTGCCCCCCCCCCCTTTTTTTAAACTGCCCTTCTTCCCTTGTAGTTGTTTCGTTGTACGTTGTTGCGTTCAAGAGAGAAGGCGGAAAGATGGGCACCATTAAGAAGAAACCTGACGAAGAGCTTTGGTACCATCGAATTGTAAAAAAATTTGTTCTTCCGCGGGATGCGGATCTGTCTTTTCAGCCTGCTGCTGGTGCTGGTAGGCTTATTTTCTTTTAAATTCTTATTCGCTATTGTTGCGCGTTTAAATGAATTGTTCTTTGCTCCTTGCAGTAGGCGAATTGTCGAACTTGGGCATAGGCCCTGAGAAGAAGAAGAAACGCGCGACAACCGCTACTGTTGCGCCTAAAAAGAGTGATGTGGAGAAAGCTCAATCCTCCAAGGTCAAGAATGTTGGAGAGAAGAAAGGTATGCGCAATTCTTCTGAATCCTGGTGTGATTATGTGGTGGTTTCTGATCCGTTGGAGGGTCTTGCGCCTGCAGTTACTGTTAGAAAGCCGAAGCCTGAACCGAAAGATACCGCTGATATCCCTCCGTCCAACCAAGATGATCCCATTGATTTGGAATCTAGCCCTGAGCACTTGGTGCGAAAGAAAGCAGGGAAAAGGAAACAGACTGGTGCTGAGGTTGAAGGTCAGCCCTCAAAGAAGATCTAAAGGAAAAGAATTACTAGGAAAGACAATCTGGACGCCTTTATTTCTGAGTATGCACCTGGTAAATGTTATCTTTTTTTTCTTGCTAAGCGCGCTGAATACTTTGTGACTTATAGATTCATTTTTCAGAAAAACCAACTTCTCCTACTCCCACAGAGCCGCTGCCTGTGGTGAATGAAGAACTTCTACCCTCCCCTCTGCACGCTACCGTTGCTGATCTGTTACAGAATACTGAGGTTCCTGAGGGTGGCGCGGAAAAGATTGTTGATCTTGGAGCTGATGAGCCTATTGATGGTGCTGTGGATGCACAAAGAGTTACCAGTCCAGGAATTGCGGATGGTGCTGGTAATCCACAAACTCCTGAAGCTGCTGCTCATGACTTAGAGAAAGAGAAAACTGCTGAGGAGATTCCTGCTTCAACTTTTTCTCCCAAACCTTCTGATGTTATGCCTGAACGCGTTGAGAAGGTTATTGTTGAGGAGCAAGGCTCATTTTCTGGTGTTGGCAAGAATTCTCCTATCCGCCCAGAGGAAACCCTAGGGGATTACTATTAAAGAACTTATTCAGAGAAAGACGCCTCTGAGCTTCATGCCCCTGTTTGGAATCTGAAGAAGGGTGATACTTTCTCGGATTGGCATGTGTGCCGGGACTGGTTGCAGGGGATATTTCCGCCTGGGGAGGTCAAGTTTCAAGAAAGCCGTCTTCATGAACAAACTTATCATTCTTACCTTGAGGAGACTGCTTCTCACGCTTCTACCACTCATCGCATAGTGCGTGAGTGGCATAGTATGCATAAGGAGTGGGAAGCTTTCAAGGTGTCAAAGAAGAAGGTTGCTGATGATGAAAACCGCTTGGCTCGGTTAAAAGCTAAGTTGGAAGCTGATCAAGCCAAGTTTGAGGCTGATCGGAAAACTGAGGAGTGGTCCGTTGCGGGTTGGAAGAGGAAAGCGAAAGCCGAAGCTGCCTTCCTTTCCGAGGAACGCAAAAACTGGAAGAAAATTTGTGAAAAGGATAATGCTGAGAAGGTGAATCTCCACAACGCTATCAATAATCTCAAGGCTGAGATTGAAAAATTGAAGAAACAGGATGCGGAGGTTGAAAAGTTGAAAAAGGAGAAGGCTGATGTGGAAGCTGCGCTAGAAGAGGCGCGTTCTCATAGGGAGCGCAATGAGCAACGAGAGGTACAAGCTTGCGCCACTCTTGCCCTTAGAGATAAAGAGTTAGAAGAACTTACTGCTTTGCTTTCTGACCAGGAACAACTTAAAAAGGATCTGGAGCTTGCGCATTCCGAAAAGGCTGAAACCTCCCGCCATTTGACTGAAACCGAAGAGAAATTGGAGAATTCTGAAACGGCGCGGGCCACAGCGGAAAGCGAGCTTGAACCTTTAAAAAGTGACATGGCGTGGATGAAAGATTGTGGAATTGCCTGTGTAAGTTTCTTCCCTCTTCTTCTCTCTTTTTTTTGTGAAAATGTTTTGCGCTTTTTCTTTTCGTTTATTTTGCCTTCTTTTCCTATAGGTTGCTGAGTCGGTGTTGAATTCTGAAGAGCTTGATAAGATGGTTGCGCGCTTGGTGATTGCCGCGCGGAATGATGGGTATGCCCAAGGTTATGCTGAATGTTCGCAACATGTGAACAGTGCTCTGAAGGTTAATTGGGATACTAGCAGATCTGCCGCTCACGGCGTAAATAACGGTGATGTGCTTGCATCCTTAAAATCAGAATTCAATAATCTGCAGCTTCCTGTTATGGATCTTATAATGTCACCTTTCAATCTGAAGATCATGTGGCGCAATTGAAGGAGATTTTCCCTGATGAAGATGAAAATCTAGCATAGGTTCCTTTTTGTTATTGCTTTGAACAATTTGTAAAAAAATTTAAGGGATTGTGTTCCCTTTCTGTTAATGCGCTGCGGCACAAGTAACTATGATACACTGCCGTGTAATTTTGATAATTTTCGGGGGCTTATTAGTGTGTTATGAATGGTATGATATGTGTTTTTTGGTTTACAATATTTTGCATGTGTACAATTACTTTGATTAGGTAAGGCGAATGAAGGTGGTATGTAGCTCATATGTGAACGTATGGCCTTGAGTGATGTAATCACTGACCGTTCATGAGACTTGTACTGTATTTACCATACTGTTTTTGCGCTTACCAAAAGAAATTGCATGCACTTTGTAATAAAAAACACAGGAATAATAGAAACTTTGTTGTTTATTTCGGGATAAGGCACAGAGGCCGTTACAAAGTCTATTAAAAATAAATACATGTTTCTTAACTTACTCTATCCTCCGCTTTATAGATAACTGTAGAGTGCTTCGTACTGCTAGGAGATCATAGAGTTTCTGCTCAGTTTTTCGCTTTCTTGCTCGGGCCTTCATCGCCTCGAGTTATTTGCTTGATTTCTTTGCGTACGTTTTGTAGTAGGTGAGTGAGCTCACCACTTTTAAGGGCCTTCTCTATCTCGGTGCGCAAGGAAATGCAATTGTTGGTGGTATGACCACTGTCCTTGTGGTATTCACAATATTGGGCAGGGTCTTATCCACGCTTGCTCTTCATGGGTATTGGAGGTTTAAACTGATAATCCTCGGTGCTCAAGACTTCCGCAGGAGTTTTAGTTAAGGGAGTCCATTGTCTCTCCTTGTTTTCCTGTTTGGCTTCTCTCTGCGCGGACAGTTTGTTGATTGTGGCTCGGGCATCTTCGGATGAATAGTTCCCTGAGCTGGAATCACGCCATCCTTTCTTGAATCTTTTCCCGCTACCCGAGCCTAAATCTGAAGGTCGGTTATGCGGTGGCGGAGGCCTGTTGGTGGTGAGATTATTTTCTGTTTGAGCGTAAACCTTTGCCGCCGCCATCACTTTTTCCCAGCTCTTCGGGAGTCCTTCTGTCCCAGACAGGACTTTTATCATATCGTCGCACCTGACTGCATATTTGAATTGGGCGCGAATCAACTGCTCATGAACGCCTCCAATCTCCAATACCTGTTTGTTGTATCGGGTAATAAAGTCTTCCAGACTTTCATCATCATGACGCCAGATGTTCATTACATCCGACGTGTCGCGGATTGATCGCCTTTGTTGGCTGAAATGGGTCAGAAATTTTTCGCGTAGATCTCTCCATGACGTGATTTCTCCAACGGGCAAGTTATCGAACCAGATTCTTGCAGCACCAGTAAGGGTTTGTACGAAAAGGTGGCACCATAATGGTAAGGTCCAGCCTCCGACTAGCCCTGCGCTTGTGAAAACTCTCAGATGATCGTCAGGGTCTGTCAACCCGTTGAACTTGCCTACGTTAGACGACAGTTTTGCTTTCTCTAACGGAGCCAGAGCTATTTCAGTAACAAATTTTGAGTGCTCTGCCGCCTCCGCAGGACGATAAATCAGATCGTAATTGTGCTCAGCTTCGGGGTTGTAAACCGCACGGGGTTTACACTTGTTGTAATTTGGTTGTAACCGATCAAACACGCTGGTATTTTCACCTACACGGTAAGTTGAATCAGATTCACTGGTGTGAGTGTTTCGTTGAGAACCCAACCTGGTGTGAACTGATTGTCTTCGGTGAGGGTGTAACTCGTCTCTTGATGTAGATCTAGAGTAAACCTCTGTATTTTCGTGAGATGGACCTTCACGCTGGGAAGCATTAGCACGGGACCCTGGCCTCCGTGATTGAGTTAGGGGAGCAGTTTGTGCACATAACTGTGTGTATACTGCATTTAGTGCTCCCTGAGACCTGACGTACCAGGAGATTGGGGTTTCTCCTGGGGGTAGAATTGAGTGCACAGGGATCTATGGCTGTACCCTTGGAGTGATAGATTCATTCACACGATTGGATTGCACCTTGTTGTCATCCGAGGCATCCTCTGGAATACCTTCGACCTGAAAATTGTTACCGACATTTGGCCGAGGGCCGGTTTGCCAATGAGATGAAGTTTCTTCCATGTGCAAGTGGAATCAACAGGGTAGATCAAAAAACGAGAGAAAATTGGATGAAACAAAGAAAACGGTGGGCGCCAATGAAGAAACACTAGATAAATGACCGGGATCAAATTATCTAGGGGGTTTGGATCTGCATAAAAGGGGTTGTTCTCTCTCGTTTGATTCGATGTGACAGATCTTCTTCTCCGGTAAAACTCTGCAAAACAAAACACCGTTAGCCTCGTCAAGGGGAGAAGAGGAGGTCTCTCCTTGACCCGACTCCGGCGTGAGAATAAGTATGTGTTTTTTTTGAAGAAGAAGTATTGACGAAGTGTGTGTAACTTGGCCTTCATACCTGAATTGTTCTCATATTTATAGCCGAGAGTTTGGGCGGGAAAACTTGTTGATGAAATATTAACGGAAAATGCTAACCCCGTAAGCGGTTACATTTCCTTCCGTTAATCTTCTTAATCCGTCGTGAATGCACATGGATTGTTGTTTAGATCTGTGGCTAGGGAATTGCCACGTGGAAAGTGGGTAAGTGGAGGTTTTCCTCCAATTACATGCCATCATTGTGATTTCAGGGAGGCCTGAGATGATGACACGTGTACCAGACGGTTATAACCGTCTAGTGTTGCACGATTGAGTCTTCTAGAAGGTTATTGCCATAATCCGGTGTGACTCCTTATCGTGTGGTGCCAGCTGAGTGAATAATTCCCAAGTCTGAGTTTTATTTAAGCGGAAGTGTTTAGGATTTTCATCCTTTGTTTACGAAAGTAAGCGCAGGGATTTATGAGTTCCTTTTCAGCGCGCAAGCATTACTGGCTGTCTTTTTCCCAAGCCTTCTTTGTGGGACCAGTGCGCGGCTGCGCAAGGTCAAAGACGTCTAAAAGATAAGGTTATGGTATGGTCCCAAGTACTTATTTACGAGGTTTTTGGGACCTTACCACTTCAATAACCTTATCCTCCTCGGCACATTTACTTATTTTGATTACTGCCTCGGTTTTCTCCAACCAACTTAGCGCGGCAGTTGCCCCTTCATTGCCTGCAAATTTGACAGGTTTACAGGCAAGAAATTCCTTATAGGTGCAACCAGGTGTTGCAACTTTCATTTTCTTGAGTATTGGGGCCTGAATCAAGTTGTCGTTATTGCCGCCTCCGTTAACACTATTACTGAAATTATCGTTGCGCGTGCGTTTACTGGGGTGAGCTTGTGAAGGCTTAACAGGGCTTTTGACCGCAGCGACGATTGCCGGGATATCATTGGCTATTCCCTGAGCAACGATGTTTTCTATATCTTGCCTATTAAGAAAGTGATCTTCATTGTTTTGCTCGGATTGGTTAACCTCGTTAACTGGTTCATTACCAATGTGTTCCATCTGGTAATTAATATATATATATATATATATAAGTTATTAGCACAAAATAAATAACAACCAAACACAATAAAATAATCGCACATAATCACATCAACACGTATAGCCAAAATTGTCGACTTTACGACGTTGATATTTTTATATATTAGTATGCATCCATACACACCAGTTATATTACAAAAGTTTTATTTTAAGTTATTTTACATGATTATATTTTTATTATTTATTATTATTTTATTATTATTAAACCAACACATAACCACACAATCACACCACCGTCAGCTGGCTTTTCAAAAACGACGTTCCCTCTCGTCGTATTTCCAGGAGATCTGTTCTCCTACTTCCCGGATTCGATTCCCTGCGTCCACCAGTTCCTCGCCGTAGTGACGGAGTTCAGCCAAGTTTTATGTGCTCATAGGTGGGTTTGGTGCAGGCTCAGGGTCAAACTAGGGGAAAAAAGGTGTTAGGGTATTCAAGAGATTCTGAAATTGCCAGTCAGTGGTCCACCATTCTTCCAGCTCTCCTTGTAGAGGTCGGGGGTTGACAATAGGATCTGGGATAGCAGGCTCTAGATTAACTGGAAGTTGTGATTCAACTGGGTAATTAAAAAGGTTTTCATCGGCAGGTCCGATGAGGTCGCTATTGGCCAATTTGCGATCTAGCTCCTCCCATGGTGGCATTTCCTGGGCTTGCCCTGAACTTTCCCCGATCTCCTTTCCTTTACCTTTATCCTTCGGATCCTCAGTCTTTTTAACCTTCTGTGCAGCTGGCTTCTTCCTCCGTCCGCGTCTCCAGCCTATGGTTCTTCTTCTCTTTTTCGACTTTGGTTTCTCTTGCGGCTGGGCCTGGAATACTATTGGCTCTTCAGTATCAGCCTGATAGCTAGATCTGTGATATCCATATCTGTGCTATGGATAGTAAAGTTTCGGAGTGCCTCCGATAGTTCATTCATGATGTTAGCATACATGAAGAAACACACAATTTTAAGTTAAAATTTTATTTATTGTAAATTAAATTTTCACAAAATCACAGAATGGCAACCAGAAAATTAAGTATTTCTAAATACTTAATTGGCTTAAATCAGTGGCTCTGATACCACCTTTTTCTGTCACGGCCCCCGGCCCGGTGTGACTCGGTCCAGAAGCCGTGGGACAGAAAACCCGTGGTATTTATTTAATTTGGCAACGGAAATATTGACAGGATCGTTTAAACTTGAAAATGCCCAATTTATTTTATTTCACAATTTGGGACAAACCCCATAATTTACATTAAAGGAAATTTCACGAGGAAATCCCTGGTTTTACAAAACATGTTTATTTATTTTATTGAGCCACTTCTTCAAGCTTGTAGTGCTACACGGCACTTTTTCCTGGATCACAGCAGACCACCTGAAACATGTTTAAAAAGATTTTTATCAGCGGGGAAATACTGGCGAGTCATTCAATTTGCACAAAAGACACATTGTTATAAATTTACAGCATTAAGGGTTTTTATATTTGCCCCTATCATATAATTATCTGGTTCAGCTCTCACTCGACCGAATCTATGACTGTGGACATATCACTAATTAGGCTCGCCCACCTAATGTGATAAATCGTTAGTAGTAATGTGCACAAAACCCCCACATACTGTCAGTAATTAAAGATTAGCAAAGACTTAATCACTGCAAAGTATAACTGGAAAACATTTAGGGTTTTGTAAAGAAATTTGATAAAAAGAGAATGACTCACATTGCAAATTTAATCGGGCAGAACCTTTCCTACTGATTTAACCTGGTAACCTAGTTTAAATAACAATGCACAGGAAACTAGGTCAGTAACTTAATACAACATTTACGATAAGCTCACGAAATCAAAACCCTCACGACGAATGACAAAGTATAGCTCGGATTCGGGCAGCAATTAAACATCCATCGGATTGGTTTCAATCGATCGGACATTGTATCGTAGCAATGATCGAGTTATTACCCTTTTGTCGCAGCAGAGTGTCGGGATTTTGATTGTTTTGAACTAAACAGTGTATAACTAAACGCACGTAATGAATTTTTCCGTCGTAACAAGACCTCCATGCAAGTGCCAAAGCCCTGATTTATATGCTGAAAAATGGTCTCCCCCGCGTGGCGCGCCAGACCCACTTGGTACTGGCGAGTGGCGCAACGGGTACTCTTTTAGGGTAGGGTAGCCTCGTGTATACATAGCCTAGGTGAGTCAACAGTTCGACGAAATTCGTTTTGTACAACAAATTGTGAAGATAATCGTCAATTAGGGAATACCCCCCTTGAGTTTTAGGGGGCCCTGATCTTAGTTCCAACTGTTCTGAAAATTTTAGGGGTCATACAATATTACTTGGGGGTCTCAATTAAGGTTTCCTATTGGACATAATAAAATAAGAAATAATAATTTTGGTGAGAGTTGTTACAATATGTAAGTGTAACAAAATAGTTTCAGCCATGCTAGTGTTCGTAGTCCAACCAGTGATAGCCCAAGTATCCCGATGCTTTGTTGTTTTCCCAAGTCTCAAAGAAAACTAGAATCCTCATAACAATACCCCCGAGAATAATGGGGAGGTGCATCTCCTATAGCGCTACTATTGTTAAGGCGGAACTACACACACAGTGATTGCTTAACAGGTTAACTGTTATTGGATCAAAGGGAGCTCTTTAGGTTTAGCCTGATTAGATTACAACGGATAAGTGTCGGACAAAAAAATGAGATTGCACAAAGTGTCGGATCAGTCATCTTGATCTGATGGCTGTTCGATCGGATGGCTGTTCGATCGGCTAAGCAGTTAAAGCAGTAAAATAACGGATAGCGGTCAAGGTCCGCTATACGATATATAGGTTATAGCGGTTTCACGTATTAACGGTGGGCCCGGTGGGGAGTATCGTGACTTAGTTGATATCATCATAGTCAAACAACATAATTTAAATGCACAGCGGAAGTCGAAAGATAGATTCATTACAAACCGAATTAAAAGTAATATCAAGTGTATTACAATAACGGTTGCAAGGGATCCACAGGCGGATCAAAAGTTCAAAAGTTTATTATTCAACAGATTTAACTTCTAAGCTTGCAAGACTCTTTATTGAAATTAGGAGTAGCCATCCTATTCCGTCTAGTACCTGCACTTAACCTTTTTGGAAAATACGTCAGTTTACACTGGTAAATACAATTAACCGACTCATTTTGAAAATTTTTAAGAAAATTGATTTGAATGCACATGACACAAAATATCTTCTATAACTTGGGATAATTATTTATATATAAACTTGTAAAAGAATTACATGTTCCTTATACGTTCAGTAGCCCGGGTTGAACACCGGGTTAAAGATTAATAGACACACCACATGATATAGTCCTGCGTCGAGTTATTCTCGAACAAACGGTTATACCTTTATATATATATATATATATATATATATATATATATATGCACTATCAGGTGTATTCCTACACCCCGTGCTTAGGTCGTGGCCATTTCAATGAATGATGCCAAGGATATCCGGGACATGGTCATTAACCCCCCAAAGGCTTTAAGCAAACAAAACAATTTAAACGGATCATCTCAATATATTAACCTTCATACGATCAAAAATTCAATGCCCGACCAAGCGGTATTTTATATACCGTACCCCAAGCCCGTATAAGGGAAAATAAGTTAAAAGTATTTACCTGAGCAATTATTCAAATTTATCTCAACCGTATTCAATCAGCAAGTGCAGATAGCTTTTACTGGGCTCCTAATCTGGAACGAAGGTTTTAATAACCTATTAGATTTCTAACGGGTCTTAATTAAGCCTAATCTTAGACCGGTTAGTTTTAAAGGAAGATATACGGTTCAAAACGCACGAATAAGCGATGACCAGATTAGAGTGTGGTTTAGACCCGACAAGTTTGTATACTTGTATAATATGGGTAAACTAAACACATTCAGGATTTTGAGATGAAAATGATAGGGTTTGACCCGTTTCGGCTAATTTATGCAAACTAGTTACATAAACCGCACCGAACGCGAATAATGCGTAACGGGTAACCAAATGAGTCATAAACAGGTTTCCTAAGTTAATATGCCTTAAATATGTTGTGATATCAGTAATATACCTTCCATTATGCCCAAAATGTATATAAACTCAAATTACGCCCCGTAGGGGTATTTTGGTCATTTTAAAGGTTATAAAAGAGTTTAAATACTAATCTGAGTTTCAGTTCTGTTATAAACAGTAAAGATACTTATTTTTATAAGTCATAACAGTAGAGTATGGCATATATGTGAAATTTACCTTTTATAACCAAACTATGCACCGAAGGGGCATTTTGGTAATTTCACATAAGCTTAAAGGTTAAAATTTGAAATCTGAGTTTAAAACTTTTGCTTACTGTTAAAATATAAAAGTTTGCTTAAAACATCAGTAGGTATTAAGTCTTATATGAGAAAAATGGTTTTAATACATACTATGCGTTTTAAACGCGTAAAAAGATGGTTTTAGGCGATTTCCGGGTTTTTAAAGGAAATATGAAATTTTTATCATTCCAGAAGACTCAAAATATTTTATTTATTATATAAAATCAGTAGCAAAAGGTTTGGTATCAAAATATTATGTAAAACTCATTTTATAGGCCAAAAGGGCAAAACCGACAATTACCGAATCAAAGCTATAACTTCCTGTTATGCTCAGCCTAAAAATAAATAAAAATATTCAAAAATCCCAAAATATTATTTTACATCAGTAGGTGAAAAATTTGGTATCAAAAATTGGGTTTAGATAGGCATTACGCTAATTACGCCGTTTAATTAATAAAAAGCTTTCTAATTACGCTATTGAGCATAACTCTTAATCTAGACTTCAAACTGATGTGAAAATTTAGGGACATGTTTATAATTCAGTAATAAAGATTATTGTCCTCTCATATTTTCAAAATTCTCGTTTTAAGGTCAAAAGGGCATAATAGTCAACATTTAGGCATATAACGGAAACATGCATATGAATCGGATAACTAATGAACCAAGTTGTATAATCATAGAGGGTTATACTAACATGTAACCTGGTCCTAATAAAGCTCTAAGGAATTTCTAAAATATGCTCTAATGGGTCAGAACTGAAAGTCAAAGCAAAAGTCCACTTATGCGACTTTCGGTTCCGAACCCAGCTTATACTGAATATTGTCGGGTTGAACATGCTTAGACATGTTCTTACATTAATTACCAAGTTATACAAGTGATAAAACAGGTTTCATAGCTTCTACATTGTTAATTATGTGTTTATGCGAAAATTAGCTTTCTGTTGACTTTTTATAATCAAGTTTGACCCGACAATTGACCTAGTTAGAGTCGGAATCAGAGGGTGCCCTTTTAAGGGTTTATTACCCACATAATTACTAACTCAAAGCTACTTTTAATTCGAGAATTGACTGGACCGTTAGCGATTAATCACTAAGTCAAACCTTAATTACGACGGTTTGACTTTGGGCCATTAAACTAATTAAAACTGAATTAAGAAAGGTTAAGGACACTTACTGAAGTCCTATGCACGAATAAGGATCCTTAGGAAGTGGTCTTGAGCTCCAGGAATCTCCAGAACAAGTGTTTGGAAGCTTTTCAAGTGAAGTGCTCAAATGTGAGTTCACAAGTTGCAACAATGAGCTCTATATATAGCCAAGGAAGATCATGGAGATTGATCCAGGTGTTAAGGGAACTCCAGAGATGAAAACAAGTGTCTAGGGACGTGTTTCAAGGAGCTAGAAGGTGGCAAACTCGCGGAATATAGCAAACATGCAAGCTGCCACATTAAAACACACTTTTCTGAGCTGGCAGTCCGTTGCGCCGCGCGACGGAGATGTGCTTCAGTGTTGGCGCAGCGCCAGCAGGTAGGGGGACCAGCAAACAAGTTTTAAAAATGACACTTTCACCCCCTGGACCTTCTAAAGCGTAATTTCTTCCATTTTAAGCACTTTTAACCCATGAAATTTATATTTCTATGATACATGAGATATAACCAATCATCATTAGGTCCGGTTTTGTTAAACGATAACCGAAAACACAAGTTTTGCCTCGTTGACGCTTTTAACCCCTTAATTACGAAAGTTAGCGTATCTTTCTCATATGATATCGAAACCTTATTAAATTTTTACCACTTATTATTGGGAGTATAATTAATTGTTACAAGGCTCCGAGTTCGCTAAAAGGTCACTCAGAGGTATAACTTAAACATGTTGACACATTTAACCCTCGCGTCTTGTAAACTTTCACTTTCTTCCACAAACGGTTTCATATGCTTCATGATACATTCGTTTTAGGGTATAAACATCGTGTAAGGTTGTTGAAAGGAAAAATTATCAAATGTTGACACTTTGTATCCTTATATAGATATACTTTCTTCGTTTGTCAACTTTAGTCCCTCATATTCAATTTGTTACACGTTTAAAGTCCATGACACATGTCGATACTATATTAGACATGATTTTACGAGGTGTTACATCCTCACCCCCTTAAAAGAAATCTCGACCTCAAGATTTACTGAAATAAATGAGGGTACTTCTCTTTCATTGTGGACTCTACCTCCCACGTATACTCGGGACCTCTACGGGCATCCCATTTAACCTTTACAATCGGTACATGCTTTCTTCGAAGCTTCTTAACCTGTCGATCCTCAATCGACAAAGGTTTCTCAACAAATTTCAGGCTCTCATCTATGTGCACATCCGTATGTGGTATGACTAGTGATTCATCAGCTAGACATTTCTTCAGATTGCAGATGTGGAATATATTATGAATTCCACTGAGCTCTTCAGGCAAATTTAACTTATAAGCCACTGTTCCGACACATTCGATGATCTCGAATGGTCCTATATATCTTGGGCTTAACTTGCCTTTCTTGCCAAATCGCATTACCCCTTTCCAGGGTGATACTTTCAGTAACACTTTGTCACCAACCTCGAACTTTAGAGGCTTACGCCTTTTATCTGCGTAGCTTTTCTGCCTATCCCTGGCAGCTTTGAGACGATCCCGTATATGTACAATCTTATCTGTCGTCTCCAGGACTATATCAGGTCCTGTCAGTTGGACATCTCCAACCTCTGCCCAACAAACGGGCGTTCTGCACTTTCTTCCATACAAAGCTTCAAAAGGTGCAGCTTGAATACTGGAATGATAGCTATTGTTATATGAAAATTCGATCAATGGAAGATGATCATCCCAACTTCCTCCTAGGTCAATAACACAAGCTCGTAGCATATCTTCGAGCGTCTGAATAGTACGCTCACTCTGTCCATCTGTCTGAGGATGATATGCAGTGCTAAAGTTCAATCGAGTACCTAACGATTGCTAAAAACTTTTCCAAAAGTGCGATGTATACCTCGTATCCCTATCAGAGATGATAGACACTGGCACCCCGTGGAGAGATACAATCTCATCCACGTACAGCTGAGCTAACTTATCTGAGCTGTGTGTTTCCTTAATAGGTAAGAAGTGGGCTGACTTAGTCAGTCTATCCACTATAACCCATATAGTATCATTTCCTCGTTTTGTCTTTGGTAACTTTGTGATAAAATCCATAGTCACCATTTCCTATTTCTAGGTGGGGAGTTCAGGTTGTTGTAGCAGACCTGACGGCTTCTGGTGTTCAGCTTTAACTTGTGCGCACGTCAAACATTTGGCTACATAAGTAGCTATAGACTTCTTCAAGCCTATCCACCAATAATTTGCCTTCAAATCCTGGTACATCTTGTCACTTCCAGGATGAACAGAATAATTAGAACTGTGGGCTTCTTGGAGGATAACATCCCGAAGTCCTCCATAGATCGGAACCCATATTCGTCCATTCAATCTTAGGATTCCATCCTTGCCATATGATAACTGTTCAGCAGTTACTCCCAATTTCTCATTCGGGTAGTTGGCTTCTAATACAGCTTCTTTCTGAGCGACTAACAATCTCTCATTCAAACTGTTCTTTAATTCAATGCTCTTGGCATTGATTCTAATAGGCTTAACCCTTTCCTTTCTGCTCAAAGCATCGGCGACCATATTCACCTTACCTGGATGATATCGGATTTCACAATCATAATCATTCAGTGTCTCCATCCATCGTCGTTGCCTCATGTTCAGATCCTTCTGATTAAACAGATGTTGAAGGCTCTTGTGATCAGAATAGATCACACACTTGGTACCATATAAATAATGCCTCCAAAGTTTTAGTGCAAACACAACGGCACCCAACTCCAAATCACGGGTGGTGTAATTTTTCTCGTGCACTTTTAATTGTCGAGAAGCGTATGCAATAACTTTACCTTTCTGCATCAGTACACATCCCATACTAGTGTGTGATGCGCCGCAGTAAACCACAAATTCTTCAACTCCTTCAGGCAATGTCAACACAGGAGCATTGCTTAACTAAAGTTTAAGAATATCGAAAGATTCTTGTTGCTTGGGACCCCAATTAAACTTAATATTCTTCCTAGTCAACGAAGTTAGGGGTGCTGCAATCCTTGAGAAATTCTCAATAAAACGCCTATAATATCCTGCCAATCCCAAGAAATTGCGAATCTCTGTGGGCGTCTTTGGTTCTTGCCAATTCATGATAGCTTCAATCTTAGCAGGATCTACCTGGATACCACGCTCACAAACCATATGTCCAAGGAATTGGACTTCACAAAGCCAGAATTCACACTTTGAAAACTTGGCATAAAGTTTTTCTTGTTGAATAAGTTTAAGAATACACCGAAGGTGCTTCTCATGGTTAGCCTGATTCTTTGAATAAATAAGAATGTCATCAATGAAGACAATGACAAACTTGTCCAAGTAGGGTTTGCAAACGCCATTCATGAGGTCCATGAACGCTGCTGGTGCATTAGTGAGCCCGAAAGGCATCACTAAGAACTCGTAGTGACCATAACGAGTTCTAAATGCAGTCTTGTGGACATCTTCATCTCTAACCTTCAACTGATGGTAACCAGACCTTAAATCAATCTTGGAGAAGTAACTTGCCCCTTGCAGTTGATCGAACAGATCGTCGATCCTGGGCAATGGATATCTGTTCTTGATAGTGACCTTGTTAAGCTCACGATAATCGATGCATAGACGCATCGATCCATCCTTCTTGTGATCAGAGTTCCCTTTGTGTTTCTTGTTTGCACGGTGCGAGTTATCATTCTCGCGCTTTCTCTTCTCAACATCAGCATGCCTAAGCGATCTCTGCCTGACCGCATCTAGGGTAAGAGATAATGAAAAATCAGCTACAGACCTAAAGGTAGTTGGTCGAGAGGCTTTTACACTGGCTTTGATCTCTGGGGTTAAACCCCCAATGAAACGGGCAATCCGCTTTGGTTCCGGCGTCACTAAGTAAGGAACCAATCGAGACATAGTATTAAAACTCGTAAGATAAGCCTGACAGTCCAAATTCTTCATAACCAATGTCAGGAAATCGGTCTCGATCTTCTCAACCTCATGTTGAGGGCAGTAATTTTCTTTGATGAGAGTAACGAACTGCTCCCACGACATGCCATACAAATGGACTTTTCCAGTAGCTTGGATTAGAGACCTCCACCAAGCTAGCACTTCTCCCTTAGATGACTGAGATACAAACTTCACAACGTCCCTATCTGCGCAACCACTGATATCAACTACAGTGTCCATTTCATCAAGCCAAGTCATACAATCGACGGCTCCTTTCTCCCCTGTGAAGTCTCTAGGCTTGCAGGAGACGAAATACTTATATGTACAAGACTTACCACGTGGTTCTTGTTTGAGCTCAATCTTCTTCGACGGAACACTATGCTGATTTGAGGAGTGATGATTGTCATCCCTCCTTGATCCATCACGTTTAGGAGGTGGCTTACTATGAGCCTCAGAGTGAGTCTTAGGTTTAGAATGGGGTACTGATAAGGTCCTGCTTCGAGTACCACTTGACTCATTAAACTGCCTATCTATGGCCTTGGTAACAACATTATCAATCAA
The DNA here is from genome assembly GCA_030545235.1 of Helianthus tuberosus. NCBI lineage: Eukaryota > Viridiplantae > Streptophyta > Magnoliopsida > Asterales > Asteraceae > Helianthus > Helianthus tuberosus. Next base: position 191,940,511 of record CM060401.1, on the reverse strand, counting down.
TGCTTGAAGTTCAGCACCAGTTACATTAATCCTAGCAGTATCCTGATTCTCCCTTGGATGACTGTTGACTTCTTCAGACTCAGCCATGTAGCTTGATTGCTACATAAAATGATGACAATGATTTCTTAGAGGTTTATAATAGATTTGTCATATTATTAATTTAATAACCATGGTATTAAAGAACCATTTTGGTTAATTTCGTTAAGTATTTTATTCATTAATAATCCTTTGTTATAATATAATAATGGCACAAAAGGCCAAGTCACATGGACATATTTAAATTATAAGTCAAGATCTTATAGGATCGAGGTATTAAGGCTTGAATCATAGTTCATTACTTTTCTTGACAGGGTGTTGTAGGATACGACTGTCTTTTGTCTTATATGACAATAATTATGGCCCGTAGGCATTACATCACAAATGGATGTTTAATAATAAAGAAGGAATTGGAATGATCCAATATAAGGATGACACGTGTGATTTTTACGAATCACATCAGCCAGGAATGTTAACATGTTTTCAGATGCTAACAAGGATTTGAATCTTTTAAAACAGGTTTTACCATCATAGCCAGGCCTTATAATGACATGCAGGCTAGGTTATACCCTTTAAGATTCTTATTTAATATTTAAAGGCATGCCTTATAAAAGGAATGACATATTTCAGATTTATTTATTTATTTCATACATATTACTTTTATGCATATAATGACAAATAAATTTTAAATGATAACATGCCACTAATAATTTAAAAAGAGTACATTTTGCCCTAAACTGGACTTAACAGAAATACTTGCCCACGTTGGGGCTAAACAGAAAAGACATGCCCACGCAGGGGCTAACAGGAAATACAAGTCCTCGCAAAGACTGATTACAGAAACAGATGTCCACGCAGGGACTTGATTAAACATTAAAGGAGTACAAATAAATAAATAAAGGATTTAATGACCCTTTTTGCTCTTCCCCTTGATTAAGCTCGCTAGACCCTTGAAAATTCCTCGGTTTTGCCTACGCTCTTCCCGAACCTCCTCCTCCACCTGACTCAACCTTTGAAGAATCTCCTGTTGCTGCGGTGGCGATATCACTGGCGGCTGCGGGGGCTGCTGATACAGGGGAGGTTGAGGAGGTGGCGGTTGTTGATACCCATAGGGTGGGTACCCATAGGGTGGATATCCAGCTTGATATGGGACTCCAAAGGGCCCCTCTGGATGAAGAGCATTGTAGTTTGCTGCCGTAAGGTATGGGTCAACATTAGCATAGTTGTAGTTGGTGTGGGCCGGCTGCTCGAAAGGGTTATACGCCGCTGCACCAGCGTATGTAGGTATTAGGTTATATGCCGCTGCACTGGTATATGCAGGGATTGGGTTATCAAAACCCACTGGTGGCGGTGCGACTGGCGCAGATCCACCTCAGAAGCGGGGTTAGAAGGCCCACCCATTTGTGGGTCTTCATATAGTGGTGGGTATTGACTGCCACTAGAATGTTGAGGGGTGCTGATACGGACTCCCCCTCGCATGGACATCCATGCGGTTGATCTTCTACGCCTCGGTGGCTCCGGAGGCTGTTGCTGCACTGGTGGTGGTGGTGGCGGAGTAACCGCTACAAAGCGCGAATCCTCCGAGGGATCCTGCTGCTGCGGTGAGTTGTGGTAACTGGGAGTAAACGCCCAGTCGATCTGGTTAAACCTCGCCTCGTAGCTGTCGGGACCATTATAAGGTGATCCAAGAAAGGGTGACCCATCCGAAATCTCAATGGGGTGAGTAGGCGTTCCGGATGGCGGTTGGGCAGGTTCCGGATCTTCGTCCATATCCATGGAGAAATGGTCCTCCGGTCCCAACGGGTTATAACCCATTGGTTCATTTATTAGGTTTGCCGGGTTGAACCAACTTTGGAAGTTGGGTGTTGGGTCGTTGAAAGGTGAGTTGTGGCCTTAGAGGGGTATATAAGAATGGTGGGAGTTGTGGGGCTCGTTCTCCGACTGAGGCCCGTAAGAGTTTTGGTAAGATGGTGAGGAGCTCAGCGAGACTGAACGCCTCGTGGGTTCTACATGGGACCTCCAGTTTTCCTGAGGACTTTTGCTTAATGAGTCCGATGGAGTTCGCCGGTGTGAAGGCCCGGTCTCATGATCGTTGGGGGCGACGAATGGCCCTTTGCCTCTACCTCTACCTCGGAATCTTGGCGGCATAGTTGTAGGTCCTGTCAAAACAAACAAAAGAACAACAAAGAAATATAAAGGACAAATTTAGAAATAAAAACAAATTTGGATTAGTCCTAAGTTCTTTGTCTAGACTCGGAAGTCGAGAAATGTGCAACTGTGTCATTGAGATTAAACACAAAAGGCTAGTGTTTAATTCACTCAACGTTGGCTCTGATACCAACCTGTCACACCCCGATATTTCCACGTATTACGGGTGGGCCCGGTGGGGAGTATCGTGACGTAGTTGATATCATCATAGTCAAACAACACAATTTAAATGCACAGCGAAAGTCGAAAGATAGATTCATTACAAACCGAATTAAAAGTAATATCAAGTGTATTACAATAACGGTTGCAAGGGATCCACAGGCGGATCAAAAGTTCAAAAGTTTATTGTTCAACAGATTTAACTTCTAAGCTTGCAAGACTCTTTATTGAAGCTAGGAGTAACCAGCCTATTCCGTCTAGTACCTGCACTTAACCTTTTTGGAAAATACGTCAGTTTACACTGGTAAATACAATTAACCGACTCATTTTGAAAATGTTTAAGAAAATTGATTTGAATGCACATGGCACAAAATATCTTTTATAACTTGGGATAATTATCTATATATAAACTTGTAAAAGAATTACATGTTCGTTATACGTTCAGTAGCCCGGGTTGAACACCGGGTTAAAGATTAATAGACACACCACATGATATAGTCCTGCGTCGAGTTATTCTCGAACAAACGGTTATACCTTTATATATATATATATATATATATGCACTATCAGGTGTATGCCCACACCCCGTGCTTAGGTCGTGGCCATTTCAATGAATGATGCCAAGGATATCCGGGACATGGTCATTAACCCCCCAAAGGCTTTAAGCAAACAAAACAATTTAAACGGGTCATCTCAATAAATTAACCTTCATACGATCAAAAATTCAATGCCCGACCAAGCGGTATTTTATATACTGTACCCCAAGCCCGTATAAGGGAAAATAAGTTAAAAGTATTTACCTGAGCAATTATTCAAATTTATCTCAACCGTATTCAATCAGCAAGTGCAGATAGCTTTTACTGGGCTCCTATTCTGGAACGAAGGTTTTAATAACCTATTAGATTTCTAACGGGTCTTAATTAAGCCTAATCTTAGACCGGTTAGTTTTAAAGGAAGATATACGGTTCAAAACGCACGATTAAGCGATGACCGGATTAGAGTGTGGTTTAGACCCGAAAAGTTTGTATACTTGTATAATATGGGTAAACTAAACACATTCTGGATTTTGAGATGAAAATGATAGGGTTTGACCCGTTTCGGCTAATTTATGCAAACTAGTTACATAAACCGCACCGAACGCGAATAATGCGTAACGGGTAACCAAATGAGTCATAAACAGGTTTCCTAAGTTAATATGCCTTAAATATGTTGTGATATCAGTAAGATACCTTCCATTATGCCCAAAATGTATATAAACTCAAATTATGCCCCGTAGGGGTATTTTGGTCATTTTAAAGGTTATAAAATAGTTTAAATACTAATCTGAGTTTCAGGTCTGTTATAAACAGTAAAAATACTTATTTTTATAAGTCATAACAGTATATTATGGCATATATGTGAAATTTACCTTTTATAACCAAACTATGCACCGAAGGGGCATTTTGATAATTTCACATAAGCTTAAAGGTCAAATATTGAAATCTGAGTTTAAAACTTTTGCTTACTGTTAGAATATAAAAATTTGCTTAAAACATCAGTAGGTATTAAGTCTTATATGAGAAAAATGGTTTTAATACATACTATGCGTTTTAAACGCGTAAAAAGACGGTTTTAGGCGATTTCCGGGTTTTTAAAGGAAAGCTGATATTTTTATCATTCCAGAAGACTCAAAATATTTTATTTATTATATAAAATCAGTAGCAAATGGTTTGGTATCAAAATATTATGTAAAACTCATTTTATAGGCCAAAAGGGCAAAACCGACAATTACCGAATCAAAGCTATAACCCTATGTTATGCTCAGCCTAAAAATAAATAAAAATCTTCAAAAATCCCAAAATATTATTTTACATCAGTAGGTGAAAAGTTTGGTATCAAAAATTGGGTTTAGATAGGCTTTACGCTAATTACGTCGTTTAATTAATAAAAAGCTATCTAATTACGCTATTGAGCATTACTCTTAATCTAGACCTCAAACTGATGTGAAAATTTAGGGACATGTTTATAATTCAGTAATAAAGATTATCGTCCTCTCATATTTTCAAAATTCTTGTTTTAAGGTCAAAAGGGCATAATAGTCAACATTTAGGCATATAACGGAAACATGCATATGAATCGGATAACTAATGAACCAAGTTGTATAATCACAGAGGGTTATACTAACATGTAACCTGGTCCTAATAAAGCTCTAAGGCATTTCTAAAATATGCTCTAATGGGTCAGAACTGAAAGTCAAAGCAAAAGTCCACTTATGCGACATTCGGTTTCGAACCGAGCTTATACTGAAAATTGTCGGGTTGAACATTCTTAGACATGTTCTTACATTAATTACCAAGTTATACAAGTGATAAAACAGGTTTCATAGATTCTACATTGTTAATTATGTGTTTATGCGAAAATTAGCTATCTGTTGACTTTTTATAATCAAGTTTGACCCGACAATTGACCTAGTTAGAGTCGGAATTAGAGGGTGCCCTTTTAAGGGTTTATTACCCACATAATTACAAACTCAAAGCTACTTTTAATTCGAGAATTGACTGGACCGTTAGTGATTAATCACTAAGTCAAACCTTAATTACGACGTTTTGACTTTGGGCCATTAAACTAATTAAAACTGAATTAATAAAGGTTAAGGACACTTACTGAAGTCCTATGCACGACTAAGGATCCTTAGGAAGTGGTCTTGAGCTCCAGGAATCTCCAGAACAAGTGTTTGGAAGCTTTTCAAGTGAAGTGCTCAAATGTGAGTTCACAAGTTGCAACAATGAGCTCTATATATAGCCAAGGAAGATCATGGAGATTGATCCAGGTGTTAAGGGAACTCCAGAGATGAAAACAAGTGTCTAGGGACGTGTTTCAAGGAGCTAGAGGGTGGCAAACTCGTGGAATATAGCAAACATGCAAGCTGCCACGTTAAAACACACTTTTCTGAGCTGGCAGTCTGTCGCGCCGCGCGACGGAGATGTGCTTCAGTGTTGGCGCAGCGCCAGCAGGTAGGGGGACCAGCAAACAGGTTTTAAAAATGACACTTTCACCCCCTGGACCTTCTAAAGCGTAATTTCTTTCATTTTAAGCACTTTTAACCCATGAAATTTATATTTCTATGATCCATGAGATATAACCAATCATCATTAGGTCCGGTTTCGTTAAACGATAACCGAAAACACAAGTTTTGCCTCGTTGACGCTTTTAACCCCTTAATTACGAAAGTTAGCGTATCTTTCTCATATGATATCGAAACCTTGTGAAATTTTTACCACTTATTCTTGGGAGTATAAGAGCATTCTCATCCAAATCACCAAAATCTGTGTGGGGGGTTTTTAAAATATAAGAAGTATAAAAAGTGGTTGTGAGTGGAGGAGAGAGAAAATGTTACTGTTCATCTGTATATTTGGGGGGACACTGTTCACCCCCTATACTTTTTTAATATATATTGAAAGTGGTTGTGGGTGGAGGAGAGAGAAAATGTAATATATATTGAAAAGGAGAGAGAAAAAGTATTTGATTTTAGTGGAAATATATTGATATAGGAGTTGTTTTTTAGTGGAATGTATGTATATTTTTAGTGGATTGGATGTGAATGCTCTAATTAATCGTTACAAGGCTCCGGGTTCGCTAAAAGGTCACTCAGAGGTATAACTTAAACATGTTGACGCATTTAACCCTCGCGTCTTGTAAACTTTCACTTTCTTCCACAAACGGTTTCATATGCTTCTTGATACATTCGTTTTAGGGTATAAACATCGTGTAAGGTTGTTGAAAGGCAAAATTATCAAATGTTGACACTGTGTATCCTTATATACATATACTTTCTTCGTTTGTCAACTTTAGTCCCTCATATTCAATTTGTTACACGTTTAAAGTCCATGACACGTGTCGATACTATATTGGACATGATTTTACGAGGTGTTACAAGCGGTGGTATAGCGGTGATATAGCGGTAATTTTTATACCATGCATAATTTATGTACTTATATATATATAGAGAGAGAGAGAGGGGATCATGAGAAAACTAGATATAAATGAGAAAACTAGAAAACTAACTAAAAACCACTAAAAAGGAGGGGTGAGACTTTTAATGAAGGGGGGGGGGGGGACTTTTAATGAAGGAGGGGTAAAATTGGAAAAAAAATATATAACTTTTCAAACATTTTCCATTTCTCCATACGTTATCATTTTAAAACAAAAATGGCACCATAAGATCACAAATTTTTGTATCTTTCATTCAAGTATATTCGAGCATATTTTTTATGACATAAAAAAAGATTTATGGTGTCGTCTTGTTTTCAATACTATTATTATAGTAGTGCACATGTGCAATATAACATGTAATACAATTGCATTACATGCTTAAAATTAGCCTTTTGAGTCTAGTTTAGCTTTTAGGGTTAGTTTTTTTGGAGGTTTAGGATTAGGATTAGGTTTTTGAGTGGGTGGGGGGGAGGGGGATTTAGGTTTTTTGGGGGTGGGGGTGGGGGGGTTTAGGTTTTTTTCGGGTTTATGTTTAGGGTTTAGTTTTAGGTTTTCGGGATGGTGGGGGGAGGGGGGTTAGGCTTTTGGTGGGAGGGTGATTTTAGGTTTTTGGGGGGTGGGGGTGGGGGGTTTAGGTTTTTGGGGGGTGTCGGTGGGGGTGGGTTAAGTGGTTTAAGCTTTATGTATTAGTGCACATGTGCAGTACAACAAAAAAAAAAAAAAAAAAAAAATTTGAAATTTTTTTTCCATACATAAAAAGTAGCGATTTTTCTATAAAAAATTGCAAAAAAAAAAAATAAAATTGGTATGTTTTTTGGTTTTTTTTTAGGCTTTTTTGGTTAGTTTTTTGGTTTTCTCATTTAAACTAGTTTTCTCATGATCCATCCCCTATATATATATGTCTTTGAAAAATAATAATAGTAATATCAAAATTCATAGTTTTATCATTCCAATTGAAAGATTTACCTTCGATTCAGATTATGAACAAGCTTCATGATGAAGAAGTGCTTCCAGCGACCTCAAACAAGTGTGCGCTCCAGAACATTGGTCGTCGTACATCATTAACTTAGGTTTAATTGGTCGTATCTAGGTTTGATAAAACATTTGGGCCTTTTATTGTTATGGGTTTAATTAATAAAAGTGGGCTTTACATTAAATTTGGGTTGACCGCTAAAATCAGTCCAGTAGGCGCTATACAGGTCTTCAAATAGCGGCCAAATAGCGGGCTATAGTGCCGCTAATAGCGGTTCCGCTATAACCAACCACTATTTGGACCGCTACAAGCCCAGGTGTCCGCTAACCGCTATAGCACCGCTATAGCGCCGCTATTAACTGCATAGCCGATCGGACTGCCATTCGATTGGGATGGCAAATGTATGAGGGAACGAATGGCTATCTGATCGGATGGCTATCCGATCAGGTTTCCACTCGATTCAATGTTCTAAGTGTTGAAAAGTTCCAAAAAAATCCAATGCTGCCTCGATCGGATGGCAGTTCGATCGGATGGGTATCCGATCGAGTTGTCGTTCGACGATCATGATTTCAAGTTTCAAGTGTTTAAAGTTAAGGGGAAAGGGTTACCTGGTCGGATGGCATTTCGATCGGATGGCTATCCTATCGAGTTGCCGTTCGACGATCATGATTTCAAGTTTCAAAGTGTTTAAAGTTAAGGGGCAAGGGTTACCTGATCGGATGGCAGTTCGATCGGATGGCTGTCCGATCGAGTTACCGTTCGATCGGGTTATCCTTGTCCCGTTCCTAAACTTGTAAAAACTCTAAGTTTCTGTTTAAACAACGACAACTTGGTACGCATTGAGACACTGGTAAACACATCAATGTACAACCGATCTGATCGGATAGGAATCACCCCAGTCCGTCCAGTCGTCTGTCCGTGATGGTGCTTATGTCAGAATTCATACTCCGGTCATCTTCTCCGGCAACAATCTTTCTCCAAACTGACCCCAGACTAATAATCAAGTCTACAGTCCGTTTAGATCCGGATCTCGCCGTTTTAAGAAAAAGTTTAAGAGAGATGAAGCATAGATTTAGTGTAAAACACATGAAATTCCTTAGATCTGAGCTATATCTTGACTAGGATGACATCACACAACAGCTTGGTATAAACCGCCATGATGACATCAACTTCAAGAGCTCGAATCCTAGAGATTTCATGGTGAAAAGTGAGATTTCAAGGGAGAATCTTGAAGAGAATGACGTGTAGATTAAAGTTGTACAAGAATCTAGTGTAAAACGTACCGAAATCACCGAGAAATGGAATAAAATAGGAGTGCGTGTGTCTGGTCGAGTGAGGCTGTCACATCAGTGAAAATGGTGATGTGACAGGCCTATTTATAGTGTGAGAAGGAATGAAGGCGGTGTGCACTCGGATCGGATGGCGGTTCGATCGAGTGGCCACCCGATCGGTTGGTCATCCGATCGGATGGCTAATCGATCGGATTGCCACTCGGTCAATCCCATCTTTTCCGCGTTCCCGTATTTGATTCGATTTGCGAGTTAGATTAAGCGTTGCGTTGCGTATTTATTGGGTAATAGTACCACGTGACTAAATTACATTATTAAAACAAGTTTCCATAGTTTCCGCCAGTGACAAGACTCCAGTCCCTCGTTCAACCAAGTCTCAAGTTTCATGAGCCTCAAGAGTCAAGCACCAAAGTATAAAGTATTCTAGAATCATAGTATCATAGCATCATAGGATCATAGTTTCATAGAATTATAGAATCATAGTCTCATAGTTTCATAGTTTCCAAGCATCAAGTATCAAAATCATAGCATTAGTTTCACCAAATATCAAAAGTATCACATATCTCATAGTATAGGGGCTAAAAGTGACAATTAGGTAAAAGTCTAGGGACGCAGGCGTTACACTAGCGGAGGTTAATGGAGTCCCGAGGGTGCCGTAGCCCCCACCGATTTTTCGCTCGTAGTGCTTAGTTATGCCGAATTTTCTTTTTTTAGTGTAGAATATTGATTTTTTTAAGAGTTCGGCCCTCACCGATTTAGATATTGAGAGTCCAGAACTCCAGCCCCCACCAGGTTTTCGTTCAATCTCCGTCACTGTCAACACCTATTTATAGTATATTAGGGTTTAAAATGGTTAATAACTGGCTTCCAACGGTCAGTGGCGGACCTACCCACAGTTGTGAGTGGGTGGCCGCACCCTTTGGAAAAAAAAACTAGTGTATATTTTAAGCAAAAAACCTGACCGTACCCCTTGAAAATATGATTAAACGTCTCATCCGCACCCCAGTAAATAATTCTCGGGTCCGCCACTGCAAACACAGTAATGATTCACTTATTAAAGTATACCCAATTTCGGGTAGTACCTGCCCGACTCGAATTAATGTGGGCCTTACCCGTCTCCACGTAAGACCCAATACCCAGTTTGTCACCCCTAGGCCCGATATCCCATATAAAAAAGAAGTGCAAATATCCAAGAATTTCAATGGACCGCCAGAGCTTATAACCCAAATTGTTATCCATGTTGGATTGTGGGCCACTTTAATTGGCCCCAAGACTGAACAGTGAATAGCAACATACCATCCATCATATTCATCCCCACAGACAGACCCGATTCGTGATAACATTTGGGTTGTATAGACCACCTCCAGTAACTCATCGTTGTTTCACCTGCTGTTTGAACCAAATTATTAATTATTATGATTATAATATAATCTTTTTCCTTGTTTAGACCATTATTTTCGACTTTTTAGTAGTACGCATATAAACCCTTTCGTACATACCCAACAAATATAAGATCCCAGCAGCACAAAACAATAGAAGTACCGGAACGGAACCAAACTGATTTCATTCATCACAAGAAAAACATCATTACAACCGAGAACCAAATCAAAACAAACTCCACCCATCAGTTCAAACATCAACATCAAATCATAGAGTAATCAGCAGTTAACCTACTACAAACAAATCCAATCTAATCAACTGGACTTCTTAGGCGAAATAAGATCCCCAAGCTTTGTCTTCATCTTCCCATTCGGAGAAGACGAGTGAACACCCCCACCAATCCCAGGATAATACCTCTGAATCACCTTCTCCCTCACAAACTTATTGTAGATAAACGCAGCTCCCCTGAACTGCGGCAGCACCAGCCACAACATCCCTATCAACTTCACATCGTGCCATATCGGAATCCTACATACACAAAATTAACTCAGGAACCCTTTTTTTTGTAAATATATTCAACCAAAACCATCGATTACAAGCTACGTAGCGTATAGGTATAGTGTCTATTAGGATAGTAGCGATGGATAGCAAGAACAACAACACTTTATTTTTATTTTTTATTTAATATAAATTGCAATTAAATATAGCTATAAAATTAGCTGCATGTTAGGCTTTCGTTCGTTAAAATATACATGTAAAATAGCATATATGTATTTTGAAAAAATATACATATAAATTTTTTTATATAAACAGCCGGCTGCTATTTATCGCTATTCGCAATGTAGCATATTGGTATCTTATACCGATGTCTCATCATTCGCGATTAACAATGGCAGGTAAACGACCAACAAACTGCCTACAACTTTTTGGATAGTAAAAAGATACTACTAAAGATAAAGTTATGAGTCCTGGGGTCGAGAAATTACTATGCACTGACCCTTTTTTAAAGAAAAAAGGGATAAAGATGTGTTGATTATCTAAAATGAATGAAGTATTTACTAATTTTTTACCATTCGAGTAGTGGTTGAAGAAGCATCTCCATGAGGGTGAGAAACGAATAGAGGATCCAGTAGGACAGCCACTGTTGATCGTCTTCTTTTGACGCGCTCTCAATCGCAACCACCGATGCATACAGCGGGTATAACAACATCGTTACAGGTCTACAAACAATCATCAAAATAACATTAATTAAATCAGATGAAATTTGTAATTTGCAATTTGCAATTTAATTTAATTTAATTTAAAGCTTACCCTGCTAATTGATGGAGACCAGACACCAAGCTCCAGAACTTACTCATCTTGTACTAGATGGGCTACTTGATTTCAACAACAAAACACGAAATGATACAAACTCAAAAGGGATTTTGAAAATTGGGAAAGTGGGTCTTCAACAATAGTTGTGTGAAGAGGACTATTGGGAAAAAACAGGATATAAATAGATGAGGAGGATGGTGACACGTGTCAACAGATAAAGGTGGTTTTGGGATTCGGCTGTGAGATTAAAACGTGTCGGACATCCGACGGTTCAGGTTACATGACCGACTTCATGTCGGTTCTTTTCACAAGTGAGAGATGAAATATGCACACTTGGATTATTGAAAAATAAATAATATTAACTGAATATTTCTTTGTGAAAAAAATTATTTTGTTAGCAAACTATGTTATGTTGTATCTACTAAATTCAACGGTTAAAATGTTGGCACAAATGGGCTTCTTTCAAAACCAAATTAATATACTGAACTAATAATCAAGTATCATTAACAATAGTAGACTATTGACCCATCTTATAACCTATAAATGCCTTTAAAGTTATTTGAAAAAAAAATAAATAGATGCAACATGTAATTAACATTATTTATATATTAAGGAAAAAAACAAGTTTGAAACATATAACAAATAACCTTAACTATGTTTTTACTTTTCAATCAAAAAGAAATTGTTCATATCCTACTTACAAACCGAATATTCACAACACGGAATGGTGTAAACATGGTAAATATTTTGATAAATGATTTATTTAACTCAATTAAATGGGTATACCCTATTTTCTTTTCGATCATGTTAGGGAATCAATTTGTAATAAAAGAAAATTATATTCAATAAATACCCGAATTATTCGTCAAATAATAAAATTAAATAAGACTTTACTCTTTTTATTTGAACCATTTTCAATTGTTGTGCGTTATTCAATTGCATATCTATACAAGGGTTCAAGTTTCGATCGATATCTACAAATTAACAAACTTTTAATCTAGTCCTATGTAACAAATAAGTACATCTTATAAAATTTGAAATTTTCACCTCTATGATAGAGGAGAAGCACATTACTACCGTATATCCTGTCTCTTGAAATACAAGACTTTGCTCTTAATATAGGATATTGATAAATTCTAAAAACGACTTAAACAAAAAAAAAACTTACATCATAACTTTCTTTTTAAATGATAGAAAAGTTTATTTGGTTGTGTTATTATTCAATAATAATTTATTATTCACGATATGCTATTCACTTCAACAATGAATGATTATGTTATGTTTTTGTTCTAAAGATTACTGAAATATATAATTTAAAATTACGATTTTCATCATTTAGCATGTTTTATTTATTTGATACAAACCAAACTAATTAACTAATTACTAAATATACGATTTGTGGATCATATGCACTTAATACCATTATTTAATTATTATATGAAAAACAAGTTTTGGTGGAGTCGGTGGGTTCTTTGCAAGCACAATATAAATATTTAATTTTGTAATAACCTTAATCCGATAAAAAGTGAAGTAGTAGGTTAGTATTAAAAGAAAGATGATGTGATTGTTCTTTCCCCCGGACAAAAGCCACGTGTCTCGGATTTTGATGCAAAATAAAGGTCGGTCACACATGTCGTAGATTAAGGAAAACACGAGTTAAAAATAGTTTATAATGGCAAGCAGATTCATTAAATTATGTATGGTTAATTCATTTTGATTATGTTTATGATGGTTATGTGACTTATTATATCATATAAAATTGCCGTGACTATATAAATCCAACCGAGTCTTCATTTCGATGTGTATATAGATATTTGTTTCTATACAAAAGTACAGACCGCGCATATAAAATTTAATTAATCTGCCGTTAAAAAAAAAAAAATTTAATTAATCTATTATCTATTATATATAATAAACATGATAAATGAGGGCTTATGTGTCATGATATGAGGGCTTGCAAAATGATGTGGCATCATCTAAGGCAATCTAGAAATTGGTTTTGGCTCCAAAATTCGGGTCAAAGATTTTAATAAATGGGTTTACATGGGATCCGTATTGTGTTTTTACGACCCACACGTATATACACGTTCTTTTGTAAAACCCTAATTGTATCTCCTTCTTCTTCTCCTGTACGCTTCTTCCTTCTCATACAATCTCCTGTACTCTTCTTCCTTCCCAATCCGTCATCGAAACCCTCAAGGTAAGTTTGAAATTAAGTTCAACGCGGATTTTATTCGACACCACGACGTTTGATTTACTAACATTCATCTAATATCTGAGTATGTTCATGGATTTGGGGGTTTTTGATGATTCTCGATTGTTACAACTTGGGCGTTGTTACAACGGAGTGATCTTCAAGCCCTCCGGCGACAGTGATATAGCTCAGGGGACAGTGGCGATGGAGATACACGGAGACAGAAAGCTATTGAGCCATATCGGCTCACCGGCGGCCACTCTCAGCGACCAAACTCAAAAACCCTAGCCCCGCCTTCGGCGATGGCGGCTAGGGTTCCAACTATGCAGGTTTTTACCTAAAAACTAAAGAAATATGAATTTTATTTTATTTTAAAAACAATTTAACTTTGGGACTTTGTTAATTCTATTACATTCATGCGAGGGCCAAAAGTGGTCGGCTACAAACAGTCACAGTCTTGAAGGAAAGGGTAAATGTTGTCTCTTTTTAAACAAGTTTGATAGTTTTGTGCCTTCTATTTTTAACTTCATAGAAGTTGGTTCGTTCTGGTTCATCCATGTTAGGAGAGAAAGGATCAATGAACCCCGTTCTAAACCTACATAGTATTCAGGCTGCCCATTTCGACCCATTGTGTGTTATGTTGTTGCCTATTTCGACCCGATATAGATCTACATAAGTTTTAGGCAGCAACAGTGGTCGATGAGGAATTTTGTTGATGGGTTGGAGCTGGTCGTAGAAAATTGTTAATAATTAAAGTTTTTAAATAGTTTTAACTTTTTTTTGTTTTTTATTTTGTTCTATTAGGAGGCACTCGAAACATCCGTTTACATGCTCTTATAATGCTTGAATATTCAAATGTTAAGATTGTTTTTTATGGCCGTTGTCATGGAAATCGGAATGGAACAATATTCCTTCATTAAAAGCTTGCTTGACCATTTTTTATCTATCTATTTTTTGGACCCCTTGTGATAATATATTACCTCAATCCGTTCATGTGTAAATGGGCAGGCTTAATATTTAACATCATATCCATGCTAGCTGCATCTTTATTGATAGCTAAAGGCTAAAATAAGGTTCTTCATGAAGTATCCAGCCTATTTAATAAGTAATAACACATCCTATTTTTAATGTTTTTTGTTTGTTTCAAGTATGTTTTTTTTGTTTGTTTTAAACCTTTTGATATTAGCATGGCTCGACCCGTCCTAAGTCAGTCTAACATGGCCTCACCCATTTTAAGTCGGTCCAACCTGGCTAGACCTGTTTTAAGTCGGTCAAACCTGCCTGGCCCATTTTAAGTCATTTTTTTTGTAATGATCTTAATAGTGTTGATTAGGGGCCATAGCCAATATCTATTAGTTTAGCAACATGATTTTTTATACCTCTTTAACAATTTTTATGGTGGTGGAAGATAGTTGTTGAACTTGAATGATGTTTCAAATATGTTCTTTTGATTTTGTAGGTTTGGCTTCCTTTTGGGTTTTCTATTGGTCTTGCGGATTGTTACATGCAATATTGATTTTGCTTATGTATGTTCTACCTTTCTTTCTTAGGTTTCAATATATTTTTAATCTTCTTTTGATTATTTTCTAGAGTTGTTCATGGTGCTATCTTGGGAGGAGAATTAGGTGATACCTTATGAGCATTTTTTTCACCCCAAAGTGTGTAAGTGACTGTTTGATATTGTAATTTGTAGTTTAATAATTGATTGATTAATTCAACTTATTTGGTTGTAGATTTTAGCAATAACTTTAGTGGTCATGTTTTGTTTCATAATTCAACTGGAATAGTGTATTTGTTTGAAAAGATTTATGTTCATTCCAAAGTTGAAGATACCGATTGTTCTTGAATGGCCTGATAAAGCATCCTAAAATAAAGCTGATTCATTTCCAGGTAAGTCGATATTGATTTTATACTTTTTCTTCTTTTCATCACCTCATTTTTTTCTAAAATTTTGACAGTTTCATCGGCTATGAGGAATATGATGATGGTAGTGGTGGCCAGAAGTGGAACGGTGATAACGGCATGGTTTGATTTAGGGTTTCTTCACTGGTGGTCTTATGGTGTCTGTTGTTTAACGCAACGACGAAAGGGCGACATATATGGTTCCACAACATATAAATCTGACCAGTTGTGGTTTCGGCCGGTATCGGTAATTTGTTGATGCTTTTTGTCCGATTGGAATTAGGGTTCTTAAGAATGTATTTCCTTCATATTTCAATTTCATTAATTGTTAAAAAGTTGTGCTTTTTAAGCAAACTACAACTTACACACACATGCTCTAATCTTTGTTTTTATTATCATTTTTTCTCAAATACTGAAATATTGGCTTTTCCATAAAGATTAGTGAAACTGAGTGTGATTCGTTGTAGGAACAAAACTAATAAGATCCTAACGATGAGTTTAGAAGTTGTGCGGATGAGGAGGAACTCAATATCGAAGGAACACTCAAACATGGTGTAATGAACCTACCCCCTCCGTACCGAATTCGTCGCATCTAGCGAACCGCGTACCCGAACCGGAGCGAACCGCGAATTAGGTGACTATGGTTATTTATTTATAGAACGCTCATGGTTTATTGATGTAGGTTTTTAATTGTTTTGAAGATCTAAGAGTTGGATGTGGATGTGCATGCGAAACCAACTGAGAAACCATCAGAATCAAGTCCCATGACAACAGGTGACTCTTGAATCTTTTTATTGTTCTTTGAAACTGTCAAATGTTGCTGTAAGAGGTAAAAGCCAATTCATGTATGTGGTATATTGTTTTAGATCATACATTCAGAGCATTTGATGCGAAACCATTGTGTATGTCGCGGCTTTTTCTCAAAATGCTCTACTTAACTTTGATCAAAGAACATAAAATAATAAAATTATTTAAATGGAATGGTACTTAAAATAATATGTGTGTGTGCATTATATTCTTAAAACTGAGTTAGAATGAGTAGGACAAGCGAGTTCATTTCAATTACACTGATTGATTGAATTTAAGAGGTTGTTAATTTTTATGTATGACTGATTGAATACAAGTGATGTAATTGTTATTGCAACCATAAAAGGTTAAGAAGGTTTCAGCATGAACATTGCCTTTTTTTCCCTATCATCAGTTAGCCCACCAACACCATGATATATAGTTTTGACCTCTATTTTCTTTCCTTGATTTTGTTGTAACAACATATCTGAGAGGTTTTCAGTTTTCTATTCTATATATACACTTATCACTTGAACATAGAATTATCTTTACTTTGTCGTCTATTTATTCAAATATTTTGATGGAACAGCTTAACATTGGACGTGAAGGTGAATTATCTTGGCCCGGCCTTATAATGACCCAAAGGCTAGGTTTCACTCTTTAAGATCCTTATTTAAAATTTACATAGGCAAATATTTATTAAAAAGGAATGATTTTTGATTTATTTATTTCATATATAATATTTATGCATATAATAGCAAGACGAAATTTATAAGCATAACATTCCATTAATTTATTAAAATATTACACGCTGCCCTAAACGGGTCTTTTCAAATAACAAACTTACCCACGCAGGGGTTTAAACAAAGATTTACCCACGCAGGGGCTTAACAACAACATCATAATAGTCCACGCAGGGACTTACAAAAATAACATACCCTCGTAGGGGTTAACAGAAAGATAGACCCACGCAGGGGTCAAAACACACTAGCATACCCACGCAGGGGTTTATACAATAAGACTGGCCCACGCAGGGGCTCAACAACAATTGGAAGGATTTAGCGGTCCTTCTTGTTCTTCTCTTTGATCAAGCTTGTCAATCCTTGGAAGAAGCTTTGTCTCTCCTGGCGGTCGCGGCGATAGTCCCACTCAACCTGATCCAGTCTCTGAAGAATTTCCTCCCGTTCTGGGGGAGAAAATCGTGGCGGCTGCGATTGCGTCCGAATGATAGGTCTGGCCGGTATCTGGTACCCATGAGTTGGGTACCCTACTCCCCATGGGTCTCCATACGGTCCTTGGGGGTTATAGTTAGCCGCTACCATGTAAGGATCGGCTTCGGCGTAGTTGTAGTTGGTGTGCACTGGCTGTTCAAACGGGTTATATGCCATGGAACCCGTGTATGCCGGAATTGGGTTATCAAAACCCATAGGCGGTGGTTGTGGTGCAACTGGGTGTGAGGGTCCACCCATTTGTGGGTCCTCCTGAAGTGGCGGGTAATGGCTGCCACTCGATTGGCGTGGAGAACTAAAATGAAAGTCTCCCGCTCGCGCAGACATACGCGCTCCGGTTCTCCTACGCCTTGGCGGTTGCGGAGGTGCCGGTTGAACTGGTGGTGGCGTAACTGCCACAAACCGTGAATCCACAGAGGGATCCTGTTGTTGCTGCTGCTGCTGTTGAGGCGGTGAATGGCGAGGAGGTGTATAATACCATTCGTGCCTGGTGAACAAAGCTTGAAAGCTGTCTGGACCACCATAGGGTGATCCGTGGAAAGAGGATCCATCAGAGATCTCTATCGGCTCTATCGGGTGGTTTAGTGTACCACTGGCTGGCTCGACGGGTCTGTGTCCTCGTCCATATCGTCCGCGTGATCACCTGAGAAATGGTCATCAGGCCCCAGTGGGTTAAAACCCGCTGGTTCTGGTATGAAATCGGTCGGGTTAAACCGGCCCCTAAAGACAGGTGTAGGGTCTCCAAAAGAATGATGCGATAAGGATCGCTGTAATGGTATGTAGGACGGTTGAGGGTTGTTGGGCTCATTTTCCGAATGCGGCCCATACGAGTTGTGAATAGGAGGTGTCGAGCTGTGAGAAACCGACCGTCTTGCCGGCTCGAAGAGGTTCCTCCGGTTTTGCCGGGGATCGTCACTCTCTGTGGTCGAAGGAGCTCGCACATTCGAAGGCCCTGCCTCGTTGTCATTGGGGGCGGTGATTAGCCCCTTTCCACGTCCTCTTCTTCTAAAGAATCTTGGCGGCATTTTGTTAATCCTGTCAATATAGCATGAGATAACAATAACAACATATATAAATTTAAAGGACAAAACAAAAACCAAACATGGTAGAATTTGTCCTATGTTATTTGTCTAGACTCGAAAGTTTAGATATGTGCAATTGTGTTATTGAGATTAAACACAAAAGGCTAGTGTTTAATTCACTCAATGTTGGCTCTGATACCAACCTGTCACACCCCGATTTCCACGTATCACCGGTGGGCCCGGTGGGGAGTATCGTGACGTGGTTGGCAACATAATAGTCAAACAACACAATATTTAATATGCACAGCGGAAGCAATTTAAAAGATATAATACAACCGAATTTAATATTGTAATATCAAATGTCACAATATTTGGAAGTTTATACACAGACGGATCGAAAATAAATTGGAAACAATAGTTCAACAGACTTTAGGCATCTTAAGCTTGCGAGACTTCTAGTAATGCTAAGGAGAAATCCCAGCCAATTACGCTTAGTACCTGCATTAATCTTTTTGGGAAAATACATCAGTTTACACTGGTAAATACAATCAACTGACTCATTTTGGAAAATGATTGAAAATTGGTTTGGATGCACGTGGCATAAACATTTTTATTTAACTTGGGAGAATTATTTAAATATATAATCTTGTGAACGAATTACATGTTTCTTGTGTTTTCAGTAGCCCGGATCTTGTCCGGGTTAAAGATCAATAGACACACCACATTATTCTTTTGTGCACTGACGGGTGTACGCATACACCCCGCGCTTAAGTCGTGGCCATTTCGTAAAATGATGCCTAGGATATCCGGGACATGGTCATTAACCCCCCAAAGGCTTTAAGTAACAAGACTGTTTAAACGAGCCGATCAAATTATTCAATTAACCACCCAACGATGGAAGATTTGATGCCCGATCAAGCGGTATTCTATATACCGTAACCCAAGCCAGTATAGGGAAAATAAGTTAAAAGTATTTACCTGAGCAAAGTATAATTCACAATAAGAAAATTGCAAGTAGCTTTTACTGGTCCTCCTAATATGGAATGAAGGTTTATAATAACCTATTAGAATCCTAACAGGTCTTTAATTAAGCTTAAGCTTAGACCGGTTAGTTTCAAAGAAACGGTTCGTACGCACGATTAAGCGAAGACCGGATAGAATGTGTTTTGGACCCAACAAGTTTGAAGACTTGTTTAATATGGGTATATTATACACATTCTGGATTTTGAGATAAAACCGATAAGGTTTGACCCGTTTAGGCTAGTTTATGTAAACTAGTTACATAAACTGAACCGAACGCGTAATAAGCGTAACGGGTAATAATGAGAGCCATTTACAGGTTTCCTAAGTTAATATGTTCCAAATATGTTGTGACATCAGTAATATATCATTTATTATGCCCGAAATGAATTTAAACACAAACTATGCCCCGTAGGGGTAGTTTGGTCATTTAAGAGGTGATAAAAGAGTTTAAGTAATATCCTGAGTTACAGGTCTGATGTAATCAGCAAAGATAATCAATTTGCTAAGTTATATCAGTAGGTTAAGGTATATATGTGAAATTTATCAATTATAACCAAACTATGCCCCGTAGGGGTATTTTGGTAATTTCACATAAGCCGAAGAGCTCAAAACTGAAGTCTGAGTTTAAGGACCTTTGCTTACTGTTAAAATATTATAATTTGCCTCAAATATCAGTAGGTATCACCCTTTGTGTGTTTAAAATAGTCTTAGTACATACTATGCGTTAAAAACGCTTAAAAAGGCGATTAGAAGCCGTTTCCGGGTTCTATATAGAAATCTGATATTTTTATTATTCCAAAGGGTTTAAAATAATTTATTTATCATTTAGAATCAGTAGCAAAAGGTTTGGAGTCGTTTAGATATGTAAAACTCATTTTATGGCCCGTAAGGGCAAAACCGACAATTACCAGATTAAGCCTACGACTATGAGTTATGCTCAGCCTAAAATTAATTAAAAATCTTCAAAAATCCCAAAATAATATATTACATCAGTGGGTAATAAGTTTGATATCAAAAAGTAGGTTTAACTAGGCTATACGCTAATTACGCCTTTTTTATTAACATAAAGCTTTCATTTTACGCTAACGACCATAACTCTTAATCTACACATCAAACTGATGTCAAATTTTGTATGCAAGTTTAAATATCAGTAAGTAAGGTTTCTGCTCTTTTACATTTCCAAAAATCATGTTTTAAGGTAAAAAGGGCATAATGGTCAACATATGGGCAATTAACGGAATCATGCGTATTAATCGGTTAACTAATGAACCATGATGTATAATCACAGAGGGTTATACTAGCATGTAACCTGGTGCAAATGAAGCTCTTAGGTATTTCTAAAACATACCATAACGGGTCAGAACTGAAAGTCAAAGCGAAAGTCAAACTATGCGACTTTCGGTCCCGAACCGGGTCTCTACTGAAAATTGTCGGGTTGAACATGTTTAGACATGTTCTTACATTCATTACCAAGTTATATCAATTATCAAACAGGTTATAAGTGTTCTACATTGCTACTTATGCATAAATCGTAATTTAAACATTATGTTGACTTTTTATTAGTAAGTTTGACCCGACATTTGACCTAGTTAGAGTGGGTATCAGGGGGAACCCTTTTGAGGGTTTATTACCCACATAATTACCAACTTATAACTACTTTTGATTCGACTAATCACTGGGCCATTAGTGATTAATCTTAAAGTCAACCGTTAATTACGACGGTTTGACTTTTAAGCTAAAACTAGGCTAAAACTTAATTAAGAAAGGTCAAGCAAACTTACAAGGGTCCTATGAACGACCAGAGATCACTTCTGCTTTAGAGCTCCAAGAATGATCAGAAGTGCAAGAGAAGGTGTGATCACAATGGTTGCACTTGAAGCCTTTATATAGTGATCAAGAACACCATAAAATGTTGACACATAGGTCTATAACTTACCACAACTGATCCACAAGTGTCCCTAGATGTTTAGGGGGTGTTTAGGGGTCAAGAAAAATGTGGAAAATCGGTTAAAGTCGAGCAGATTGCACTCAGCAGGCAAAAACCCAAAGTTTTCGGAGTTGGGAGTCCCTCGCGTGGCGCGAGGGCCCCTCGCGTGGCGCGACGGCCGTCTGTAGAAAATCTGCATTTTAGATTTTTGCGATTTGATCCTTGGCTCTTCAAACTTCGTTTAGACACCTGTTTCTTGCATCTTGAACCCTCCAAATTCATTTATAAGGGCTTTAAAACATATACCCACTTTGTTAAGTCCCCGGTTAACTTTATTGTTACCCGAAAAGTCCTAACTTCCAACGTTTACGCTTTAACCCTTCGCACACGAATTTGATCATAACTTTCTCATACGATAACGAAACTTTACGCAATTTATATCGTGCATTCTAGTGAGCATAATTAACAGCTACAAAGCTTTGGGTTTGTCAAAAGGTCACTCAGAGGTATAACTTAAACATGTTGACACATTTAACCCCTGTAGTTTGTAATCTCTCACTTTCTTTCATATTTAGCTTCGTATGATCCATGATTTATTCGTTTGAAGGTATGAGCATTATGTAGGGTTAATGTACAATATATTTATTCACTGTTGACACTTCGAATACGTATATTCACATACTTTCCATGTTTGTCAACTTTAGTCCTTCTATAATATTCTTTCACACGTTTTAAACATATGACACGTGTCTACACATTATAGGACTTGAATTTTCGAGGTGTTACATCCTCACCCCCTTAAAATAAATCTCGACCCGAGATTTACTGAAATAAATAAGGGTACTTTTCTTTCATCGTGGATTCAACCTCCCACGTGTATTCGGGACCTCTACGGGTATCCCAATTTGACCTTTACAATAGGCACATGCTTCCTTCGAAGCTTCTTGACCTGTCGATCTCCAATCGATAATGGTTTTTCCACAAATTTCAAGCTCTCATCTATATGCACATCTGTATGTGGTATAACCAGTGATTCATCAGCGAAGCACTTTTTCAGATTGCAGATGTGGAACACATTGTGAATTCCACTGAGCTCTTCCGGTAAGTTTAACTTATAGGCAACTGATCCGACACATTCGATAACCTCGAAAGGTCCTATGTATCTCGGGCTTAGTTTGCCTTTCTTACCAAACCGCATCACCCCTTTCCAGGGTGATACTTTAAGCAACACTTTGTCTCCTACTTCGAAGTTAAAAGCTTTACGCTTTGGATCAGCGTAGCTCTTCTGCCTATCTCGGGCAGCTTTGAGACGGTCACGAATCTGGACAATCTTGTCCGTTGTTTCAAAGACTATCTCTTGTCCTGATAATTAGACATCTCCAACTTCCGCCCAACAAACAGGCGTTCTACACTTTCTACCGTATAATGCCTCAAAAGGCGCAGCCTTGATGCTGGTGTGGTAGCTATTGTTGTAGGAGAATTCGATTAGCGGTAGGTGTTTATCCCAACTACCACCCAAATCGATCACGCATGCACGTAGCATGTCTTCCAAAGTTTGAATAGTACGCTCACTCTGATCGTCTGTCTGAGGATGGTAAGCCGTACTAAAATTCAAACGCGTGCCCAAAGATTGTTGGAAGCTTTTCCAAAAATGTGACGTATATCTAGTATCTCTGTCAGAGATAATAGACACAGGTATGCCATGTAAGGCTACAATCTTATCCACGTATAACTGGGCTAACATGTCGGAGCTATAAGTCTCCTTGATGGGTAGGAAATGTGCTGACTTAGTCAGTCTATCAACTATAACCCATATTGTATCATTTCCTTTTCTTGTCTTGGGTAACTTGGTAATAAAATCCATAGTTACCATTTCCCACTTCCAAGTAGGAAGTTCAGGCTGTTGTAGCAACCCTGACGGTTTCTGATGCTCGGCTTTGACTTGCGCACATGTCAAGCATTTAGCTACATAGGTGGCTACAGACTTCTTCAAGCCTATCCATCAATAATTTGCCCTTAGATCCTGGTACATCTTATCAGCTCCAGGGTGAACAGAATATTTTGAACTATGGGCTTCCTGGAGGATAACATCTCGAAGTCCTCCATAAATTGGAACCCATATTCGTCCATTTAATCTCAGAATTCTGTCCTTGCCAAGAGATAACTGCTCCTCAGTTACTCCTAGCTTTTCATTAGGATAGTTAGCTTCCAACACAGCTTCCTTCTGTGCAGCTAACAACCTTTCAGTCAAACTGTTCTTTATCTCCATGCGCTTGGCATTGATTCGGATGGGTTTCACCCTTTCCTTTCGACTCAAGGCATCAGCGACTACATTCGCTTTGCCGGGATGATATCTGATTTCACAATCGTAATCATTCAGTGTTTCCATCCAACGGCGTTGCCTCATGTTTAAATCCTTCTGATTAAACAGGTGCTGGAGGCTCTTGTGATCAGAATAGATCACAAACTTGATTCCATATAAATAATGCCTCCACAGTTTTAGTGCGAATACAACGGCACCCAACTCCAATTCGTGGGTGGTGTAATTCTTTTCATGCACTTTTAACTGACGTGATGCATAGGCAATAACCTTGCCTTTCTGCATAAGCACACACCCCATGCCAGTGTGCGATGCATCGCAGTAAACCACAAAATCTTCTATACCTTCAGGTAATGTCAGTACAGGAGCGTTGCTCAACTTTTGCTTCAGAATATCGAAGGATTCTTGCTGCTTAGGGCCCCAAACGAACTTTACTTTCTTCTTGGTCAAGGAAGTTAGGGGTGCAGCAATCCTTGAAAATTTTTCAGTGAAACACCTGTAATATCCTGCCAATCCCAGAAAGCTACGAATCTCTGTAGGCGTCTTTGGCTCTTGCCAGTTCATAACTGCTTCAACCTTAGTGGGATCCACTTGGATACCACGCTCACTCACCACATGTCCAAGGAATTGGACTTCTCGAAGCCAAAATTGACACTTGGAAAATTTGGCATAGAGTTTCTCCTGATGCAGGAGTTTGAGAATACATTGAAGGTGTTTCTCATGGCCAGCTTGGTTCTTCGAATAGATAAGAATGTCGTCGATGAAAACGATGACGAATTTATCTAAGTAAGGCTTGCAAACGCGATTCATGAGATCCATGAACGCGGCAGGTGCATTAGTGAGCCCAAAAGGCATCACTAGGAACTCGTAATGACCATAACGAGTCCTAAATGTTGTTTTGCGCACGTCTTCATCTCTAACTTTCAGTTGATGGTAACCTGACCTCAAATCAATCTTCGAGAAATAACTTGCTCCTTGCAATTGATCGAACAAATCATCGATCCTAGGCAAAGGATATATATTCTTTATCGTGACCTTATTAAGTTCACGATAATCGATGCACAGACGCATCGATCCATCCTTCTTCTTAACAAACAGGACAGGTGCTCCCCAAGGAGACGAACTAGGTTTTATGAAACCTTTAGCTAGCAATTCGTCTAGCTGTGTCCTCAATTCTTTCATCTCCGTTGGTGCCAACCTATAGGGTGCTCTGGCAACTGGTGCTGCTCCGGGGATGATATCGATTCTGAATTCCACTTGCCTATCTGGTGGCAAACCAGGTAGTTCTTCCGGAAAAACTTTAGGGAATTCAGAAATGACTGGGATGTCTTCTATTTTCGGCTTAGGCTCATTAATAATCACTTGTGCCATGTAGATGACACAACCCTTCTTTAAACACTTTGAAGCCTTGAGCATAGTCACTTGCTCAGGTAGTCCATACTGGGTATCTCCCCGTATGGTAAGTGATTCACCAGACGGAGTCTTTATCACCACTAGTTTCTTGTTGCAGACAATTTGGGCCTGGTTATGAGATAACCAGTCCATACCCAGAACTATGTCAAAACCGGCCAACTTAAAGGGAAGTAGAGACAGAGGAAAAGAATGATTCTTAATGGATATAACACATCCATCTAACACAGTTGAGACGGCTTCTAAGGTGCCATCTGCTAACTCTACCTCATAATTTATACTCAAGGTTTTGACAGGTAAATTCAGCAAGTTGCAAAATTTATGATCTACAAACGACTTATCAGCGCCTGAATCAAATAGTACTCTTGCATAGACATCATTTACAAGGAAAGTACCTGTAATAACGTTGTCGTCTAGAACCGCTTCCTTTGCGTCCATTCCGAAGACTCTAGCATTAGTCTTCTTGGCCTCTTCAGGCTTCTTGGTGTATTTAGGGCAGTTGGTTTTAATGTGCCCCTTTTCATTGCAACGGTAGCACGTTGCGTCTTTCATTTTCTTGCAATCCAAGGTTTTGTGATCCGTGGACTTGCATATACCACAAGCATAGGTTTTCGACTGAGTCTGTGAGTTCGACTCAAGTCTGCACTTTCCAAAGTGCTGTTTCTTGCATATCTTGCATTTGGTCTTCTCACCAGAATGATGCCCATCTTTCCTTGACTCAGATCCTTTCTTGTTATCATCGTTCCCACAGTGCTTCTTGTTCGATCTCCGTGAACTATCATCTTCACGTTTCCTCTTCTCAGCCTCCTTATTCCTCAGCGATCTTTGCCTGACCGCATCCAAAGTGAGGGACAAGGATATGTCAGCTACAGATCTAAAATTAGCTGGCCGAGAAGCCTTCACGCTTGCCTTGATTTCCGGGGCTAAACCACCGATAAAACGAGCTATTCTTTTTGGTTCCGGGGTTACCAGATACGGAACAAACCGGGACATTGTGTTGAAGCTCGTTAGGTAAGCTTGACAGTCAAGATTTGTCATCACCAATGATAGAAAATCCGACTCTATCTTCTCCACCTCATGCTGAGGGCAGTAATTTTCCCTGATGAGGGCAACAAATTGATCCCACGACATGTTGTACAATGGGATTTTCCCGGTGGCTTGAATCAGTGATCTCCACCAGGCTAAAGCTTCACCCTTAAAAGACTGCGACACAAACTTGACCACATCTCTCTCAGCGCATCCGCTGATATCCATAACCGTATCCATCTCATCCAGCCATGTCATACAGTCAATGGCTCCCTTCTCCCCAGTGAAATCCCGGGGTTTGCAGGAAACAAAATATTTATAAGAGGAACCCTTGTCACGGGGTCCCTGGTTTAGTACAACCTGCTGAGATGGGGCATTGTGGTGGTTCGAGGAGTGTCGATCATCATCTTTCTTCGGTTCGTCCTTCTTGGACGGTGGCTTTGAAGGCTGTGTAGATAGGGTCCTACTACGAGTCCCACTATACTCTTCGTACTGCCGTTCCAATGCCTTTGTAACTGCGTCGTCGACCAACGCTTTCAATTCAGCACCCGTTAAATTAATCCGGGCGTTATCAATGTTCTCCACTGGATGACTATTTATCTCGTCTGAGTTAGCCATTTTAATTGAACTGTTACAGAAAACAAGGACAATAGTTTATTAGGGAGTTTATTATGGAATTGCCCCTTAGGGTAATTCATTAACCATGGTAAGCAGAGACCATATTTGGTTAATTTATTAATCATATTTATTTAGGATTTTATCATAATTTATCCTAATTATAAAACAATAACAGTTTTATTTGTGGCACAAAAGGCCTAGTCACGTGGACATTTTAATTTATAAGTTATGATTTCAGAAAATCAAAGCATGAAGGTATATTGGCACAATAGGCCTAGTCACAAGGACGTTTATAAATTATAAGCTATGATTTCAGAGAATCAAGGCATGAAGGTTTGAACCTAGTTCATTACCTTTATTTGATAGGGAGTCATCGCTACCACTGTCTTTTGGCTCATATGGAAATGAGCAGGGCCCGTAGGCGCTATATTACCACGTATGGTCAAAATATGATCATCTTAATTGATGATCTAAACCCATTATTCAGAGATCATTAAGTTGGGTTAGGGATCTTTTGAAAGATCCTTTTATATAAAAATGACGTGTGTGATTTTAACGAATCACTTCTGCCAGGAGCGTTAACATGTATACAGATGTTAACAGGGATTTGAATCTTTTGAACAGGTCTTACCATCTTGGCCCGGCCTTATAATGACCCAAAGGCTAGGTTTCACTCTTTAAGATCCTTATTTAAAATTTACATAGGCAGATATTTATTAAAAATGAATGATTTTTGATTTATTTATTTCATATATAATATTTATGCATATAATAGCAAGATGAAATTTATAAGCATAACATTCCATTAATTTATTAAAATATTACACGCTGCCCTAAACGGGTCTTTTCAAATAACAAACTTACCCACGCAGGGGTTTAAACAAAGATTTACCCACGCAGGGGCTTAACAACAACATCATAATAGTCCACGCAGGGACTTACAAAAATAACATACCCTCGTAGGGGTTAACAGAAAGATAGACCCACGCAGGGGTCAAAACACACTAGCATACCCACGCAGGGGTTTATACAATAAGACTGGCCCACGCAGGGGCTCAACAACAATTGGAAGGATTTAGCGGTCCTTCTTGTTCTTCCCTTTGATCAAGCTTGTCAATCCTTGGAAGAAGCTTTGTCTCTCCTGGCGGTCGCGGCGATAGTCCCACTCAACCTGATCCAGTCTCTGAAGAATTTCCTCCCGTTCTGGGGGAGAAAATCGTGGCGGCTGCGATTGCGTCCGAATGATAGGTCTGGCCGGTATCTGGTACCCATGAGTTGGGTACCCTACTCCCCATGGGTCTCCATACGTTCCTTGGGGGTTATAGTTAGCCGCTACCATGTAAGGATCGGCTTCGGCGTAGTTGTAGTTGGTGTGCACTGGCTGTTCAAACGGGTTATATGCCATGGAACCCGTGTATGCCGGAATTGGGTTATCAAAACCCATAGGCGGTGGTTGTGGTGCAACTGGGTGTGAGGGTCCACCCATTTGTGGGTCCTCCTGAAGTGGCGGGTAATGGCTGCCACTCGATTGGCATGGAGAACTAAAATGAAAGTCTCCCGCTCGCGCAGACATACGCGCTCCGGTTCTCCTACGCCTTGGCGGTTGCGGAGGTGCCGGTTGAACTGGTGGTGGTGGAGGTGGTGGCGTAACTGCCACAAACCGTGAATCCACAGAGGGATCCTGTTGTTGCTGCTGCTGCTGTTGAGGCGGTGAATGGCGAGGAGGTGTATAATACCATTCGTGCCTGGTGAACAAAGCTTGAAAGCTGTCTGGACCACCATAGGGTGATCCGTGGAAAGAGGATCCATCAGAGATCTCTATCGGGTGGTTTAGTGTACCACTGGCTGGCTCGACGGGTATGTGTCCTCGTCCATATCGTCCGCGTGATCACCTGAGAAATGGTCATCTGGCCCCAGTGGGTTAAAACCCGCTGGTTCTGGTATGAAATCGGCCGGGTTAAACCGGCCCTTGAAGACAGGTGTAGGGTCTCCAAAAGAATGATGCGATAAGGATCGCTGTAATGGTATGTAGGACGGTTGAGGGTTGTTGGGCTCATTTTCCGAATGCGGCCCATACGAGTTGTGAATAGGAGGTGTCGAGCTGTGAGAAACCGACCGTCTTGCCGGCTCGAAGAGGTTCCTCCGGTTTTTCCGGGGATCGTCACTCTCTGTGGTCGAAGGAGCTCGCACATTCGAAGGCCCTGCCTCGTTGTCATTGGGGGCGATGATTGGCCCCTTTCCACGTCCTCTTCTTCTAAAGAATCTTGGCAGCATTTTGTTAATCCTGTCAATATAGCATGAGATAACAATAACAACATATATAAATTTAAAGGACAAAACAAAAACCAAACATGGTAGAATTTGTCCTATGTTATTTGTCTAGACTCGAAAGTTTAGATATGTGCAATTGTGTTATTGAGATTAAACACAAAAGGCTAGTGTTTAATTCACTCAATGTTGGCTCTGATACCAACCGGTCACACCCCGATTTCCACGTATCACCGGTGGGCCCGGTGGGGAGTATCGTGACGTGGTTGGCAACATAATAGTCAAACAACACAATATTTAATATGCACAGCGGAAGCAGTTTAAAAGATATAATACAACCGAATTTAATATTGTAATATCAAATGTCACAATATTCGGAAGTTTATCCACAGACGGATCGAAAATAAATTGGAAACAATAGTTCAACAGACTTTAGGCATCTTAAGCTTGCGAGACTTCTAGTGATGCTAAGGAGAAATCCCAGCCAATTACGCTTAGTACCTGCATTAATCTTTTTGGGAAAATACATCAGTTTACACGGGTAAATACAATCAACTGACTCATTTTGGAAAATGATTGAAAATTGGTTTGGATGCACGTGGCATAAACATTTTTATTTAACTTGGGAGAATTATTTAAATATATAATCTTGTGAACGAATTACATGTTTCTTGTGTTTTCAGTAGCCCGGATCTTGTCCGGGTTAAAGATCAATAGACACACCACATTATTCTTTTGTGCATTGACGGGTGTACGCCTACACCCCGCGCTTAAGTCGTGGCCATTTCGTAAAATGATGCCTAGGATATCCGGGACATGGTCATTAACCCCCCAAAGGCTTTAAGTAACAAGACTGTTTAAACGAGCCGATCAAATTATTCAATTAACCACCCAACGATGGAAGATTTGATGCCCGATCAAGCGGTATTCTATATACCGTAACCCAAGCCAGTATAGGGAAAATAAGTTAAAAGTATTTACGTGAGCAAAGTATAATTCACAATAAGCAAATTGAAAGTAGCTTTTACTGGTCCTCCTAATCTGGAATGAAGGTTTATAATAACCTATTAGAATCCTAACGGGTCTTTAATTAAGCTTAAGCTTAGACCGGTTAGTTTCAAAGACACGGTTCGTACGCACGATTAAGCGAAGACCGGATAGAATGTGTTTTGGACCCAACAAGTTTGAAGACTTGTTTAATATGGGTATATTATACATATTCTGGATTTTGAGATAAAACCGATAAGGTTTGACCTGTTTAGGCTAGTTTATGTAAACTAGTTACATAAACCGAACCGAACGCGTAATAAGCGTAACGGGTAATAATGAGAGCCATTTACAGGTTTCCTAAGTTAATATGTTCCAAATATGTTGTACATCAGTAATATATCATTTATTATGCCCGAAATGAATTTAAACACAAACTATGCCCCGTAGGGGTAGTTTGGTCATTTAAGAGGTGATAAAAGAGTTTAAGTAATATCCTGAGTTACAGGTCTGATGTAATTAGCAAAGATAATCAATTTTCTAAGTTATATAAGTAGGTTAAGGTATATATGCGAAATTTATCAATTATAACCAAACTATGCCCCGTAGGGGTATTTTGGTAATTTCACATAAGCCGAAGAGCTCAAAACTGAAGTCTGAGTTTAAGGACCTTTGCTTACTGTTAAAATATTATAATTTGCCTCAAATATCAGTAGGTATCACCCTTTGTCTGTTTAAAATAGTTTTAGTACATACTATGCGTTAAAAACGCTTAAAAAGGCGATTAGAAGCCGTTTCCGGGTTCTATATAGAAATCTGATATTTTTATTATTCCAGAGGGTTTAAAATAATTTATTTATCATTTAGAATCAGTAGCAAAAGGTTTGGAGTCGTTTAGATATGTAAAACTCATTTTATGGCCCGTAAGGGCAAAACCGACAATTACCAGATTAAGCCTACGACTATGAGTTATGCTCAGCCTAAAATTAATTAAAAATCTTCAAAAATCCCAAAATAATATATTACATCAGTGGGTAATAAGTTTGATATCAAAAAGTAGGTTTAACTAGGCTATACGCTAATTACGCCGTTTTATTAACATAAAGCTTTCATTTTACGCTAACGAGCATAACTCTTAATCTACACCTCAAACTGATGTCAAATTTTGTATGCAAGTTTAAATATCAGTAATTAAGGTTTCTACTCTTTTACATTTTCAAAAATCACGTTTTAAGGTCAAAAGGGCATAATGGTCAACATATGGGCAATTAACGGAATCATGCGTATTAATCGGTTAACTAATGAACCATGGTGTATAATCACAGAGAGTTATACTAGCATGTAACCTGGTCCAAATGAAGCTCTTAGGTATTTCTAAAACATACCATAACGGGTTAGAACTGAAAGTCAAAGCGAAAGTCAAACTATGCGACTTTCGGTCCCGAACCGGGTCTCTACTGAAAATTGTCGGGTTGAACATGTTTAGACATGTTCTTACATTCATTACCAAGTTATATCAATTATCAAACAGGTTATAAGTGTTCTACATTGCTAATTATGCATAAATCGTAATTTAAACATTCTGTTGACTTTTTATTAGTAAGTTTGACCTGACATTTGACCTAGTTAGAGTGGGTATCAGGGGGAACCCTTTTGAGGGTTTATTACCCACATAATTACCAACTTATAACTACTTTTGATTCGACTAATTACTGGACCATTAGTGATTAATCTTAAAGTCAACCGTTAATTACGACGGTTTGACTTTTAAGCTAAAACTAGGCTAAAACTTAATTAAGAAAGGTCAAGCAAACTTACAAGGGTCCTATGAACGACCAGAGATCACTTGAGTCTGCTTTGGAGCTCCAAGAATGATTAGAAGTGCAAGAGAAGGTGTGATCACAATGGTTGCACTTGAAGCCTTTATATAGTGATCAAGAACACCATAAAATGTTGACACATAGGTCTATAACTTACCACAACTGATCCACAAGTGTCCCTAGATGTTTAGGGGGTGTTTAGGGGTCAAGAAAAATGTGGAAAATCGGTTAAAGTCGAGCAGATTGCACTCAGCAGGCAAAAACCCAAAGTTTTCGGAGCTGGGAGTCCCTCACGTGGCGCGAGGGCCCCTCGCGTGGCGCGACGGCCGTCTGCAGAAAATCTGCATTTTAGATTTTTGCGATTTGATCCTTGGCTCTTCAAACTTCGTTTAGACACTTGTTTCTTGCATCTTGAACCCTCCAAATTCATTTATAAGGGCTTTAAAACATATACCCACTTTGTTAAGTCCCCGGTTAACTTTATTGTTACCCGAAAAGTCCTAACTTCCAACGTTTACGCTTTAACCCTTCGCACACGAATTTGATCATAACTTTCTCATACGATAACGAAACTTTACGAAATTTATATCGTGCATTCTAGTGAGCATAATTAATAGTTACAAAGCTTCGGGTTTGTCAAAAGGTCACTCAGAGGTATAACTTAAACATGTTGACACATTTAACCCCTGTAGTTTGTAATCTCTCACTTTCTTTCATATTTAGCTTCGTATGATCCATGATTTATTCGTTTGAAGGTATGAGCATTATGTAGGGTTAATGTACAATATATTTATTCACTGTTGACACTTCGAATACGTATATTCACATACTTTCCATGTTTGTTAACTTTAGTCCTTCTATAATATTCTTTCACACGTTTTAAACATATGACACGTGTCTACACATTATAGGACGTGAATTTTCGAGGTGTTACAAGTACACATTTCTCTCTAGAGACTTTTTCATTAGTGTTTCACATTGATGACAAATGGTTGTATTGTACAAGAACCATAGCGTGGTTTAAAAAGCGTGAGGCCCCAATTTTGTCCTTTCATATTTCTTCATTCTTTGTTTATTTTAACGTATTAGCATTCTACTACCTAAATAATGACCTAGAGCTACATGTTTTTTTTTTGGTGATAGCCCTTTTTAGTGCAAGTTGATCAGTTTAAATGTAATTTCCCGATCGGTATGTTTTTCTTTTTCTTCTTTTCTTTCTTACTACCTTTATGCTTTTAGTAGTACAACGAATGTTGAGTTCTATTGCTACTGAAATTATAAATTTCCCACATTTAGTTGTGAAATACTGCAGTTTTGCAGCATTTTTGTAGTTGCAAAAATGCAGTTTTCTGCTGTTAGAAAAATTGTCTGTATTCTTTTGCTATTAAAAGATTAAGGGAAGTCAAAGTGAAGTATAATAATCATATCTATGTTGTCCATGGCCTAACCTTGATGATTCTTAGAGATCAAGTGACGTTACGTATAGTGCCTGAATCATTGGAACATGCAAATAAAACTCTTATTTGCTGAAATGGATGTGCTTCAAGTGAGTGTGGTTGTTTTTTTTTTTTTTTTTTACTATGGTTCATAGTTCAACTGGTGTTATTGATGTGCATAATGTATGATATAATTTAGAGAAACTTTAAAAAATTCACCGAATATGGGACTTTATCCTATTCTCTAAAATGGGGATTAAATTTAGAGACTAACTTTTCATTCCTTATATTTAGGTATTCGTTCTTTGTTCGTCACCCCCTTTTCCTTGTATTTTGTGAGTGGAAGGACGGAAAGAGAAGAAAAGGCATATAGATTATTAATTAGTTAATAGAGATAGAAATGAAGAATGAGATGTGTGGATTTGTTTTAAAAGTTTAAAAAAAATTTAAAGAAAAAGAAGGGTTATAGCTAAATTTTAGGGACGAAGGTAGCTAAAGTGTAACAACTTCATTTAAGAACAAATTTTGTAAGAAGGTTATGTTTATTATATTATTATATGAGATGTTCATACATTATGCATTGTATCTGAACACGAGTCAACATCTAATTGAAGCTACATGTTTTAGTAGTTAATTACATTTGTTGATACTCATCAGCGGTTTGTTTTGATGATATTTGTTCAACATTCAAGTTTGATAACCCTCTTGTGTGTATTTTGCAGCTTGGAGTTCAACAATTAAAAGACTATCGTCATACATCTTAGATGGTTCTTTTCGTAGAAGGGAGTCGATTTACTCAAGGAAAGATTTTGGCAACTCAATGATATGCATCTTCAAATGGACTCTCAACTATCTTCAAATTGTTTTTCCACTTTGACACTAATTTTATGTAATATTTACTTTGTTTGTATTTTATTTTATTTATACACACGTATGATTTAGTATTTGATGCTGATGGTAAACCGACAACGCAGACATCTAACGTGGTTTACAAGGAGATATTTGGTAACTTATGATGTAATTTTCACTTTCAGTTTGATGTATTTCAATTAAAAATTTTCTACCCGGGTGATAACCTAGTTTATTTATAAATGTGAATTTTAACGTAGCATAACTTTTGTAATACAAAGATGGAGATACATAGATTCTAACACGAAAGTATTTACCAAGTATAAGGAATGGTATCAAGAAGTGATTATTTAATAAAAAGGCTAAATTACAGCCACAATCCTTTATTTGTTTAACATCCCGAAAACTGCTTTATTAATTAAACCGAATTAACCGAGGATGAGCGGGTTAAAATACCATTTGTGGTAAAAAAAATTAACCCGTAAACAAAATAACTAGGAACAAATTAACCTAGTTGGTAACATGTAAATAATGTAATAAAACAATGAGTTGTAGCCTTATCTAGTCAAAAACTAAACTTGAGGGACCAAAGCTACCAAAAAGGGAACTTCTGCTTTAAAACACAACACACACATAGTGTGTGTGTAGGTCGACCATCAGGAGAAAGAACAAGGGCAAACCCCTTGTTCAAGCTTAATCCACCAAATTGAAGATCAATTCGAGACCCAAATCAGTGCATGAACGTATATTAACGATCACCAAGACAAGAGGATCATAAGGTATGTTTTAAAACCTAGATTGGTGAAAGTTATAATTTGAGACAAGTAGAATACTTGCAATTAAATTGTTGGATTATGATCCAAAGATGAAATTGAGTGTATATGTATGCTTAATTTCGTTAGACATGATGAAATTATGTCATATTTGATGTAAGATTACTTGTAAGTGATCAACAAGTAAGTTAAGAAGTGGGTTTTGATAATATGATGAAATTGGTGATTTACTTGTGTATGAATCATCATACATGATAGTAATAGGAAGATACTTGAATAATCTATGAATTCGAGTACATGTTATTACTTGCCATGGAATGGGTTTCTGTATGATATGATGAAATAGATGTTATATTCATGTTAAATGATGTTTAAAATCATCATGTATATATGAATGTTTAAGTCTTTGACTAAGTTTGATATTGGGTAAATTCCATACATATGACGCAATGGGTTGTTTCATAGTGATGAAACAATCCCAAGTTCTTGTATAATATTGATAGATTAGCATACAATGATTTAGACTATGTTAATAGGTGCTTGAAATCATGTTGTCTACTAGTTTGTACATAGAACTTGATTAGGTATTCGGATGAATGCCCAGTAATATGATGAAATGGGTTTTACATATAGATGAAAACCCTCAGTTCTAGCATAATAAATGGATAAATTAGCATTGATAATCGAAAACTAAGTTAACCTGATGTTAATAATCGCTTGAACTTGTTAAAGTGAAAGAAATGAGATGAACCTGGTTGGGAATTTAGTTAAAATGGTAGCCTAGAAATAGCGCCTACCGGATAGTTGATGAAATGCCTAAGTGAGTTCGTTGAACCTATTTGTGCATTTGCATATATTAATAGGCAGTAGACTTTTAAATGTCGAACTGACCTATACTAAGATTGAATAATAATTTTGATATAAAATTCGTAAGGTGAAATAGTCGTGATAAATGATGACTAATCTGACCATCTTGCGAATGATAAATGATAGTTTGACGCTTGACAAGCTAGGTGGTAGCTTGGGAAAGAAGCGGGTCAAACGGATCAAGTACGCGGGAAAAGCACAATTGGATGCAAGGTAAGTAAAGCTTACATCTTTTAAGTAGAATACCTACGTTTTGTATTGGTTAAGAATAAGGTAATTTAGTATTTGAAATATGACGTTCCGACACAGAATGATACGGGTCGGAACAAGTGAAAATGGTTAGAAACCATATTTGATGATAAAAAGGGGTAAAATGGTAATTCGATCATGTGATGATGAATAAACAAAGAGTTTTGAAAAGTTACCTTATGGTGTAAACCATAATGGGTAAAAAGAACAAATTGGTAATTTGGTCACGAGTTGATGGATAAATAATCGTTTTGAAAAAGACACCCTATGGCGTAAGTCATGATGGGTCAAACAAACTAAGAGACGATTTTTAAGTAATTTGATCGTATGGTGTAGACCGAAACGGGCTACATGGATGAGATGGCAAATAAATACCATCTCACAATGATAAAATGGCCATTTAGGCCAAACTGGTCAAATGGCGATGTTATCACCATTTGACAATAATAACTAATGGTCGCTTGTCGAGTTTTTGTGCTCACATGGAGAATAACGTATGACTTGCATTGCTCTTAATTAGCAATTAATATTGCAAGGTATTAAAACGTGTCAACGCTATGACCCGAGCCAGGTATGTGTAGTGGGTCAAATTCTCATTAAGGATTTAGGTAGAAGTGGTATGGAAAGTTGGTTGTACTTGTAGATTAATGGAAATGAATATGCATAGGTGACTTTACATAAAGTCATTTATGTAAATGTTTCCATGCATGTAAATTCACATGAATAAGAGCTACAATAACGTTATTTGTATAAATAAGCTACAATAACATAAATTCACATGTATGTTATTTATACCATGTATGTATGGGGGTGTGTGACTTTATGTGTGTGTGTGAGAAAGAGACAGAGAGAGACTAATAGTTTGGCTAATCAAATGAGAAATAATGAGTATTTCCAAGCTTAAAGTTAGTGTGTGAGGGGATGGTATGATGGGAGTGTGTACGAATTTTATCAAGTTTTAAATTTATAAAACTCGATATAAAACTATCATTCTCTTTAACAAGCTAGGGCAAGTGCACCCATCGTTGGCGTAGCATAGTGATGGTAAGATACCGAGGTCGTCCAAGGAGACAAGAGCTTTTAATACCGGAATATCGCCGACGTCTAATCTAACCAAATTTTGGAGAAAAGATTTTTAAATAAGTAAAATAAAGAAACAAAATAAATAAATAAAATAGATAGATAGATAGATAAGATAGAATCACTTGGATCCGAGTTGTCATTTATGTATCGTTTGATGATTTCCGCGTTGTGGGTTTTTTAAGAGATTATCATAGTTATAGTGGCATGTCCCTCTTTTGGAGGCAACGTCACCCTCAACCATATTGGTCTGGGTCAGTAGGGATACAGTCCTGCAAGGCCGGATTATTAAAAGATAATTAAGTAAGTTATTAATGCAAAATGTGGCATGTCCCTCTTTTGGAGGCAACGCTACCCTCGGCCATATTGGTCTTAGTTAGCAGGGATACAGTCCTGCAAGGCTGGTTTAAAGTTTTAATAGTAGTTTATTTATAAGGGATTACAAGCCGTTCTTACTTCCCTCGATTTGATGCTATCTGCTTCAAGGGAAGTCCTAATAAGCTTGAATCAAGTCCTCGCGGGATCTATGCACTGAACGAGGCAAGAACTTTACCCAACCACCCTTCTAACCTCATCCCAAGCAGTTAAGGCGCTTTATATAGACCATAAAGACACGAATAAGTGAATCAACAAAACATGAAGGAATGGTTGAATAAAGTTCACTTTCATAGTTATTAAAGTCATTAATACAAACCCAAATAAAAAGTTACCAAAGCTAGGAAATCAAAAGTAATACATAAATGATTTGTCTTCACCAAGTGATGTAAGAGATTAGCTAAGCATGGCCTTTGTTTGACAAAAACTCTAACTATCGATCTTGGATTCCGAGACTACTACTCACACCCTAAAGATGGATGGTATATGGATGTGGTGGATGATGGTGGGAGTGGTGGCAGGTGTGAGAGAAGTGGTTTGCACATCACTTTCCTCATGTTTTATTCATCTTTTCTTCTTCTTGAAAGCTTGGAACACCTCTAGGAGTGTTTCCACAAGTTTACCATGGTAAACTAAGGTGGAACATCACCATTTTGAGGTTTAAATTTTCAGTTTTGAAGTTTATATTACAAAATTGTTATAAAACTTAACTTTCTTGTATGAATCTTATGCCTATCTTGTTTCTAAACTTATCTATGGTTATGGAACTTGTTTAGAGTTGATTCTCATGAGTTTAGAGGTCCAAGAACCTCCTAAACTTTCTAGTTTGATGAGATTCCAAGTAGCCTTCAAGTGTATGATCATCCAAGTTCACCATTGTTCATAAGGTGGGTCTTGCATGCATCTAAATGTGTGAACCATGGAAGCTTGGGCTTTCCAACCTTGTTCCACTACCAGACTTGCTTGTTTTTATGTGTTTATCTAAGTAGCTTGTAAGACCTAAAGTAAGTTAACCCCGCCTTGACTCCAACATTTTCCATGTTGGGTATGACACGCTTGGGTTGTCCTTATTTGGGTACTTAGCAATATTAGATAGATTCAATTTGGTTTTATTCATGACCAACCGGGCTATCAACATAGTTGATAACCTTGTGCTTTGGTGAATTCATATAATGAGGTTTAATGTATGTTCATCATCCTACCTCCATGCTTGACATATATGATAATACATGACTGTAACACCCCGAAAACGGGTTTGGTAATCAAACCCCATTAATACTAGATAACGGGTAAAGTACCGTTAGAGGTAAAAGCAAACCGGTGAATATTAGGATTTTAATTAAATGAACCTAATATTAGATAAAAACGGTATAAGGGCTTTTGAGGAAACAAAGTATACAGAATGCCCGAGATTAACGGGACTTAAAATAAGACGGGATATGACTTCCCGAACCCATTGAACTAACTAGGAATAATTAACCTAGTTAGTAATAGGTGATTAAGTTATAAATAGTGAATTATAGCTTCAATCAATCAAAATAAAACTTAAGGGACCAAAAGGAGAAATACTAAAAGATTGGGTTTATTAATAAAACAAAACACAACACACACACACAGTTAGTGTCTGTGTGTGTGTGTGTGTGTGTCGACCACGACTGGAGAAAGAAAGGGGAAACCCTTGTTCATCAAAGATC
The DNA here is from genome assembly GCA_030545235.1 of Helianthus tuberosus. Lineage (NCBI taxonomy): Eukaryota > Viridiplantae > Streptophyta > Magnoliopsida > Asterales > Asteraceae > Helianthus > Helianthus tuberosus. The sequence goes on along the minus strand of CM060401.1, from coordinate 191,901,325 downwards.
ACCAAATTGAAGGAGTATTTGGGTCTCAAATTCATGCATGAACACAGATTATTGATCACCTAGACTAGGGGATCGCAAGGTATGTCGAATTTCTCCATTTGGTTTCATCTCGAATTCTAGATGAAAACTTGAAAACGAAATTATTGCTAGAATATTGAATGTATGGATGATACTATGTTGAATCCATGCTTAGGAACGAATTATGATTGAGAAACTTGGTGAATTGATGATATAAAATATGAAATTTATAATCATCTATGTAAGTGCTAAATGGGTTTTGTGGGAAAGATGATGAACACTAGACTTATGATCATCAATTTGGTGATATTCGATTTCCATGAAGTAAGTCTAGGTGTTGTTATGCATGCTAGACATAAGAACTTGGGAATGATGTTAAAACTTGGGTAAATAACTAGTTATGAAAATTGATTGTTGATTTTATAGAATATGCCCACAAGGTGTTTGTTAAAATGCCTAAGTGAATGTTCATATGTTGAAATTACGAATGAAACGTGTAATTGCCTTGTTTGACTAATTACGTGAAATATGGGTTGAAACGGGTTCTAATCATAGTGTTGATTTAACTTAATTGTCCCTATTGTATGATTCAATGTAATTGACTTTTTAAAAGTCAAACTAACCAACGATAAAGTCGAATAGTAGTTTCGACATAGAAAATACGTAAGGTGGAATAGTCGTGAATTGAAATGACTAATCTAACCACCTTGTGAATGATGATAGTTTGTCGCTTAACGAGCTAGGTGGAGGCTTGGGAAAGAAGCGGTCAAACGAATCAAGCACGAGAAGAAAAAGCGTATTCGGATGCAAGGTAAGTCAAAACTTACACCTTTTATTAATACCTATTTGGTTTATAGGTTATGAATCATAGAAAGTCATGTTTGGATTATGATGTTCCGACACGGCATGTGCGGTTCGGAATAAAAGACAATGGTAATAAACCATGTTTAATGTTTAAAAAGAGCTAAAATGATTTTTTGGTCATGCAATGACTAAGTGGTAATGAGTTTCGAGTGGTTACCTTATAGGGTAAACCCATATAACTAATAAGGGCAAAATGGTAAAATTGGTCACGCGTTGATAATAACCGTTAGTTTTGAAAGCCACTTTATGGCGAAAACCATAATGGGTCAAAAGCATTTAGAAATGGTTTATAAGTACTATGACCATACGGTGTTAACCGGAGCGAATCATGTAGACGAGATGATAATAAATATCATCTCGCAAAGATAAACGGTCAATTCGGCCAAACGGGTCAAAAGGTGTAGACATCACCTTTTGACAATATCGACTAATGATTTTTTTGTCGAGTTATATGCTTACAGGAATAGATATCAAATGGATACTCGCATCGCTCTTAATTAGCGATTATAAAGCTAGGTATTAAACCCGGGTTAATAAGTTGATCCAAGCCATGTATGTATAATAGATCAACTTATCATTTAGAACTTGAAGTTCTATGAGAGTTAGACAAAGTAAAAGGGACATTCGGTTACCTTAAAAGGTAAACCGAAGGTTTTAAATTATAGACAGAGTGTTTTGAAAACAAGATTTGGTTAAAAATGAGATTTTGGGCGTGCATGGCTTAAGCAAACCCTTCGTCGTAAAAGAAGGGTTAAAATGACCAAAACGCCCTTGTATGCGTAATTAAGAAAACGGCCCTTAGAAGTCGCTTGAAAACGAGTTTTATAATCAAGTCAATACTTAGAATAAGTATAAAAGCGAAAGATGTAAATCCTTGGTCAAAAGACTATATATGAGTCTTTACCGTAAAATGATAATCCGAGGGGTAAAACTCGGATTATATAGATCGCCACATTAAACCATCACAAATATAGTTGTGATGGAAGATCATTTGATAAATAATGTGGAAATAAGATGCTAGAAATAAATGAGTGTGAATTATGCGTAAAAGTGCTTAAATGCCCTTAACGGGTCAATTAAACATCTAAGTAAAAACGGGTTTAAGAATGTATATAAACCCGTTATTTGAATCTAATATGATAAGCAATATGGAAATGATGAGAAATTAGAATCAAACAACATGTTTGTTTGATAAAATCACGAACGGGTCAAAATTTGGTAAAAAGGGTAATAAGCCGAAGACTTAAAAGTCTTAAATTTTGTTAATCCGGATGTTGGATTTTAACTCCATATGATGAAGGATCAAATTACAATCACGTAGGAAGAAACGGTAGGTCAATCGGACAAGCGGATTAAAAGTTATGAAGGTTTACGTTTTAGAAAACGACAAACTTGGAAAATCCTGGAGAGGCCACCGTAACTTACGGTAGCCTTAAAGTCTTTACGCCACACACCCACTGCTTTACGGTGGGAAAATCAACATTCAGGGGCTACCATAAATTACGGTACCCACCGTAATTTACGGTAGACCCTGTAACAAAATGTATTTTAATCAGTTTCGCTTCCCGGACTCGTTTAGACACGTTTTAAACCCCGTATGACTAAAGCATTTCATGTTTATGAAATATAGGTACATTTTGGATGCCGGAAGACGATCAAGCTCAACGAAGAACCGAACACGATAAAGATACATGCTTCCGCACATTGCCTCGTTGTAAATTTTAAACGATGAATCCGATCACGTTATGTTGAATAACTTATGATTTGTAAAAGTTTTAATAAACCCGTATTTTTATAGTATGTGTAGTCTTAACTACACATCTAATTGTTGGTATTTACATGTAAAACCGTTAAATAGTAACTAGGGTCTTACAATGACTCTACATGTTGGACAAATATTAACTTATACTATATAATATATAATATATATTTAACTGAATTCGTGATATTAACCGGATTATGGTTAGATGTCATGAACATAGGTTATATTATCTTAGTTCTAGACTCCTCGTTTGTGATTCTAATGGGCACGTTAGGAACCATGAAAACATATGAAAATTTAGTGTCCAAACGAGTATTTAGACGAGATATATTTTTGTGTACATGTACTTTTTATATGAATTCTGAATCCAACTTCCAACAAATCACTTCGTTTCCCTCATGTAGGGTAACTTCGGTGTTCTCGACTTTCTTACGCTTCAACTCACGAACGCGGGATTACTACGCAAGACCGTGGGTATACTCGATCTCATTTTCCGTTTCATACACTTTGGGTGCAACATGTACATTTATGAAAATCACAAATCACATTTAAACCTGTTATAATCACACTCTATCCGTTGAAACATGATAGTTATATTATTCTTGTTATCGCATGCTCTATATACTTGTGCCTATATGCTCATTAACTTTGCTAGCCTACCTTAACAATTGTAGCGCTATAGGATTAACGCACCGCTCGTATTTTTGTGGTATTGTTAAGTAAACTATTTTACAACCTTGTCGTTTCGGCAACATCGGTATGCACACTTGCGGTACACTTTGGTTTGAAATATAGTTAACACATGTTAGCATGCTAATAAACAATATATGCAATTTACCGTGTTGGATATGAGACAACTTTTATTCACTATTGCTATGTATTTAAACTTGTATACTCAAAAACTTTTGCTGACCATTATTTTAAAACATGTTGCAGGAAACTAGTTGATGATGATTGAAGAATGTTACTTATGGTGGATTTAGATACACACCTAAATTTAAACTTATGTATTCGTTTCGTGTTGTTTCATATTTGCAAATTGTTGTATTTCTAATTTCAAACAATGTATTTCCAATTAGCATTAATGAAGTTCGAATTATTAAATTATTGTCACAAATAGTTGTCATGCCATAACACATATTTTGCTTAATAATAAGTGACAAAAATTTGAAAAGGATAGAGGGAAGTCGAATCACTGGCGTGTTATCTTGGGATGGTTTAAACGAAAATTTTCCCACCTAACAAAAGACTGGAAAGCCTAGGTGGGAATCTCAAATGACACGTTATCCTTACTTTCACTATGGGGCTGTTTGACAACTTCTGAATGATTAAGTGCTGAACCAGTAAGAGGTCTGAACCATTAAGTGCTGAACCAGTAAGAGACCTGAGTCATTACGAGACAATATAATGCTTAACCGTTCAGAGGCAAATGTCTGACCAATTCAGATTAGAGGTCTTAACCATTCAGACTCAGTATAATACTTAACCATTCAGAGGCAAACGTCTGAACCATTCAGACAACTGCTCACGAAACAAAGAGTCTGAACCATTAAATGCTGAACCAGTAAGAGGTCTGAACCATTAAGTGTCTCACTAAGAGGTAAACAAATAGTCCCTAAGGCTAGACGGTATGGGGGAACGTCCCTCTCCGTCTTGGACCGGCGACGGAAGCTACACCTTGACGCCCCCTCGTCCCCGTCTTGACCGTCGAGTAGAGGACGTTGGAGACGGAGCGCATGCGGACAAAAAACCACCCTTTTCAATGTTGACCGTTGAATAAAAAAATTATTTCCAAATTCAAAAATCATTCAAACGGTCATTTGCCCCCTTTATATAAAAATCCAAACCTTTTTCACATCCATTCACCATTTTTAACCCTTTTTTTCTACTTTTCATCTACCAAACTCATCTCTCTCCCTTATTTTTTATAAACATCTTCCACTTTTATAAAATTATATTCCACCATGGATCCCTTCAACAACCCAAATAACCCGAACGTCCCTAACAACCCGACCCAACCGAACATCCCGAATTTTTTCTCGGTTCTGGGATACTATCCGACGATAGAACCGAACCAATTCTCTCAATATTCCTCAAGCCCTACAACAATTGATGATGCGGGGTGCTTTTAATATCCAACCCTTTCAACCCGAACCGAACCCGACGCAACCCTTTCAACCCGAACCGAACCCGATGCAACCCGAACCCGACGAGGATGTGGAAGTTGTTCCCGAGACCCAACCGCAAAAAGGCAAACGATGAAAAGGCAAGCAAGTGGTGGGTGAGCAACCGTCCAAACCAAAGGCGAAACCGGGGACGCAACTCGAGGAAGAAGAGTTAGCGAAGGCTTACATAGGCACGTCTACACACTCGATAAAAGGTTCGTAAAAATAACCCTTTTTTTAAGTTTATATTTTGTAGTATTAGTTTTTTATTTTTTTGTAACATATTTTATAGGTAATAATCAAACGGGTGAAGGGTTTTGGAAGGCGGTTTTGGCGAAGTTCCTTGAGCTAATGGACCAAGGCCCGTATCGAGATATCGACTCGGTGTCATCTAAGTGGCGAAAAATGAACGGGTTCGTCAATAGGTTTTGCGAAGAATATAATAAAATATATTAAAGTGGGCGTCGTAGCGGCATGAGCGACGAGGATGTGTTTAAAAAGGCGTTGGAGATGTACATGGAGAACAATAATAATACCTCGTTCGCACACGTTCGCGCGTGGGAAATTATGCGAACGCACCCAAAATGGGCCCCGACCCCGAACGAGGTGGAGATGGCGAAGCGGCAAAGGACACCGGAAACCGGTAGTTATAGCGCCGGTGGATCGGACGCGAGGTGTCACATAAACTTAAACAATGACGCCGAGTTCGACGAAGAAGAATACGCCGTACATGAAGCGGAGCGTCCCCCGGGCCGGGACAAATCAAAGAAAGAGCGGGCGAAGGAGAAATAAAAGCAAAAGGTGGACCCGAAGATGGACGAGTTTATGACACAATTTAAAACGTACACCGAGGTTACGACCCAAAAGGCGAGGGCGAAGGAGCGGGCCATCGAAGAAAAGTCAAGCCTAGCGGGAGAAAAGTTACGCGTGACGGGAGAAAAAATTCGATTGTCCGATGTAAAGATTCGGCTCAAGGAATGGGAAATATTAATGATGGATGTTGATAATTATCACGAGTCGAAACGTTCGACTTTGCTAAAACTACAAAACGACATCATGAAGAAGCATCAAAGTGGTTGATTTTTTTAAGTTTATGTTTTTCTTAAATTTATTAAGATTTTTTTTTAGTTTATGTTTTTTTTTTAGTTTATGTATAGTTTTTTAATCTTAATGAAAATATTTTCTTAATTTATTTGTTAAATGTTAAAAAAGTGGCAGATTAAAAAAATAAAAAATAAAAAAGTGGTGGGGTAGAATCATCTAGGATTATCCTTCCATTTCCACTAAATTTGTGGGATGGGCCATCCTTAGGAGGATTATGATGTGCCGCCTAGGTGGCGGATCATCCTCCAAGGGAGGATGGGCACCATACCATGGTTTGTCGGAGGAAGCAGGTCTCTTCTCGATGACCGACGTTTGACCACCAATAGTGCGCTGGCTGTAATCTCAATTTCATGGGTTAGAAAAATTTGCAAGTGATCTATCGATTATATTATTATCGAGGGATTTTGACGGTAATTTTTATTTTTTAGGGGATCATCAATAGTCCGTCAATAATAATGCTGACATTCCTAGGTGTCTAGTAGTGAAGTGTGTTTAGATATAGAAAGAGATATATTCAAATTATTATTTATTATTATTCATCACTTTGCAACTATATGATGAGATAGGTATCATATCATCCTCATCACTTTGCAACTATATGATGAGATATGTATCACGGGCAGAATGTTATGTCATAATTTGCGCCGGTATTACATGTAAAAGTACTTGATGGGTCGTCATACGCATAAGAATATGCACTGGGGCAAAGATTCTTGAAAAACCTTGAATAATCTGTTGGCGGGCATGTTTCTGGTGTACTATAATCTCCGGTGCAACAATATTCTGGCGTGTTAAATGCAACACATGCACTTTTACATCCGATGGTTCCACCAGATCCATCTTGCACAGCTAGATCGGATGGGCATTGAGCATTAATGTCAACTGGACAATCGGTGACAGGACAACCACCTTGTGGAACAATCGAAATAGGTAAATTAAACCCATCAACAAGGCTAACATCATAGAAGTCTGTTCCACTTGCATCTGCTAATGTAAACTCAGCAAGAGTTGCTGGTGGGGCTGCACCAGCACCATTGCATTCTACTTGACCAGAACCACAATCTCCACTTTGACAACTAAACCTCCCACCATCATTTGAACATTGGAACCGACCCCAGATTCGTCCAGACCATGGGGTTGGAACATCAATAGTGCTTGAAGCTTGTGGTGCAAGTTCAAACCCTGTTGTTATTGATGTCCCTGAGCTTGTCAAAGTTCCTGGTGCGATGTCGTAAGGACAATTGTTTCTTATCGTGAAAACGGTTGAGCTAACACCTGAAAAGTCATTAATTCTTTAAGCATTGTGTGTGTAACATCCAACTAGAGATATGACAGTTGTACAAAATAAGTAGGCTTAATTATCTTATCATATATATATATATATACTGTATATGCGTGTGTACATACATATACATGACATGAATTAAAGTTTTACCATGCATGAGACTGGTGGCAAGAATAACTATTAAGAGAACGTGAATCTCCATATTCATGTGAACTTTGATTATGAGATTTGTATCAAAGGGGAGGATGGCTTATATAGTGGAAGAAGTTGACATTATGACAATTGGTCAAGTTATAACTAATGAAAATATTTATTGTAATATGAAAAATGGGTGGCTGCTATGCCAAATTTCATCCGAACAGATGGTACTTGTGGTAGAAGCAAAAGCCTCTAGATAAAAGAAATGTCTGCCTTCATCCTACCACCCCTATATATGCCATACTAATTGTGTTTTTATGAGTGAGATTTGATTTGCCAACTAATGACATAAGGTTCAATTTAATTCACCTTAATAACTTTCAATTAGAGAATTAATTATGATTTACTAGTAGTATTCCCCTTTGCGTTGCGATGGGAATTTGGTTGTTATCAGTTCTGTTTATTACGACATCAATCGAAGTCGGTATTGACACGTGGTATAACAACCAAGAGAAAACCAAAAAATAAAGCCACCACAGTGAAGAACAAAAATGTTCGACTATGAACAAAACTTTTATCGAAACATAGATAACAAAGCACATCGTAATGGTATATTTTAAGTTTTATAAAACATTACATTATATTATTAAAATAACGAAAAGGGTAATCAGAGTCCGTTTATAAAATAAACTAAATGTGAGTAAGCTCTGATAACATGTATAATTGTGTTTCGATTATTTAACATTACTACTCATAACTTGATTTCAAAAAAAAACTTATATTGAGACGCAGATATAAGTAAATCACAACGGCATGCTCAAAATTTTATAAATACCAAATTTCAAAAATTATAAAAGCAAAACTAAATATGCTAAAATTTAATTATAATTATAAAAGCAAAACTAAATATGCTAAAAATTAATTATAATAATAAAAAATGAAAACACTTCAACTTAAAAAATAACAAATGAATAAATAAATAAAACTTTCAAAACCAAACATTATATGTTTGTACATCAAACTTAAAAAAAAATGTAGGCATTGATGCGAACTACGAATTGTGAATTCCCTCACAAAGCCAAGTTGTGGCCTTGTGGGTTTAAATGTATAATACTGTTCAAACACATCTGCAATTGCATAAGGTAACTCTAATTAAAGAGAAATTTGTGGGTTTATTTTTAATCCATATTAACTGTGTTCAGTCGAGTTTGCATTTTGATTCGTTTACTTTTACTACAAAATATAATTCATTAGTTTTTGTCTCGTTCGTGTTGCGGGGCACTAAACCGAATATTTCTCTTTCATAACATTTACATCTGTGTTTTGATTACTTATAAATACTACTATTAACATGATTTAAAAAAAAATTAAATCGAGTCGACCAACTAAAACAAAACATTACCACACTTTTGCTAAAGAGTAAATTGCCAAAATTGTCCCTGATGTTTAGGCCTTTTTGCCAATTTCATCCAAAATGGTTTTTTTTTTGTGCCAAATTGCCCTTCACTTTTGACAATTTCTGCCATTTTCATTCAATACATAACTCAGTTTTCTTTTTCTGTTAAGTTGAAGGATATTTGAATGAAACTGTCAAATATAAAACCTTAGGGACGATTTTGGCAATTTACTCAAAATCGTCCCTGTGGTTTATATTTGCCAGTTTCATCCAAATGTCATTCAACTTAACAGAAAAAATAAATTAAGTTAGTGGTTTGGATGAAAATGGCAAAAAGTTACAAACGTGGGGGGCAAAATGGTACAAAAGTGTTGTTTGGACGAAAATGGCAAATTTGCCCAAACCTCGGGGACGATTTTGGCAACTAACTCTAACAGAAAAAGTAAACTGAGTTAGTGTTTTGGATGAAAATGGCAAAAAATACCAAAAGTGAAGGGCGATTTGGCACAAAAAAAGTTATGTTGGATGAAAGTGGCAAACAGGCCTAAATCTCAGGGATGATTTGGGCAATTTACTCTTTGCTAAAAAAAATTAAAACGTTGGAAAAGCTATAATTTTAAACTGAGAGCAAAACAAATGAGCGTGCGCCAGGCAGTCGCCTGACACAAATAAAAATTATACCGATTAAACAAATTAAAACAAAACACTACCATAATTTTGTAAAAAAAATTAAAACGATAGCATGACTATAAGTTTACACTGGGGCAAAATCGTAATTTGACAGGAAAAAAACGGTGACAAAACTGTAAATTTGAACTGAGGAGAAAACCGTAATTTGCCTGGGAGAGAAAAAAACAATGACAAAACTGTAAATTTAAACAGGAGAAAATCGTAATTTGATTGGACTAATAGAAAAGTGTCAGACAGCTGTTTAGCACTATTCACCTCCACTCCACTAAATGGTATTTTAATATTTGCTAGCTTTCAATTTTTATATACTAACTTAAAACTAATTGCCTGCCGCCATTTTTGACCAATAACAGAACTTCTCTGTTTCCCGTCAGGGTAAATGTATATGTGGTAAATAAATATGTGTTATCTCTAAGGTTAAAGTGAGTAGATACATTATTTCAAACTAGTATTATTACTTGTGTCTTGTGGTGGGGATTTAAAAATGTTATTTATAGAGTTTTATCAAACCATTTGGTTTATAATCAGTGGCGGACCTACCCTTTGGTCAGAGTGGGCGGCCGCACCCTTTGGAAAAAAAAATTTAGTGTATATTTTAGGCAAAAAATCCGACTGCATCTCTTGAAAATATGGTTGAACACCTCTTCCACACCTTCAACAAATAATTTTTGGGTCCGTCACGCCACTGTTTACAATTTAACTCTTTGCAAGAAATTTGTACACATTCACTGTAGCAAGTAAATAGCCTAAATATTTAACTTGATTACTAAAAGTATCACATTTAACAAATACTAATATCACTGTTAGGCGTATAGGTTTACCATTAAAACATTATTTGATACATGATATTTGTTGTTAACATTGTGTTTTAAAAAACGAAATCGAAACGTATGTATTTTTTAATTGATTAATTAGAATGCTATAATGTTATATTAAATGGCTGCCAAGAAAACATAAAAAGGGAAAAGATTGTAAAAAGAAAATATTTGTACTTAACCTTTTAATTAATTTTAAATACATAATATCTGTTTAATTAATAAACATAAATACATTCAAAAACCATAGTTACTTATCTCATATATCACATTCATCTAAATTAACTTTTAATTAAGATCACATATTATGCAATATCACTTTCATGCGAAAATTGGAGTAAAGTTGTAGGTAGGGGTAATGTTGTAGAAGGCGGCGCTAGGCGCTAGTCGGGCGGTGAGGTACCGCCTAGGGATTAATCGAGATTAATCGGATTGTACTTTTTAAGTATAATTTTACAAATTTTTATATATCTATATAGATAACTTTATACTTTTTATTAATGAATTTACAAGTTTAGGAGATAACTTTATACTTTTTATTAATAAATTTAAAAGTTTAGGAACCATATGTAAACTAGTGAAAGACAGAGGGGGTTAAATGTTAAAATACCTAAACTTAATATAAACTAATCCCCACCCACGTTCATTATACGGCGCCTCCTACCCCCATCTCCATTGTTTTCATCAGACAACACAAGAACACAAACTCTATGCCCAGTTTCGCTTCATCTAATCGATTAGTTCTTCAATGTTGGTCGATTTTGCACAATGGGGACGAGTTCAGATCCGATTTTGGTTCGAATCGAGGTAAGAACTCATTCCTTTTTGACTGATTTGGTTCGATTTTGGCCCATTATGATCCGATTTTGACCTCGTATATGACCGACTAGGTCCGATTTGGGATTTAAATCATGGGCCATGTTTCAAAATTTGGGTTTATTGGGTCAAAAAAACATGGGCCGTTTAGTCCGATTTTGACCTTCACCAACTTTGACCGATTTTTTTTGACCGACTAGGTTAAATTTAGGCGATAAGTCACCGATTAACGCCTAGGCGCCGATTAATAGGCCGCCTATGCCGATTTCTGCAACATTGGGTTGGGGATGTGGTTTTTATGTAACTTGTATATTTTGTTTGTTGTTTTGTTTTTGTCTCATTGCTAAGTTTTTGGCTGTTTATTAAGTACAATTCCTTGCTTATTAAAAAAATGTAAATTACAAATTTTGTCATATCTATATACTCAATTTTAGGCGATTTTTTGACGTTGTTTATTGAGTACAATTCCTTGCTTGTTACAAAAAAGAGTAAATTACAAATTTTCTCATTTATCTATATACTCAATTTTAGAGGGTGTTCTTTAGCGTTAAAATTGATAGGTTTTGTACTTTATATTTCGAAATCTTGCACGTTACGTCCTTTGACCCTAACCAAATTAATTTTTCTTGTTAAATCTGGTCACCCAAGGGTAATTTAGTCTTTTTACATCCTTAACCTTTCACCAATGGGTTTGCATCTGAACATGGGCGTGGATGAGTGGGGGGGGGGGGTAGATAGTGGTTGCAAGGGTGTGGATGGGTTGCTTGGGGATGGTGGTTGCGGTGGTGGATGATGGTAGAGAGAGAGAGAGAGAGAGAGTAGTGGATGATGGTTTCACGGGTGTGGATGGATCATAGGGGGATTGTGGTTGCGGGGCTGGATGGTGGTTCAGGCGGTGGTGGATGATGGTGTTGATGGTGGTAGGGAGGGGGGTTAAAGAGAAAGAGAGGGGTAGAGAAAGAGATATATGATTATATACACATATAATATTATTATTATTAATATTTCAAAATTTTGTTTTTTTAAATAGTATTAAATAAATATGTATAAAGACTAAAATACCTTTGTCTGACTAGATTATTGGTTAAGGCCAAAGGATGTAACGTACAAGATTTTGAAATATAAAGTATAAATTCCCATCAATTTTTACGTTAAATGACACTGTCTAAAATTGAGTATAAAGTTAAAAGGACAAAAATTGTAATTTACTCAATAAAAAATGTCCTTCATTGGAAACCGTAATTTATAATAATTTAATTTAATATGTAATATATATCTAAATTAACTTTCTATCTTATTAAAGCATGTAATCCTACAAGAGCATACAAATTTAGAAAAAATAAAATGTTGAAATCGACTATGAAGTTAGAGTTGATTTGTCTGTTACATCTAAAATAACATTTTTTTTTGTATTTGGACACCTAACATTTTGATTTTATTGTCATTTCTATCCAAATCACAAATCCAGTTAAAATGTATCGTTAACCGAGGGAAGATTTTGGCACTTTACCCATTGTTTTGCTGTTTTTTAATTTTTGTGCTTTTAAATAGAAAACAATAAAAATAATTATAATATATATATATCTATATATATATATATATATATATATGTATATACACACACACATTTAGTTTTGTTGGATCTACCAAAGAACAAATGATTTCTAAAAGCCAAAACATGTCAATCAGATCAAGAAATAAACAGTAGATTGAACTCATTCCCCTCAAAGATAGTGAATCTTAAACACTAATCAAAACATTTGTTTGAACATTCAAAGATCTGTTTAGAGCCTTGGAACCATTTTTGAAAAAGAAGAAACCATATTTAATGGCCAAAGCACTGATCATGAAGACCAAACATTTGTTTTGGCCAAAAAGATGTTTGAAATAAAGTAACAGACGTTTGAAGAACAAAGGTTTGTTCAATGTAACAATATCTAGCTTAGAACAGTGTTGGTATGTAATATGTCAGATGATAGATTCCCTCAGATGTTTGCTAACATCCGAGGAATCTTTTCTGTTAGAAATGTTAGATGTCACTGTCAAAGTGACATCAGCTGATTGCCAATAGAGCTTTAGTACTTGTATAAATAGATCTCACCTGTTAGAGATCTATTTCATCACATCACTTCATTCCTTTTGTTCGAACAACAAAGTTGAGTGATCAGTCTAAGGGGGAGTTAGTATAATCTTTCTGTATTTGTATCTTTTTTTTATTATCAATGGAAAACAGATTGATGTAACTTTCCACTACTGTATGCTCATTTATTTTCGCAAATTTCCATTGTTTATGCAGAATTCATTCATATTTGTTCATCAAAGCATAGTAAGAGCATCTCAGATCCTAACAAGTTTTTTAATTTTCTTTTTAAAAATAATAAACTTTTTATTTAGGAAAAGACAAAATTGCATAAAACGACTTTTATGTATCCGCAAAACTGCATAATATACCTTTTAGTTTAAAATTTGGCAAAATCAACCTTTAACTTGATTTTTTTGCTATAGGGATCAACTTTTTACACTAACACTGTTTGTTCTTTTTTGGTTAACACAAGAGGGATTAATGCCTTTTTCCTATCTTTTTGAATAATAACTTTTATTTAACTAATAAACCATCGTAAAATCCAGCTCATTAACACCCTTTTTTCTACAACACCCCACCACCACCACCGTCTTTTTTTCTTCCTCGCCATCATGTCCATTAATTCAAGAGGTTTTTGTGAGTAAAGCTATTCAAGATTCACCTAGTTTGAGAAAAAAGTACGCATGTGAAAAAATGTGTGGCCAATTCTTAGCCAGATAATACGAAAGTAACTGTAAGGAAGTTGTGTCATACTCCTAGAAAAGCAGAACCTAACAATAAATTGTCTCCCCTATCAAGTCTCTTTTTGATGCTTACAACCAAAATGTAGAACCTTCCAAAGTGAACAAGTCCTTAGGAAAAGTTTCTGATAATGTATATGTCGCAACCCCCGACCCCTTGCCCCGGGAGGCGGGCGGCCGCGAGCTACTCAGAGCGGTGGTAACGGTGTTTATTTAATTTTGGCAGTGGAATTTACATCAGGATCATAGTTAGGAAATATTTTATCAGAGTAAAACACCTCATTTCATAAATAATAAACATATGGGTAAACCCCAAGTTTCCATTCATCATATGTTTGTAGGGATAAACCCTAATTTATTAAAATAAAACTTATTCTTTATTTAGGTAACTTTTATAGCCACTTTTCCAAGTCTTCAGTGCTCTCCAGCTGGCTTCTATTTGGCTTTCACATTTTGTTACCTGAAACGCGTTTAAAACATTTTTGTCAGTGGGAAATACTGGTGTGTGAATCCCAGTTTAATCAAAACAAGTTTTATCATTTTACAGTATTGAGTGCAATCCAGCAATTACATTTGTTTACATCTACTTTAATTACCACCCACGGTACTGTCAACCCTGATTTGTGGTCATGCTACTACTCACAGTGTAATAACAAGTTATGTATACAAAACCCAACATACCGACGATAATTGTAGATTTACAAATACTCAATCACTGTTAAATATAATTCAAAACAATTGAGGTTTTGTAAAAATAGTTTACAAAAAGAGGAATTACTCACAAATAGGGGTGTTCATCAGTTCGGTTTATGGTTTGTTTGGTTTATTCGGTTTTCAAAATTTTGTACCTCAAACCAAAAACCAAACCAAACCAAACCAAATAAGGAATATGCAAACCGATCCAAACCAAACCAAATTCAATTCGGTTTGGTTTCGGTTAGAAACCAAATAAACCAAATAAACCAAATCTAACCAAATTATACCTAAGTACTTTTTTTCCTAATTTATATTTATGTTTGTGTTCCAACTTCCGAACATCGCAACTAATTTACACCTAACAATATATGAATACAAGAAAGTTTCATTGTGAAATAAAACAAACACATCCATAAAGTAGTCGTAGACACAACCACAAAGTTAAAGCTTCAAAACATAGATCATAGATACTATAAATAGTTATCGAGTCTAATGGCACAAAATATAAATAATCTTCAAACATGAGTCTTTCTCCAACTCGAGTGAGCCTGCATACATAACCCTTTCCCCCCAATCACGCATAACCCTTCATGTCTACAAGAAACAAGAAAACCAATAGATGTTTGAGTTGGGCTTTTAGATTTATATTTGATATTTTGGGCTAATAAATTGTATATGATTTATGAAATATTATTATTTTTATTTAATAATTAATTAAGTTAAATGGTTTATTCGGTTATCCAAATAAACTGAATAAACCAAATAAAATAAAATGTGGATCCATAAACCAAACCAAAAACCATATTCACAATTCGGTTTCGGTTAGAAACCAAACCAAAAACCGAATTCGTTATTTGGATCGGTTTATTTGGTTATGGTTACGGTTCGGTTTACGGTTTTTATTTGGTTACGGTTTTTTCTGAACACCCCTACTCACAAAAAGGTTTACAAAAATAAGGATTACTCACATTGCTAATTTAGGTATTTCCTTGTGACTTCCTGGTTATAATCTATTAATTTAAACAATACACAAGCCTTAGTATAATAACCCAAATTTACATTAGCTATACCCTCTCCCCGAGACAGGATTCCAACGACTAAGTCAGGCAGAGCCTCGACATGCGTTACGGAGCACTAGATCAATCGGGCAGGGTAACTAATACGTAACCGGGGGTTATGATACTTACATCGAGGCAGAGCTTTGCTATTTTAGTGGGTATAATACCCGAGTATTACAATTACTATCAGAGAAATTTGAGAGAGAGATCGAGATTTGAACGAATTGAAACTGAATGTCAATCTCCTCTATTTATAATGCCTGATCAGCACTTTGTCGCGCCTCGCGAGAGCTGAAGACAACGTCTTCGCGGCCCGCGAGCGAGGTAGGGTAGGGCCTAGCCTTGGCCAGTCACAGACTAGCTTTGACACGATACGAACACGTGGCAGCACCGGGTTAAACCTGATGGCCAAGCTGTCGCGGCCCGCGTCGAACTCAGGGGTGGCTGTCGCGCCCCGCGAGTGACATTAGAATTTTGTTTTTATTTAATTTTTATAATTTAAAAGTATTTCGGGCCTATTTTTCGTATACGGGGTGTATTTTAGGGCGTATAGGGGTGTTATAAGTATTTTAGGAGGGTTGTTATATCTTCCCCACCTTGTTTTAGAACTCGTCCTCGAGGTCTACTGAACAGGTGTGGATATTTCCTCTGCATCTCGGATTCAAGCTCCCAAGTGTATTCTGGTCCTCTCTTGGAATCCCATTTTACTTTGACTAGAACTAATCTTGTGGCAACCCGAGAATTTAATGTCTTTCTTATACGCACTACTTGTTTCACAATCCTGTTTTCGCAAATCATTTTACGTTGTATCATGTGCCTTGAGTTTGAATGATTAAAGGTATCATTATGTTTAGTTGTTGCATGAAAGCTTAGGATTAGGAATGGTTTAGTGTTTTAGTCATTCATGTGCATACCAATCTTGATGAAAAACTCATAACGACGAAGAACTTGGGTTCTTCGCCACCTGCACACCCTGACGAGGGAGAATTCTTCGTCACAACCAATCCCTGGCGAAGGATGGTTCTTCGCCAGGAGGTCTTTCGCCAAAAAGGGGCCCTCGGCCCAGGTGTACTCGTGGCCCATACCATTTTAAGTGTATAACCTTCATAACCAGTAACCGCAAACGTAAAACCCTAGAACACTTTCTCCCTCTCTTTCCTGTGTGACGGCAACTGTGGGTCTCGAAGCCCTTCATCTTAATCAAACTAATCACCTCGGTATCACGGTTAGTGACTGTCCTTGTTAATTGATAAAATCCTGATATTGTGATCTTGTGTAAGGTTAGGGTTTCATTGATAATATTATAAATCTAGAAATTGCATGATGAGAGTTCGATGAATGGTATACGTTCATGTTCATGGGGTGGTTTGATAGTTCTATTTGATGAACTTATGTCTTGATAAATTAACAAATCTGATTTTGGTGTGATCATTGGATGATTAGAGTTAATGTTTGGATTAGAATGATTGTTTACGTGTATTAGGAAACTGTTACAATTCGAAGATCCGTTGAGTATGAACAATGATTGTTTAGAATGATTTGTATGATGGGTGCGAACTGTTACGTTTTGAATAAGTGATGATTGTTCATAACTGGAGTGCATGATCATCGTTTAAAAGTATTGTTTGATCTGTTTTGGAAACTGATGAACTTGTTAGCATATGTTACGGCTGAAATAAAGGAAGTGTGATTGTCTGTGAAGACAGCGACGAAGGACTGCCCCGATGAAGAACAGGACTCAACGAAGAACTTGGTTCTTTGTTGGACGGTTTTGACAAACCATCAGGGTCTTACGTCACAATCATTATCGACGAAGGATAGTCCTTCGCCATAGGGTACTTCGTTACACCCATGATCGACGAAGAACTGTTCTTCGCCATAGGGTTCTTCGCCAAGGAGGCACTCCACGAAGGACTGGTTCTTCGTGGAGATGCTGCACTGTGAACAAACAGAACCTTTTAAAACAGTAGGGTCCTTATAGTTATGACATGTATGAGATTGAATGATTGCTATTTGTTATACGATGATCTTTGCTATGAATGCACACTGTGAATAAACGTGACAATTGATTATGAAACTGATCTCATTGGTAACCACGGTAGGTTTGGTTGACTAACTTGGAACGGGTAACTTAACAAACCGAGCAAAACTAAGGTGAGTTCACTGCTCTTTTTCAAGCATGCGTCTCTAGGAGGGACATCGGGTAAATATTCCGGGGAGGAATATTGGGTAATGGGTTTGACTGGAATGTTAAACTCTGGATGTTGGTTAATACACTAATATATATCATTTAAGTCCCATCATATACCGAATAGGTTCCCGGGGAGGCAACGGGGTTATTAGTTGATAGCGCTATTAGGTTTGGCACCCTCATACCGTACCGGGGAGGACGGGCATGAACTAATTGCCTTAACCACTCGACCAATGTTTGATAGAGCATTGGGGAAGGGAAAATAATCTGGAGCCATCTGCGGTAATCGAGTTATTAACAACATCGTATTTCTAAAAAGATTTAAACTTATACTTGGTAACTAAATGTGATAACAAACTTTGAACTCACCAGCGTCGTCTGACACACTTGTCTGCATGCTTGCAGGTCGTTAGATTTATGGTTATGGAACTTGCTATCTGAGAGTGCTGGAGTGGTCATGGGTCGAGCCTCTTGGAAACATGTTCATTGGTTTCGTACATTTGTTTTGAAACACTTGATTTTTCATGCTCATTAGGGTTTCAGGGGTCCGGTTTTCACTTACGGGTCGTTGATGGACAATTTTGCAGGTCCTTACATCCTCCCCACCTTATTTAAAATCTCGTCCTCGAGATTTACTAAAATAAGTGAGGATATTTTCGCTTCATCTCCGATTCCAGCTCCCAGGTGTATTCGGGTCCTCTTTTTGAATCCCACTTGACTTTGACCAGTACCAATCTTTTGTGTTTGAGAAACTTAATCTTTCTGTCTTCTATTTGAAGTGGTTTCTCTACGAACTTTAACTTTTCATTTACCTCTATGTCTTGAAGAGGTATGACCAGGGATTCGTCAGATAAACATTTCTTGAGGTTGGATACATGAAATACGTCATGTACCCCGGCTAACTCTTCTGGTAGTTGTAAGCGATAGGCGACCGGTCCTATTCGCTGGATTACTGGGAATGGTCCTACGTACCTTGGACTTAGCTTTCCTTTCTTACCAAACTGAACTACTCCTTTCCAAGGAGAAACTTTCAAGAGTACCCTATCTCCAACTTGAAATTCTAGTGGCATGCGTCGATTGTCTCCATAACTCTTCTGGCGATCTCGAGCCGTTCTTAGTCTTTCCTTGATTTGAGTGATCTTGTCGGTGGTTTCTTGTACGATTTCAGGACCTGATAACTGGCTTTCTCCTATTTCTGCCCAGCAAACTGGAGTTCTACACTTTCGTCCATACAGTGCTTCGAATGGGGCAGCTTCAATGCTTGAATGATAACTATTGTTATAGGACAACTCGATTAAGGGTAAGTGGTCGTCCCAATTTCCCCCGAAATCTATAACACATGCTCTAAGCATGTCTTCCAGGGTTTGGATCGTCCTTTCACTTTGTCCGTCCGTTTGGGGATGATATGCAGTACTTAAATTCAATCGTGTCCCCATTGCTTCCTGGAAACTGGTCCAGAAATGGGAAGTGAAACGACTATCTCTATCTGGTACAATAGAGAGTGGGACTCCATGTAAAGATACCACCTCGTCTATGTATAACTTGGCTAATCGTTCCATACTAAAAGTTTCCTTCATGGGCAAGAAATGAGCTGATTTGGTTAATCGATCCACAATTACCCAAATTGCGTCGTTACCTTTTTTGGTTTTGGGTAACTTAGTAACAAAGTCCATGGTTATTAGTTCCCATTTCCATACGGGCATTTCTAGTTGTTGGAGTAACCCTGAAGGTTTCTGGTGTTCTGCTTTAACTTGCGAACAAGTTAGACACTTAGATACATATCTAGCTATATCCTTTTTCATTCCTATCCACCAGAAGTTATTTCTTAAATCTTGTTACATCTTATTATTACCAGGATGTATGGTATACCTAGAGTTATGGGCTTCCTCTAAAATTTTATCTCTTAAGTTTCCTTGCTTAGGTACCCAAATCCTTTTCTTGTCGAATCTCCAAATTCCATCACTTCCTTGCTCTAATTCCTTTATTCGTCCTTTCATTCCTTCAGCATCATCCTTGATTGCTGTTTCCTGGACATTCTTCAGTTGTTCCATTAGATCTAATTGTAAACTTAATCTAAGAGCACGAACTCGTCGTTGTTTCTCATGATACTTACGACTTAGGGCATCTGCTACTACATTTGCCTTTCCTTCGTGATATTGAATATCACAGTTGTAGTCACTTAGAATTTCCATCCATCTTCTTTGCCTCATGTTTAATTCCTTTTGCCCAAATATGTATCTTAAACTCTTATAATCTGTATAGACAGTAAACTTACTTCCGTACAGATAGTGTCTCCAAATCTTAAGGGCAAAAATTATTGATCCTAATTCTAAGTCATGTGCCGTATAATTTTCCTCATGCTTCTTCAATTTCCTTGAGGCGTACGCAATTACCTTCTTGCGTTGCATTAGCACACATCCTAATCCTAGCTTAAAAGCATCACATTAAACTTCAAAATCTTCTGTCCCTTCTGGTAAGGCAAGAATTGGGGCGTTTGTTAATATTTGCTTTAAAATCTTAAAAGCCTCTTCTTGTCTAGATCCCCATTCAAACTTCACTGCTTTACAGGTTAGCTTAGTTAATGGCACAACTATTTTGGAAAAATCCTTAATAAACCGTCTATAGTATCCGGCTAACCCTAGAAAACTTCTAACTTCCATAGCTGATTGCGGGACCTTCCATTTGGTGATCGCTTCTATTTTGGAGGGATCTATGTGAATACCTTCGTGATTCACCACGTGTCCTAAAAATTGCACCTCTTGGAACCAAAATTCACACTTCGAGAATTTGGCGTAAAGCTTCTCTTTTCTTAACAAAGTTAAGAGTGCACGTAGGTGCTCACAATGCTCGTCCTGACTTTTGGAATAAATGAGTATATCGTCGATAAAGACAATTACAAATTTATCCAAGTACGGTTTACAAATCCTATTCATCATGTCCATGAATGCTGCAGGAGCATTTGTTAATCCAAAGGGCATGACTGTAAACTCGTAATAACCATACCTAGTTCTGAAGGCAGTTTTAGGTATGTCTTCTTCTTGTACTTTCAACTGATGGTATCCGGAGCGTAAATCTATCTTAGAAAAATATCTAGCTCCCTGAAGTTGATAAAAAAGATCATTAATCCTAGGTAATGGGTATCGATTCTTAATTGTAATCTTATTTAATTCCCTGTAATCAATACACATTCGCATCGAACCATCTTTCTTTTTCACAAATAACACGGGGGCTCCCCACGGGGATGAACTAGGTTGTATGAATCCTTTGCTTAATAATTCATCTAACTGCTTTTTCAATTCTAGCATTTCGGTGGGTGCTAACCGATTAGGTGCCTTGGCTATCGGTGTAGTTCCAGGAATTAGATGAATTCTAAATTCTACTTCCCTATCGGGTGGTAATCCAGGTAGTTCTTCTGGAAATATATCCGGGTATTCTGATACTACTGGAATTTCCTTAAGTTCCTTGCTTTTAGTGTTAATGATTACCGAAATCATATACATTATTCCTTGTTTTCTTGAATAACTGGCCATTTTCATTACGGAAATGAATTTCATTGGCTTACGTGGCTTATCTCCTGTAATCACCACTATTTCTCCTGTGGGTGTATGTATTTCTATGGAATTCTTATCACAGAGAATTCGAGCATGGTTGGCTACTAACCAATCCATTCCTAACACAACATCGAATCCGGCTAAATTCATAGGTAACAGGTTTGCAGAAAATTTATGGCCTAAGAGTTCTATCTTTTCTTCTCGCAAGATCTTATCTATGTTAACAGAATTTCCATCTGCCGTTTCTACAATAAAAACTTGTCTAAGTTTGGTTAAGGGTAGTTTAAGAGCTTGGCAGAATGAAGTATTTATAAAACTTTGGTTTGCACCAGAGTCGAATAATACTTTTGCATAAACGTCATGAACTAGGAACGTACCAGCTATCACATCTGGGATGAGTTCTGCTTCTTGGGTAGTCAACTGGAATGCTCTTGCATTCTTTTTGGTAGTTCCTTCTGCAGGTTTGGCTTTGTTGTCAGCTGGTTTGACCAATTTAGGGCAGTCTGGTCTAAAATGTCCAGCTTCTCCACAGTTGAAGCAGATTGTTGATTTCTTCCTCCTGCAATCTTCTTCTTGATGCCCCAGAATTTTGCAGAAATTGCAATACCCTTTGCATTTTCCAAAATGCTTTCTTTTACAGGTACCGCAGAATGGAGCAGTGGAAGATTGCCCGGTTCCCTTTTTCTTGAAATTACTACTATTACCCACACGGAATCCTTGGGTAATCTTTTGAGCTACTTCCTTCTTCCGGTTTTCTTCCCTTGTGCGTACCAGCCCGTCTGTTAAGGTGTTGGCTAATTCTACTGCATCGTCAATTGTGCGGGGTCTCGCAGCTTTAACGATATCACGGATTTCACCAATCAAACCCCATATATAGCGAGAAATAAGTACCGGTTCTGGCGAAGCCAGGGTTGGTACAACTCTAGCATACTCGAAGAATGTCGAAGTATACCCTCGACAATCAACATCCACCATCCGGTGGTTTAGGAACTTATTTGTCATTTGTTTCTTTTCATATTCGGGACATAATTTTCTTTCTACTAGTCTCTTAAAATCTTCCCAATTCATGGCATAAGCCACATCGCTTCCCTTAGCTTGTAGTACCGTGTTCCACCATTCTAGTGCCCCTTCTTTAAAAAGATGCGACGCGTACATGACCTTGTCTTCCTCGGCACATTTACTTATTTTAATTACTGCTTTTGTTTTCTCTAACTAACGCAGTGCTGCAGTTGCCCCTTCATTGCCTGCAAATTCGATTGGTTTACAGGCAAGAAATTCCTTGTAAGTGCAACCAGGCATTGCAGCTTTCATTTTTTTAAGGAATGGGGCTTGCATCACATCATCATTATTATTGTTACCACCTCCATTTACACTATTACTGAAGTTGTCATCACGAGTACGTTTGCTGGGAGTAGGTGGTGGAGGTTCAACTGGATTTCGGGCAGCAGCAAGGATTGCTGGAATAGCATTGGCTATTCCTTGAGCAACAATATTTTCTATATCTTGTCTATTAATAAAGTGATCCTCATTGTTTTGCTCAGATTGGTTTACTTCGTTAACTGGCTCATTGACAGCGGGTTCCATCTGATAATTTTCAATATACAAATGTGTAAATTATTGGCATAAAATAAAATAATTAACAATTAGTCACAATAAAACAATCACACATAATCATGTAAACACGTATAGCCAAAATTGTCGACTTTGCGACGTTGATATTTTCGTATAGATTAGTATGCATCCATACACACCAGTTATATTACAAAAGTTTTATTTTAGGTTATTTTACATAGTTATATTTTTATTAATATTTATTATTATTTTATTATTATTAAAACACGTAACCACACAACCACATACGATCCCGTCAGCTGGCACTTCAGAAACGACGTTCCCTCTCGTCGTATTTCCATGATATCCTCTCCCCCACTTCCCGGATTCTATTTCCTGCGTCCACCGGCCCCTCTCCATAGTGGCGGAGTTCAGCCAAGTTCTCGGTGCTCATAGGTGGGTTTGGTGCAGGCTCAGGGTCAAACTGGGGGAAAAAGGTGTTAGGGTTATTCAAGAGATTCTGAAATTGCCAATCACTTGTCCACCTTCCTCCAGCTCTCCGGGTAGAAGTTGGTGGTTGACAATGGGATCTGGGATAGCAGGTGCTAAGTTAACTGGAAGTTGTGATTCAGCGGGGTAATTGAAGAGGTCTTCATTGGCAGGTCCAATGAGGTCACAATTAGCCAGTTTGCGGTCCAGCTCCTCCCACGGTGGCATTTCCTGGGCTTGCCCTGAACTTTCCCCGATCTCTTTTCCTTTCCCTTTATCATTTGAGTCCTCAATCTTTTTAACCCTCTGTGCGGATGGCTTCTTCCTCCGTGCACGTCTCCATCCTATGATTCTCCTTCTCTTTTTCGTCTTGGGTTTCTCCTGAGGTTGGGCTTGGAATTCCATAGGTTTTTCAGTGTAGGCCCAATAACCGGAAAAGCCCCCGGAAACTTCCATGTCTGTAGGATAGATAGTGAGATTCTGAAGAGCTTCAGATAACTCATTCATGCTATCAGAATATAAGGAAACACAAAATCCTAGTTAGAATGTTATTTACAGAATCACAGAATGGCAATCAATTAAATTAAGTAATTTTAAATACTTAATTGGCTTAAATAAGTGGCTCTGATACCACCTTTTTCTGTCACGGCCCCCGTCCCGGTGTTACCCGGTCCAGGAGCCGCGGGATAGAAAATCCGTGGTATTTATTATTTGAGTTGACAGCGGAAGTTTAACAAGATCTTTTAAAACTTGAAAATGCCTGATTATTTTATTTCATAATTTGGGACAAACCCCGTAATATACAGTGAAGGGAATTTCACGAGGAAATCCCTTGTTTTACAAAACATGTTTATTTATTTTACTGAGCCACCACTTCAAGCTTGTTAGTGCTCCGTAGCACTTTTTCCTTGATTCACAGTAGGTCACCTGAAACATGTTTAAAAATATTTTATCAGCGGGGAAATACTGGCGAGTCACTCAGGTTATGTAAAACGACACATTAGTTATAAATTACAGCATAAGAGCGATTACAATGGCTACTATCTTATTTTTATCTGGCGCTGTGTCATACGCTAGTGACGATGGTCATACCACTATTGGGTCCTTTCACCCAAGTAGTGATGATTATCACTGTTAGGTTGGTGAACCTAACCGTGAGAAATTAGTAATGTGCACAATACCCCACTTGCCAGTGATTCAAGATAACCAAGACTTAATCCCTGTAATTATAACTTTTGAAAATAATTTGAGTATTGTAAAACATTGTTGATAAAAAGTGAATGACTCACATTACAAGTTTAGACGGGCATAGTTTAGCCTACTGATTTAGCCGTGTAACCTAGTTAAAATAACAATGCATGCGAAACTAGGTCAGTAACTTAATACAACTCTTTACGATAAACCCACGAAATCAGAACCCTCACGACGAATGACAAAGTATAGCCCAAATACGGGCAGCACTTAAACATCTATCGGATCGGTTTCAATCGATCGGACGTTGTATCGTAGCAGTGACCGAGTTAATACCCTGTATTCGTAGCAGCGTTTCCCTAAGCAAAATTGTGATTTTGAGCAGTTTCTTTCGTTTTTTATTGAAACTTTCGAGCACAGAAGCAAGTCCTATGCACCAACAATTTATAGCAGAAAAATGGGTTTTACGCGGCCCGCGTAAACCCTCACAAGACTTTTACGCGGCCCGCGAGGGCCCCTAGTCTACGTGTAGGGCTTGTGTGTCACAGGTAGGTTCGCCACGTGTGTGACACGTGGCCTGGAACGCTTATCCGGTCAACTTTACTTTGACGCGGCCCGCGAAAGCCTAAGCTTACGTTTTACGCGGCCCGCCTGAAACTTAAAATTCTTGTTTTCTTGGTTTTTCATGCTCATTAGGGTTTCAGGGATCCGGTTTTCACTTACGGGTCGTTGATGGACAATTTTGCAGGTGCTTACAGTAACATATCCACAAGTCAGGATTGACAGTCCCGTGGGTGGTAGTTGAATAGATATAAACAAATGTAATTGCTGGATTGCCCTCAATACTGTAAAAGGATAAAACCTGTCTTGATTTAATTGGGATTCACTCACCAGTATTTCCCATTAACAAATGTTTTTAAAACGCGTTTCAGGTAACAAAATGTGAAAGCCAAATAGAAGCCAGCTGGACAGCACTGAAGGCTTGAAAAAATTTGGCTATAAAAGTTACCTAAATAAAGAAGATGTTTTAATTCAACAAATTAGGGTTTATCCCTATAAACATGTTTGTAATGGAAACTTGAGTTTTTTCCATATGTTTATTATTATAAAAATGTGGTATTTTACTCTAATAAAATATTTCCTAACTACGGTCCTGATGTAAAATCCGCTGCCAGTCCCAGAAGAATTACCAGGACTACCGCCAGATAGGGAAGTTGAATTCAGAATTCAACTACTACCAGGGACAACACCAATTTCCAAAGCACCTTACCGTTTGGCACCAGCAGAGATGCAAGAGCTAAAGAAACAATTGGACGAACTTCTGGAAAAAGGATTCATACAGCCAAGTTCATCGCCATGGGGAGCACCAATTCTGTTTGTCAAAAAGAAAGACGAGTCAATGCGTATGTGCATTGATTACCGAGAATTGAACAAAGTCACGATTAAAAATCGGTACCCATTACCGAGAATCGATGATCTGTTTGATCAATTACAAAGAGCTCGATTTTTCTCAAAGATCGATTTACGCTCAAGATATCATCAATTAAAAGTACAGGAAGAGGACATTCCTAAAACTGCCTTCAGAACAAGGTATGACCATTATGAATTTATAGTTATGCCATTTGGTTTAACCAATGCCCCAGCCGCATTTATGGAACTGATGAACAGAATATGTAAGCCATATCTTGATAAATTCATAATTTTTTTTATAGATGATATTCTCATTTACTCTAAAAGTAAAGAGGAACATGCTTATTGAGCTCATTAAAGTGGCATGTGACCGGCTTATTGAACAGTAACCAAATTCTCTAAACCCTAAATCCTAAGGCTAACCCTATGCTAAAACCTAAAACCTAAACCCTAAACTCTAAAGCTAAACCCTAATGCTAAAGCCTAAAGCTAAACCATAAGGCTAAACCCTAAAGCTAAACACTAATGCAAACCCTAAAGCTAAAGCTAAACCATAATGCAAAACCCTAAATATTAAAGCTAAACCCTAAACCCTAAAGCTAAACCATAGAAAAAGCTCCGATTTTTCCATCGTCGCGGACTTGTATAGCAAAAGTTATGCAGGTTTTAAGTTGTTAAATGTTAATTTTCGTAGCTGGGCAAGTGCAGCAACAATGAAACAAACCTGCTGTGAAAAACAGGCCGTCGCGCTACGCGACGGCATATTAACAGTACGGTCGCGCGACGCGACCATCGTCGCGGGCCGCGAAGGATGACTAGAGAACGGTCGTGGGGCGCGACCGCCTATTATTTCAGAAATTTTGTTTCTTTTCTATTGTTGGCCCTTAGAACTTGATTATACGTGATTAAACATGTCAAAACTAACAGTTTGTGTGGTTTTGGCAATAGGTGAATGCTCCCAAAATGTCCGGATGAAGATCAAGCGATTTACAAGAACCGAACACATCAGAATGAAGCTTCCGCACGGCGTTTTGATGTCGTTGTAAATGACGAACTTATATATATAAATTATGTTGTAAACTTTTAAATTTGTAAAAGTTTTAAATTACTCGAATTTCTAAGAATCCTTAATCGTAATTACATGTTAAATTTTTGTTTTATATACGAAAACCTTTAAAATATCGGATTTACAAGATGAGTGTTACAAGTTGGTATCAGAGCTCATGGTTGAAGGGTAAAGTGTTCGGTTCGAGGCTTGATCGCAGATCCGGTAAGTACAAGTATGTTAATGGTCTAGTATGATTAAAGTGTTGTGAACAACACATAGGGTATCGTGTAATACACGTTACACCAACGAAAATGATTAGTATAGTTAACGAAATCACGTGCAGTAAAAAGCCTTGTATTACAATACGTGCATTTATTAATGTTGAAATTACTAACTTTTGTAAATGTTTAGTTGAAGGATACTCGCATCTGAAGATGACGAGAGTTGAACGAATTGTGGATATGACGGTGGAACGGTCCGAGGTATGACAAGCAGAGCATACTCATCAAGGACCTAAATCGCGTGGCGATAACGAACAAGACTAATGGCAAGAGAAGCCCGTTAGGGCAAGCATTACCAGGTGCACATTTTAAACTTAGTTGCACAAATAGTAATATGCAACAAATACGTAGAGCATGTTCATACATGGTGTTTTAAATAAAATATTTATAACCGTCCATAAATATAACACCATTCAGAGCATGTTCATACATGGTGTTTTAAATATAACACAATTCAGAAAATATAACACCATTCAGCACAAAAATAACACCATTCAGCACAAAAATAACACCATTTAGAACAAAAATTAACACCATTCAGGAGTAAATAAAAAAAACACCATTCAGTACAAGAATATAACACCATTCAGTACAAAAATAACACCATTCAGCAGTAAATAAAAAAAACACCATTCAGTACAAGAATATAACACCATTCAGTACAAAAATAACACCATTCAGCACAAAAATAACACCATTCAGCAGTAAATAAAAAAACACCATTCAGTACAAAAATAACACCATTCAGCACAAAAATAACACCATTCAGCAGTAGATAAAAAAAACCATTCAGTACAAAAATAACACCATTCAGTACAAAAATAACACCATTCAGCACAAAAATAACACCATTCAGCAGTAAATAAAAAAAACACCATTCAGTACAAAAATAACACCATTCAGTACAAAAATAATACCATTCAGTACAAGATATAAGACCATTCAGTGAAGAAAAAAATAACACCTCTGTATCATCTTCTCCACTTCCGGCACCACCACTGGCACTTCCGGCACCACCACTGCTGCACCACCGCTGCCGATCCGCACAACCACTGCCGCTGCCCGCTCGCCGTCGCCGCTAGTCGCTCGCCGTCGCCGCTGCCGCTCGTCGTCACCGTTGTTCGATCGATTATAGAGATAGACGAACCCTTAATCAAGTTTGGAGACCAAGACCACCCGTGGTTCGTTTGGTTGAGATGCTTTAATCTGAGATCAAAACGAAATGGGAACCGAACATCTCTTAGGCTGGTTGGAAATCATGAAGCAACAAAGAATCATGTGCGTGATTGATCGGGGCACAAGAAGTCGAGATATGGAGGTTTAGCGGCATTAGGGTTTTGAAATTGTAGAGAGAGAGAGAGAAACTGTACGATCAATTGGAGAGAGAGATCGGAATTATAGGAATTTTGATTTACAGTTTCCTATTTTGAATGGATATAAAGACTTTATTACCCCTATAATTTTCAATTCAGTCCAAATTAAGAAAAATATTTTACATTTTGGTCCCTATTGATCTCAACCATTAGATCAAAAGATCTAATGGTTGAGATTCTTTCTTACCTTTTTCACACTTTGGGCCTTTTTTACAGGATCCTAACACAGTAAACACATACCACTTCCAATATAGGCCCATTTACAAATCATTTTTTATGTTTTTGAATTTAGCCCACTTGGAATTAGGTTTATTGAGTCCAATACTAATTTGATTTTTTCAAATAATAACAAAACATAACGGAAGGGCACATTTTTTCAATCTCGAACAGGGTACGTGAATTCTTAGAGACGCCTCTGATTTCATGATATGATAATATATTCGATAATGGACTATTTTGTTTATACAATCTATATTAGTTCATCATGTTATCCAATAATAATATAATGGATAAAGTATGAACGTAATTAGGTGTGTTATATTTTTACACACATTAGATGAAAACCACATCTCTACATTAGTACACAAATCCACTATCGTATCGTGTATCTGCTTTTGCTAGCGTAACAGGTTTTAACCCATAAAATGGGGAAGATATATGTAAATCTTCACTTGTTCTACTTTTATCCATACTAAAATAAAATGCATGCCTTCGAATACATACTCGTTGTTCTACTTTTACAAAATTTTACGTTTAACATTTTGTTATTAATCAAACATGATTGGCATTACGAACTAGTCGTGCTTTTACCTTTTGATAAGTTGAGAATGTTGCACAAAATCACTCACATTATTAATTAACCACGAACAACAGTTGCTATGTGATTCTAGCTTCTTACGATATGTTTAGATCACCGAATACAAAAAAAAACCACCCCGTTAATGCAATATAGATATAGAGGTCTCTCTCTTTGTATGTCATGATTAAATGTGTTTTGAAATAGCAATAACTGTCGAAACATCAAGCGGAGTATTGTGGTGTCATTTTTACTTGAGATAACCAAAGAAAACAAATAATACTTGAGTTGATTTCGTATATATATAAGCACCCACCGGATATAAGAAAGTGTATAGTATTTCTTAATAATACTCTTCTTCTAAGAAAATTAATCTTCAATCATCCCTCCAAAAATCTTTAACTTCCAAATTTTGGTAGTAAATTAACTTATCTTTATACACTGCTTAAATTTAACTAAAGAAAAAAATTAATACTAATTTAATTCATCTTTATGCAACATTATAGTTTAGATGATAGAGTTAATTACATAGTTAGTCTATATGGTTTACACAAAGTAACAATATAAGGTACTAATGGTTTAAAATCTCTTCCTAGGGTACTAATTAACTTTTCATTTTTTTAACATGTGAGGGTATTAATTACATAGTCAGTCCATGGGGTTTACACAAAATAACAATCTAAGGTAGTAATAGTTAACCAGGGAATTAATGTTAATACCCCCACATGTTAAAAAATGAAAAGTTAGTACCCTAAGAAGTGATTTTAAACTATTAGTACCTTAGATTGTTAATTCGTGTAAACCACAGAGACTAACTATGTAATTAACTCTTAGATGATAATATAGTAGATTCATTATAATGAAATTAATTTTTAGGAATAAATAGGGTTCCTTCAGTTGAAGGGAAATTTAAGTTTCTTTGGATATAAATATTTTATTTATTTTTATCTCCCAAAAGTTATTCATACGAAAGAAAAGTGATTTCTGGAGGACTATATTCGAGAAGCCTAACACCTAACTTGTTTCTTCAATCAGTAGGTTTAATTGCCCTATATATTATTATATATAATTATATTATTATTATTATTCTTATTATTTTTTATATTAATAATACAATCATTTGAACAGTAAAACTTATAACAATATATATGGTTTTTTTTAACAGTTTTATTATTTTCTTTACTTTTTAATTGTCCTATCTTCTTTACTTTTTAAGTTAGATAAGCTTTTGTCAACCGGTACTGGTATAAAAAATACCAGTACGGTTATCGGTACATAAAGGTAAAAACCGACACCAGTCTGGTACAGAAAACACCAAAAGTCGGTATCGAATTGATTTTGAAAATTCTTTAGTTCGGGAAATTCGGTACTGCTACCCGGTACCATTTACGTATCCCTGATCACGGGTGTCGTATGAACAATAACGGTATCGTGCAACTTTTTTTTTTATTTTCTTCAACTTTTAATGATTTCTTTTTTTAGTTTCAGGGGTAGGGATGAGCTCGGTGGCAACCAATACCGAATCGGAACTGGTACCGAAAATACCAATTACGGTACCTGTATATGAAGGTAAAAAACGGTAGCGAACCGGTACCAGGAATGCCAAAAGTCGTACCGAATTGGTACTTAAGATCTTTCGGTTCGGGAAATTCGGTACCGGTACCCAGTATCATTTGCTCATTTCTGACCACAGGTTTATACAAACAACATTATTACCATACAACTTTTTTGGTTGATTTTATTTTGGTTATCTTTTAGTGTTTTTTTATATATTTTCTTTTTATTCTTGTCAGCGGTTTCCGTGCGCAACGCGCTCGTAGTGATTTCGAAACACATGTAAAAACAGACTAAACAACAAAAAACGTTCGCCGCAACGCGGCAATAGTAAAAAACTAGTTAGATTGATAAAGAATAATAGTGGTCCATCACTTTATTTGACGTAGTACCGGCTTAAAAAACATGGTACCGAACATTTTAATCGATTATGGGTTAAATTTACGAGAATAATCATGACGGTTATTATTATTTGGAAAAATGTAAAATATAATACGACTTAACGTACATCACGTACGACAACGTGAGTAATTATGTGTATAACGTGCGTGATTAATGTTTTCATCATGCGTGATTAATTTTTTCCAACATGCGTGATTTGAGTTTTTTAGTTTATAACGTGCGTGATTTTCAAATGAACGTGCATAATTATCTGTCGTACGTTATGTACGTTAAGCCGTATTGTACGTTAACTGGCCTCATTATTATTATTATTATTATTATTATTATTATTATTATTATTATATACTAATTTTAAAAGTTGTGAGTTAGATTAACTCTTAATCCCGGTTATTTTGTGTTTTTGTTCTAGCGACACTCTGGAATTAGATAACACTTTGTTTTTTAAATGATGAGGATTGAAGCTTTGTGGTTATCAAAAAGATAGTAGTAGAGTTAGGCTGCACGGTATGGCAGCGTCCTCTGTAACAACCCTCGGTAAAACCAACATCCTCATAAGATGTTTAAACACTCTAGTATATTTTAGAATATCCCTATATATCAGTAAATACACCCCGCATGTGAAAACCGAGCCCGAAATACGTTATAGTTTATAAAATAAATCAAAAACAAGAAATTTTAAGTTGAGGCGGGCCGCGTAGACCCACCCCAAGCATTCACGCGGGCGGTATCAGGGTGGAAACCTGATATCATTGATTTAGTTAGTTAAAACGGGCCGCGTAAGACCCCGTTTAAATTCACGCGGGCCGCGAGTGTCCCAAATGGTGGCGCAACCTAGTGATGACACGTGTCATCATCGTGTCAAGTCTAGTGGTGATCCGGACAAGCTACTGAGTTGACTAGAGTCAACGCGGGCCGCATAGACTCCTGTCTAACCTTACGCGGGCCGCGTGGAGACCAAGTTTCAGCACTATATAAGAAGGCCCTCGGGTTTCAATTCAGTTCGTTCACAATTTCATTCTCAATCTCAAATTTCTGTAGTAGGCATATTATAGTTGGGTATTATACCCCTAATTAGCGAGGTTCTGCTCCGTTGTAAGTATTATAACCCCAGTTTCGGAATAGTTACGCTGCCAGATTGATTTAGGGTTCCGTAACAACTGTCGTGGTTCTGCCCGACGTAGTTGTTGGAATGTTGTCTCGGGGAGGGTATCATTAATAATTTCAAAGGGTTATGATACTAACCAATGTACATTTGTATAAATTATAGATTATATCCAGGAAACCCTTACAAGAAGTCTAAGATAGCAATGTGAGTAATCCTTCTTTTTGTGTAAACCTTTTTGTGAGTTTATCCTCTTTTTTGTTAATCTTTTTGGTAATGTTTTACCAAACCTTAAATGTTTTATTATGAAATTTTAGCAGTGATTGAGTCTTTGTAGTTCTTCAATTACTGCCGGTATGTTGGGGTTTTGTATACAAAATGTACTACACTGTGAGTAGTAAGTCGAGGATGACAATACGTTACCATTGGACAATGAGTTAGCCAATGGGTAATATGACCCACAAGTCAGGGTTGACATTACTAAATGGAGTAATTGTGTAGACATAAACAATGTGATCGCTCTCAATACTGTTCACTATGACTTTTTATTTAAACCTGATTAAACTGGGATTCACTCACCAGTATTTTCGACTGACAAATGTTTTTAAAACACGTTTCAGGTAACCCAATGTGACAGCCAATTAATAAAAAGCCAGCTGGAGAGCACTGAAGGCTTGGGAAAATGTGGCTATAAAAGTTACCAAATAAACGATGTTTTAAAATTCAATAAAATAGGGTTTATCCCTATAAATGTATTGTACTAAGAAACTTGGGTTTTACCCATGTGATTATTAATATTAAATGAGGTGGTTTTACTCTGATAAACATTTCTTAACTACGGTCCTGATGTAAATTCCGCTGCAAGATTAAACAACCTGATACCACCGAAACTCTGGGATCGCGTCCGCCCGTTCCCAGGAAACAGGGATCGGGGGTTGCGACAGAAGGTGGTATCAGAGCCTAGCCACTGGTTCAAGCCAAAGAAGTGTTCTGCTGACACTTAAATTTTAAATTCTGTGTTAGGAAATAATTTATGTGATTATGTGTTTTTATGTTAATTGACTATTTGTTAGTCTACAGTATGGGTAAACAAAGAATTTCGGACATCTATCGTCAACTAGATAGTTCATCAAAAGATAAGGGAACCTCATTTCAACTAAATACCTCAGGATACTCATCAGATACTAAGGAAGGAATATTTGTTCGTAAGGCACAGTCTAAGAAACCATTTACCTCTGAGAAGAGAAGTTGGATTATTAGAAAAAGTCGAGAGAAAATAAAGAAATCACAACAAAAAGAAGGGATAATTAATAAGGAAACCCAGGAAACAGGTAATAACCCACCATGGGAAGATGAATTAGATAGCCAATGGGAAAATCTCTATATGTTAGCCACTACAGCAGTAAATGTTAACTTATAGTTGAACCGCCAAACCAGTACCGGCACCCATGCCATCCACGAGCTAGAAACTTTAAAAGAACTTTGTTCATTTGATAACAACCTAGTAAGAAGAAAGAGATAGAATAAACCTTACATAAAAGCATGATTGAGCCTAATACTACTATAACCTAGCTAGACTAAAATAAATTACGGATGCATAACCACTAGTATATTTCGAATTTCAGTTGTAGTTTGTAATAAATACATATATATATATATATATATATATATAAGTCACAATGTTCGCCGTTTTTAATTAATCTATTTTATGACTGTCCCCAATTGTTTGTACTAGAAATTTGAAATTTTAGACACACATATATATATACCCAATATAATATCTTTTGTAAGATAAATATAAGAGAAAATATCATTGATGATTCATATGAAAACACGACGTTATTATAAATAAACCATGAAACCTACTATATTTTAAAAATGCCATCTGTCTCAATGAAATATTCCTTGTAACAGAATCTAAGATTATATATGCATAAATAGAATTAGCTGTAAGTATACTCATTACATCAAACATAGCTATAGTATCAATGGAGACAATGATATATTTAAAACTCCCTTCTCCAACCAAAAGAAAAATAATAACTATGCTTAAATGAAAGAGTTGGGATATTGATATTCACTGGTAACAACCAGAACAGTATTTAGACTTGAACCTAAGAAGAATGCTTTAATATAAAGCTTTGAGATAAGCCAATTGCTTGCATAGATAAAATGTGATGGTTATTCGGATTCCGTGAGAATGATGACTAGAACAGTGCCTATATGATAAATAAGCAATAACACTTGGCTACTGTTATTTCTTCTTTATTAATACTACTCGGTTCTAGAATATGATCCCTAATGAGAATACTGATTTCCTTATTTCTTAATGCAAACTATAATAAACGATGTACTTTCAAAATCCTAATTTGAGAGAAGTTTATTTATGGGAAATACCATGATAACTACCTCTCCGGTAAAACTGGGCATGGTGCGGTAGACTCTCCGGCGAGACCGGGTGAGATGGGGTTACCTCTCCGGCGAGACCAGGTGAGATGGGGTTACCTCTCCGGCGAGACCAGGTAAGATGATGGTACCTCTCCGGCGAGACCGGGTGAGATGGGGTATATGTTATGATAATGAAAATCTCTAAATAATACCATGACTTGATATCTGATCTGTTTTTGGAAATATGAAGCTGTTAAATACATTGACCTTATGAATGGTGTGTATATTACAGTATGTGAAAATATATGATATAGATATGTATATCTATGAGGAAATCCCAAGAACATCATAATTGACAATTAGGGATAAATCACGAACAGATGTGTCAATGATAATTTTAGATTTAATCAGGAATCTCTCGTATATATAAATTCAGATGACAAACATTATTTTGTTTAAATCATCACTTTCATAATTAATACGATAAGAGGAACAGTAGTAATTCTTTAGAGTTGGAATACTACCAAAAGTATAAAGAATGCTTAGTAAAGACAGCTAGTGGAGAAACCATTAGAATTTCTGAAATCTTGCAGGAAGCAAGAATAGAAATTTTAAAATCAGAAATTTATTGCAAACCTATATCCCATGAATCTGGCAGAATTCAATGTTAATTTTAATGGATTGGTTAATAGCCAATAAAGCCAGTATGTTATGTGATCAAAAGTCAATTCAAGTAAATTCACCAAAAGGTAAAATGATCACAATTAAAGGAGATAAACCCTCTAGGTCCACAAAATTCATCTCTGTGATGAAAACTGCAAGTTCTATAAGAAAAGGTTCTATAGTGTATTTGATTTCTATAATCACTAACACTAAAGGAAAAGAACTAAAAGATATTCCAGTAGTATCTCAGTTTTCATATGTCTTTCCAGAAGAATTACCAGGACTACCTCCAGACAGAGAAGTTGAATTCAGGATTCATTTAATACCAGGAACATCACCGATTGCCAAAGCACCTTATCGGTTGGCACCTGCAGAAATGCAAGAATTGAAGAAACAATTAGATGAATTGTTAGAGAAGGAATTCATACAACCGAGTTCGTCGCCATGGGGAGCGCCGATATTATTTGTTAAAAAGAAGGACGGATCAATGTGTATGTGCATTGACTACCATGAATTAAACAAGGTCACGATTAAGAATCGGTATCCATTACCAAGAATAGATGATCTGTTTGATCAACTACAAGGAGCTCGATTTTTCTCTAAAATCGATTTAAGGTCAGGATATCATAAATTAAAGGTACAGGAAGAGGACATTCCTAAGACCGCATTTAGAACAAGGTATGGTCATTATGAATTTAATGTCATGCCATTTGGTTTAACCAATGCCCCAGCTGCATTTATGGACATGACGAACCGAATATGTAAGCCATATTTGGATAAATTCATAATTGTCTTCATAGATGATATTCTAATTTACTATAAGACTAAAGAGGATCATGCAAAGCATTTGCACGCACTTTTAAGTTTGTTAAGAAAGGAAAAGCTTTATGCTAAGTTTTCAAAGTGTGAATTTTGGTTAGAACAGGTACAATTCCTTGGACATTTAGTTAATCATGAAGGAATTCATGTAGATCCAACAAAGATTGAGGCAATTACTAAATGGAAAACCCCTGAGTCACCAACCGAGGTTAGAAGTTTCTTAGGATTGGCCGGTTATTATAGAAGATTTATTCAAGATTTTTCTAGAATAGCCATTCCTTTAACTAAGTTAACCTGTAAATCTGTTAAGTTTGAATGGGGAGTAAAACAAGAAGAAGCCTTTAGAATTCTTAAGCAAAGATTAACCCATACACCCATACTAGCATTACCAGAAGGAGCTGAAGACTTTGTAGTCTATTGTGATGATTCTAAATTAGGTTATGGATGTGTATTGATGCAACGCCAAAAGGTTATAGCCTATGCATCTAGACAACTTAAGAATCATGAAGATAATTATTCCACCCATGATTTAGAGTTAGGAGCTATAATCTTTGCTCTTAAGATTTGGAGACATTATCTTTATGGTAGTAAGTTTACCATATTCACTGATCATAAGAGTTTAAGGTATATCTTCAAGCAAAAGGAGTTGAATATGAGACAAAGACGTTGGATGGAAATGCTTAGTGACTGATTGTGATATCCAGTATCATGAAGGAAAAGCAAATGTAGTGGCAGATGCTTTAAGCCGAAAGTATCATGAAAAGTCAAGAAGGATACGTTCTCTTAAATTAAATCTGCAAGTAGATTTAAATGATCAGATAAGAGAAGCACAAGAATCAGTAATTAAGGATGATTCTGAAAAATTACAAGGTATGCTAAGAGAATTAAAACAAGAAACTGATGGAATTTGGAGATTCCATGAAAAGAGAATGTGGATACCTAAATTAGGAAACCTACGTCATCATATATTAGAAGAAGCCCATAAGTCTAAATATACGATGCATCCAGAAAGTGATAAAATGTACCAGGATTTAAGGAAAAAATTTCTGGTGGATAGGAATGAAAAAGGACATAGCAGCCTATGTTTCTAAATGTTTAACTTGTTTACAAGTTAAAGCTGAACACTAGAAACCCTCAGGTTTGTTACAGCAATTAGAAATGCCAGTGTGGAAATGGGAATTAATAACAATGGATTTTGTTACTAAATTATCCAAAACTAAGAAAGGAAATGATACAATCTGGGTGATTGTAGATAGACTAACCAAGTCAGCTCATTTCCTACCAATGAAAGAAACTTTTAGTATGGAACAATTTGCTAAATTGTATGTAAATGAAATTGTTTCTTTACATGGCATTCCTTTATCAATTGTTTCTGATAGGGATAGCCGATTTACCTCTCATTTTTGGTCAAATTTCCAAAAGGCAATGGGAACCAAGTTAAAATTAAAGTACATCCTATCATCCTCGAACGGATGGACAGAGCGAAAGAACAATTCAGACGATGGAAGATATGCTTAGAGCTTGTGTAATTGATTTCGGAGGTAATTGGGACGATCACTTACCTTTAATAGAATTTTCTTATAATAATAGTTATCACACAAGTATCAATGTTGCACCATTCGAAGCACTTTATGGAAGAAAGTGTCGAACCCCAGTCTGTTGGGCAGAAATTGGGGAAAAGCAACTATCTGGACCAGAAATAGTGCAAGAAACAACTGACAAAATTATTCAAGTCAAGGAACGACCGAAAGCAGCACGTGATAGACAGAAAAGTTATGCTGATAACAGGCGAAAACCATTGGAGTTTCAAGTAGGAGATAAAGTATTATTGAAAGTCTCTCCTTGGAAAGGAATAGTAAGATTCATCAAACGGGGAAAACTAAGTCCCAGGTATGTTGGACCTTTTGAGATTATTAGAAGAATAGGAACTGTAGCCTATCAGCTACAACTGCCAGAGGAAATGGCAGGAATACATGATGTGTTTCATGTATCTAATCTCAAAAAGTGTTTAGCTGATGAATCACTAATAGTACCTCTTAAAGATATAGAGGTAAATGAACAACTCAAATTTGTAGAAAGGCCTATACAGATTGAAGACAGGAAAGTCAAGAATCTCAAACATAAGAGATTAGTTCTGGTCAAAGTAAAGTGGGAATCCAAAAGAGGACCTGAGTATACATGGGAGCTTGAATCTGAAATGCAAAGGAAACATCCGCACTTGTTCCAGTAGATCTCGAGGACGACTTCTAAAACAAGGTGGGGAGAATGTAACAACCCTCGGTAAAACCAACATCCTCATAAGATGTCTAAACACTCTAGTATATTTTAGAATATCCCTATATATCAGTAAATACACCCCGTATGTGAAAACCGAGCCCGAAATACGTTATAGTTTATAAAATAAATCAAAAACAAGAAATTTTAAGTTGAGGCGGGCCGCGTAGACCCACCCCAACCATTCACGCGGGCGGTATCAGGGTGGAAACCTGATATCATTGATTTAGTTAGTTAAAACGGGCCGCGTAAGACCCCGTTTAAATTCACGCGGGCCGCAAGTGTCCCAAATGGTGGCGCAACCTGGTGATGACACGTGTCATCATCGTGTCAAGCCTAGTGGTGATCCGGACAAGCTACTGAGTTGACTAGAGTCAAC
The DNA here is from genome assembly GCA_030545235.1 of Helianthus tuberosus. Lineage (NCBI taxonomy): Eukaryota > Viridiplantae > Streptophyta > Magnoliopsida > Asterales > Asteraceae > Helianthus > Helianthus tuberosus. The sequence continues at coordinate 191,862,233 of CM060401.1, read as the reverse complement.
GTGGGCCGCGTAGACTCCTGTCTAACCTTACGCGGGCCGCGTGGAGTCCAAGTTTCAGCACTATATAAGAAGGCCCTCGGGTTTCAATTCAGTTCGTTCACAATTTCATTCTCAATCTCAAATTTCTGTAGTAGGCATATTATAGTTGGGTATTATACCCCTAATTAGCGAGGTTCTGCTCCGTTGTAAGTATTATAACCCCAGTTTCGGAATAGTTACGTTGCCCGATTGATTTAGGGTTCCGTAACAACTGTCGTGGTTCTGCCCGACGTAGTTGTTGGAATGCTGTCTCGGGGAGGGTATCATTAATAATTTCAAAGGGTTATGATACTAACCAATGTACATTTGTATAAATTATAGATTATATCCAGGAAACCCTTACAAGAAGTCTAAGATAGCAATGTGAGTAATCCTTCTTTTTGTGTAAACCTTTTTGTGAGTTTATCCTCTTTTTTTGTTAATCTTTTTGGTAATGTTTTACCAAACCTTAAATGTTTTACTATGAAATTTTAGCAGTGATTGAGTCTTTGTAGTTCTTCAATTACTGCCGGTATGTTGGGGTTTTGTATACAAAATGTACTACACTGTGAGTAGTAAGTCGAGGATGACAATACGTTACCATTGGACAATGAGTTAGCCAATGGGTAATATGACCCACAAGTCAGGGTTGATATTACTAAATGGAGTAATTGTGTAGACATAAACAATGTGATCGCTCTCAATACTGTTCACTGTGACTTTTTATTTAAACTTGATTAAACTGGGATTCACTCACCAGTATTTTCGACTGACAAATGTTTTTAAAACACATTTCAGGTAACCCAATGTGACAACCAATTAATAAAAAGCCACCTGGAGAGCACTGAAGGCTTGGGAAAATGTGGCTATAAAAGTTACCAAATAAACGATGTTTTAAAATTCAATAAAATAGGGTTTATCCCTATAAATGTATTGTACTAAGAAACTTGTGTTTTACCCATGTGATTATTAATATTAAATGAGGTGGTTTTACTCTGATAAACATTTCTTAACTACGGTCCTGATGTAAATTCCGCTGCAAGATTAAACAACCTGATACCACCGAAACTCTGGGATCGCGTCCGCCCGTTCCCAGGAAACAGGGATCGGGGGTTGCGACATCCTCAGCCCCGTCCTTCCTCGGCGACGCCACGTCCCCGTCGTCACACCACGCCGCCCCCTCCGTCCCGTCCCCATCGTCCTAATTTAGACGTTCGCGACGGAGCAAACAGGTGGGCCCCCTTTCTTTCTTCTCGACGACGCCCGGCACACCCCATCCCGCCCCTCCCGTCTTCTTCCGTCCCCGTCTTCATCCCGTCACCATACCCAACAGCCTTAGGCTGCACGGTATGGCAGCGTCCTCAGCCCCGTCCTTCCTCGGCGACGCCACGTCCCCGTCGTCACACCACGCCGCCCCCCTTCGTCCCGTCCCCATCGTCCGAATTCAGACGTTCGCGACGGAGCAAACAGGTGGGCCCCCTTTCTTTCTTCTCGACGACGCCCGGCACACCCCATCCCGCCCCTCCCGTCTTCATCCGTCCCCGTCTTCATCACGTCACCATACCCAACAGCCTTAGAGAGTATCAAGGTATTATTTGATAAATGATTGGTTCATGAAAACAAATTTGATGTAAAATAATATTTCCTTGGAATTCCAAATGACTTTGATGTAATTTCTTAATCTTTAAATACGAAAGAAAATTATTATTTTAATAATTCTTTCTTTAAATTTACATTTCATGTTAGCCGTAAGAACCAATTCTTTCTACAAATTTACTTTCGTTTTGTCAGCTCTTATAAATTTATTTATTTATTTTCTAAAACTAATGTCATGTTAAATGAGATGAAAAAGGGCAATTACAAAGCAATGGCAGGTAGTCGGGCAACAAGTTGCGCCGCCACCCCCTTTTGAATAGAAAAACCAATTCTACTAAATACAAAGTTTGAAACCTTTAGCGACGAAGAATTATTATTAACGACTTTTTGAACCCGATTCAAAAGTCGCACAGCATCAGGAGCGAGACCACCAAAGGTATCAAACGGGACAAATACATGTTGATTATCCAGGAAGGCTTTCTCATGTTTTGCCACTTTGCTTGCCTCTGCCTTGAGCACCGCTTGCCCTACGACAAAGCCCTTGTCCTTGAGCCCGACAAGGGGGGAGACTCCAGTTAGATGTACACAAGCGTGTTTCCCCCTTCCCATCCAAACACAAGGATGTCCGCCGGGCGTAAAGTGGACCTCCCCTCTAAGGGGACAGTCAGGAAATTTACTGGAGCCTCCTTTTTGGCAGAGATCCCGGCCCGCTTAAGAACATCACATAACACATCTCTCACCCAATCATGCCGATATTTAAACCCCGGTAGCTCTTTACAGTGGATCGCGTGCTCGCCGAAAGAATCCAAACACGGTCAATGAATTTATTAAATTCATTGATTTAACTTCAAAATTATAATATTGCAAGTTAGTATGAAACGTTTCGAAGTGGATGTTTCTGGAATAAGTAAGGGTCTACATATTTACACACCTTTATGCCTATTTTGACACCCTTCAGGACGCCTCGTATAGACCTATACGAGGCGTATAGGGTTACTTTTCCGACCATCTCTGCAACAAAGCACAATGTCAAATCAGTCACATCAGACGGGGAGTATAGGTCTGTACGAGGGAAGGATACGAGGCAATAAGACGCCTCGTATAGACCTATACGAGGCGTCTTCTACAGGTGACAAAAAGATATACGAGGGGTCTAGAGCTATACGAGGCGTCGATGGCTTATGAAAAAGTGCAACATACAGTGTATGGTTTGTCCCTAGCATCGAACCAAAAACTTAAAACATTTGCTTGTTCTTCTTTCATTCTGCTTCTTCTTCTTCTTCTTTCATTCTGGGACGACATTTAATTTGTGTTATTATCATCCCGAAGTGTTGAAATGTCATCATACTGGGACGGCAACTATGTCTTCGGGCAGTATTATAGCGAGAACTGGGTGCCCGAAAGCGATCCGGTAACAGTACAGGTACTTAAATGTTTTAATTAGTTTTTGTTTTAGTTTATTATTTTCTAATGATGATACGGTTCTTTATTTTGGAGGAGTCTTGCGTTCCCGATTCTAATGAGCAAGAGGAGGTTGTGTCTAGTATACAAGGAGAACAAAACAAACCGTTTCTAGATTTGAACAATCATCCCCCTGTTGATGAAACACCCCCTGTAGATGACTCATACCATGCTTGTCAACCAAGTTATCTGACGCAACAAGGGTATCCGGATTATAGATACGGGTGTGAATACGGAGGAGACGGTGGATACGGAGGAGGGTGTGAATACGGAGGAGACGGTGGATACGGAGGAGACGGTGGATACGGAGGAGACGGTGGATACGGAGGAGACGGTGGATACGGAGGAGACGGTGGATACGGAGGAGACGGTGGATACGGAGGAGACGGTGGATACGGAGGAGACGGTGGTTACAGAGGAGATGGTGGATACAGTGGATACGGAGGAGACGGTGGTTATGGTGGATATGGTAGATATGGTGGTGAGACACCTCCCATCCAGGACAGTCCGTACTTAAAAAAGCAGGTATTAATTACTATTTTTGTATTATTTAATTATTTAATTATTATTATTAGTATTATTATTAGTATTATTATTAATATTATTATTATTATTATTTATTTATTAAAATTATTTATTATTATTGTCGATATTACAGGTTTTCAACTCTTTAGATGAACTAAAGAATCGGATTCAAGAAATAGCAAACGCGGATGGTTTCGTTATTGTCACCCGTCGATCAAAGAAAACCGGTGGAATAATCCGGAGGGTATGGCTTGAATGTGATCGTGCTGGTGAGCACCAGACTACAGCAACACTTAGAAAAGCCAGAAGCAAAAAAACCGGTTGCCCGTTTTACCTGCTGGCTGTGCGAAACCACCCGTATGAAACCTGGGAGATTAAAGACGGAAAAATTGAACATAACCACGAACTTTGTGAGGACCTGTCGGCCCACGCGTTTGTGCGAAGGTTTACTCCAAGCGAAATGAAACTGATCGAGCAGCTGACAGCTCAAAACATGGAGTCGCGCAAAATATTTCAAACGATAAGGAAGCAGGACCCCGACAGGTTTCATGTTCTGAAAGACGTTCAAAATATTGTGGCGAAGATTAGAGCCGAACAAAGACAAGGATTGACTCCCATGCAGTCACTAGAAAACAAGCTGATAAACAACGACTTTATTTACGAGACACGGGAGGAACCCGGAACAGAGATCGTAACAGATATCTTCTTTCTTCATCGGTACTCGAGAGACATGTGGCGTGCATTCCCCCACGTCATGCTGATCGATGCGACGTACAAGACAAACATATACAATATGCCCTTTATCCAGATTGTTGGTATGACGCCTACCAACAAATCGTTTATTATCGCGCATGCCGTTGTTAGTAAAGAACGGGGTGATAACTTTGTGTGGGTGCTTCAGAGGGTCAAGTCAATGTTGGATAAATGCATGGAGCCACGTGTGATTTTAACCGATAGAGACCTAGCCCTTATGGGCGCGTGTGCTAAAGTATTTCCAAACGCCTCCAGGCTTCTTTGCAGGTGGCACATACAACAGAATGTTATGAAGAACTGCAAGGGTGCCTTCACAGACGAAGACTGGAAGAAATTTTTGTCATTCTGGGGGACATTGATTGAGTCTCCATCCATACTCATCTACGAGTACCACTTGCGCAACATGCGAAAACGACTTGTGGAGTGCAAACGTTCTAGTAAGTTTTTATAATAACATACGACTCACATATGCAAATTTTATTAAATTATTTTTACGTTTTAGGAGTCTTCAAATACGTGTACGATAACTGGCTAAAAGACTATAAGGAGATGTTCGTCTTTGCGTGGACTGATAAGAGGCGCAACTTTGGTAATCGTACCACAAACAGAGTTGAGAGCCAACACGCCAACTTAAAGAGATACGTTGAAGATAGGAGCTCGCTCGACCGTATAGTTGGTTGTGTCCATGATATAGTTGAGACACAGTTCGGTGAAATAAGGAAGACTTTTCGAGAAAGCATCGAAAAAACAATGACCCACCACAAACACCCGTTGTTTCAACACCTACTTGGTAAAGTATCTCATACAGCCCTTGATTTGTTGAGGGGAGAGGCAATTAGGAAGCTAGATGTGTTGGAGCGCTTTCATTCATCATGTGGTTGCCAAATGTGGCACAGCTGTGGGTTGCCCTGTGCTTGCAGGATACAAAAGTACATGCTTGAAGGTAATAATTGTTAAACGTACAACACTTGTGTGATATATTTCCGTTAATCATGTGACTTAAACAATGTTGTTTTTAACCGTGCAGAGCGTCCGATTCAACTCGAAGACGTGGGCGTCTTCTGGCGGAGACTTAACTTCCAAAGTTGTAAATTGATAGACGATGACGTGGACGTGGTCGAAGAGCTAAATATTGTTAGACAACAATTAGAGTCGCACCCCCCAGCTCAGCAAAAAAGCCTGATTTCAAAGATTAAAGCGGTGTTGACTCCAAAGAAATCTACCAAGAAACCACCGGTTGTCCAACAAAATACTCGTGGCCGACCAACAACAAAGCAGGTACAACAAAGGTTGGAGGAGGCCTCTCGTATAGAGTTTCCCGACGGCACCGATGCCGCCCGCCATTGCCAGAAGCTCAGGAGGATGTACATTGGATCGCATGCATCGATCGACTGGGATGCGATGGGGGAGCTTGCTGAGACGGATAGAGTGCGTCGGTTTATACCTCTCGATTCGCCGTGGCATCGTCTTTTTGATTTGGCGCACACGCCGACCTACAGGGAGCTGCTGGTCGAGTTCCTTTCGTCATTCACATTTCACCCTCCTGGGGTCCCAGTGGCGCTTCCGTACCCAGATGCTCCCCCTCCGCCTGAGATTTCTTTCAGGCTCGCTGGCGTTTTGCGTACGATGACGCTAGCAGACTTTGCGGTGCGTTCTGGTTTATACATGCAGGGGGAGATCGAGACTGAGATTTACACAGCGGGGCAAGTGGTGGTTGACAAACCCATTCTTCTAGGGTTTTGGCAGGTGATTGCAGGGCCAAATACTTGGGAGCACGACAAGTCGAAGGGGAGGGTGTCGTTTGTTAGGGACCCACTGTACAGGTACGTACGTTTATTACGGCAATTATTGTGATTATGTGCATTGTTTATTAATCTCTGTTTCTGTATTTCGCTAACACTATCTGCAGGTATCTGCACCATTTGCTCGCTACTTCGATTTCAGCGCGCGGCTACAGCCGTGAGTGGTGTACGACCACAGATCTTTTTTTCCTTTATTGTTTGTTGTATAGGAGGCCGTGCGCGCTAGCACACGGTCTAGCCCAGTACTACGCCTCCGCCCATCACCGACAGGAGCGCGGATTTTTGTATGGCGGGGCGTACGTGACCGTCATTGCCCGTTCATTTGGCCTCGTACTGCACGAGGACCCACATCTACGGACGCCGCCAGTCATGCCGACGCGGATGGGCATGCAGTCGCTGTGGGGGATGAGGGTAATCAGGAGGTTCCCAGTTGGCCCGCGGTTTAAAAACCGCAACGGGGGCATATGGACAGAGGAGGCCCTACCAGAGCATTTCGAGCCCGTTCATCCTCCTGCTGATGTAGTGCCCGTGGAGGAGCCTCCGCAGGATGTAGACGGTGCAGCGATGCCACAGCCACCGCCACCTGCCGGGGCGCCTCAGTTTCCACGTCACGCTATTCCAGGTCATGCCCCAGGACCTGCGCCGCTACATCCGGAGGTACGAGCAGAGCTTGACAGGCTCAGCGATTTGATAGGTTGGGTGGTTCGGGAGCTGCAGGATAGACGCGAGAGAGAGGGGTTACCCGCGATACCGCTCCCACCACCTCGAGCACCACATCAGCAGCAGCAGCCGCAGCAGCCAGATTCGGATTCGGATTCGGATGCATAGACCTGTTGTTGTTTTTATTTTTATTATGGATGTACAAACTTATCTTATATATTTTTGTTATGGATGTACAAAGTTATCTTATCTATGTCATATTTATGTTTGTTTTCAATTATTCGGTTACTTAATGATTGTTGTCTTAAATTGAGATAATACGGAAACAAAATATGTTTTGAATATAATACGGAAACAATATATCCCGTGAATATAATACGGAAACAATATTTGAACGAGATAAAATTTTAATCGGAAGAATAATATTTAAAAAAGTAAAATGTAAAAAACATTATAATATTTAATCGATATAATATATTTAAAGAGCCGATTTTTAAAATAGTTCATTTTTAAAAATCAAAAACTTTTTTATAGTGTAAAAAAAAACATAACTTTTTTTAAAAACAAAAAAATTTTCAACCAAAAAACACATCTTCAAAAACTATCCAAAAAACCATACCAAAACCCTCCAAAACACCCCTCATTTCAGCCAAAAAAAATTCCCAAGTCTAGACGCCTCGTATAGCTCTGTACGAGGCGTCTAGAATCCTTAAACTTTGTGCCTGACACTCTCTCAGACCCCATTGAATTCAGTGTTTAGACGCCTCGTATAGACCTATACGAGGCGTCTAGGGCACAAAAGGTGTGAAAATAGGCGCGATGGGTGTCCAAATATCTCCAGCCATAAGTAATCAGAGATGAATTTTTAAAGGGTATATATATCAACATAATGACAGATGAATATGATCACGTAAAACAATTTTACTCTAAATTCTTACCCACTATACAATACCTTTAATTTATGATTGTACGTCGTATTTAACTACTAATAATATACGACTTATCGATTGAACTATTGATAAATAATTAATTAATTTATAAATAAATAAATATCTAACCATACTTATTTAATATTGTTTCACATCTATGATTATTGTAATACAGAAGTTACTAATGAATAACAAATGTTGATTAAGAACAACAAGCTCACAACAAATTAATTGGAAGACAATTAGAACATAAGCAAGAGTACTTTAGAGAGAGTTTTAGAAGTCTCATTCTTGGATATCGCATTCTGACCCAACTTGTCACAATAAATGTTTCGATCCTCGTCAAAGTTTCGTTCGCAAACAAGGGGCTGAACAGAAGTCATATGACAGAAACTATATGGAGTCTTCAGTGGCGAAGCTTGAGATTTCCGACAGAGTGGGGGGTCGAAAACGTATATACCAAAAAAATTTATACAAAAGCTGTATACATAACACTACTGAAGAAAAAGTTCGGGGAGTCGGGCACCCCCCCCGACCCCTTCTAACCTTCGCCCATGGGAGTAGTGGCTTTGTAGCTAGGTTTTTTCATTTTTTTGATGCATTTGCGAGATGTATTAGTTGTCAGCAGGTAGGGGTGTGCAAAAAACCGAATTAACCGACCCATAACCGAATCGAAGAGAAAACCGATGAGTCCGTTAGTGATTTTAAAAACCGAAATTCACGGGTCGGTTATCGTTTTCCATTGTTTCATAACCACCATAACCGAACCCACCTACATGTTATGGATTTTATCACACCGTTTTGGTTGAAAATTTGTTTGAACTTATAGAGTATATCATATCGTTTTGTTTGAATATTTGGTATTAATGTTATAGATTATATGTATCTTTTTAATGCTATGGTTAAAAAATTCAAGCCCAGACTTTTAGGTCCAAATAATGCCCAATTATATTTTTGAGTTATTTTTAGCTAGGCCAAATTCACAGTTAACTGACCATAACCGACCGCTATAACCACTAAAACCTGTGATAAATCAACCTTAATGAATCGTATTGAGGGAGAGAGAGCTCTTTATATAATAAAAACAATACAACATTTCCTCCTATAATTGAGGAGATTGACTACAAGAAATTAGCAACTAAATAATTACAATTAAATGTACATATTGACCAAATATTATCTAATACCCCCTTCAATAGAAACGGTGGTGGTCCAAGGCGAAGCTTTGCTCGAAATATTTCAAACTGAGTGCGCGGAAGACTTTTAGTAAAAATATCTGCCACCTGAAGATTGGTTGGAATAAATTTTGTGTAGAGCTTCCCGGAGTTTACCAGTTCACGAATGAAATGATAGTCTAGATCAATGTGTTTCGCTCGTTTGTGTGAAACCGGATTTTGAGTCATAAAAAGAGCACTTTTGTTATCACAAAGTAGAGTGGGCTGATCAGGCGGTAAAGCATGGAACTCACGTAGAAGATGAGTAATCCATATAATTTCAGCGGCGGTGTTAGCCATAGCACGATATTCGGATTCACAGCTGGAACGAGAGACGGTGGGTTGCTTCTTTGCACTCCAAGACACGAGATTGCCACCAAGAAAAATCGAGTACCCATAAGTGGAGCGGCGAGTATCTAGACATCGAGCCCAATCAGCATCCGAATAACCAAGAATAGAATTCTTGTGCAGACGACTAAAAGTAAGACCAAAAGAAATAGTTCCTTTAACATATCGAAGAATACGTTTGACAACTTGAAAGTGATCAGTGGTCGGGGCATGAAGAAATTGCGACACTTGATTCACCGCATAGGATAAATCTGGCCGAGTAATCGTCAGATATTGCAAGGCACCAACGAGGGAGCGATAAAGCGTTGGGTCGGAGAATGATGAACCATTAGTAGTAAAGGACTCATGAGCTGGTAGTGGAGTACTAACCGGTTTTGAATCGTAAAGATGTGCTCGCTGAAGAATATCTTTGGCATATTTAGATTGAGTGAGAAAAAGTCATGAATCGGTATAAGCAACTTCAAGTCCCAGAAAATAATTTAAATCCACAAGATCTTTGATAGCAAACTCATTATCAAGATGGGATATAAAGGTGGTGATGGCGGTTTCATTGTTTCCTGTGAGTATCAAATCGTCAACATAGACAAGGAGATACATGATGCATGAGTCTTTGTGTAGAACAAACAAGGAGGTATCGGCACGACTGCATGTGAAATCATAGGATAGAAGAAAGGTGCTCAATCGATGAAACCATGCCCGAGGAGTTTGTTTTAATCCATAGAGAGCCTTGGAGAGTTTTGCAAACATGATTGGGGTACTGTTGATTAATAAAACCTGGTGGTTGCTCCATAAAGACTGTTTCCTGCAAATGGCCATTTAAAAAAGCGTTTTTTACATCAAGTTGATGCAATCGCCAGTTGTGCAAAACTGCAAGGGATAAAACAATTCGAACAGTCGAGGCTTTAAATACAGGACTGAAGGTGTGGGAATAATCCAAGCCAGGAATTTGGGTAAACCCCTGAGCTACCAAGCGAGCCTTGTAGCGTTCAATGCTCCCATCAAAATGATACTTAATCCTATAAACCCACTTGGATCCAACTATGTTGGCCGAGGAACCAGGGTCCAAGTATTATTGTGTTTTAAAGCCTCAACCTCATCAACCATTGCTGCCATCCATTTAGGATCCTTGGCTGCAGTTTTAAAACCACGGGGCTCAGTAAGAGTGGACAGAGCCACGTGTAAGGCATGAGTGGTGAGCGAAGCAAAGTTCGCTTGGTACTTGGGTTTAAACACCCCTGCTTTGGATCGTGTAACCATCGGATGAGTGTTGATATTATCTTGAGTGGGACCATCAGCAGGATCGGCATGATGAAATAGTGGGCTTGGAGAGGTATGTTGGGCCGTTAAGTGTGGAGTAGTTGAGGTTGGTTGGGCCGTTGTAGGTGTAGGTGGTGTAGGTATTTGGGCCATGGGAGGTGTAGGTGGGGTGGGTATTTGGGCCATGGGAGTTGTCGGTGGGGTGGGTATTTGGGCCGTGGGAGTTGTAGGTGGTGTAGGTAGTGGGCCGTTGGTAGTGGAAGAATTAATGGGTGGATTATGTGAGTCTTGGGTAGGCAAATTTTGTAAAGGACAAATGGGACATGTGGTAGTTACTGGGCTGGAATGTATATTGGGTTTGGTTACAGGAATAATAGGTGAAACAGATCCAGGAATATCATCAAGGAAGGTGGTTAGATCCAAATTGTTGAGATCCGAGTTTGAAGATGTGGTTTTAAATGAAAAAGATACCTCATTGAACCAAGCATGTCGAGTGATAAAAACGCGAGAAGTGGTTGGGTCAAGGCACCAATATCCCCTATGTTGGGTGGTGTACCCAATAAAAACACAAGAAAGACTGTGAGGTTCAAGTTTGTGTTTTGCATAGTCTCATAGATAAGGAAAGACTTGGCAGCCAAAAACCTTAAAGTTTGAGTAATGAGGCTCTTGATTAAAGATGAGTTGAAACGGAGACTTGTTATCCAAGAGAGTAGATGGTAATCGGTTGATAATATATGTGGCCGAAACAAATGCATCTACCCAAAAACAAGCTGGTACATGAGCATTAAACAACATTGCAAGACCCGTTTCGACTATGTGCTGATGTTTTCGTTCCGCACGACCATTTTGTTGGGGTGTGTATGGACACGAGAAACGATGAAAGGTGCCATTATCCTCCAAAAAATTTTGAACGGTATGGTTCACAAATTCAGTGCCGCCATCACTTTGGAGCGTTTTGATCTTTCTCGAGCATTGCGTTTGGACAAGATTAATAAAAGCCGGTAAAGCAGAATAAAATCCTGTCTTGGTTTTAAGTGGATAAAACCACGTAAACCTGGAATGATCGTCAACAAAAATAACATAATAGCGATAGCCATCTGTAGAAGTAATTGGTGAGGGACCCCATAAATCACAATGAACCAAATCAAGAGGATTAGAAGCACGCTTTAAATTTAAATCAAAGGACAAACGTTGTCCCTTTGCAAGTTGGCAAGAAGAACAAATAGTAGGTTTTGGAAATAATGAAGTAACAGATAAAACACCAAAGTTTTTCAAAATGGAAATAACATCAAAAGAAACATGGCCCAAACGAGCATGACGTAACTCGTAAGAGGCTTTATTTGAAACTGTAGTAGCAACAAAAGCTCTTGGTTCATCCTTGAGCACATAAAGACCATTCTCACACCTTCCTTTAGCTAGTATCTGCTTTGTTTTCCGATCCTGAATATGGAAAAAGTGTTCAGAGAATAAAACATCCACCGAATGATCAGCGGTGAATCTGCTTATTGGTAATAACTTTTTGGTGAGATTAGGAACAATCAGTACATTGTGTAAAGGAATAGTATTGGAAATAGTTGTCGAGTATGTGTTATTGGCAATTGTTGACCATTACCAAAAACAACTTGGTGTGTACCTGTATAAGGAGCCTTGCTGTGGAAAGAATCATGGGGCGGAGACATGTGAGTCGTGGCCCCAGAATCACCAACCCAATCTGGGGAATCATTGGTAACATGGCACTGGGCATGGAATGCTTTAGCTATTGAGTCGCCTGATGGACGAGATTGAGCAGCATATGTATGCAAACTTGGACAAGCGGAGGCGTAGTGTCCATTAGTACGACATAATTGACAATGAGGAGTTCTGCGAGAAAAAGACCCACGTTCTCGGCTACGGGCAGCCCTAGCAGAGAAGCCACGACCACGGCCCGGATTAGAGCTGTCACGTCTCAAAGGGGTTAAATTACCAAAGATTAAAACTTTAAACTTAAATTGTCAAAGATTAAAATTTTAGGTTAAAAAGGAAACAAAGATTAAAAATTTTAAACTTAAATTGTCAAAGATTAAAACTTTAGGGTAAATTGTCAAAGACTAAAACTTTAGGGTTAAGAAGGAAACAAATATTAGAAGTTTAAACTTAAATTGTTAAACATTAAAACTTTAGGGTTAAAAAGGAAATTTTCCTTTTTTTTTTTGAAAGACTCCCAAAGCTAAAGGTACAACCTTTTATGCACATATAACTTGCTTATTTATAGGTTAATAATAATATGTTACTTGGAAATGTTTAAATTAGTATGCTTTTAAAAATATATTTTGAATGTTATGTTTTAGTTATTAATGGAAATTCTAATTTAAATTTAATCTACTTTAATTAATTACAACTTCTTTTCAAAAAGAAATTAAATTGTAATTAAATAATGATGTGATATTTGAAACTATGTGATAATTTCCACCATATGATGTGTAAAAATTATGTGACAATTTTCCATATGTCATAATTTTTCAAAATTTATTAAAACAAAATAAACCAAGAAAGTTTAATAATTATGAATTTGTCAAAGTTCATCAAATTGTGAATTTGTCAAAGTCCATAGAAGTGAGTTTGAATAAAAAAAATATTTTAACTGCCATTTTTTATTAGAAACCTAGCCTTCCCTAGCCGAAGGCTAGACAAAGAAACTAATATACAAGGAAATAACAAAAACTAAAAATTACATCAATTGTCCCATTCACAGGACGAGAAATTAGCTCTATTACCAATTTAACTTCCCGAAACATCTTAACCAGGTCTGTTGCACCATATGAGAATATCACATCATTCTTTTTTTTCCATGTAAACCATCAAGCAAGAATGACAATCGTTTGAATCATCCTCTTTCGGGTGTCTAAGCCTTGAAAAATGAGAAGGGGAATATAATTTCATACACCACCTTCTTAGGTAGTTTACACCACCTCACTGTAAACTTTAGTTTACATAAAGCTAAACAGCAATTTACAGTTTTTACTGATTTTTGTAGAGCCCAACTGTAAACTGCAGTTTACAAATACTTAAACTGCAGTTTACTGTACTTTATTAAATTTTGTATTGAAAAAGGTAAACTGTAGTTTACTATAGTAAAATGCAGTTTATCTAAATAAATAAAACTTTTAATAATATATTTTTGATGTGTATCTTTATTTTTTATTTTTATTTTATATTATTTAAGTTAATTATTACATGTTATTATTTTTTATTAATACTTAACTTTTATACTTTATTATTAAATATTGTATATTATTTAATATTAGTTATTTATTATTACTTTATCATTATTTCATATTATTAATAATTATTTATTGTCTTATATTATTATTTATTATTTACTAGGTACTATTAAATTATCATTATTTATTATCTATACTTATAATTAAGATCAATAAATAAAATAATCAGTACTTTGTTACGATATCATTATCATATCATTCACATATCGATTATCAATCCATATTACATATGTAGTAGGTTGTGCTACCTAATCTCTATATATTTTGACGTGATTTGAATATATTCTTCTAACTTGTTGCACCGCTTTCTCTCTTGAGTTTCCATATGTTATTTGTGCTAGCAATTGGATGCTCTCATTGCTAGTGAAACAATGATGCAAATAGACGAAGAGAAATCAGTGATACAAATAGATGGAGAAATCAACGATATGTTCATGGTGCTATTTTTATCTTTGTGTTTAGTAATTTAAAAAATAAACATTAAAGCGTGTCATTATATTTAATGATTAAAAACTAATTTACAGTTTTTCTACAGAAAAACATTATTATAAAATATATAATTTTTCACAAAATAAAAATAAATCATTACATTGATTATTAGTTAGTTTGATAATTTTTATTAGTGTTATTTATATTATTATCTGTAAAACAAATAATTAATTAATTAATAAACAAACATAAAAAACAAACAAATTAGTAAACATAAGGAAAAAAAGTAAACTTGTAGTTTAACTGCTGTTTACTTTAAAAATTCGTATGTTCTTGATAAAGATAAACTGCATTTTATCAGGTTGTGTAAAAATCCCTAAAAAGATAAGGGTGTATTAAATTAACAAGGACCTAAGGCATAAATCGCCGGAATGCCGTAGCAAGAGAGTTTGAATAAAAATAAAAGGTGGTTTAAAAACTAAAACAAACATTTTTTGTTGTTATTTTTAATAAAAAAAACCCCATTGAATGTTTAAAATGTTTTATAAGTTGGAAACAAGATGAGCCCGCATCAAGCCCACTAGTAAGTGAAAGATGGTAAACCCAATACATGCTTTCTTTTGAAAAACATCAGCCCCGGCCCACCCACAGGAAAAGACTTCAACTGGGGCTGCTCGCAAGAGTTAATGATATTTAATTAAAGTTGATTTTTTGTTATTACATTAAAGATTTTGGATGACTTGACTAAAGGATTTAATCCGTTATTTATTTGTTTTTGAAAGGTGATTATCTTTGACTTGGAACTTTCTTATTGGAATATTGATTATGGTAAAGACAGATTCATTTTCATATTGTACTTCAGTCTTAATGTATCTGCCGCCGTTTACCCTTGAGAGGGATATCTGGCATCCCTTTCGACCGGAAACTGCTGACCCCTGGTCACTTGCTCGAATAACCCTTGGTCCCACTTTAATACCGGCAACGAACCGCCCGGTTTCTTTAACCACAGTTACATCCACCGTAGACATCGTGTTATAAGAGGATGAAATACTCAAAGAATTTAAAGAACTTGATGAAGGTTCAAAGAAATTCTGGGAAAATCCTTGAAGATCTGAAGAACTCTTTGAAGATTTGAAGGTTCTTAGGAGATAATCAGAAAAAGAAGGAGAGAATTCGAAGAAACAGTGATGTTTATCTCTCCATCTCCGACTATATATACCCATCGCATTTAATGCGATGGGTAACCGTGTCAGACGCACCGTGCGAGTATCCAACCAGAAATCGACACGTAAGGCAGGAAACACGTAGCGATGGTTACCACGCTCGCGTGGACCTCACTCGCCTGACACAAGACGAAAAGACGCGGCTGACACAGTGACGGCATGATCATAACTGTGACAGCAGTCAACTCAACTGTCGCCATCAGTGACAAATCGCACCAACTTGTCAGATCTCATATTTCAAGGAATTTCCATTGCAAATTTAAGTTACTTCAACAACAAGATAAGTGAGTCGCGCTGTGTGCTCTAGCTTTTTTATACACACGCGCCACCTATCTCTGTCGTAGAAGACAATTACCATAAGTTTTGTTCAGCGCAGGGTAGCATAACTCTTCAACAACAACCCTGGCAGTTGCGCCGTAGTAATTGCAACACATTACACGCGCGCCAGCTCCCAAGGCTTAGAAGATGCTTACAAGGGACCCAAGCAAGACCAAGCTTAACTTCTTCTTTTTTCTAGTTTAGAGCTCCAACCACTTGCCTCACGCATGGAAGCAGTACTGGACTGGAGGGACTTGAAGGGGTATGTCCCAAAAACCTGCGCCGACCAATCAGGTCGCGCACGGGACCATACTCCTATTATACTAATCTGGCATCTTTCTCAACCTCGCGCTGGCTAATCAGGTGAAACCTAGGCCGCACGCGAGGTCTAAGCAAAGACAAGACCAGATTTCACACTTAACTTCCTGGATAAAAGTCCTCACTCCTAGACCTTGCGTCGGCTACATGGGTCTTCCCCAGGGGTCGCGCGGAGGACAGAAGCGCAGGTTATCATAGGACAAGTAACAAAGGTACGAGTGGCAGAGCAGTGGACCAATGAGAGTCCAACAGGCGGTATCCTATCGTGCTCCACGATTAACAATTGTACAGGAGGCAGGAAGGTACACAAGGACGCATATGTGGCATCAATCAGCGTGCGCCGACATCTGGTCCATGATCTCCACTCAGCCGCTGATGGCAGAGAAACAAAAAGAACAGCGGCCAGGACACGTGGATCCATTCAATGTGCGCCAACTCCATCCTCGCCCAGAAGCACTAATGGTTGTTGCTGAGGGGATATGATGGATATTCCTTATTGTCGACTCTCGGCCCAAGGCCCATCAGCCCATCTTCTTCCACACTACTCCGACTATAAATAGGTGCCTTCACCTATAGGTTTATTCATTCTGCTCCTTGCTCTCTTACTACTAATCACACACTTATTTCCTCAAAACGCATACTTATTCTCACGCCGGAGAGTGGTTAAGAGGAGAACCCCCTATCCCCCTCTTCTTAATGAGCTTAACGGGGTGTTCAGTGTTTTGCAAGAAGATCATCATCATAGCTTGGAAAAGATCAAGAAGATTAACCTTAGTTGTTGGAACACATGCCCCAAACTAATCACCAGATTAGTTTCGTGTTTCTTCATCCATCCTGGTCTATCCGATTGTATAAGCAAGCATGTAGAGAGAGAGGTGAAGGTTGACTGTCTGAAACACGTCTGAGACCATACTACTAGGTTAGCTTCTATAGATTATATTTACTTATTTAAGAGCTTCAACTAAGGAAGACTTGTCGCATGAAAATCCGAATGGATAACATCGAATGGGACGAATATTGGACGATAAATGGGAAGTTTAATATGTTTATCTCAATGGAAAATAGTGGGCTGTTAGTCTTTAGTACATGCTACAAAACCATTAAATCACAAATTGTTGATGCCAAAGGAGGAGGATAAGTTGTTTGGTTTTGTGAATATTATTATAGAGAAACCGTATAGATAACTATCATTTGCGTACCATGTAACAAGTATGAGATCTTGAAATGTTAGTGTTAACTAGAATATTTTCAGGTGAGGTATGGGTAGGTATTGAGTTGTTACCCATGGGTGTAGCGCTCACAAAAAAACAGACTCAATAGTGTTTGTATTGAAAAGAATTTAGAGGATTGCCTCCGAAATGATAAGTGTGATAGCTCCAAAATTCATAAGCAACCAAAATGTCATGGATTGCGATGTGGTGAATGCTTGTGGAGTATATGGTGATAGACTGGGGGGGGGGATTATGCCTACGCTGAATGTTGCGGGGATACAAAATGATGGCTAGGCTGCTGGTATAGCGTTTTGTATGGTTATGCGTGCGATAAAGCATTTGTCAAAACGGACAAAATACCTCTAGATCAATAATAAAAAAACATATAAAGTTTTTTTTTTTATCTTTTTTCCTGTTTATGAGACAAAAAGTAGAACGGAAGAAAATAGGGAAAAATAAAAAAAAATAAGAAAAGACCCTTTTATCATTGCCGCTATTAATGAAACCTGAATTCACCAGATCTCCAGCTGGAAACAGAAGCCCACTCTTGCATGTTGCTGTCGCCGCCCACCTAAATGTATTTTAAATGAATGAGTAAAATTACCAACCTACCCTCACGTGGGGTTCCTTAATCATAAAAATTAACTGAGTTAAGGCCAAAAGACATAACGTGCAAGGGTTTGACAACATAAAGTACGTTCTTCGTAATTTTTTTAAAGTAAATGACATACTTTGCAATCTGATGTAAAAAAGAAGTTTTTGCAATTTACTCTAAAATTTATTAGCAGCAACAATATAAATTGTTAAGGGTGAGATGAAAGTGATAACACTAGGCATTTACAAG
Organism: Helianthus tuberosus; assembly: GCA_030545235.1. Lineage (NCBI taxonomy): Eukaryota > Viridiplantae > Streptophyta > Magnoliopsida > Asterales > Asteraceae > Helianthus > Helianthus tuberosus. The sequence continues at coordinate 191,844,067 of CM060401.1, read as the reverse complement.
TTGTTTTAAATTAATCTTGTAATGATGTGTCATGGAGACATAACTACAGTTGAGGCCAGGGTACATGTTCTGAATACGAATCTGATTATTAGTCGCTAATATTGACGATCTAACGCCAATATTTTACTCACGAAACCACAAATAGTACGTGTTGGATATATCCTGGATTCCACAAATAAGATATGTTGATTATATCTATAAACATTAGTCAAAATATAGAGCCTAATCATGTTTATTCAATCATAACGTAAATATAGATACCAAGTTAGAGACACTTACTTGTGGGAGTGGTCATCTTTGAAGACGAAGATAAGGTCATGATTCTCGTTATGGTACCTTGGGTTGATAGATCACCTTAGAGAGAATTTTAGTATTTTTGTATTGGTGTTCTTCTAGAGTTGTTCATCTCTTATGATCAATATATATTTAACATCAATGAATGATGATCATGAATAGTGATCGGTTATGAAAACTCTTTACATTCTCTATTAATGGTACCTAAAGGGAAATCATAATTGCCCCTTAAACTAATCAATAATTACAATTACTACCATCAAGTAATTGTCGGGGACTAGTTATGTCATATTGGTAATGTTACCAAATGATCCGTAAGGCCACATCAACGGGTTATTTCTAACATTCTCCCACTTGGCCGAGTGATCATTTGTGAGTATAAGTAAGTTTGGATAAGTTAAAACATTAATCAATGTTTCAAATTGAAATTGCAACAGAAAAATACAGTCATTGAGTTATTGTCAACTCAGGACCACTATTAATCATGTTACAACCCCAAATCAAAACATACGTAAATTTAAGACCAAAATGACTGAGGTAAGCCCTTTGAATTTAATTTGTATAATTCTTGTCTATACGTCATCAGGTGCGCATACATATTTATAGACAAACAAATTGTGTAATTGAGGAAAAAATAATAACTAATCATTCATATGTATGATATGCTGTTGTGTAAGGCCTTTAGTAAAATTCGTCTTTATTATGAGCTCTTAGAAAGACTTTGAGTGTAGACCTTAGTTATAGGATCCGCAAGCATATCATGAATGTAAATGTATTCGATACAAATATTTAGTTTCCTCTTCTTGTTCATAAACGAACAATAATTTTGTATCGAAGTTTAATGCAGCACCTCTCGAACTGTTACTGTTCGAGGAAATAAGGTAGCTGACTTTTCACAGTAAGTCTTCAATATAGTATTTATATGGAGTTAATAAGTTTATGAATCCACTGATAAAATTTCAACAACATTTAGTGACAATTGCGTTGTTAATTAACAACATATTATGTCATTATAATTTAGGTTGTTGTTAACAGTTTCTTATGACTCCTCCATGAGGTAGATTTGTCCGTAGACATAAGGATTACCCCAAATTGACTTTTAGTATCTTTTGAACATCATAAAATCAAGGTAAGAATAATCAACCTCTTCTTATAGTCTTTCTCGTTTCTTAAAGATAATGTAAGATGCTTCACAATAATCTAAAGTGATCTAATGTTCATCAATGTAAGCAATATCTAAACGAGTATAGATTTGAACCTTCATAAGGCTTCTAATTAATGAAGCATAAGGAAGTAATCTCATTTATCATTTTATCCTCTTAATGAGAGCAATATTGTTTGTTACATATGTAAGGACCCACTTTAGAGTAAAGCTTATGCACGAAACTAATGTCTCGTTGGGTCTATCTCGGTATATTTTGATATCTCTCACATAAGTGGTATCTCCGAGATTCATTATATCAAAGTATGTGTGAACAATTCTTTGACTTATGTAACATATACTTACTAAAAGAATGACATCTATATAAGGACAAGTTTACATTAAGTTCTCTCACTCATCTTGAGGTGGGTACATAAATCCACTTAATTCTTGATGAAAAGAATTGCATTAAGATTTCATCACATTTTGATGCTTGATTTAAACCCATACATGGAATTGACTTACAAAGTAAGTGTTCTTGACCTTTCAATTTAGAACTGTCAGGTTCTTTTGAACATGTAAGTCTTTATTCAGGGAAAGTTGTTTTAATGCTCAATTGATGTAGCTACAAGTGATTATAAGCTACTAAAACAACAATGATCCTCAAAGAAAAATTTTGCAAAAAGGTAAGATGATTCTTTGATAACAAATGTTATTCTAACACATAAAATCAAGGAAAAATTACACTTTTCGTCCTTTATGTTTATAGCGTGTTGCAATGGATGACCTTTAACTTTAATAATTACAGTCACAGTCCTTTATTTGCAAAACACATTACACCTTTCATCCTTTAGGACTAACTCAGTTAAAATTTTCAGTTATGTCTATCCACTTAAGGGTATTCTGGTCATTTAATATTTTTATTTAAAATATTCATTAATAAACAAAAACCATCTTCTTCCCCAATAAATAAACACCCAGCCTCTTTCCCTCAGCTCTCTCTCTCCTCCATCTTTCTCTGCCTTTCTCTTCTCCATCTCTCTCTTAAACCCTAGATCTGATATGGCATATGAAATTGGTTGCAATCAGAACGACAAACTGATTCAGGCAGATTGAATCGATTGCAAACTGCAGATCAACCTGATTTGGTAGATTGAATTAACTGCAATCGGAATGGCAAAGTGATTCGGCAGGTTGAATCGATTGAGGAACAACTATCAAACAGAAAAAAAAACAGTTTATACAATTAAACATAATCGCCATTTCATATGCATTTACTGTCAGACATTTTGGCATATGGTTAGCTATTCTGCAAATAGAGGAAGATGATGAGGAAAATTAATTTGTTTCTTACACCTAAACGATTCCTTACATGAATTCTTGAAGCAAACTTCTATTTAACAAAAACTTCTTACACCTAAACGATTCTTTACATCCACTCACTACCACCACTGTCAAACCCACACATATTTTGTTCAAATAATCCACCCAAAGAAAGCACAAAACTTGTCTATTCTCAGAAACCTATGAAGATCTTTCTGCTCTGGAGAAAAATTACCAGGAGGAAGCTGCAGAAGACGCCCAAGAAGAAGATCTTGTTGTCTCTCCTCTGCCGCAACAACACCTCTCTTCCACCCTGTTGACAGATCTGCGGACATCCCCATCAACATCGCCTCTCCTCTACCCTCTGACAAATACCTTCTTCCTCTACGATTTACAGATCTGGGTTCTCGCAGTTGTACAGATGGTAGTGAGTTTAGGGTTTCTAGGATCGTCTCCGATGACCCACAATCTTTTCCGTCGGTTGTCTCCACAGCCTACAAACACGTTTTTTTATTTCAGCCAGAGACAGAGATGATGCAACCTGTTTTGATTTAGGGTTTGGTTTAGGGATTTGGGGGTTTTGGATTAGGTTAGTGGGTATTGTGGTGAAGATGAAGGGAGAGATAGCATGGGAGAGAGAAAGAAAATGGTGGCAGTGGTGAATCGGTGGCGGATCGGTGGTGCTGGCACACGTCAGTGAGTGGGGTTTTGGATTAGGTTATGGCGGTGGGGCTTGATCGGTGGTGCTGGTATACGTCGGTGGTGGTGGTGTGGCTCGATTTGATGGCGGCGGCTGGGATAAGGTGGTGGTGGTGATAGAGGTTGGTTGAAGAGGGAGAGGTGGGGTTGAAGACAGGAAGAAGATGACCACATATGGATTTATGTGTTTACATTTATATTTTTTTATCTTTTTTTTAATATATGGGTAAAATTACCAATCTGCCCTCATGTGCAAGGCACATGATTAGACTTAACTGAAAAATTTAACCTTGTTACTGATAAAGGACGAAAAGTGTACTGAGTTTTTTAAATAAAGGACCGTGGCTGTAATTATTGAAGTTAAAGGTCATCCATTGTAATTCAGTACAAACATAAAGGACGAAAAGTGTAATTTATCCTAAAATCAATTTTACTAAAAACAATTTTTATTCCATTTAGAAAATTGATTGATGCAAATGACTTAATTAGAAAGGTAGGATCAGTAAACTTTCCAATATCCATTTCAACTTCAGTCAGGGAGGATACATAATCATCAAAGTTAAACCTAGATGACCTCCGTAGTTGATTATTGGGTTTTATTTTGAGTTCCAGTTTTATGGATTAACTCTTGATTAAGTTGCTATCACTTTCAAGATTCTAAGTGTGTAAGAGTTGGTGCAGTATGGTGTGAAAGAGGTGTAATCGGAGTAAAATTTAATGTCTCTTCCCCCCGCGTCTTGTACTTCTTGCAAGTCATAATAAGGACTTTTACTACTCCCACTAATTTTAGAAATCATTAAAAATTTAGCATGCTTATGGTCAACATTAGAAGGACAATAGATTCTAATAGAGAAACAAGTTGTCACACCCCGAATTTCCACGTGTCACCGGTGGGCCCGGTGGGGAGTATCGTGACGTGGTTGGCAACATCATAGTCAAACAACACAATATTTAAATGCACAGCGGAAGCAAAAGATAAATATATTACAATCCGAATATAAAGTAATATCCAAGTATTACAACGGAAGGTAAAGGATCCACAGGCGGATCATAAAACGTAAACATTGTTCAACAGACTTTAGACGCCTAGAACTTGCAAGATTCCTTATTAACGTCCTGAGCCGCTTCCAGCCTATTACGTACTTGTACCTGCCACTTAGACTTTTGAAAATACGTCAGTTTTCACTGGTAAATACACTCAACCGACTCATTTGAAAATGTTTATGAAAATTTGTTTAGGTGCACAAGACACGTAAATATTTCGACACTTTGATTAGAATGCACAAGGCAAAATTAATATTTTATACTTGAGACAAACTATATTTCATGTTATCAGTTTTACATAACTTGCTCTACATGTAGGGCCCGAACTATGCCGGTTCATGATTAACCGACACACCACTATTCCCCTATTGGGAATTCCATATTGGTATAAACATATGGCATCTGTCAGGTGTATGCCTACACCCCGTGCTTAGGTCGTGGCCATTGCAAATCATGAGTCAAGGATATCCAGGACACGGTCGCATTAATCCCCAATGTTTCAGTCAAGCAATACGAATTAAAACAGGTTATTTGGATTTCCCGACTCATTGGTCTTTGAATCCCATACCTGAACATGCGGTATTTATATTACCGTATCCCAAGCCCGTAATAGGGAAAATAAGTTAAGAGTATTTACCTGAGCTAGCTCCTGTCTTAATTAGCAGAAATTTATAACTCAGCCGTATTCACTTAAGCAAGCGTAGGTACAATTTACCGGAAAGCTCTAGTCTGGAATGATGGTATAAATAACTAATTAGAATGCTATCGGGTCTTTAATTAAGCCTAAGCTTAGACCGGTTAGTCTTACAGAAAGATACGGTTCGTACGCACGATTAAGCGAAGACCGGATAGAATGTGATTTAGACCCCACAAGTTTGAAGACTTGCTTAATATGGGTATATTATACACATTCTGGATTTTGAGATAAAACCGTTAAGGTTTGACCCGTTTCGGCTAATTTATGTAAACTAGTTACATAAACCGAACCGAACGCGCATGAAGCGTAACGGGTATCCGTAATAGTCCTAAACAGGTTCCCTAAGTTAATACACCTTAATTAAGTTGTGATATCAGTAGGATATCACCCATGATGCCCAAAACGAGTTTAATCGATTAATATGCCCCGTAGGGGTATTTTGGTCATTTTAAAGATTATAAAATGATTTAATTTGGTTTCTGTGAACCGGGTCTGGTTACATCAGTAAAATGGTTTATTTAAACAGGTTTTAACATTTGATGTTAAGTATTATGCGTCAAAACATTTTTAAACATAAACTACGCGTATAATACGCGTATAACGCCGTTTTAAGCGACGCACGGTTTAAAATAGAATTCTGAGTTTCCAGGTCAGTTTAATAGGCTCAAAATACTATAATTATTATTTAAAATCAGTAGCAATTGGATTGGCGCCCTTTGGATTTGTAAAACTCGTTTTATGGCCTAAAAGGGTAAATTCGGTATTAACCGAATTAAGGCGCTAATCCAAGCTTATGATCAATCTAAAAATAATTAAAAATCTTTAAAAATCCTAAAATATTATTTAACATCAGTGAGTAAAAGATTTGGTGTCAAAACTGAGTTTAGATAGGCTTTACGCTAATGGCGCCGTTTAATTAATAAACATGTTTATAAATACGCCATTAAGCATAACTCCTAATCTAGACTTCCGATTGATGTGGAATTTTGCAGACACGTTCAATAATCAATATTAAAGACTTTTGCACTTTTACATTTTCTAAAATCTCGTTTTATGGTCATAAGGGCATTACGGTCAATATTTAGGCGATTAACGGAAACATCGGATGCTTAGGGATTCGAGTGGTATAAACGCAGAGGCTTATACACACATGTAACTAGGTCCTAATGGAACCTTAAGGCATGTCTAAACCTATAAGAATCGGGTCAGAACTGAGGTCAAAGCAAAAGTCAAACTTTTGCGTATCTCGGCTCCGAATCGGTTCTAGACATAAAGTTGTCGAATCAAACAAGCGTATACAAGTTTTTATACTTATTTTCAGTTGGTAAGAATGATAAAATAGGCTATACGCCATTTACATCGCTAATCATGCATTAAACCAAACATAACAATTCTGTTGACTTTTTCGGAAGAGGTTTGACTCGATAAACGACCTAGTTAGGATCCGAATTAGTTAGTGCCCTTTTAGGGGTTTATCAACTATATAAATACCAACTTATAACAACCTTTGATTCGACAAATCTCTGGACCATTTATTTATTATCGAAAAGTCAAACCGTAGTTACGACGGTTTGATTTCTAGGCCATAAACTAAGTATGAATGAATTAGGTGTGACAACCCTCACCAAACCAGGTATCCGTACAAATTAATTAATATTAAATTGCTGCTTAATTACTGTGCTTACTTGAAACTGTGCTTAAACTGCTTACTGATTTCTGATACATACATACTTATGCATCACATTTTATACTGTCACACTATTATTTATACACTAACACCAGTGACAACCTTGATGCACAAAAAGCACAGTGAGCACACTATACGGGATACCCAGTAAACATGCTGACATAACCAGCATCAGGCAGACACTGCCTCTAAGGCTAGTATGAGCCGGGAATACATTGCTACACTGGTAGTGAGTGTAGGGCGGTGAGGATTGTAGAACTGCGTCACTAGGTGAGATTTATAGTGACCGGGTGTGCCTAAAACGTACTTTAAATACAAAATTCTGCGCTTTATTATAAAACTCAGCATTTTAAATTTCTAATACAGTGCAAAAACATTGCAGAACGGTCCCGTATATTTTCCTAAGTACCGGGAATAATTTATGTTACAAAATATATACATAAAGGACCTTTTGCGGTATAATTAAACATTTTAACGGAACGGTACTTAACCGTATAACCGGACATTACCCGGGGCACTAAAATTTTGTCAAATACTTTATTTTATTATTTATGGCTAGTCATGATCCCCGTATGCCATAACACCCGCCTAAAATAAATCAACTAACACATATCACATTACTTACACTTATACACTTTAGTCACAATATTTACATAATACCCCCCCCCCCCCCCCCAACGAATTTATTTCCCCAAGTGGGACCCCACATGTCATAACATCATACTCCCTATCTTCTTGCTTGGATTCAATGATCTAGTATTAAGTGTTTTGCTTGTCTATCTATCCAAGATATGTGAAGAATAAATAAAAGTAAGGTCCCTTATAAATGTACATCACTTCACAAGATTTTTGCAACCCATTTTCACCTAGCTCTCTCTCTCTATTCGGTTCTACTACAACCGAATCCACCACCACACTCCAACATTCATCACTTTCTTCATTTACTCATACCATTCAAGCTTTGAAGATCAAACATGGAAGGTGCAACTTGAAGGCATTGCAAGGGAGCATTGTTCTTGCTTGGTTCTACATCTTTTCTCATCATTTTTACACAAGATTCTTCCCTAGCTAGAGGCTAGTAGTGAGTTTCTTCATACTTGATCTCATCTTGTTCGAAAATTATGGCATTTAACATGTAGTATTGTTGTTTAAATCACTAGATTGCAAGAATATTAGAAAAATATGAAACATAAGTATGAACATAAAAATCTACGTAAAGGTTTACTTGTGTATGATTTATAAAGTGGAATCTCGTCGGGTTAAGGGTTGGATAACACATACTTGATATTTAAAAGTCGTTTTCTTGTTTAACCCGCTAATCGGACACTTATAACGCGATTTAATAACATCGAAATCACAAAACAGCATGCTGAGTCACTGTTTCAGCCGCCTTTAACAGGCTGTAAACGGACCTTAAAAACTCGAAAAACGGAATTTCAAAAGCCTAAATCGTGTCATTTCAAAAAACGAAGAAAATGGCGCTGGAATCGTATTTTTCTGATGTCGGTTACTATTTTAAAAATCTGTTTCCGTGACAGCAGCTAAGGCTGTTTGTTACTGCAGAAAATTGGGCTGTGTGTTTTCGATCACAACTTAAAACCTGAACCGAACCAGCCCCTGAAACTTTTATCAAAGATGAACACAGATGTATTTGTGACCCTCGAACTGGATTTTCGACAAACGGACTTACGAGGAATTTTTGGCGAATTATTCTGTAAACTGTGATCAGAATGTAACAAATCTGATCACAGTTCGGTAAACGATTTTCTATAAATTTTTGGTAATGATTTAGACCCCGAAATTTTTACACAATAATTTGTGGGTCGGTTATGACGTTCCACAAAAATTTGGGAATTTTTGGAATAAGTTAAGTAATTTATTTACACGTCCGAAAACAGTCCAGTTTTCACAAATTGAAACTGAATCGACAAGGGTAGTATTTTGCGTGTTAAAACGTAATGGTTGATTGTTGATGATTATGAGTTGATTTCAAAAAGAAAATGATGTGCGTATTAGCACGGACACTCCCGTTTTTAGGGGAAGTTCTGGCGAATTTTTCTAAAAATACCAAGACTTAGAAAAATTATTTTTCTATCGTGTATGTGAAACTTTATATCTCATAATTAAACCTCGCCTTGAGTTTTGACATAAAACTTTAAAGTGTTGGATAGGAGACTTGTAAATGTATTTTTTTTTAATACGTTAAGTCACCAAATACATAATACCTGTACGAATACCCCATCCTTGGGAAGGAATCTATTTATACGTTAACCAAGAAATTTAAACACGAAATAGTTGTCTAACTATTTCCCCAAGAACATTAAGACCCTAAGCTAAGGCACGTCCGCTCGTCTAATAGATATTAGCACGTTGTAGGTTGTCGTGCTGCAGACTGAGTTGATTTGCTGTTATTCGAGGACGCATTACTGTGAGTTCATGTCCCCCTTTTCTCTTAACTGTTTTCAGTTTTCTAAACTGCGGGGGTGAAATACATGTTACTATGATTACGAGTACTTTTACATGGTATGGTTAGCGTAAGGAGGGTTACTACTTAGATCATGTGAGTGGGTAGGTGATACTTAAGGCCATTAATCCTCATGGTAGGACCGAGGGACACAATGCGGTAGATCTATCTGGGTGTAGCGAGCCCAGCCCCAGGCCAAACAGTTAACGGACCTTGGGGTGACTATGTACCCGACGCACAAATCCGCTAGGTTTGAGTCTTCCTACTTGCACTTCACACATATCAATGGCCTTGCAAACCATTGGTGATCTCTTTTTCCTTATTTGCTACATACCAGGGTTTTTCTACTTACAAGGATTTTACATACTCACTTACGCATGAACTCGCTCAACATTGTGTTGATTTTTCCAACTTACATGTATTTCAGGGAACTAAGGATCTGGCCCGGTATGCTACGTTTTCCCGCTGTGTTAGAATTACAGGATCATCCATGTTTAGGGATTGCGACTTTTACCTGGACGAGTCGCAAGTCTTAAACAAATGTTATGTTATATTTTGGGGTTGTGTGTTAAGAACAAAGTTTTTATGTTGTAATTTCCGTTGCATGTGTCAACGTATTAAGACAATGTTGTGGTATTTTACTTAAATCAATGGATGATCTGCATGTTTTATTTTCATATAGCTTTGTTGTGATTAAGCTATGGTATTAAGAAGTCACACCAAATTAACCCACGCTTCCGCAAAGCCAGGGTGTGACAGCTTGGTATCAGAGCTCTGATCATAGCGAACTAGGATTCCTCCTCGAGTCTAGACTATGATCACTAGGGCTCTCACGAAAACATTTTTACACTGCATACCACTTAAAGTCCAGATCCAAACTGTTTTTACAAACAAATGTTGAGCACATTTTATTTGTTAATTATAGGCTCAGTCTGGGAGGCTGAGGCTCGGTCTGGGAGGCTGAGGTAGTTGTCTAGTGGGACTAGGGAGTCAGTCTGGGAGGCTGGGAGACTAGTGGGACTAGGGAGTCAGTCTGGGAGGCTGGGAGACTAGTGGGACTAGGGAGTCAGTCTGGGAGGCTGGGAGACTAGTCGGACTAGGGAGTCAGTCTGGGAGGCTGGGAGGCTAGTGGGACTAGGAGAGCTATTTGATTGCTTATTGGTGACTAATATGTTTATTTGACTATATGATTGATTATTTGTGCATATGTGTGTTTATATTACAAAATGTCATGCCTTCATCAGATACTGGAGAGTCGGACACTACAGATCCCATGGCCATAGTATCAGACGACATAGTTTCATCGGAGCACGAGGTGTACATTTCCGATACTACCAGCACAGACGATGACGACTTTCAGCCCTTTGCGCTGCCTGATGCCGTAGCAGAGCCTGCTGATGGCCATCTTGTTGGGGATTTGCCACTCGTGGAGATCCCTGTTCCTGTGCCCCTGGTCGTTTATCCCGTTTTTGATATGCCCCCGACGTTGTCTCTGACGACGATGTCGAACCATTAGAGGAGGACCCACTTGAGGGCGAGGCCCTATTGCTGCTGGTGATAGCCTACTGCTTGCTGACGCTCCTGCAGAGGAGGCTCATGCCCTTTCCCCTGTCCCAGACTCATTTGAGTCTATAACGTCCGCATCCTTGTATACACAGGGAGTGCAGCACCACTCACACGACGACGACCCGGATATGGCGTCATCCGCTGCACCTGCTCCTGCACACAGCTTTGAGATTGATCACGATATTGAGGATGATCCTGTTTTTCCACCTGGTTTTGATCCAGACCATGACATTGAGTTCATACACTTAGACCAGCCCTTGGAGGATCCTGTAACCCCTGTGTTTGTTGATCCAGCTGATTTTGAGATGGAGTTTGTTGATCCGGAGCCAGCCGTGGCCCCTGAGCCAGGCGTTGCTCCTGACCCCGCATTGGAGCATGACCCTGTTCATGCCGATGCACCTGCTGTTGCTCCTTGATTGATCATCTCCTTGGACGAGAGAAAATTTGGGGTAACTGTGCAAGACAATCTATTATTACGGGGGCCCACGTAATAACGGCTTGTAGTGCACAGAAATCCTGGTGGACTCTGCGGGCCAAGCTAATGAAAACCCATGTAGCAGGAAATGATTGAGAAGAGATGCTGTTCTAGGACTGGAATCCAGAAGCTTGAGGTGGAGTTCTGGAATTTGATAATGGTCGAACCAAAGATTCCTGAATACGTCCAGCGATCTCACGACTTGTCTAGGGTCGTCCCCTACTAAGTCATTGATGTTGTATGATACAGTTGTGTACTTGTAAACTTTACATTGTGGTCCCGATTTATGGCAATGCAATCGCAGTATTCTCATCACTTGTGATGTTTGATCTATTGTTTATGTTCTATGACATGAGATGTTATGCGGTTGATTTATTTATAGCATGAGATGTTATGTGTTGATATTGTTGAATACATACGTACACTTTACTTGCTATGACCTAACCTATGTGAAACACCTTTTAGAAGATGCCGCCAAGACGCGAAATGCGCATGCCCACCTCAGAGGCGGAACTTCAAGAGATAATTGCTGCAGCTATAGCACAGCACGAGGCCCTACGCTCCGAACCTAGTAGAGGTACCTCAGAAAATAACGGTTGTTCCTACTGGCACTTCCTCAACTACGAGCCTCCGAAGTTCGACGGCACTGGAGGTGTCATAGCCTTTGTGAAGTGGATCGAAAGAATGGATTCCATCTTTCAAGTGAGCGGTTGTACACCGGAACAACAAGTCCCATACGTTTCTGAGCTGTTTCTAGATGAAGCCCGATTATGGTGGAATCTTCAGATCCGTATAAAGGGCGCTACTGCAGCATATGCGTTAACCTGGGGTGAACTGAAAGGAATGATGCATAAGAAGTATTGCTCCCAAACGGAAACCCAGAAGTGGGAAGATGAATTTCGGAGCCTGATGATGGAAGGTCCGAAGGTGTTGGAGTACGTGCAAAGACTTCATGATTTGTCACGGGTTGTTCCGTACCTGGTGAAACCAGAATTAAAGAAATTGGAACAATTCATTTGGGAACTGGCGCCTCAAGTCTTGAGCTTGATGACAACATCAACGCCACCAACAACTGATGCTGCAAGTAAGATGGGTTTGGCACTCGCTACGGAGGCACTTAGACTAGAAGAACTTACAAACCCTGCCAAGAAGAAGGAGACTCAGGTAAAGTCATCCAGAAAGAACAAAAGAAAGCTCACCGAAGATACCCGAACGGATAATGAGAACAAAAGAAAGGGTTATATGGGCACTCTGCCCAAGTGTAACACCTGCCAGCATCATCATTTTGGTCGGTGTGGGCCAAAAGTATGTGAAGCTTGTGGAAAGGTTGGCCACTTGAAGGATTCTTGCTGGGCTAGTGCTGGCCGGGGAGGCCAAGGAGGTCTTGGAAATCGGAACAACAATCGAGGAGGTAACGGAAACGGGAACCATGGAAATGTTGCGAATCAAGCTGGGAATGGGAATGGCCGAGGGCCAGGATGTTTTAAGTGTGGGGAAATTGGGCACTTCAAGAAGAAAAGCCCGAAGCCGAATCAAGCCCGTGGGGGAGCATTCCACATTGGCGCAAGGGAAGCGCGCCAGGATCCAAACGTTGTCACTGGTACGTTCCCGATAAACTAACGCTTTGCATCTGTTCTGTTTGATACTAGTGCCGATTATAGCTTTGTATCGTTAGAATTTAAGAAAAATACTTGGATTGACGCCTAGCAAGTTAGACGTGCCGTACTCCATCAAATTAGCAAAGGGGAAACTAGTTGAGACCAGTGAAGTTGTCCGAGGATGTGTGATTGAACTAGGAGGGCACGAGTTTACGTTGGACTTACTACCTGTCGAGCTGGGAAGCTTTGATGTGGTAGTGGGAATGGATTGGCTAACGAGTAACAAAGCCGAGATCGTTTGCCATAAGAAGACCATCCGCATCCCACTGACGGATGAAGAAACGATCATAGTGCACGGAGAGAAGCATGATACGCCGCTGAGAATTATCAGTTGCCTGAAAGCTCGTAAGTGTTTACAAAAAGGATGTGCTGCCTTCCTGGCACACATCGTGGATAGGAAAGCTGCTGAGCCGAAAATCGAAGACATCCCTGTCGTAAGGGAATATCCTGAAGTCTTTCCAGAGGACTTGCCAGGATTGCCACCCCAAAGGCAAGTAGAATTTCACATTGACTTAGTTCCAGGCGCCGCGCCTGTAGCTAGGGCACCTTATAGACTTGCACCGTCTGAGATGCAGGAGTTGTCTACACAACTCCAGGAATTTCTTGACAAAGGATTCATCCGACCAAGCTTCTCACCTTGGGGAGCTCCAGTTTTATTTGTCAAAAAGAAAGACGGTAGTTTCCGTATGTGTATTGACTACCGGGAGTTGAATAAACTAACAATCAAGAATAGATACCCTCTGCCAAGAATCGATGATTTATTCGATCAGCTTCAAGGTTCAAGTTTTTACTCTAAGATCGATCTTTGATCTGGGTACCATCAGCTAAGAATACAAGAAGAGAGCATCCCGAAGACAGCCTTCAGAACTCGTTATGGACACTACGAGTTCCTAGTTATGCCGTTTGGGTTGACAAACGCGCCTGCTGTTTTTATGGACCTAATGAACCGAGTCTGTAAGCCGTATCTCGATAAGTTCGTGATTGTGTTCATCGACGATATTTTGATTTATTCAAAGACAAAGGCTGAACACGAACAACACTTAAGAACTATTCTGGAGTTGTTGAAAAAGGAACAGTTGTATGCCAAATTCTCTAAGTGCGAGTTTTGGCTACGTGAAGTCCAATTCCTTGGACACGTGGTTAATGGAAATGGAATCCATGTCGATCCCACAAAGATCAAGGCGATAAAGAACTGGGAGACTCCAAAGACGCCAACCGAGATTCGACAATTCTTAGGCTTGGCTGGTTACTATCGAAGGTTCATTGAGGATTTTTCAAAAATCGCTCAATCACTGACCCTCCTCACACAGAAGGATAAGAAGTTTGATTGGGGAATCAAACAGGAAGAAGCATTTCAGTTGTTGAAGGATAAGCTCTGCAATGCGCCGATCTTAGCACTACCGGAAGGTACAGATGATTTCGTGGTATACTGTGACGCCTCACGTCAAGGATTGGGTTGCGTGTTGATGCAACGCCAGAAAGTTATAGCTTACGCGTCACGCCAGTTGAAAGTACATGAAAAGACTATACCACTCACGATTTGGAACTAGGCGCAGTGATATTCGCATTAAAGATCTGGAGACACTACCTATATGGTACGAAGTGTACAATCTTCACAGACCACAAGAGTTTACAACACATATTCAACCAGAAAGAGCTGAACATGAGACAAAGACGTTGGGTCGAATTGTTGAACGATTACGACTGCGAGATAAAGTATCATCCAGGGAAGGCGAATGTGGTCGCCGATGCCCTAAGTCGTAAAGAAAGGATCAAGCCCATAAGGGTTAGGGCTTTGGAGATGATTATCCAGACAAATCTTTCCCTGCGCATTCATACCGCGCAAAAAGAAGCTCTTAAGAAAAGAAACCTTGAAGAAGAATATCTCCGTGGGATGGAGAAGCAATTAGTACCAAACAAGGAAGGAACGTTATGTTTTGTGAGAAGGATTTGGGTTCCTCTGTTTGGTGGGTTGAGAAAAGTTATTTTTGATGAGGCACACAAATCACGGTACTCTATTCATCCCGGTGCGGATAAGATGTACCAGGACCTTAAAGATTGTTATTGGTGGCCTAAAATGAAAGGCGACGTTGCTGTTTATGTTAGCAAATGTTTGACGTGCGCCAAGGGGAAAGCTGAATACCAGAAGCCCTCGGGACTTCTGCAACAACCTGAAATTCCCAAGTGGAAATGGGAACAGATTTCAATGGATTTTATAACGAAACTGCCCAAGACACCCAGGGGTCATGATACTATTTGGGTGATAGTTGACCGCCTAACAAAGTCTGCACATTTCTTGCCAATCAAAGAGAAAGACAACACGAGTAAACTTGCGGAAATATATATGCGAGAAATCGTTACACGTCATGGAGTGCCGCTCTCAATCATCTCTGATAGAGATGGGAGATTTGTATCAAGGATTTGGCAATCCTTCCAAGAAGCTTTTGGCTCACAATTGAACCTAAGTACCGCATTTCATCCGCAAACTGATGGCCAAAGTGAAAGGACTATTCAAACATTGGAGGATATGCTGAGAGCATGTGTAATGGATCTTGGTGGTAGCTGGGATAAACATTTACCACTGGCCGAATTCTCATACAACAACAGCTACCACACCAGTATTGGAGCCGCGCCATTTAAAGCCCTTTACGGACGCAAGTGTCGATCACCACTATGTTGGGCTGACGCCGGTGATAGACAGCTTGTTGGTCCCGAAATCGTCCAAGAGACGACAGATAAGATTGCGCAGATTCGAAAACGCATCGAAGCGGCTCGCGAAAGACAGAAAGTCTATGCAGATCCAAACCGGAAACATTTGGAATTCCAAGTTGGAGATATGGTTTTATTGAAAGTTTCACCCTGGAAGGGGGTGGCACGCTTAGGAAAGCGTGGGAAGTTGAATCCGCGTTACATTGGCCCTTTCAGAATTCTGCAAAGGATTGGGCTTGTAGCCTACAAGTTGGACCTACCTGCTGAACTCCATGGTGTTCACGATACATTCCATGTATCTAATTTGAGAAAAAGTCCAACACAATATACAGTGATCATTCCTGCTGACGAAGTTCATATCGACAATACGCTCCACTTTACTGAAGAACCTGTTGAGGTCACGGATTGGAAAGTTAATAAAACTCGCAGGAGCAGTGTCAAACTCGTCAAAGTTCATTGGAATGCTAGGCATGGACCTGAATTCACGTGGGAACGTGAGGATCGAATGAAAGAGAAATACCCCCATTTGTTTCCTAAGAATCCTGCATCTCGTAGCAGAACTTAAATTTCGGGACGAAATTTCTTTAACGGGGGGAGAATGTGACAACCCTCACCAAACCAGGTATCCGTACAAATTAATTAATATTAAATTGCTGCTTAATTACTGTGCTTACTTGAAACTGTGCTTAAACTGCTTACTGATTTCTGATACATACATACTTATGCATCACATTTTATACTGTCACACTATTATTTATACACTAACACCAGTGACAACCTTGATGCACAAAAAGCACAGTGAGCACACTATACGGGATACCCAGTAAACATGCTGACATAACCAGCATCAGGCAGACACTGCCTCTAAGGCTAGTATGAGCCGGGAATACATTGCTACACTGGTAGTGAGTGTAGGGCGGTGAGGATTGTAGAACTGCGTCACTAGGTGAGATTTATAGTGACCGGGTGTGCCTAAAACGTACTTTAAATACAAAATTCTGCGCTTTATTATAAAACTCAGCATTTTAAATTTCTAATACAGTGCAAAAACATTGCAGAACGGTCCCGTATATTTTCCTAAGTACCGGGAATAATTTATGTTACAAAATATATACATAAAGGACCTTTTGCGGTATAATTAAACATTTTAACGGAACGGTACTTAACCGTATAACCGGACATTACCCGGGGCACTAAAATTTTGTCAAATACTTTATTTTATTATTTATGGCTAGTCATGATCCCCGTATGCCATAACACCCGCCTAAAATAAATCAACTAACACATATCACATTACTTACACTTATACACTTTAGTCACAATATTTACATAATACCCCCCCCCCCCCCCAACGAATTTATTTCCCCAAGTGGGACCCCACATGTCATAACATCATACTCCCTATCTTCTTGCTTGGATTCAATGATCTAGTATTAAGTGTTTTGCTTGTCTATCTATCCAAGATATGTGAAGAATAAATAAAAGTAAGGTCCCTTATAAATGTACATCACTTCACAAGATTTTTGCAACCCATTTTCACCTAGCTCTCTCTCTCTATTCGGTTCTACTACAACCGAATCCACCACCACACTCCAACATTCATCACTTTCTTCATTTACTCATACCATTCAAGCTTTGAAGATCAAACATGGAAGGTGCAACTTGAAGGCATTGCAAGGGAGCATTGTTCTTGCTTGGTTCTACATCTTTTCTCATCATTTTTACACAAGATTCTTCCCTAGCTAGAGGCTAGTAGTGAGTTTCTTCATACTTGATCTCATCTTGTTCGAAAATTATGGCATTTAACATGTAGTATTGTTGTTTAAATCACTAGATTGCAAGAATATTAGAAAAATATGAAACATAAGTATGAACATAAAAATCTACGTAAAGGTTTACTTGTGTATGATTTATAAAGTGGAATCTCGTCGGGTTAAGGGTTGGATAACACATACTTGATATTTAAAAGTCGTTTTCTTGTTTAACCCGCTAATCGGACACTTATAACGCGATTTAATAACATCGAAATCACAAAACAGCATGCTGAGTCACTGTTTCAGCCGCCTTTAACAGGCTGTAAACGGACCTTAAAAACTCGAAAAACGGAATTTCAAAAGCCTAAATCGTGTCATTTCAAAAAACGAAGAAAATGGCGCTGGAATCGTATTTTTCTGATGTCGGTTACTATTTTAAAAATCTGTTTCCGTGACAGCAGCTAAGGCTGTTTGTTACTGCAGAAAATTGGGCTGTGTGTTTTCGATCACAACTTAAAACCTGAACCGAACCAGCCCCTGAAACTTTTATCAAAGATGAACACAGATGTATTTGTGACCCTCGAACTGGATTTTCGACAAACGGACTTACGAGGAATTTTTGGCGAATTATTCTGTAAACTGTGATCAGAATGTAACAAATCTGATCACAGTTCGGTAAACGATTTTCTATAAATTTTTGGTAATGATTTAGACCCCGAAATTTTTACACAATAATTTGTGGGTCGGTTATGACGTTCCACAAAAATTTGGGAATTTTTGGAATAAGTTAAGTAATTTATTTACACGTCCGAAAACAGTCCAGTTTTCACAAATTGAAACTGAATCGACAAGGGTAGTATTTTGCGTGTTAAAACGTAATGGTTGATTGTTGATGATTATGAGTTGATTTCAAAAAGAAAATGATGTGCGTATTAGCACGGACACTCCCGTTTTTAGGGGAAGTTCTGGCGAATTTTTCTAAAAATACCAAGACTTAGAAAAATTATTTTTCTATCGTGTATGTGAAACTTTATATCTCATAATTAAACCTCGCCTTGAGTTTTGACATAAAACTTTAAAGTGTTGGATAGGAGACTTGTAAATGTATTTTTTTTTAATACGTTAAGTCACCAAATACATAATACCTGTACGAATACCCCATCCTTGGGAAGGAATCTATTTATACGTTAACCAAGAAATTTAAACACGAAATAGTTGTCTAACTATTTCCCCAAGAACATTAAGACCCTAAGCTAAGGCACGTCCGCTCGTCTAATAGATATTAGCACGTTGTAGGTTGTCGTGCTGCAGACTGAGTTGATTTGCTGTTATTCGAGGACGCATTACTGTGAGTTCATGTCCCCCTTTTCTCTTAACTGTTTTCAGTTTTCTAAACTGCGGGGGTGAAATACATGTTACTATGATTACGAGTACTTTTACATGGTATGGTTAGCGTAAGGAGGGTTACTACTTAGATCATGTGAGTGGGTAGGTGATACTTAAGGCCATTAATCCTCATGGTAGGACCGAGGGACACAATGCGGTAGATCTATCTGGGTGTAGCGAGCCCAGCCCCAGGCCAAACAGTTAACGGACCTTGGGGTGACTATGTACCCGACGCACAAATCCGCTAGGTTTGAGTCTTCCTACTTGCACTTCACACATATCAATGGCCTTGCAAACCATTGGTGATCTCTTTTTCCTTATTTGCTACATACCAGGGTTTTTCTACTTACAAGGATTTTACATACTCACTTACGCATGAACTCGCTCAACATTGTGTTGATTTTTCCAACTTACATGTATTTCAGGGAACTAAGGATCTGGCCCGGTATGCTACGTTTTCCCGCTGTGTTAGAATTACAGGATCATCCATGTTTAGGGATTGCGACTTTTACCTGGACGAGTCGCAAGTCTTAAACAAATGTTATGTTATATTTTGGGGTTGTGTGTTAAGAACAAAGTTTTTATGTTGTAATTTCCGTTGCATGTGTCAACGTATTAAGACAATGTTGTGGTATTTTACTTAAATCAATGGATGATCTGCATGTTTTATTTTCATATAGCTTTGTTGTGATTAAGCTATGGTATTAAGAAGTCACACCAAATTAACCCACGCTTCCGCAAAGCCAGGGTGTGACATTAGGAAAGATTAAGGGTACTTACACAAGTCTTATGGATGATATGGATTGCTTGTGGGCTGCTTGAAAGACTTGGAAATGCTCAGAAGTGAAGAATGAACAAAATGGTAACATGTGGGTCTTGATATAAGGCTCCTAACACTCTTAGATGATCAACACATAAGTCTAGGGGTGTTGCATTATCATCCACAAGTGCTCTATAGGCTAGAAACCATCCTAGGCAGCCCAAGGTTTCGAGAAACTAACATATAAGTCGGTTACACAACAACAGGCAGCTGTCTGTTGGTTTTTCGCAACTGGGCACCCCCATGCGCATCGTAGGGGTT